>CM047583.1:15942810-15977025 GCA_026184515.1 Peronosclerospora sorghi
TCACTCGCATGTAGGGCTGTCAATATGGGCCGGACTGGCCCGCGGGCTGGGCTTGGGCCTGACTATCAGGCCCGTGGGCTGGGTCAGGGCCTGACTTCCAAGGCCCGCTTGCTACGTGGACGGACCGCGGTCCCATCGGATAACACACGGTCCGGGCCAGGGCCGAGACTTTAAGGCCCGGCCCACCCATTTAGTTTATGGTGTATTTGTTAATTCCTGATATGTAGTCCAGGGGTTGGAGAGAACATTCTAGGAGATTTTCTACACCTTAACTTTTGAGTTTTTGATCTTTGGAGGTACTGGATATAAAGCAGAGTGCCCCCCAGGCATCCCAGAAGTTTTCCTGGTTTATCTACCCCCAAGACTCCACCTCATTACCACACCTCCGATGGACGCCGCTGTTGATATCGCTGATGACACCATCCTATCGGTGGCATCTGAAGATAGCAGCGGACCTCCTGGAAAGCGTTGGAAGCTGAACTCAGAAGTATGGGACCACTTCAGCCTTGATGTACTTGGTGCGTCTTGGTTTTCTTGCATCAACACATGATGGGTGTATGTTTATCAATTACTCGACCATAATTCCCGGAACTAGCCGTCGAACCAAAAGCCATCTGAAATCACTGCAAAGGCATGTTTGCAAGGAAAGGAGGTAGCTCTGGTACCAGTCATCTTCTGCGTCATCTGAAGAAGTCATGTCCCAAAAAGTCAAGTCACTTGAGAAAGGCCAACAGACACTTTACTTCACCAAGTCTGGTAGCTCGGGGAAGCTCTCTACGCATGTTTTGTTTCAAGAGCGTAGCCGTCAAGATCTTGCCCGGATGGTCATCATGCAGAAGTACCCTTTCAGCATTGTCGAACATGCTGCATTCCGCACATTCGTCACAAACCTCCAGCCGACATTCAAAATGATTTCTCGGGGTACTCTTCGCTCCGACTGCCTTGCCATCTACAAGGACGAAAAGATCAAGCTCCACAAGGTCCTGGAAGATGCACCCAGCCGGATGTGTTTAACCACCGATCTGTGGAAGTCACCGCTGGCTCTGGAGTATATGGACATCACCTGCTTTTGGATCGACCAGAATTGGAAGCTTCAGCCCCGGATTCTGAACTTTGACATGATATCATCTCCCCACGGCGCCAAACATCTTACGGAGGTGTTCGAGTAATCCATTGGACCAGCAAACTGGAACATTGACACAATGGTATTGGTGCTTGTCCACTGTTGAAACTGTCATTATATTTACTTGAGCTAATAATAATTGTTTGAGAATAGCTATGCACTCTCACAGTCGACAACTTGTCTTTGAATGAAAACCTTGCTGCAAACATGAAGGAGCATCTTGGCGACAAGAATGTTCTACCCATCAGCGGCATGTTCTTTCATGTCCGCTGTTGTTGCCACATTCTGAACATAATCGTCAAGTATGGGCTAGTTTCCGTCAAGGATATCGTTGACAATGTAAGGAGCTTTGATAGCATATACTTATAAATACTAATAATCATTCATTTTTACCGTTCAGGTCCGCAACCTTATTAAATATGTTCCAGCATATCAAGCTCGCAAGCAGCGTTTCATGGAAACTTTTCACCGAAATGCAGATCTCTACCAAGAAAGGGATCGCTCTGAACGTGGATAAAAGATGCAATTCTACCTATCTCATGCTTGTGTCTGCGCAACCGTTCAAGACGGTCTTCACACGGATTCAGACACGGAACCGATACTTCAAGATTGCTCCGTCAGCGACAGACTGGCAGAAGGCTGATGCATTGGCTAAGTACCTGAAAATTTTCTATGACAGTGAGTGTCACATATGTATGTCTGCCGCAATCTTAGATGCTTACTAACACAATCATTATTAGCCAATGTCCTCTTTTCTGGGTCGCATTATCCAACTGTCAATGTCTACTTCAACGAAGTCGTCAAGGTTCAGAAGGAGCTGCTAAAAGGCATCCGTGATCCCCACCCATTCATCCAGACAATGCCGCGTCCAATGCAGGAGTAGTTCAACAAGTACTGGCGGAAGCTCAGCGTCGTCCTTTCACTTGCTGTGATTCTTGACCCGCGGTACAAGCTGCAACTCGTCAAGTTCACATTCGACAGATTGTACAGCATGCATGCCCCTGAAAAACTAGCTGAAGTGAAGGAAACGTAAGTTTTTTGTTTGGCCAGACATAGAACATTATCCAAGCTTGGTACCATACTAATGTTCTGATTCACAGGTTGCTTGACCTTTACCACAGCGAGTATTCCAGGCACGAAGTGGTTTCTGCTGAAACCGCTGCAAACCCGCTACCCGTGACGCTGCCTCAATTCTGACGAGCACGTCAAATGCCTTGGACGACTTCGAACGCTACATAGCTGTACAAGATCATCCAGGCCTGAAGAAGTCGGAGATCGACTTCTATCTTGAGCCGTCATGTCTCGTGCGGTGTCATTCGACATCCTCCAGTGTGGAATGACAACTCTACCATGTATCCGGCACTCAAAAGAATGGCTCGAGACATCCTTGCCATCCCAATTTCAACAGTCTCTTCATAATCCGAACGTTTCCTGTTCTTCTATCGTGTGAACTTGAAGACTTAACTCGGATATTTACTCATGCATTTATGTGTCTGTCTATCTTTATTCCACAGTGCTTCAGCACGGGACGGCGAATCATCACCCCATGGCGTATTCGCTTGTAGACGGAAATGAGGGTGCGCTGATCTGCGGTCAGGACTGGTAACAAGATGGAGACATTGGCGATGACATTCCTTTGGAGGAATAGATGGAGGAGAACGGATAGGATCTACCAAACTAGTAGATAGCATGGCACGGTTTTTCCATGCCTCAATTAAATTTAAGAATAAAAGGGTGGTGGTGGGAAAAGGTGGATATATGAGGTAGTGGTGGTAGTCGACCTTGTCGATGTACCAACATTGGTGATTGATGATAACACCAAACATTGGGTTTTCATCCGTCCATAGTCTACTGTTCTGTATCCGTATCAAATGCTCATTTTTATTTGAAGTTTACGTTCTGCTGTGCATTGACGTGTTTTTGGTGTCCGAATAGAGCTGGGCCGCTGACGGTCCTTCCTGAAAGCAAATGGGCCTGGGCCGTACTTGGACTCGAGATTTTCATGGCAGGCCTTAACCCGGTCCTGACAGTCCGGCCCGTGGGCTGGTCCCAGATCTCAATACCTTGGCCCGTCTACTCACGGACCGGGCCGTGGGCGACGTAAGGCCCGGGCCGACCCGGCCCATTTACATCCCTACTCGCATACCAAGAAACTTGAATACTTTTCCGAGGTTTTTAATCTCGAGGCACTTCAAATCTTCAAAAATTGCTCTACGAGCTGCTCTGAGTACCAGTTACTAGTAGTCCATCAACATATATGCCTACTATAATGGTTAAACAATTTAAGTGCTTGATGTATAGACACATGTCCGTCAAGAAATGCGAAAAATTCAAATCCAGTAATTTTCCGTGAATCAGGTGATTTCATAGTTGTCCTGCCTGTTTAAGGCCGTAAAGCGTATTATTGATCTTCAACACTTTATTTCGTTGAGAAACTTGAACGTCCTCACTTGACTTCAATTACATACCTTGGGAGATGAACAGAAAGATGTCATGTTCATTTTCCTCGGCCTTAACATGGGCGTTCGGAATATCCCGTGCCTCGCAGTCATCTTCCACTTGGTCGCAAGAGCCAATACCAATTTCACAGTGTTCATATCGATAACGGCGGAAAACGTTTGGGTATAATCAATACCAAAACATTGCTCGTTGCCACATGTAACGAGTCTTGCATTGAACCGTTCGATTTTACCATCTTTGTCAAGCTTTGTCTTGAATAACCATTTGGTATGGAGAGGTCGACAATCCTGAGGTCTCAACGATGCTCCAAACTTTGTTTCGCTCAAGGGCACTAAGTTCCTCCTGAATAGTGGTTGTCCACTTGTACTTTTTGAGTGACTTCGTGGCTTCATTGAAGTTTTTCGGGTCGATTTCAGTGATGAAATGTACCGACCCATCATACTCGACTGCACTCGGGGTTTCAGTTGTATCTGGATTATTATTATCTAAATCTTCATGCTTGGACTTGGAAACAATTCTTGTAAAGCAGCGCTGGCGTTGCCAACTTTTCTTTTTTGCGTGCCTTCATCTTCTTGGTTATTGGAGCAGTAGTCGCATCCCCCCCCCGATTGGCGATCTTACACCATAGTCTGTTGAAGTTTGAGATTTTGATCCGGGGTCAGAGTTTCAACGTTTTTGATATGTTGTGTAACAACAACCTTACGTTCACGCTTAAGGTAAACCTTAAACCCCTTCACCTCTTCGCTCTTGCCAACCACAACCGCAACCTGGGCACGATGTGCTAGTGAATCCTTTCCAGGATTTCTATACAACTTGCAGATCGAAGCGAAAGAGACGATCTCACCAAGGTTGGGTTGCTTGTTTGTCAGCACTTCCAAAGGTAATTGGTGCCGAGCATTTGAATTGCTCGGCCTGCGGTTCAATATATATGCAGCATATTGAACCGCATCGCCCCAAAAAGTAAGTGGAAAGCCACTAACGAACAGCGTGCACCTTGTCATGTTCATAAACGTGCGGTGCATGCGTTCTACATTTCCATTGCTCGACTGGTTGTTAGCTTCACTTATCAGTCTCTCAACACCGGTCGGCATGCAGAAACCATCCAGGTTTTTATATTCGTACCCTCCATCGGTACGTAATATATGAACCTTGAAGTTAAACTGCCGTTCGAAAAACGCCATGAAATGTTCAAATTTTTTCTCCGCAACATATTTAGCTTTGGCAAGAAAAACACTCACATAGCTAGATTTATGATCAACAAGTTGATCATGTATCTGTTGCCTAGTCGTTCCTTTCGCGTTATCGGGCCCTTTAGATTAGAGCATATAACACCACCGATACGATAAATCGGTGAGTTAGTACCACTGTCTTTGACGGACCTAGGATTTTTCGTCTGCTTGCCCTGGGCACAGGTCAGAGAGTTCATCCTCTTTCGGTCCTTCAATTCGATGCCACTCGACGCATCTTTATCCAAGCGTTCATTGGCATCGTAATTCTGATATCCAAGTCGTTCATGAAAATGCATTAACGACGCTTTTTTCGACATCTGATTGTCTTGCCGATTCTGTTTCATTTTCCTCCACAATTGCTATAACGGTCGGAAAGTTTGTCTCGTCATCGATAATCACCAAGACATTGACGTTCAAGACCTTGTTGATCTTTTGGATATCAAAAATATGATAGCGGGTGGAGGTATGTAATAACATACGGTTGCCAATAACATAGGCCATCTTACACCTCTTCTCCTCCAAAGGACCGTAGGAAAGGATTTTTTTCGCGAGACTTTCCACGTAATAAACGTTATCCACTCGCACCGTCTTTGGTTTACCATTGGCATAGACTTTTATCAAAAGCCAGCCTTTTAACGGAATTCCCAGCTGTCTTGCATCAGCCTGGAAACAGGTGCCGTCAACTGTATCGGTATCACACAGATACTTTTGATCATTAACCAAGTGCATACTCGCACCGGAATCAAGAATTCAAGTGTTTCCCACAGATTCGGGCCAAAATTCGGAACAGCCACCGAGAAATCGACCTTTTTGTCGGGCTTGTTCGGACATTTCGGTTTAAATAAGACCGGTTTAATAGGACCTACTTTTCCTGTAGCCGGTGCGTAAACGCACGGTGCGGCTAGCGAACAGAGGAAGACTTCCTTTAAGCGGCGTTCGCCGCTACTTAGCTGATACGCCCTTGTATAAGGGCTTAGCAAGAGATAACTCTCTTGCTCGGGGCCAAGATTCCCAAGGTGGTTTACAGTTAGCTTTCGCTAACACCTTGTAACAAAGCTTCCCTTATAAAGGGAGGTAGCGTAAGGGAGAACTCCTTACGCTATAATACTCACTGCGCGCGCGACCGAGCGGGGTCGCGCGCCAAGCAGTCTTAAGTATTTTTGTAAACTGAATGTATATTTAATATGTAATTAGCCTAAATTAATTTAAACTAATGTAAACTATATGTAATACTAAGTAGAACTTACTAAATTCGTACCTAGCTAAAATGTAGTGTACACCACCTGTGTACTAACACGTGGCTGGCTGCACGCCTCCACCAAGGGCTCCTACCCTGATTGGTTAAAATAACCAATGGTCCAAAACCTTTCGGACCGGTCAATACTGACCTCAACCGTAGTGCACTAACGTACACCACATACTAAATGTAAGCAGAATGTAACCCTGTTACATTTCCGCACCCATGACACTTGACCACCTTTTTCTTTTCCTTGACCATGTGCACTGCCTCAACATTGTAGGCCTTCGCACTTCTTGTTTCGCCTTCCAATGATTGCGCAAAATGCGTAAGTTCTTCGGCGTGTCGAAGGAAATGTGGTGGACTCCAGTTCGAAATCGAGCACCGAAGTGTCCGTAACTGAACCACCATCGCGCCCAGCCGATCAACTCACGGGGGGATACCCCGCGAACCTTCGTCTGGATGCCGATCTGGTGACATATCGGCATTACAGGACGCCGAGTCGGATTCATCTCGTGTCTTACCTTTTGTACCCATTGGTATGGGTGGCTACACACTCGGTGGACCGTCGCTTAGGAAGATCTTGGCAGGTACTGATATGGGTGTACCACTTCTGGGGTACTTGATCCAAAAACCAACGAAAAGATAATCCAATGTAGTCGATATGCAAATGGAGCGGAAATCGTCACTCCAAATGCGGGTAAAATCTTGCACTTGACCGCTCGTAGCAATGAGTAATCCAGTAAAGTTCTGGGATTGACTGCTTAAGTAGTGAGTAGCCCAGCCAATAGATTCTTGGCACTTGACTGCAGATCGCACTGAGTAATCCAACAAATTTCTGGGACTTGACTGCAGATCGCAGTGAGCAACCCAGCCGAAAAAAACGTTCGAAACGTGGCGAGAGATGAGGGGTGAGTGAACGTAATGGTAGATTCCCGTCGTGGGACTTCCGGTGGAGCTCTGTCCTGGCCGGGATTAAATGAGCAAGAGGGTACCGTGTTAGCCTCTGCTCCCAATGACTCCTCGCGGAGCGGTGACTTATTCAACCCAATGTATACGAACACTATATTTAATAAACCAATTAAAATCCAATGTGCCTTACCTCAAATGTGCGTACAAAACACTCCAAGCACACGATTGGCCCAAAAGACTCCATCCTTTCAGCCAACCCGATCGATACGATTTTACAACTGCTACACTGGTACAAACGGGTCAAAAATTATCAATAGCACTTCACCACAGCCTCCCCTGAATCTGGTAGCAGCCGCACAACGGTAGCGGCCCGATATCACAAACAGTCTTCAATCATGCATTCCTCCGAGTCCAATCTACCAGGTAATTCCACTTGATCTCCGATCGCCACATTTTTTCTCTAACATTTGTCTTCGTAGGCGATCGGTGCCCGCACTCTCCGCATATTCAAACTTCTGACCGATCTGACCATTCCGACGAGTCGGCGACACCCAAATTGTCAGCGAACAAGATGATAACCGAGTCGAGGTCGATCGGTCCCAGCAAACTATCGATGCACTCCGAGAGAAGTTGAGAGTTGAGAGTGAAAAGCAGATCGTGACCAACACCGCGTTTGAGAAAGTGCGTCGGGACACAGAACGGTTCTCCAAGCTGATCGATGCCATACAAGCTGTTCGCTCAGACTTGACGGCCGAGAATAGACGTCTCAAGGCTTCGACTCCGAAACAAAATCGACCGGGTACGTCATTCTACCGTTAAATCCACTTTAGATCAATCCTCATTTTACTTCTGCATTTAGATCCACTACCGATCAACTTCTTTTCCAACCGTGCAAACACTTGTTGATACTGTTCGGCAGGTGCAAGGCCACTTTGATTTTCTCCAACCAGTGTTGGAAGGGCTGATCGATAATCGTTACGACATGCGTCGTATCGAGATAAACCGATCGCATCTTCAAGAACAGCTCGCATTGGTCGTTCGACAAAGCTCGGAGCATCAGGTCGATCGATCGGTGTTATATTCCCAATAGCGCGAGTTTGATCGGCAGATCGCCGATCTAAAGCTCACGATCGAAGATCACTCCGAGAGCTAATGCCTTTCAAGATCGGCTTGACGATTGGACCCAATAATCAAATCGACTCTGGGGTTTCGTCCACCAGTGCCGCGATGATCTGGCTACGTGTCTGTCCTGTTCGCTAGTCGCTGGCCTCATTACTTGCGGAGTAGTATCGAGCGCACTCGAGGACCTGCAGTTGAATTCTGCCGGCGATATTTCCCAAAACATTCTGGCGGAAATTATCACCGTTCATTGGCTGAAATTCCACCCGCCCCCCAAAAAATTCGCCCACATAGCAAGAAACGCAAGGGTGCGGCTAGAGGCTCGAGAACGCGGGACATAGCGGCCGATACGGACTACGAGGAGAAGCCAGCGGCACCGCGGAAGAAAGCCAAGACACCGGTAAAGCTTATTCGAGCAACAGCGGATCAATACAATCAATTCAAGTCACGAAAAAATCAAGCCCCCTTGGCCCCAACTGTTGGCCAGTCCAAGTCAATGTTAACCTCGCTTGGTACGGACTCTGAGGACGGATCGACGGATTTGATTGAGCTAGCTTCTGATCTGTCGTGATCACGATACACCCATCGCCGTCGATCTGCTGCCGCAATCGAAGCGTAAACGCCAGGGTCAGACCAAGCGGTGCACCCGAAGGGTGACAACGTCCAAGAACCATCGAAACCGTTTGGTGAGGTGTTCAAGCCAACTCTTCTGCCCTACACTTCTGGTCTCTATCGTCATGCATCGTTGGGGGCATTGAAGGTTGACGTGCCCCTCCCTCCTTCAGGTCTGGCTGCTGCCGAACCTTGGTCTCCGGGGCAGATCGAAGGAGCCGATCGGATAATCGTTCATATTTCATTAATAATATACTTCATTTCGGAATATCCGATCGTCATATTTGTCATAGCATTTATACTCATTAGTCACGATCCTCCCGTACCACATCCAACTGTATTCACATCGAAAGAGTCGTTATCATTGCCACCGAAAAAATCATCCACATCCTTAAACCACTTTGTCACCATCGAAATATCACCAGTTCATCACAGTTGGTCCCACACCCGTAGTCGTAATCACAACAAATCATCACAAATATTTGCGCCGATCGCTATTACCGATCGGCGCTATTGTTAATCTTGATTTTCTTCTTCGTGAGTCTGCATTACCTCGTAACGATTCCGACTAATTCGATCCCGCTCGAACTCCCTTAGAAGGGAACCACAATTCAGATCGAGTTCATCGATTCAAGTCTCCTCTTTATGATCCTTCCAGCGGATCAGATATTCCCTGTGGGTTCGGCCGAAACGTGGATTCTTAACCGATCTGACCTCCAGAACTTCCTCCACTCCGAATTCATTGCTATCTAATCGCCTCTCCCAACTTTCTTCGGGCAGTAGCGCTTCGTCAAAATCGAACCAACTAACTCATCCACCAGACAGGACGTTTTGGGCCGATCTGGGAACTTTTACTAGCTTCAACTCGGAGACATGGACAATCGGAAAAACTCTGTAATCAGTACCGGTTGTGATCAGGCGGGCTGCGTGCTCACGAATCAACTCTGCCATACGGAAAGGGCCGTGCCACAACTTCACGAGAAAAAATCTTTTCTTGCGCGCTTTTTCCTTTGGGCTCATAACCTGTGGGAAGAATAAAGGGTTACGCAGTAAATACTATCTGTCCTCACACTTATGTTCAGATGGTATATGCGTAAGTAAACACGAGAGGGATGTTTTTCAGCCGGCGCTAGACGTGATGAGTAGTCGATATGTTATAAAAACGAAAGTATACTTTATAGAAAAAGAAAGATTGCTTAGTCCTAAACTCACTTAATTTCATTTAGAGATTTAAACTGAAATCCTCCCACATGTATCCACATGCATTTATAGCCAATCGTTTCCATATTCCGAATATACACTTCACTTGGAAGTGCAAAGTTGTTTCTACACGAAAATTCGTCAGCCATAACTCTCTTTCGTTCAATGCCGCTCACAAGAATCAGCATCCCATACTTTCTTCCCATCGGCATTGGATTCCCACGATGCTTTACCACGCAATTATTGCGTGGGATTTTCAATCATCCGTTTTCGATCTTGCGACATCGCTGTTAGCGAGAAGACAAAGACTAACATGGCTGTCGATTCATCTTCACGGCGGGTGTTGCTAAGTCACAAGAACTATTGTTCCAGATATAACTTGTGTTTCAATTGTCTGATCAGAGATGGGGATGCAGTTGCTACCCTCCAGTCTGTCTGACGGCGCGCTTGTATCCAGTGATTCATGTAAATTATTCACAGGGTGGTAAATCTTTGTAGTATGGCCACACGCGATCGATAGGGTATCGCTTTCGATCGCTCGAAAATCCAGGGGATGTCCAAGATAACATCGAACTTGGAATCAAGTTCGAGAACGATGAATTCTTCCTCAAACGACAGTTCATATACTTGAAAGCGTGTGCGTATCACTAGCTTGGTCTTGCACCTGTTGCTAACCGTACTGAAAACATACTCGCGCAGTTTCTATTCTGCTAAGTTTTATGATGCTAAACTTTGTGAGTACAAGGACATTTGACGCGCAGGTATAAAGTAATGCCTATCGATCCCATGTGGTTTAACCTTCAAGTGATGAGCGTGTTTGCATCTCCTCGCACACATTGGGGAGAATTTATCCCGTCTAGGATATAGCTCTTATATGCCATATGTCGGCATGTGAAACAAACCTTCCAGTAGGACGCCCCTTCGTACGGATTGTTCAAATTTTGAACCAAAAAGAAGGTCGTCCCTGTCAAGGTATAACCATACTCTCGCCCCTGGTGCGATACCATGAGGACGGACTTGTTTGTTGTTCTGTTCGGTTAGCCCTTGTTTCGCTTGACATAAATTCTCGTTAATCACTTCTTTCGCATGTTGATAATGTTTCTGGACCTTCGTACTCCAGCGCCGGGCGTCCTTATCACGAGTCCGAGTGCATCCAATCGGTATTGCTGCTTTGAGTGTTGATCGTGGATCCCATCCATACGCCAGATAGAAAGGCGTTTCTCCCCTGACTCGGTCTATTGTAGAATTTAGCGCGAACACTAACCTTTCGGCATATTCGTCCCAAACTTGCTGATCCGTATAGGCCACATACATCTTAATGGCTCTCGTTGTCGTCTGAACCATGCGTCCAGCTGATTCATTTGCCTGGAGGCGATATGCCATCGTCGCGCTTTGCTTCTGGCCTAACATTTTGTTAAATTATCGGAAGACTTCCGCCATAAAACAGGGTTCGCGATCATGTCTGATGACTGCGCTGGCAGCAGATCTCCTGAATACGCATTATTCGTATCTCTGGGATATCTGCTCTGCAGATCGGGAGGCATTAGTATTTGCAATCACTAACCCCGTGAACAGACCAATCCAGATCAATAATTCGGTGTTGCCATGCGTCGATCGGGGAAGTGACGGAATATGGTCCATTCCTATTACCTGGAAAGGTTATGTAGCTTCAATGTTCCCGGGCGATTTCCCTTTTATAGTTGGCCCGCCCTTTCCAGTTTCGCAATCCGTACAGCCACTCACATATCTCTGCGCACTTCGGAAGAGCCCTCTACAATGGAAATGCGTCGTGATCTTGTGGTACGTTCTGCCTATTCTTTCATGTCCTCCTTCTAGACTCGCATGATAGTGATGAAGGATATCTTGCTGCAACGTCTCAGGAATTACTAGTTTCGCTAGTCGATCTGTCTCGGCAATATCTTGATCATTATCACTACAGTAGTCTAGCAGTCCATTATCATCCACATCGTAATTCTCCACGATCTTCGCAAATTCTTTTGCCTGATCATTCTTCAGGTAGACAACTCTCCACATATGTAGGCTTTTAAGTTAATAACCCATTTTTCTTCATCTTGGGCCTTGAGAATTCGTTCTGCCCTCAGCTGTGTACGATGTCTTCATTCGGGAACGGTCGACAAGGTTTTCGGGTCTGCGATCTGGTGATAGCCATCACATGCACCTGACCAAAATTTCCTTTGGCCTTGATCAATTCTGGGAGCCTGTTGATATCCATTAATTCGTGAAAATATCTTCCCCGGTGACTGTTATCCCGATTTGATCACGCATAGCTTGGGTCGCAAGATGATCAGCACTTTGATTCCAATCCCGTTTCACATGAAGTAATCATGATTAGGATAATGTTTCAGTGTCTTTATCACTTGATCTTTAAGTAACTTTAGACGAGGCTCATTACGGTCGATCTATCCAGTGCTCTGCCTAATAACCATGTAGGAGTCACCACATATGATGATCCGCGCCGCCGATAGGCAAGTAGCAGCGACTTCGACATGGAGTCGATCAGCGAAATTGACAATGACTACAGTGGTACGGGCAGAGGCGGGACACGTAAGGCGAACTTAGCCTCGACGACGGCGTTTGACTTCAATTCGACGGCGATCCCAGGATCCGCATGACCGCAAGCACCGAGTTGAAGAACTTAACGGGCAAGGATGCTGATAAGGATCAAGACCGATCATGGTTCAGCCGAAAGAAGTCCGCCTTCCTCCGTGATCAGACGCCGAACAAAGAACGGTGTCTGATCTTCCGAGATCTGATGGAGGGACCGGCTGCGACCTGGATCCAGCAGTTTAGTCGGGATGTCCGATCTGACTGGAGTCTGCTGTGCATGGAGTTTGAAAGGCAGTACTGTCACTCTGGCTTTTCTACTGCTCGGAGGTATCACACATGAAAAAGAGGTCGATGAAACGCCGATCGAGTACCTTCACCCGCTAAATCTGGCTGCGATGCGTGCGGGGATCCCGATCCGCCGATCGGCGCTTCCCAAGAACATGTGGTCCACTTTATCGGCACGCTGGACGATCAGGAGTTGGCCGATCCGCTGACCTTACTGCGCCTCAGGGACGTGGAAGAAGTTGAACAGACTTTACGTATTCTACGCCACTCCCGCAGTATGAGGACGACGGTTGATGTCGGATCAAACCGATCCCGATCGAAGGTGCAGGATGATCATGTGAAGAGACCTGCGACCATACCGGCCAGAGCGATCAGAGCGATCGTGGCTGATATGAGCACCGGGTAAGAAGGGTTGAGCAGTCGTTGGTCCAGTCTGGGGACAGACGAGGAACAGTACCGTCACATTTTCGTCGCCCATTCTGCACCAAGAGATTGATCAGCGTCACG
Organism: Peronosclerospora sorghi; assembly: GCA_026184515.1. NCBI lineage: Eukaryota > Oomycota > Peronosporomycetes > Peronosporales > Peronosporaceae > Peronosclerospora > Peronosclerospora sorghi. The sequence goes on from CM047583.1 coordinate 15,956,063, forward strand.
CCGTGCCGAGTGGAAGGCAGGAAACGGCAACAGATCGGACCCGGATTCGCCGTACAAGAAGTGCACTCACTGCGGGTCAACCAGGCACGATGATCGGGGCTGCTGGCGAAGAATTACGTGCAAGAAATGTGAACGACGCGGCCACCCCACCGATCACTTCCTATTTGGATGTAAGGCATGTGGAGAGATCCATGACGATGTACGATGCAAGATGGAGCACTTCTTCAATTAGATGCGAAAGTGGTATGTTCCTGACAAACATGCGGGAATGCTGCCGCCCGATGTCGAGAAGATGTTAAACTAGATCGCTCGCCAGGTTAGAATCTGTATCGAGCCGAGAAATATACGTTTATCATCTATGCATTCGTTGAAAAAGACAGCGATACAACGGCAAAAAGGACGGGTGACGGGAACCATTCGGTCTAAAGTCTTGCGACTAATGAATATTCCCGATCGAAGGTCGTCATGCATTTGGAACTCTGCCCGGCGAGTCGTGCCGATACTGGAAATACCACGCTCCCGACAAATCGTTCAAGCAGGCGAAAGCCTATGGGAATATTAACAACGAGAAGGCCACGATGCTGTTTGAATCTGTTGCAGAAGTCTCAATTATCGACTCCGCCTTTGCTCGTAAGGTTGGCTGTCAGATCGACTATGCACTGAGACAAGAATGCATCGGAATCGGCGAAAAAAATCCTATATGACCGAAGGTAGAACGCGTGTGAAGATCCATTTATCTGGTTCATTGCTCTAATTTTTCAGTGTCTAGGTTGGTAAGCTGGACGGCCAAGACGCATTACTTGGTATGGATTTTATGGTGCCGTCAGGCAAACGCCTCGATCTGTCGCATGGAGTGCTTACGCTTCCAGACGAAGTCCAGATCCAACTGGCCGGTCGACGCCCCCTATACGGATCACGTACTGATATGGTGAGGTGAGACCAAGATATCACCATTCCTGTGGGTCGATCGGCAGCTATCTCGGTGGGAAAGGACTATCGGACAAAGAAGTTGTGGGTGACCAGGGGCGACCACTGTGTACCGACGCTTGTGGACGGTGGGATCGAAGCGATCGTGTACGAGTTACGAACATCGGTAATAAACCGCTGATGTTAGGCAACGGTACAGATCGTCGGTATGTGGATGGCTGAAGGAAAGGTTCCTGGAGGATGGGATTTGCTACGATCGAATCAAGACGTTAAATGCAGTGGCAAAGCTTTGCGCGCAAGGCCACCACCGATCGGATCAGCGACGACAAGTCAGCCGGAGAAGACCTCCCACCTCGGACGGAAAGGCCAGATCACGTAGCGATCAGGATGTACCAGAGGTCACCAGCACAGTCACCCGATACAGTGGACTTGAAGGCAGATGTGCCAAGAGTCGTTAACGCAGTTGTATCGCAATATCTGGTGACAGTGGAACCGATGGCAGATGGGGACGATCGCAGTATCGCTGGAGACGAGTATGGTAACACATCCACTCAAGTCGGTGCCACAGAAGGGCAGCCCGTCGACGAGGATCAGCATTTCCCGTTTGACAGGGGCGGACCGAGCGAGATCGCCTTACCAGATGACTTGGTGTGTATGCCCGGGGTCGGGGAGAAGTGTGTTGATGGACCGGCGAACCCGATCTGTAATGTGGCTACACCACCTGAAGTGTTAACCGATCGGCTCGAGACGACTACGGACGATCCGCAAGTCACCAACACCCCCGATAGAACCGATCAGCTCAAGTAATTAATATGGAAGAAGAAATACTGGTTGATCGGGAAGGGCGCTGCAGATGTCGCCAGTGATGATGCTGATTCAACCGCCCATTTGAATGACAGATCGAGCCGGAAGGCGTGTTGTGGTCCAACGCACCGGGAACACCCGATCCACATGGAGGATCGCAAAGACACAATTGGGATCGGTGAATCCGATCTTGATTATGGCAATCTGGCTAAGGAGTCCGAATGAAACCGACTGAATCAGAATTGTTATGGGGCGACACGGACTTATGAAGTGGGAAAGAAAGATTTTCAATTGTGCCGATCGGCATTATCGATCGGCTACTGATCGGCAATATCGATCGGTGTGAATTTGTGATGTTTTTTGTGCTTAAGACTACGGGTGTGTGGAGAACTGTGATGAATGGATTATATTTCGGTGATGATAATGTGGCTTAAGGATATGGATGTTTTTTTTGTGGAAATGATAACAAATCTTTCTATGTGGATCCAAGTGGATGTGGAAAGGATGGACCTTGATTAACTGGATTAAAGACCAAGACATATGAGACGATCGAGTAATCAAAAATGATTTTTTTATGATTAACCATGAATGATTGCCCGATCGGCGCTTACCACGTTAGCGTTCGCGATCACCCCATAGCCGACTGACAGTCATGGCTGGGTGATCTTCGATCTTCTCACGAAATTGATTGCGCCAAGGCTGCTCCTTGTCCATCGGGGTCAGGGCTTCCAGCAAGTTGTCAACTACGGTGTCGCAGTGGTAGCCGGGGTACCAAGCTCCGTCTTCGATAAGATCCCCGGCTTTCTCCACGCGACGCCTAGCCATATGCAGGACAACCGGGTACAGGAAGACATCAATGTCACCTCCTTTGGCCGCATGCCCTCCAAGACGAATTGGCAGATCAAAAACCAAGCTTCGCCCGCCCGACTCCGGCAGCTGTTTTCGTTGTTTCTGGAACGTCGCTAAGTCCTTGTCCAGCTTCACCTGCTCAGCGGGAAGCACCAGGTAGTGTGTCGATTACCGGATCGCTTGGCTGTGTACGTTGTAATATTGCTCAAGACGACCCAGGAATAAGGCGACCCACGGAGTCAGTGTGAACGTGACACTCAGATTGCGGCTCAATAAGACCTCCCATAGCTTGGCTTCATACAGACGAGCGACCTGCGATCCGGTGACAAGATCGGGTCTCCACTCAGTTGCACCTGGTTGTCTGACCGCCAGCGGGAAGATCCAGTAATCTGGACGTGATAACGTGCGGCCCAGCTGTTGCTTGATGGGAACACATCGACGAAACAGATAGATCTGTCCCGGAGACCATTTGCGTTGACATCCAGACCCGAAGGAGGCGGAGGCACGTCAATCTGCGATGCCCCTAGCAATTCGTGACGATATAGGCCGCAAGTGCCGGGAAGAACTGTTAGCTTGGATTCCTCAACATCCGGCTTCGATGATTCTTGGATGCTGTCACCCTTGGGGTGTACCACTTGGTATGACCCTGGCGTTGACGTTTCTAGTGTAGAAGCAGATCGGCGCCGCTGGGTGGATTGGGACCGTTCTAGAGCAGAAGCTAGCTCAATTGAATCCGTTAATCCACCCTCGAAGTCCGAGCCAGACGAATCTAATGCTGCCTTGGACTTGCCGACAGTTGGTGCCGAGGGCGCTTGATTTTTCGTGGTCTGTACTGTCTTGGATGGGTCCGTTGTCGCATGCAGAAGCTTCGCCGGTGTCTTGGCTTGCTTCCGGGGCGCCGCTGGCTTCTCCTAGTAGTCCGGATCAGCCGCTATCTCCCGCGCTCTCTCGCCTCTTCATGCACCCTTGCGCTTCTTGTTGTGTGCGTGAATTTGGGGGGGGCGGAATTTAAGTCAATAAATGGCGAGAATTTCCGCCCGAATTTGTTGGGAAATCGCACCAGCTGAATGCGCATGTGGGTCCGCGAGGGCGCTCGAAGCTATTCCGCAAGGAATGCGATCGGCGACGAGTGAATTGGATAGGCACGTAGCCAACTCATCATGGCACCCGTGGACGAAACCCCAGTGTCGATTCGACTCTCGGGTACAAATGTCGAGCCGATCTTGGGAGGCACTAATTCTTTCGGAATAATCGTTGATTGTGAGCTTTAGCTCAGCGATCTGCCGATCCATCTCACGTCGCTGGGAATATATGACCGACCGATCGCCCTGAGGCTCCAAGCACTGCCGAACGACCACATTAAGCTGCTCCAGAAGATACGATCGGTTGATCTCAAGACGACACACGTCGTGACGAGTGCCGATCAGCCCTTCCAACATCGTTTGAAGCAGATCGAAGTGGCCGTACACCTGCCGAACAGTATCGACAAGTTTCTGCACAGTCGGGAAGACATCAATCACCAGTGGATCTACATACAGCCGGAAGTGAGGATCGATCTAATGTGGTGAAATGTACCATGAAATTGGTACACAATTGTGGGTGTGACAATGGGCACCACTGTGTGTGTAACTGTGTGTGTGTGACTGTGTGTACAACACTATGTACAACTGCAGGTACATGGACGGGACATGGACGGGGCATCGTGAGAAGGGACGACTAGATACGGGTACCTAACGGTTAGCGACGGCCGACAGAGAAATCAGGTTGACTGGTCGACGGAGTGCAATGGAATGGGTAGTTTTGATTGGTTGATATTAGGTAATTGGTAGTTCTTAGAATATAAGTGCTAATAAAGTTCTCCTTTTGCGTCCAACTACTAAGGACATCCAGGGACGGCACTTTTGCGCCTCCCCTTACTAACACACACTTCTACGTCCCGGGAGGGAGCACCTAGTCCTTTTTTGGCCCACCGGTAGACGAAGAGTGTTGAAAACTCGCCTCGCAACTCCTCCCGCTGTGTCAGTGGTAGTTTTTCAAAGGTTTTTTCTTGAGAAAGTGATCGAGCAGTGCGCTCTCACCTCTTCCCCTATTGGTCTACTCCCTTCCCCTAGAAGTTCGGCTGCTTTAAGCGCCCCTAAGGAACTCTAGGTGGTTTGTAGTGGAAATCGTCGCTCAGCCCGTTGCTGATCGACCCTCCTCTTACGTTAAGCGTAGAATACATAGTATATTGGGTATTCTATTAGCTTACTAAGTTTAAGAGGCTTGGCGATCGGGTGGTGAAGCCTTCCGCCGCCTGATCAAGTACCCTTCGCTGATCACCACCAAAATCATCGATATGCTACCTGCGACCTGCAATCATCAACCCGCAGTTGCGCCAACTCGCACTTGATCAGCTACATCGATCCGGAACTTGAGATTATCGATTATTGGTCCTGATCGCACCTGATCGCGCCTGATCGCACCCGATCGACACCGGTCGATCTACTACGAGTTTACCCCCATTTTGCATCGGAAGCTCGCGGGTCAACGTCCCGGTCATCTGAAGAGCGACCCACGTCCAAGTCGTCGGGTACACAAGGTGATCAAGGCACAAGACCAGTCACACAAGACAACCGGAGGACCCCCTTCGTTAGTCGGCAGTCTGGGCGCCGTGGTAATGCCTGATCAAGCGTCAAAAACTTGATCAGCCGCTCCACCACAATGGTGCGCGTGCCCGGATCTTTGGGCGACGCGGGATATCACCGCGATTCTACGCAAGATGGAGCTGATGCGGATGTGAAAACGAAAGCGGAAGCAGAATTGAAGATCGAAGTGGAAAATGAGGAGGTGGTTGTGACGACGGAATGCAGTTCGCCGTCGTCATGTCTGAAGAAGAAAGGAAATGCTGATCATCAGGACCTGGGGAGGTATCCTGATGAGATAAAGGAGGAGAAGCCTCAACCACCTCCCGAGGCTCCTTCGGGATCCCCTGCGGATCATAACGCAAGTTATGATCCGCCAATTACATGTGTATAATGATCCGGATTGGAAGCCAGTGGTGACATATTACAAGTCCGACCAACCGAAGGCGTTGCTAAAGGCGCCTGGGTCGGAGAGCGACGAAAGTCGATCAAGTATGCCACCATCAGAGTCCGATCTGGTGAGGACGTTTTATAAGAAGGAACTGGAAGACTTCTTATTGATGGATTCGATCATGAGCCTTCTCGGGGTCACGATCAGCGGAAAGTTAATTAGACCTGTCGATTAACCAGTGACGGACGGGAAGGACAAGCTTCAGCTGGTGGTAGGGCTAACACGCCTGATCAATCAAGTTGTTTTGACCACAGGCTTCAACGATGCTGAAGAAGTGTTCTATCAGGACCCTGATCACTACCCAGCGGCTGTTTGATCTGTTGGTGCCTATAGTAGGTAGGTCTACTAAGGTGGAACCCCCCAGCTCTCCGCTAAAAATTGAAGCGGGTCCGTCGATCAACGTGGCAGAACACACGGGACCATCCTGTTACGAATCTTCTCCTTCTGAAGGCGATGTGTCTGAAGTGGAGTCGAGCAGTGCCGGAAGTATAGAAACCAAGATTACCAGGATGATGATCTTCCAGAAAGATGAAGCCAAGTTCTCAGTGGTCAAGAAGGAACCTCAATCAGTCAAGGCAGAAGATGATCAATCATCGAGGGACCCACGGCTGCATTTTTCGATAAGTATATGGAGCGGTTTCTGGCTGAAGAAAGAGGAAAGTCGACATCTGGAGCTGTTTACACGAAAGGTCACCAGCCAAATCCAGGAAGAGCCGCAACGGTCAAGGATGTCGATATGGAGTCCGTGCACTCTCTTCGTGATCCTCAGTCAAAGCCAGGAAGATCGGCGATGACTAAGGATGTTGACATGGACTCCTTATATTCGTTCCATGATCAACGGACCCAGCATGATAATATTGATCCAGATGAGCCGATCACACTGCCTCGACAAGCCACGGTTGCGTCAGCGTATACTGGAGTGCCTGATTAACAGCCGGTTCCCAGGATCCGGATGTCCGCGATCAGTGATCTGAAGGAATTTTCAAGAAAAGAAGGAGATGAAGATCAAGGGCGGAACTGGATTAGTCGCCTTAAGTCAGCGTTTATGCGTGATCAAGCCTCTGATCATAAAAAGTATTTGATTATGGGTGATCTGCTTAAAGTACCGGCGCGCAATTGGCATCGCCAACTGGGCAGATCTACTCGCTCATGCTGGGAAAGTCTCGTTGATTAGTTTGAAACTCAGTACTGTGGAAGTGGCCAATCGGCATCTCGCCAATATTACAACACGAAGCAACGATCTGATGAAACTCCTATTAAGTATTTTCACCGGTTGAATGTGGCGAGAATGCGAGCCAAGTTGCCGATCAAGGACGGATCGTCTACGATCTTACGTGAACATGTGCAACATTTCATTGACATTTATTAATCGCGAATTCGCTGATCATCTGGCACTTCTGCGTTTGGATAACGTGCACGCAATAAGTCGTGCCAGCCAACGGCGACGGTAGGCACTAGCCGATTCCGTCAGAAATTTGGCGATGATCGAGCACCTGCCCCGGCGCGGAAGCCTAAAGCAGTGCGCGCGATCAAGATGATGTCTGGAAGTGAATAATCAAGCTCTTAGGACAGTGGAAGTGACGGTGACCAGCTTCGTTACATGATTGCTTCTATGCGCGATCAACAAGTGACGCATGATCAACCTGGTGATCCCCTATCTGGTAAACGAAGTGAATCAAGTGCAGTTGATCAAGGGGCGACGAAGAAATGTACTCATTGTGGATCGATCAAGCATGATAATTTACGTTGCTGGAAGCGCCTGACATGTCTGAAGTGTGGCAAGAAGGGACATCCGACTGATCACTGCTTGTACGTCTGCTGAACATGCGGCGAAATTCATGACGCCGAAAGTGCCCTATGGAGGGGAATTCTACATCGTATTCGCCAGTGGTACAACCCTACCAAGCATGCAGGAATGTTGCCCAAGAAAGTCGAAGACATGTTAAGCTAGGACGCCCGCCAGGTTCGAATCTGGTACGAGACGAGCGTTCTGGTTGGTGTATTTTTGCATTTGTAAATAAGAAGGCTGATAGATCAGAAGAAAAGGATAATGAAAAATGTGATCAGCCTGATTTACCACGTTTGGCTAATTTCCGTATTGATGAGTTTTCTCGGTCCCCGGTGATCATGGAAGTCGATCTACTTCCAGGTGAATCACGTGGATATTGGAAGTACCACTTGCCCAAGAAATGGTTTAAACAAGCCAGGGCGAGTGGAAAAATTAATAACGAATGTGCCACGTTGCTATTTGATTCTGGTGCCGAAGTGTCGATCATCGACTCAACCTTTGCTCGTAAGGTGGGTTGTCAGATCGACGCGAGCCAAATACAAGAGTGTGTTGGTATCGGAGAAAGTGCATACCTCACAGAAAGGCGCACTAAGATCAAGGTGACATTAGTGGGCTCTTTGGTTTATTACTTCCATGCATGGGTGGGAAAGCTCGTTGGTCAAGATGTTATATTGGGTATGGATTTTATGATCCCAGCTGGTGTTCGATTGGACGTCTCCCACGGCGCACTAAGTCTGCCTGATGAATTAATCATCCCATTAGAGGGCCGCCTACAGCTGTATAGATTGAGTGGTAATTATATGAAACTTGATCAGTACGAGCAGATCCCAGTAGGTCGATCTGCAGAGGTTCGGATTCGTGATCAGCGATCTCGGAAGTTATGGATTACTCGCGTAAAAGATTGGGTCCCCACTGTGACTAGGGGCGTGGGTAATTTACGGTATCTGTGTATTACGAACGTTGCCGATCATCCGATCATCCTACATGACGATACGATTTTAGGTATCTGGATGAATAAGGATGATGTGACCCGTCGCCTTGGGTTTATTTCGGTGGGCTCTAATCCTTATAAGGAGTGACAGAGTCTCGCGTATCAAGCTTCTACTGATTCAGTGCATGACGATCAAGAAAGTGTCGATCAAGGTCCTTTGGTCGAGAAAAAGGAGTATCCTATTCCTCAAGGGATTTTGGTACGACCTACGGACTCGATCGTGGCATCTGTGGCATTAGTATCCGGAAGATCGCAGAAGATACAAGAAAAATGCGATCAGGAGGCGAATGTGAAAGAAAATACAAAAAGTGCAAGAAAAAATGCGATCGGGAGCCGAATGTGAAAAAAAGGGGCGACCTGGATCACGAAGTTGAACGGTTTGTTGCAAAAGATGGGCCAGTTCCAGATATGTGCGAGCATCCCGTCTCAGTCGATCACGGTGAATTCGGTGTGATTCCTACCGATGATCAAGTGTGCTACCACGAAGGCGGAGATTTGTTCGTGGAAGAGCTGGAGAAACAGCTTGCCACGCTACCTGAAGTGTCCTCAAGTACTGAAGAAGTGACCAAGGACGATTTGCAAGTTGGTGATCCATCGATTAACACTGTAGATGAAATGGATCAACTTCGTGATATAATTTGTGCGAAGAAACATCTGTTGATCGGGAAAGGAAACGCGCTGCCTCCTGCTTCACGTGGAGTTGTTTGCGATATTGACGTAGGCAATGCGCTCCCGATCGCTCAAAAGTGTCGGAAGGTCGCTCCACAATTTCGCGAGAAGTTATTATCCTTGATCAAGGGGTTACTGGACACGAAGATCATCCAGCCGTCTACGTCACCCTGGGCATCACCTATCGTGATCATTGTAAAGAAGAATGGGGTTGATATTCGATTATGTATTGAATATCGCGCGGTTAATCAACTCACGCGTTTGATGGTGTACCCTATGCCCCTGACCTCTGATTTGCTAGAAGATTTGGATAAGGCGTTGTGGTTTTGCTCTTGGATATGGCAAGTGTTTTTTTTTATGGGTCGTGTCTATAACCGATCGATCACGTCAGATTTCAGCTTTTGTCACTCCGTTTGGATTGTTCGAGTGGAACCGAATGCCCTTTGACCTAAAATATGCCCCGCAGATCTACCAGCGGTTGATCGACAATGCATTGTATGGTTATCTCAAGGTTAAGGACGGTGATGATGAGTCAACGGATGTATTCACTGCGGGAGAGCCTGACCAAACACAAGGCCCGTCTGTATTGCAGCAACGATCCTATATTGACGATATTTTGATCACTGCACCTACTTGGGCGGATTTGTGTGACAAGGTGCGAAATATACTGGAAAGGTGTGATCAGTGGAACTTGTCGATTAGCGTGGCTAAATCATACTGGAGGCGAAGTGAAGTCCCTTATTTAGGACATCACGTCTCTAGCCGTGGTTTAGACACAAATGCGAAGAATTTGGATGATCTGATCGATTTGCCTTTTCCTGGTACTTTGTGTTCTATAAAATCGTTTTTGGGGAGTCTGAATTATTACCGTCGATTTATTGAAGACTTCGCGATCTATGCCGCTGTATTGTATGAGTTACGAGAGATAGATTATCAAGAGTTAAGAGTCGATCATCGATTGATGATAGCCCGGCTCGCGGAGACGATAGATTAACCAGGCGCGAGTGTTATTCAGCATTCTGAAAGCAAAGATTGAGTCAGCCCCAACCCTGCACCATTTCGACCAATCCAAACTCCGGTGATCGTGGTTTATGCCAGAAAATGGGCAGTGTCTGCCGCGTTGGTACAATAACATGATCAAGTGTATTTCCCCGTCGCATTCGCCAGCCGGACACTGAAGATCGGTGAGATGAATTACAGCCCCGTCGAAAAGGAAGTGTTGGCTCTTCTACGAATTCTGGACGTCTACTTTACGATGCTAGTCGGAAAGGCGAGCACTGTCCTGTCACGTCGATCTACGTTGAAGTGGTTATTGACATCCAACGGGCTAGACGGACGATTGGGGAGATGGGCTGCGATCTTATTACAATGCGACATGAACATCAAGAAATGTGTGCATGGAGAAGAGGGGGTACTAGGGGCGTTAGCCGCAAGTATCACTCCTCGCGCCGAAATTGACGAAGCCCTGGTTGCGATCGCACCAAAAAAGCAACCTCGGCAGATGATTGAGGTACCACCTCCCACGGTCGAGAAATGCGAAGAGCTGTAAGTGATCAGTTTCGATGGATCTGCAAGTATTAAGCGATGTGTTGGTGCATTTGGTGCTATTGGGTGGAAATTGCCGGAGTTGAAGATCATGATCGCGGTTGCCGATCATGCACCCAACATCACGGTGAATGAAGCCGAGTATCATGGATTGCTTCTAAGTTTGGATCTACTGTCGCTATATCCCAAAGGAAGGGTGATCGTGTGTGGAGACTCAAATTTGGTGATCAGACAAATGCGTGGCGAAAAAGAGTTCAAACAGTCTATTTCGCCACGCATTTGCCTGATCGCCAAATTCTAGTCTCCCAAAGCAGCGCGACTACAAGTATTGCAGCAGCGTGCCTTAAAACTCCTTCTCGAATGGCCTGATCACGATCTGCTGCACGTAAAAAGGGAGTGGAACAAGAGTGCCGATCACATCACTAGTACGGCCATGCGGGAAGGAACACGGTATGAAATTGTCGATGATCACCAACTGGACGAATTAGCTGATCTCAACAGATTTTTCTGAGGTGATCACTTGGAAGGAAGTTCCCACTGTCCCGAAAGTTCTGGTGACGACGAGATCACGTAACCTTCGTCAGACGCGGCCGTCAACGTGGCCCGAAGTATCCATAGAAGGGATAAGGGCGGAACGTGTTAAGAAGGCGCAAGACGAAGAGAAGTGGATTTGTGATTTGCGATGTTACTTGCATGGTAACGTTTCACAATTGAGCATAGACGAGGTGAAAGATTGCGCGAAAATCGCCGACAACTATGATGTGGATGATAAAGGGTTGTTGATCTACTGTGGAAATATGGCTAAAGGAAAAAGAAGCTGTGATCAAGATGATCAAGGTGATCGAAACTCTTTGATCAAGCGGTTTTACCTGAGACCCTACATGCGCATGTCCTCCACCATTATCATGTGCGTTTGGAAGGAGTAAATCAGGGTATAGGGCGTACATATCAGCGGATCAGACGTTACTTTCATTGGCGTGGTTTATTTCGCAGCGTGAAACGATTTGTTGGGCAATGTGTAGATTGTGAGACGGGGAAGGGTCAACCTACGATCAAGGGTATGTCGCCGGGAAACGTTGAAGCTACGTACCCATTTCAAGTGATAGCTATAGATAATATCCCGTCGTTGCCCCGATCAACTGATGGGCATACGGAATTGCTGATCTGGACTGATCTGTTTACGGGTATGGTGATCGCGAAGGCTGGATCATCTCGTACAGCACAGAACCTCGCCGAGAATTACGAAGAGTGTGTATTTCGTCGATTTGGAGCTAGTGAGGTGATCAGGCATGATCGAGAGCCCGGTTTTATGTCCGAAGTATTTTGTGAGCTCAACAAGATCGTGCGACAACGACAGAGTGCCAATATGACGTACCGTCCACAAGCGAACGGCAAGGCGGAAAGAATGGTGCAAACAATCACACGAGCGATCAATATGTATGAATCAGACGTCGGTCAGAAGGATTGGAGCTCGTATGCAGAACGATTGCTATTTGCAAGGGCTGCTGCGGACGATGGAGATAGTAAGGCTTAAGGCTTTGGTTAGTGTGGTGCTAAGTCTTTGCGATGAAGTACGTGACGAAACGTTGCCGTATGCTGGTGTGCGTCTGGACGACCGGTCATTAATTTCGACCCCTGATCGGATCCGTGGAGATACACCATTTTACTTGGCATATGGGTGGGATCCACGATCATCGTTGGAATCAACGCTGCAACTTGGTGGAATTCGGCGCAAAGATTGTGATGCTCGTCGGTGGAGATATAGGCTGCAGAAAGACTACCATTACTCCCGTGATCAAATGAGTGCTCGATTGCACCAAGCAATGGCTGATCGAGCTGAGAAGCACAATGATCAAGTGAAACCGCACAAGATCGAAGTTGGATCGAAAGTCTGGTTATACCTCGATCGGGTGAAAGAAGGGTTCGCGAAGAAACTGGAGAATATGTGGCATGGACCCTCCAGAGTCGATGAGGTAATCGGTGTCCATGCTGCAAGATTGATTACGTCTGGCACCGACTATCGCATATTCCCAGTGGTACACCTGTCCAAGTTGAAATTGGGCAAGGAAGTCCCAGATCGACCCACTACTGTGCTAGCAGCTGGGGTAGAGGATCGTCTTGATTTCGATGAATCCTTACTACCGGAAGACAGCTGGGAAAGGGCCCTAGAGCCGGACTAATTTGAAGTTGATCGCATCACCGATGTCCGATCCGGTCGAAAGACTTGGTATGGCAGAACGTTACGCGAATATCAAGTCTACTGGAAGGGTTATGATTAGCCGTCATGGGTAGACGAGGCAGATCTGAACTGCGATGCTCTAATCAAGGACTTCGAACGGAAGTGGATTAACAAACATCGGTTTGATGTAATGCAGGTGGACGAAGAGTCCCACTAATGCATGATCTACTAATTGAATGTGTAATTATGATTGAAGAACCTTTGATTGTAAAACAGCTATTGACAAAACTTACGATGAATGGAGAGATGATGATTGACTAGAAGTGGTGAATTTACGGTGGATATTGCGAGATATGGTGATGGAGCAACGGCAGATGAGCCGATGGAAGACCGACTTATGTTATCCATGAAAAGTGACGAAGCAACAGTTGGAAATGGCACGTCAAGAGTGTTTATTGATAAAAGAAGACGTGATCAGCCAGCTAACCAGACCCGTAAAACTTACGGCAAAGGCGAGGGATGTTCCAGACAGGATGATTCTCAACGGAAGGCGATATTGTATTCGCCAAGGCTCATAGGCATCGACCTCACGCAGCGCGTCCGGCAATGTCCGAGGTGGTGGGTCCGATGGGAACCCTGGGTACCATGACCCATCGTCGGGCAGGGCATACCTCAGAGGACGGTTTCGAGCACAATGGGAGATCGAAGGGTCTAGGAAAATGTCGAGAGCAAACTTCCCGTCGATCATACCCTGCAGGACAAATTCCACGATCCTCTTCCATGATGCCCGACACGGCTTCTGCACTGACGTCTACCTTGATAATACTCTTGGAAGAAGTAGTCGCGCTCGCGGAGGCTTTTATCTATGGGGAGATAATGCGTCGACTCCCAGATCTCCTGCGCGTGATGGTCTAGAAACGACCGGTACTTCGCTTCAAAGTCGGCAAACCAGCTGACCGAGCGGAAAGAGACGGGTGGAAGCATGATCTTGAAGGTATCCCAGTGGCGACGCGAGTACAGCAGCCTTACCTCCGGCTGGATGATCAGGTAACTACACCATTGATCAGCCGAAGGGGCGCGTGTAGCAACTGCAAACAACCATCCCTCGGGGCGTTGCAAGTAGTCGAAGACCACTTGTACCGAGACGTTGCGCAGATAAAAACCGCTAAGTTGACATGGAATCCACAGCAAGATATCCTCATCTGCTGCACCATCAGGAACCAAGATCAACGACTTGAAGTCACCCGGTCGAGGGAAAAGGAACCCCGCAGAGCCTTGACCAAGCGAACCCTCACAACCGAATTCACTGATCGTGGGACTGGATGGAATTTGCGTGTCGATCAAGGCAGGGAAACCGCCTTGACTGTCATCTGTTTGATCAGGACTGAGTGTGCGATCATCATCCGACTTCTCCTCTGAAATAAGAAGAATTTGGCGTTGCAGCTTGGACCGAGATCTGGATTGCGAACGTTGACCATGTCTCTTGGGCGAAGACGTGGTCCAAATGATGGAATCTTCAGGCGAATCACCCTGAAGGGCAACAGACGAGCTTGCAGCTTGATCAGAGATCACGATGCCGTCCATTGTAGCGACACACCAGTCAACACGGATTGGAGACGCAAGTGGAACGCCTGCAGTTGTACATTTTATCTTGAGCCTGGCGCAACTTGTCGCGTAGTGCGTCGCGATCTGAAGACACGTAATCGAATCGGCGCCGTGCTGACGAAAGTTCCGCCTTTAACTTGGAATTCTAGGTGCGTATACCATCCAGATCGGTCATGCTAGCTGACGCCCCATGGACGCGGTCATATATCACCTCCATCTGAGCTATGATGGCGTCATATTCATCCAATTTTTGCGACTGACCTCATTTTCCTTCCGGATGTGATCGCGTTGGTGCTTACGTCTCTACGCCTTGGAGTCGAGCTTGAACGCCTGCTCGATCAGGCGCTGATTCTTGGTGACGGCTTGATCATACCCTTCTTGTAGCACGCCCAAGCGCTTTTGGAGTGATTGATCGTCACTTGATCAGGGAGTGCCTCAAGGCGTGAGATTTCGCGCGCGTGATCACCAATGTTCTCCTCTTGAACAGACAGCAGGTAGCGGTCCCGATCGCGGCCACCATCCAGATCACGAATTTGAGCGCGTTGATAGGCTATAGTTGCCTTAGCAGCCTTTAGCTTGGACTTGAGATCGTTGACCGCTACACGGATATAAGCGCGCAGGGGCGCGAGCTGCTCACGTAACCACTTGATCTCATCCTTGCGATCAGCATCTTTACGGTTGGCGCATGCGAGCTGCTCTCGAAGCATCAGGATGGTGTCCTCGAGCACCGAGAGCGAGTTGGATAACACGACGACCTCCTCATCTCGTGCGCGGAGCGCCTCTTGCAGAGTGTATGCTTGATTGACCGCAGCGATCAGCTCATCGGACTTAGACCGATCAAGGGCAAGAACGCTGTTAGAGTTAGCGGGAGCGCCGTCCGTGATCGATCGCTGGGGCGCCGTTCGTGATCGCTTGCATGATGGAAATGTGGAAATGATCGATCACGAGCGCCTTATTTCTGATGCCACAGTTAAGGAGTGGTAACAGCCTGATCGATTGTGACCTGATCGATGGGAGAAAGGGCTGAGTGATGGGTGCTGACTGTCAACGACGTCACAGCTGATGGGTGTGGACTACATGACCAACGGTGGCATGGTCCAGGGCAGCCAACGGCATGAACGATCCCCCCCCAACCGCTGTACGGCTGGGACGAGGTTCAGGGGCGGCTGTGGTGAAGTGTACCATGAAATTGGTACACAATTGTGGGTGTGACTATGGGCACCACTGTGTGTGTAACTGTGTGTGTGTGTGACTGTGTGTACAACACTATGTACAACTGTGTGTACAACTGCAGGTACATGGACGGGACATAGACGGGGCATCGTGAGAAGGGACGACTAGGTACGGGTACCTAACGGTTAGCGACGGCCGACAGAGAAATCAGGTTGATTGGTCGACGGAGTGCAATTGAATGGGTAGTTCTGATTGGTTGATATTAGGTAATTGGTAGTTTTTAGGATATAAGTGCTAATAAAGTTCTCCTTTTGCGTCCAACTACTAAGGACATCCAGGGACGGCACTTTTGCGCCTCCTCTTACTAACACACACTTCTACGTCCCGGGAGGGAGCACCTAGTCCTTTTTTGGCCCACCGGTAGACGAAGAGTGTTGAAAACTCGCCTCGCAACTCCTCCCGCTGTGTCAGTGGTAGTTTTTCAAAGGTTTTTTCTTGAGAAAGTGATCGAGCAGTGCGCTCTCACCTCTTCCCCTATTGGTCTACTCCCTTCCCCTAGAATTTCGGCTGCTTTAAGCGCCCCTAAGGAACTCTAGGTGGTTTGTAGTGGAAATCGTCGCTCAGCCCGTTGCTGATCGACCCTCCTCTTACGTTAAGCGTAGAATACATAGTATATTGGGTATTCTATTAGCTTACTAAGTTTAAGAGGCTTGGCGATCGGGTGGTGAAGCCTTCCGCCGCCTGATCAAGTACCCTTCGCTGATCACCACCAAAATCATCGATATGCTACCGGCGACCTGCAATCATCAACCCGCAGTTGCGCCAACTCGCACTTGATCAGCTACATCGATCCGGAACTTGAGATTATCGATTATTGGTCCTGATCGCACCTGATCGCGCCTGATCGCACCTGATCGACACCGGTCGATCTACTACGAGTTTACCCCCATTTTGCATCGGAAGCTCGCGGGTCAACGTCCCGGTCATCTGAAGAGCGACCCACGTCCAAGTCGTCGGGTTCACAAGGTGATCAAGACACAAGAACAGTCACACAAGACAACCGGAGGACCCCCTTCGTTAGTCGGCACTCTGGGCGCCGTGGTAACGCCTGATCAAGCTTCAAAAACTTGATCAGCCGCTCCACCACACTAACGTGGAGTTATAAGTGGAATGGCGTACCTGATCTGCTTTGTTGTGGGACCAAGGCCTTGAGACGCTTATTCTCGTCCATCAAGTCTGAACGATCAGCTTGTATAGCGCCGATCAGCTTGGGAAGTCGTTTTGAATCTCGGTGCATTTTCTGGAACGCGACTTCGGTCACAATCTGCTTTTTGCGCGCTACCTCGAACTCCTTTCGGAGCGCATCAACGCGTTTGTTGGGACCGATCGACCTCGACTCGGGGCTCATCTTGTTCTTCGACGATCTGAGTGTCACCCGAGACATCCGAATGATCCGATCGGTCAGGAGTTTGAAGATGCGTAGAGTGCGAGCGCCGATCGCCTACGAAGACAAATGTTAGTGAAAGATGTGGCGATCGGAGATCAAGTGGATTTACCTGGTACATTGGACTCGGAAGATTGCATGGAATTGAAGACTGTTTGTGAAATCGGGCTGCTACCGTTGTGCGGCTACGACCAGACTCAGGGGCGGCTGTGGTGAAGTGCAAGTGAGAATTATTGATCAGTTTGTACCAGTGTACCAGTTTTCAAGGCAGATCGATCGGGTTGGCTAAAAGTACGGAGTATTTTGGGACAATCGTGTGCGTGGAGTGTTTTGTACGCAGATTTGAGGTAATTTTCCAAGTCGAGTACAAGTGACATTCACTCTGCTCTCTCAGTCCCGAAAGTTGAAGCTACCCAGCCCTACCAGCGTCCCAGATCTCTGTCGACCTCCCTCAGCCACCCGATCCAGATGGTCGCCCCTTCGCGGGGGCACACGGTTTACATATAGTTTACATTTTGAATTTTTATTGGATATTAAATATAGTGTTCGTATAACATCGGATTGCGTAAGTCGCCAGTGGCTCCGATCTGAGTCTTTGGGAGCAGAGGGTTAACAGGGTCCCCTCACGCTTATTAAGCCCGGCCAGGACTGTAACCGGGTTACATTTGGTTACATTTGGTTATGTTGTGTACATAAGTACACTACGGTTGAGGTCAGTATTGACCGGTCCGAAAGGTTTGGACTTATTGATTATTTTAACCAATCCGGGCAGGAAGCCCTTGGTGGAGGCGTGGCAGCCAGCCACGTGTTAGTACACAGGTGGTGTACATCACATTTTGGCTAGGTACGAATTTAGTAAGTTCTACTTAGTATTACATATAGTTTACATTAGTTTAAATTAACTTAGGCTAATTACATATTAAATATACATTCAGTTCACATTTCACTCTGAAGACTGCTAGGCGCACAACCTCGACCGGTCGCGCGCGCAGTGAGTGTTGTAGTGTAAGGGAAGTCCTTCCCTTAGCTACCCCCCTAGTAAGGGATCCTTGTATCAAGGCGTTTGCTTGTGCTAACTTGTAAACCAAAGGGAAATCTTGGCCCCGAGTAAGAGAGTACTCTCCTTCTAAGCCCTTAATAAGGGCGTATTGGCTAAGTAGCGGCGAACGCCGCTTTAAGGAAAGTCTTCCTCTGTGCGCTAGCCGCACCGTGCGTATACGCACCGGCTACATATGGTAGAACTTGTACTCAATCCAACTCCTGTGTTGGTAGGCTAAGACATCCTCTGCAAAGGATGAATCAGGTCGATTAGGATAGGTTAATCCTCGTCCAGAAGGAAGCCTTTAACAGGCTGTTATCCTTACTGGGTGACGAGGGTATGCAGCTCCTAGTGGAGCAGGGCCTTGAGGCCGTAAAGACGAGGGTCAATGCCCTCATCGCCCATGAGGCGAGTTGTAGTGGAAGTCATTCCACGTCCACGGGAGTGCGTCCCCGTTGTCATTTAAGATAAAGGAATTCACCGGGGAAAAGGGTGATAACCTTTATGTGTGGCTTCGAGAGGTCGAAACGGCCTTCGCCACAGCGAATGTGATCGCAGATCACTTGCAAGTGGGACTTGCATTGACCCATCTTACGGGTAAAGCCCGTGCATGGTCGTTTACATGCTCGGATTCGGTCATGGACGTGTTCCAGACCTGGGAAGTTGTAGTGGAGCGGCCGATAAAAAAATTTTGACGCTTGATCAGGCGGTACCACGGCGCCCGGACTGCCGACTGACGAAGGGGGTCCTCCGGTTGTCCTTGACTGCTTGTGTTTCTGCTCACCTTGTGTACCCGACGGCTTAGGATTGGGTCGCTCTCCAGGTGGCGGGGATGTAAACACGGCAATTCCTTGATGCAAGATTGGAGAACTTGTAATGAGTTGATCGAGGTTCTGATAAGACGTGATCCGGTATAATCAAGCTCGAATCAGGTGCGAACAGGCTTGGTCAGCAGTGATAAGGCTTGGGCAGGCACCGAAAGTCGTTGATCAGCTGTGATCAGACTTGATCAGGCTTGATCAGGCGCTAAAAGTAGTTGATCAGCTGAGATCAGACTTGATCAGGCTTGATCAGGCACCAAAAGTAGTTGATCAGCTAAGATCAGACTTGATCAGGCTTGATCAGACACTAAAAGTAGTTGATCCTCTGAGATCAGACTTGATCAGGCTCGATCAGGCACTAAAAGTAGTTGATCAGAGGTGTTCAGACTTGATCAGGTGCCAAAAGTCGCTCAGGTACAAGTTGGTGCGATCTGCGCGTTGTTGATCGTGGTCACAAGTTTCAGAGTGTCGATCAGGTGTTGATCGGCGAAGGGGTACTTGATCAGGCAGTGGAAGTATTCACTGCCTGATCACGTAGCCTCGGGAATCTTCAACAGCTAAAGGAACACCCAAATATCTATATTCCTAGCCTAGACCCACGAGGGGGGGGTAAATTTCACTTAATCCACCTAGCGTTCCCGTGGGGCGCTTCCAGCAGCCGAACTCTAGGTCCAAACGCGAACCAAACGTGGAGAGGTGAGAGCACTGCTCAATCACACCCTCAAAACCAAAAAACCTTACTGAAGAACCGCTGACAGCTTACACAGCGGGCGGAGTTGCGGGGTGAGTTCTCGACACTCTACATCTGCCGGTGGGCCAAAAACGCACAAGGTGCTCCCGCCCGGGACGTAGAGGTGTGTTATATTAGGGGGAGGCACAAAGGTGCCTTCCCGGAGATGTCCTATGAGGTTGGACGCAAAAGGAGAAACTTTTTTTATTGCTTAAATCCTTAGAACTACCAATTACCTAATATCCACCAATCAGAAATACCCGTTCCAGCGTCCTCCGTCGACCAGTCGACCTGATTTATCCGTCGTCCGTCGCTGTTCGTCGGTGTTCTCTGAGTACCTGTACGTAATCGTCCCATCTTCCTATGCCCTGTCTATTTCCCGACTATGTGCACCACGGTTGTACACGCAACTGTATACGCCGTGGTACACACAATCGTATACGATTACGTACCCGATTTTTTGTCCGTAATCGGCCCCCCTAATTTAGGCCCATAATTAAGCCCAATCATTAGGCCCTATAATAAGGCCCTATAATAAAGCCCTATAATAAGTCCCTTTATTGGGCCCAATTATAACACGCTTTACGACAAAGTCCTTAAGCAAAATTTTATGGACATGTATGCCACGACTGACCTGGTTTTCCAGAATCAGCTGACGTTTCTGAGGTGCCGTCAGGACACTAGGGACTTGGAGACATATGTACAAGAACTGAAGACCCTGCTGGCAGGGATGTACGCGAAAGCGTACTCGGACGATGTGTCCATTACCGTGTTCATGAGAGGCCTGAGAGAAGGGCCAGCACGTTCGGAGCTCTTCCGATGCCGATCCCAATCCCTGGGGGAGGCGTTCAAGATGGCGTTTAACGCCGAGAGGAACTTTCGTTCCTCTAAGGTTGGTCCCGAACTCATGAACCTGAGTCAGGTCCAAGCGGAGGAGCAACCTTCCGCTAAGAGTCACGTTGACTCTGTCTCGCTGTGTTCTGAAGCAGAAATCCTTGCAATGCTGCAGCGGCAGGGGCCGCTGAGATGCTTCCTGTGTGGAAGTGCGGATCATCTGCGGAACAGATTTCCTCGGAACCCCCAGCGAGATACTCGCTTTAAGGGGCCAAGGGTGGGGAAAAAGCCCTTGCCCAAGCCGTCGGGAAACGACGGCTCCCAGTAGGTGCGGGGCACCCTACTGGGGGATCCCTCAGTGCTGTTAAGCCCCAGGGTAGGGGACGATAGCACAAAGCCCCGAGGGAAACGGTGCTTTCTAGCACCGAGTTGGTGTACCAGCCAAGTTTTCTGGTAGTCCGTGTGGACGTGAAAGGCTTTGATAGCCCTTGG
>CM047583.1:15992430-16017691 GCA_026184515.1 Peronosclerospora sorghi
TGACATAATTTCCAGACGCTCCAGAGTCTATGAAGACTCTCCAAGGGTTATCAAAGCCTTTCACGTCCGCACGGACTACCAAAAAACCTGGATGGTACACCAACTTGGTGCTAGAAAGCACCGTTTCCCTCGGGGCTTTGTGCTGTCGTCCCCTACCCTGGGGCTTAACAGCACTGAGGGAGTCCCCAGTAGGGTGCCCCGCACCTACTGGGAGCCGTCGTTTCCCGACGGCTTGGGCAAGGGCTTTTTCCCCAACCTTGGCCCCTTAAAGCGAGTATCTCGCTGGGGGTTCCGAGGAAATCTGTTCCGCAGATGATCCGTGCTCTCACACAGGAAGCATCTCAGCGGCCCATGCCGCTGTAACATTGCAAGGAGCTCTGCCTCGAAGCTCTGCGAAAAAGAGTCAGATTGACTCTTAGCGGAAGGTTTCTCTTCCGCTTCTACCTGACTCAGGTCCATGGGTTCAGGACCCACCTTAGAGGAACGAAAGTTCCTCTCGGCGTTAAACGCCATCTTAAACGCCTCCCCCAGGGATTGGTGTCGGCATCGGAAGAGCTCCGAACGTGCTGGACCTTCTCTCAGGCCTCTCATGAACACGGGAATGGACACATCGTCCGAGTACGCTTTCGCGTACATCCCTGCCAGCAGGGTCTTCAGTTCTTGTACATATGTCTCCAAGTCCCTAGTGCCCTGACCGCACCTTAAAAACGCCAGCTGATTCTGGAAAACCAGATCAGGCGTGGCGTACATATTCATAATCTTTTGATTAAGGACTTCCCAGGTTGGGAACACGTCCGTGACCGCATCCGGACACGTAAACGCCCATGTACGGGCTTTGCCCGTAAGATGGGTCAGTGCAAGTCCCAATTGCAAGTGATCAGCGATCACATTCGCTGTTGCGAAGGCCGTTTTGACCTCTCGCAGCCACACATAAAGGTTGTTACCCTTCTCCCCGGTGAACTCCTTTGTATTAAATGATAATGGGGGACACACCCCCGTGGAACGACTTCCACCTAAACTCGCCTCATGAGCGATGAGGGCATTAACCCTTGCCTTTACGGCCTCAAGGCCCTGCTCCACTAGGAGCTGCATACCCTCGTCACCCAGTAAGGATAACAGCCTGTTAAAGGCTTCCTTCTGGACGAGGGTTAACCTATACTAATCGTCCTGATTCATCCTTTGCAGAGGATGCCGTAGCCTACCAACACAGGTGTTGGATTGACTACAAGTGCTACCAGATGTAGCCGGTGCCTACACGCACGGTGCGGCTAGCGCACATTGGAAGACTTTCTACTTAGTATTACATATAGTTTACATTAGTTTAAATTAAGGGGATGTTAAATCGACCCCCCAAATTGTTAATTCGCCCCCCCTCCCATTTCTACACATCCCGTATGTGCAAATAACAAGCGTATCATACGACTACTACGAAGAGGCCTCCTCATCCCCACACTCATCCCGCCTCCTGCAGGCTGTCTGTGGGACAGCCTGCAGGAGGCGGAATGAGGTGTGTCCCTAGCGGTGGACATTCTATATTGCTACTGTTATTACAGTATGAACCTCAATGGCCTTTTAGCTAGGCAAAAGTGGTTGCCGGGGGTCTTCATGTTTAATGAGCATATCCAGTGCCATCTCAAACGTCGTAAGGTAATAATACCCCATCTCTCCAGTGATATCTTGCGGATCGCACATCATCCGCAGCAATTCACATATGACTAGCAACTGCGACATGTTGCTCATAACGAGCACAAACAAGTGAACGGAGATGAATTCATCCGTCTCCATTGGAGTTTGTGCTACCGTGTTAACCTCCTCAACCGAAGTGAGACTGCTCGTGATGTCTCCAGACTACAACGCGTGCGATCTACACGTTTCAAAGATGGCTCCTGCAGCCCGCACCAAACACTTAAACTAGGGCGTCGTTGACACGCTGCAGCTCACGGCGTGCACTTTCCCAATCACTCCCAGATTCCACTACGATATGCGGCGGCACACATAAAAACTATTGCGGTTTGCTCGTAAGCATCTTGATCTTATATTTCAGCGCGAGCGAGTTTATCGTCCCAATCTGCGCTTCATGAATGTGATCTTCCAATGGCACCAGCACTTGTTCTTGTACGAACCAGCATACTGCACGTTTAACTTCGTCTAGAAACTTATCGTAGTTTGGTTCGAGCGCGCCATAAACACACCATTCAGCTGATCCATGAACGTGTCATCTTTAAGCATATTCTTTTGAGCTCACCCATCTTTCAAAAAAATCATATTTAACAGCATTCGTGCTTTGCGTTTAGGCATATACGCTGTCTATCGTCGAGGATAATCTGTTTATGTGAAAGCACGAACGACTTACAATGCCGCGAAATCTCGTTCTCAGGTACTGCAAAGATTTTCATCACTAGCTGTAACGCATTCACTTTGTTACGACGAGCAAAATAGGAGCATTTCGGACGATCATATACTTAACAATGACGAAGTACGCCAACGAAAGCCTGTAACGACAGTATGGCTTGTCTCCGTCGTGGTCCGTAAGGTACAGGTGCCACCAACGCTGCAGTTTGTTTTAAAAAAAGAGTCGAAAAGCACTTGTCTCTGTTTCTCCAACGATCGTCGCGAACGAAAGAGTTTCTTGGGTACTCGAAACCTCCGCAACCCTCGAAACGTTCCCCACAATACGCGCTTTACAGGTGCATCCTCAAGACTAATGTCCTTAATACGTGCGTAAGAGCGCATAGTGTTTTCGTCATTTTCCATCGCTTTCAGTTCTTGTCATTGGATACCTTTGATAGAAACGCCACTTAACCCTCAATCGTCTCGACACGTACGACACGCACTACGATGGCATTTCGAATATGTCGATCCAGGTAGTTTCTCGACGCACCATGCGAATCAAGCGCTTTTCTTGTCCAGCAGGAACGTCGTCCACGTCATAAAACAAGCCACAGCTACAGCGAAAAAAGCGCTTCGGGTAAACGGAGGGCGTATGGGGCGACGCCTTTCCCAGTAGCTCTTTCTGATACTTCCACTCCTCGTTATTAGGAGTCTCCATGTCAAATGCGCTCCAATAGGCAAATGTCCTGTTCAAACATTAACGACTCCCAAAGCCGCTTGTGTCTCGTGGCGTCCACCTTGGTTGAAAAGTGCTCAAATAAACCCTGACCATCCATCAGCGAATCAACCGCCGCAAGCTCAAGCGCCAGGTCTGCGTAGTCTTCGTCAAAACTTGACAAGACACTTGTCCGGTCAATGCTCTCTTTCGTTTTATGCAAAAGAAGAGTGAATGTCACTGCACAGGATAAAGCGCATCAATGCTATTGCGTTGGGTTTTTTGGAGTTGAAACACAAAAAGTGTCCTATTCTGTGAAGTTGTGTCCCTAGCGGTGGCAAATAGGCATTGTTACATCGATTTGTAGAAATGGGCGGGGGGGGGGTGAATTAACAATTGGGGGGGGATTTAACATTCCCCTAAATTAATTTAGGCTAATTACAGATTAAATATACATTCAGTTTACTTTTCACTCTGAAGACTGCTAGGCGCACGACCTCGACCGGTCGCGCGCGCAGTGAGTGTTGTAGTGTAAGGGAAGTCCTTCCCTTAGCTACCCCCTTATTAAGGGATCCTTGTATCAAGGCGTTAGCTTGTGATAACTTGTAAACCAAAGGGAAATCTTGGCCCCGAGTAAGAGAGTACTCTCTTACTAAGCCCTTTTATAAGGGCGTATCGGATAAGTAGCGGCACATCGCCGCTTTAGGAAAGTCTTTTTCTGTGCGCTAGCCGCACCGTGCGTGTACGCACCGGCCACAAGGACAGAGCTCCACCGGAAGCCCCACGACAGGGAGCACTCGTTACGTTCACTCACCACTCAAGTTCGGCCACGCTCAAGGGAGGCGTGTTATTTAAGCTGGGTTACTCATTGCGATCTGCTGCGATCCAGTCCCAGGAATTGGCTGGATTCCTCATCGCGATCTGCGGTCAAGTGCCAGGACTTATTATTGGCTGGATTATTCATTGCTACGAGCGGTCAAGTGACAGATTCAGTTGCATTCGGAGTGAAGATTTCCGCTTCGTTTGCCGATCGGCCATTTTGAATTACCTTTCTTTGGAATTTTGGATCACTACCCAGAAGTGGTACATCCATATCGATCTTCACTAAAGTCTCCACCAAGCAACGGTCCACCGAGTGTGTAGCCACCCATACAAATGGGTACACAATGTGAGACACGAGACGAATCGGACTCGGCTCCTCTAATGCCGATCGGGTGACCGATCGGCACCCAGGCGAAGGTCCGCGGAGCACCCCCTCCCTTTAGTTGGTCGGCTGGGCACGATGGTGGTTCAGTTCCGGACACTTCGGTGTTCGATTTTGAACTGGACTCCACCACACAAGTTTTCTTTGAATTTGGAGTGACGATTTCCGCTCCATTTGCGGATCGGTTCATTTGAATTTTTTCGTTGGTTTTTGGTATAAGTTACCCTAGAAGTGGTAAGGTGAGATTACAGAAGCTAAATCGGCTCGGCGTCCTGCAGTGCTGATCGGTCACCCGATCGGCACACTGGCGAAGGTTTGTGGGGTAACCCCCCGTAAGTTGGTTGGCTGGGCACGATGGTGATCGAGTTCCGGACACTTCGGTGTTCGATTTTGAACTGACTCCACCAAACATTCGCATTTTCCGTCTTTCAATCCCATGATGTTGATTGCGAATCCACTGCTTTTGGGCAGTTGTGTTTCTCAGGAGGGGAAGGGTGGGAGGTGGAGGGAAATACGTCACCGCAGCGAGAGAACCGGGCAGGATGAAAGCGACCGGTACAACGCTGTCTGACATACTGGTCATAATCGTCCATGGAGTAGGAGATGAAAATGAGGAGGAACTTCACCCAAAATTGTCAGAAGCGAAAATAGTATGAATCATCGCTGTATTGCTGAAAGACCCCGTTGCCAAGAACTACAGATCGGCTCGATGTTGCTGGGGGGATGGCTGACTAGTGATCTCGATTCCGGCGCCAGTTTCTCCCCTATTAATACATGAGAATGGCCATCCCGGAATGTTACGATCGAAAAGGCACGGTGGAGTACTTACAGTGACACCTTGTGCGGAGTGCGAGCGGCATGGAGTGCGGGGGCGAGTGCAGTGCGCATATAGGCGATTTAGACCACGGATTATAGACTAGTCTACTACAGTACAGGATGTGCGCAGGTGAGTGTATGGTGATTGGTGCATTTGATGAACTTGACGACTGTCGATGCTCCGGCGCAAATTTGCAGGGACATCACTCCCTTATTTGTAAATATTTTTGAATCACTCCCCTATCTGTAATTACTTTCAAAATCACTCCCTTATTTGTAAATTCCCGTTTTCCTTATGTTGCTTGTAAGCGGCAAAATGGCGGAAGGGTGGTAGCTGCATTGTACCGGTAGCCATGATAGTATTACCTTCGAGAAGAATAAGAGTTGTTGATTATACAAAACAGGCTCGAGTCGTGTCGCGCAATATGGTGGCGCTGCACGTCAAGACGACGGCGGGGAAAAAAGTTCTCGGTGGATGTGGCACTAGAGAGTACTGTGCTACAATGTAAAGAGGCACTCGTGGCATCGACGGAGGTACCCACTTCTCTCCAACGGCTTATTCATAAGGGAAAGGTGCTCAAGGATGACCAGACGCTCGAAAGTTATGGCATTCAGGCAGAAGATACCATTTACTTTGTCAAAGGATCGGCACACGTGCGACCAGCTGCTGCTGCTTCTACTGCTGCTGGTACACCAGCACCACCGACTGCAGCTCCATCGCCTGTAGCTGCGCCGGCGGCTACTACTGCTCCAGCCGCCAATCCATTTGCTTTCCCGTTAATACCAGGAACCGCGGTCTCGGGTACTATGTTTGGTGACTTGATGGGAGCTGGAGGATCGGCTATGAATATGCAACAGATGCAACAGCAGATGCACCAGCAAATGATGAACAACCCGGAGATGGTGCGGCAGATGATGGACTCGCCAATGATGCAGAGTGTCCTGAATAACCCCGATATCATGCGTAGCATTATGCAAAGCAACCCAGCCGTGCAGCAACTGATGGAGCAGAATCCACAGTTGAATCAAATTATGAATGACCCGGAATTATTAAGGCAAAGCACCGAAGTAATGCGGAACCCTGCTGCGATGCGCGAAATGATGCGGAGCCAAGACACCGCGCTGCGGAACCTTGAAAGTCACCCGGAAGGATTCAACGCGTTGCGACGCATGTACCATGATGTTCAGGAGCCCCTTATGGAAGCTGCTGCAAGTGGAACACCTGCTCCTCGAGGTCCAGCATTTACGATGCCAGGCGTTGCTGGTGGCGCCAATTCGACGACAAACACAGCACATACACAGCCGTCCAGTTCCACTTCAGCTACTGCCGCCTCTACTGCCAATCCGTGGGGCACAACAGGAGCCAATGCTGCGTCTTCTGGTGCCACTGGAGCTCTTGCTAACCCTTGGGCTGCTCTAGGTGGTGGCCTTGGAGGAATGGGTGGAATTGGTGGTGAATCAGGAGGTCTCGGTGGCAATCCACATCTACGACTCGAGTTTCTTCACATCGTACGCAAAATGGACAAGGAAACATTTCAACGGTATGAAAAAGGCAGGCACATTCGTCGTTACGACTGTGTTGAATTTTTACAAGAACTTTTTTGCGGTTGTATGTCAACAGACTGAGGGCACGTTGAACGTGGTACGTCCTTGCGGACATCAACTTCGTTTCTAATGCTAGGACAACACATATCGATTGCATGTGATTTTTGAGCCATTCCATCACTGCATGGCTTCGATCGACTGTGTCGGTACGGATGACGAGCGCAAGATAGCTTCTCGGTATTTCTCCCCATCAAGTTTGAAGATCACATGCAGTACTGACATGACACTCTGATGGTTTCTGTCATGACAGAGTCACTCCACTACAACAAGTGTTCGGGTCAGTGAACTTGCACCTAAAAAGAGGTCGCAGCCATCACGCGAGCGCAACAAGTACGTGACACGACTTTAGACGACCGTCGATGTTCTCTGTCTTCACTCGGATTTGTTCCACAAGCGCTCCATCAAAACTCGATAGCAAGCGTAGTCGGGAATACTCGAATGAGATCTTCGACAGCATTCCTGGTTTCAAAGGGCGGAAGTGTCTGTTCACGGAAAAAAAGTCGTTTTTATCGAGCAAAGAAGAGGTGACGCGGGTCGTACTCACAACGAAAGCAGAGGAAGGAATCCCAAAAGGCTCAAACTGATCGTTCCATGGGTCAGCGTGATGGAAAGACACACTACTGACTATGTTGCTACCAGCATTCAATCGAAAGGAGTGAAAATGGTAGTTCAGGTGAGTTCTTGGTCGTCTGGACGAGACTGGTAACTCTGAATTTCCTGGTAATGTTGAAACGTGCTAGGGTCTCTGTCGTTGTTATCGGCCGTTAGATTACAAAGCCGCGTAGTTTGCGAGTGCTCGAGCAAGGCCGAGATGGCAAGAAGGGCAATGTTCTGTGTCGCATGAGACGGAAGAGAATAGTCAATGCTGGAATAATGCACACTCAAAGGAAATGTGTAGACTATTCACTTTATCGCTCTCGTGTCTATTCTACCGCTTTCCCTCTCGGGACTCACATGACTTCGCTCCCCAATGCCATGTAATAGTATATCTGGTAACTCCGCTCCTTCACCGGGTATTTCTTACTTAACCAAATCATCTTTCCAGCCACTCGATTGGGGTCGACACGGATTTTATAGTGATTGACCATGGCTTTCGCCTGCTTGTCATCAAGAAGGGTTCCAGCCACTTGTTTCAACGTAGGCTTAAAGTCGAAGACTATGTTCGGCTTGCTCTTCTTCAAACGGGCAAAAAATAAGCTTCCTGCTGCCATGAGTATTTTCTGTTCCACGCCAAGCTTGGCAAACTCTGGTTTGTTGGGTAACGCTTGTATCTTCTTTCTAGCTCTGCTAACTTTCACGCCAAACTTCTCCCAAAGGCAGTTGGAGATAAGCTTTGATACTTTTCCTCCTGTTCTTTCTTCAACCTCCTTACTTCCACGAAGCATGCGCTGGACGCTACCGTTCACTTGAGCGGCAGGATCTAACATTGAAACAGCAGACTCCCCCGTTTCGCCAAGCAAACCAGCCCAACAACAGTAGTCTGTCGAAACAAAAGCTGCAGCTAGGACGAGGACATATCGCATCTTCTTCGAAAACATAGCTGCGATGAGAAAGTTCTGAGTTTCAGTGGGGAATGTCCGTCCAGTGGAAAATCGGGAATGCGGGAGCCGATGGTATGAAAAGACATGATACTGAGCGAACAGATGGGAGTTAGAGCAAACATAAAACAAATTTATTCATTCAGGTGGGATCTGGCACCGGAATTCGTATAAACGCTCCGTCTCTCCACGGTGCTGGCTTGTAAGACACGGTGCATGAATGGGTCCTGTTGATTACACTGGCTCCCCGTCTAAGCAATCTCTTGCTCAGCCAAGCTGGATTTACAATTGGATGTAAATCTGGCTCTGTGTTATTCTAGAACGATCTACTTTAGGGGGCGGTCTAAACGCGTCCATGCGAAAGACTAACCACCGCAGGTGACGCTTGAGGCAGAAATTACATTATTTCGGCCTAAATAACCCGTTTGTGTCCACTTGTGGCCAGCGCTAGACCGACGCCGTGGGTGTTGGCGAGCACTGCCAATCGTGTACTGTCTATACCAATTGATTCGTGTATCAACAACATGACCACCTCGAGAACATTCTAGAACGTTCGTCGAATCGTGTATACTGTTCGTCCACGATCTAGAACATTCAACTGTGATACTGTAGTGAGCAACGTAGGGTAAGAAACGATAACCAGTTAATCTCACTCTCCAATTTTACTCGTGTCGAACAGTGGGACTCATCGATGATAATAAACACTTGAAATGACGCGATGAACCCCTAGAGTTAGTTGAATGCTTAGGTTGTTGGTGAGATCGAGATAAAGAGGTATAGCAGGAACCTAAATATATTGGCGTCCAATTGAAGAGCAATGTACGAAGTTGCTTTTTGTTTTATTGTTTGTTGCACATCGAGTGGAGACTGTAAGGGCAGGGGGAAGCGTACGGAGATAGGACCCTATTTTTATGTGGTACAAATTGCGACACACTGAGAGCAGAGGCGCCAGAAAAGAATGGGCCACGAGATTTCCTATCCAATTGACAATTCATCGAATATCGTGATATTTCGCGGAAGCGGGCGACGAGAAAGGGCGCGTCTTAAAAATGAGAGCCGCGCGGGATAAACGAGACAAAGATTCACACTAGAACCAAGGATTGGAGCTTGCGGGCAGCAGAAAGAAATATTTCCGCCGATTGATATTTAAGCGTGGAGTATCGCTGGAGCGGAAATAGCGAGCGGATAACAACATGGAGCCATTATTGCCAGTAAAACTAAAACTACTGGGAGAATACGTATCATTACACATTTAAACTAAAACTACTGGGACGCAGTCCAATCGTAACTCTATGGAACTCTCGTGTGCCGGCCGTCTTTTTTTTGCATACAGCCCCGTTACTTAAAAAACCGGTTATACCCAGGGTTATACCGCCCGTCCCACGGCGTCGGTCTTGCGCTGGCCACAAGTGGCCGAAATAATGTAATTTCTGCCTCAAGCGTCACTTGGAGCTTCGTTTGGAGGTGGTAAGTCTTTCGGGTGAAGGCGTTTAGACCGCCCCCTACTTTAGTAGTTTTTATGAGGAGAACACAGAAAGAATAATCTAAGAAAGATTCATGTAGGTAGATGGTATCAAAATACATGATACAGAACGAACAGATGGGAGCTAAAGCAAACAGAAATCAGATTTATTCATTCAGGTGGGATCTGGCACCTGAATTAGTATAAACCCTCCGTCTCTCCACGCTGTCGCCAATTGTTCATGGGTGCTGGCTGTCAAAATGCTGTCCCGTGTCATCTTCCTTGTCGTTTTTTGTTGACTACATTTTGAGCTCATAGTGAAGTACGTGATTTTACGTGTTGGGGGTTCCTTCCCCAACGATTTCAATGAGGACTATTTCAAGGCTTTTCACTAGCGAGAGGCAACGACGTCACGAATTTGTGGGAACACCAAGGAAACTGGAGGAGAAGGTTGCTAACCGCTAACGCGCTAATGAAGACGTGGACGGGTGCTAGTCTACTGCTAAGAAAGCAAGAGTGAGCTCGCTCGAATCGAGGTCCACCTACCGGACGAGCTGGCTGCATGCACTTCAGAAAGACAAGCACGAGCTGAAAGCACGAAAAGGCATCGACTCTCTCGACAGTATTTACGCACTTTTGTCCAGCTCAAAGACGTGAAGATTAACTGTCATTGAGCTGGAAAAAAGTGCGTAAATACTGTCGAGAGAGTCGATGCCGTCCGTAACAAGCAGCTACAGGAAGAGAGGGTGCTTCTAAAAAACCGACAGCCATCAGCAAATCGACAACAGCAGAGTAATCTGATACTAACAACGCAGCATCACTACGGCAAGAAGAACATCAAGTATCTGAAGTTCTGTCACAGACTATAGCAACAACATACGACGTGCCGTGCTGAATGAAAAGTCCGAGCTACTACATTCGAAAAGAAAACTTGGGCCTTTTATTTCTTTCATTTCATGTTTCTGCTAACATCGACTTGAAGCTCTGGTATCGTTTGATAATGAGATGGAGCTTGCCCCTTGCCCAGTGCACACTGAATTAACTCTTTGATCGCGGAATCCGCAGCTCTTTTCTTCTTGGGACGGCCCCAAACGTTGCCACTGACGCGCTGTGCCCGCTCCTGATCGTTTAAGACGCCCTGGCTCAGCTTTTTATTCTCGAAAAAGTCTCGTACGCAAAAAATTGTCACAGTCTCACCATAATCTGCAATTACAATGTACCTTTTTAAGCTATTGTCATCTGGACAAGACCAAGTGATTGGGCGGAACGTTACAATGAAAATTGCGTTCGCGAAACTCGTTTTTCAGCACGGGTTTCTTGACTTGAGTCGGCAGCGCTTGCT
This sequence comes from Peronosclerospora sorghi, assembly GCA_026184515.1. Classification (NCBI taxonomy): domain Eukaryota; phylum Oomycota; class Peronosporomycetes; order Peronosporales; family Peronosporaceae; genus Peronosclerospora; species Peronosclerospora sorghi. Next base: position 16,003,444 of record CM047583.1, read on the forward strand.
CGGGTTTACTAGCTGTCATCAAGTATGCAACGACCATGCGTCAACTCTTGTCGCACTAAAACCTGCATCGAGACACTACCTTTCGGGTGCGTGGCACACACCGCGGAGCATGCGAGGCAGCACTTTTTGCACGCGAGATTCACACAATTAAGAGCCACTTGCTTTTTATTGGTACAAAACTGACACGTGCGCGTTGCCTCAGTCTTGACGCGCTTCGGAGGTGGCGCGTCGGGCTTTTTGGCGTCGACGGCTCCCGTCGTTGTCATGTTTTCCTTATGTTGCTCGTAAGCGGCAACATGGCGGGAGGGTGGTATCTGCATTGTACCGGTAGCCATAAAGGTATTACCTTCGAGAAGAAGAGTTGTTGATCATACAAAAACAGGCTCGAGTCGTGTCGCGCAATATGGTGACGCTGCACGTCAAGACGACGGCGGGGAAAAAGTTCTCGGTGGATGTGGCACTAGAGAGTACTGTGCTACAATGTAAAGAGGCACTCGTGGCATCGACGGAGGTACCCACTTCTCTCCAACGGCTTATTCATAAGGGAAAGGTGCTCAAGGATGACCAGACGCTCGAAAGTTATGGCATTCAGGCAGAAGATACCATTTACTTTGTCAAAGGATCGGCACACGTGCGAACAGCTGCTGCTGCTTCTACTGCTGCTGGTACACCAGCACCACCAACTGCAGCTCCATCGCCTGTAGCTGCGCCAGCGGCTACTACTGCTCCAGCCGCCAATCCATTTGCTTTCCCGTTAATACCAGGAACCGCGGGCTCGGGTACTATGTTTGGTGACTTGATGGGAGCTGGAGGATCGGCTATGAATATGCAACAGATGCAACAGCAGATGCACCAGCAAATGATGAACAACCCGGAGATGGTGCGGCAGATGATGGACTCGCCAATGATGCAGAGTGTCCTGAATAACCCCGATATCATGCGTAGCATTATGCAAAGCAACCCAGCCATGCAGCAACTGATGGAGCAGAATCCACAGTTGAATCAAATTATGAATGACCCGGAATTGTTAAGGCAAAGCATCGAAGCAATGCGGAACCCTGCTGCGATGCGCGAAATGATGCGGAGCCAAGACACCGCGCTGCGGAACCTTGAAAGTCACCCGGAAGGATTCAACGCGTTGCGACGCATGTACCATGATGTTCAGGAGCCCCTTATGGAAGCTGCTGCAAGTGGAACACCTGCTCCTCGAGGTCCAGCATTTACGATGCCAGGCGTTGCTGGTGGCGCCAATTCGACGACAAACACAGCACATACACAGCCGTCCAGTTCCACTTCAGCTACTGCCGCCTCTACTGCCAATCCGTGGGGCACAACAGGAGCCAATGCTGCGTCTTCTGGTGCCACTGGAGCTTCTGCTAACCCTTGGGCTGCTCTAGGTGGTGGCCTTGAAGGAATGGGTGGAATTGGTGGTGAATCAGGAGGTCTCGGTGGTAACCCCGAAATGATGACACAAATGATGCAAAGCCCCTTGTTTCAAGCAGCTCTAGACCAAGTAGCAAGTAATCCCGAGCAGTTCCTTGCACAGATAGAAGCAATGAATCCACAGATGGCCACCGCGTTGAATTCGAATCCGCAGATGCGTCAAATGATGTCCAATCCGGAATTTTTGCGCCAAGCCATGAACCCTCAAAATCTCGAGGCAATGATGCAGATGCAAAGTGCTTTAAATCAATTGCGTGGCGCTGGGCTTATTCCAGGGTACGTGGTACGCACTTGTGGATCCCGTTCCTACCATGCGGTGGATGCTCACGATTGAATGTGTGTGTGTTGTTTTTGCAGACTGGAAGGCATGAATCTAAGTACGACTGGCGCAGGTGGTGCTGGAGTCGCCACCAATCCGTTTGCGATGTTTCGTGGCCTGGGAGGCACTGGTAGCACCACAGCCGCGGTGCCGCCAAGCAACCCGGAAGAAATGTACGCGTCCCAATTGACACAACTCCACGACATGGGCTTTTCTAATCGTGAAGAGAACATTCGTGCGTTACAAGCGACACTAGGCAATGTCCAAGCTGCGGTTGACCGCTTGCTTAGTGGCACGATATAGTTACCGCGAGAAGGGTTACCCTGTTGTTAACTCAATTCAATACAACCTCCACGTGTAACTCTTCGGGGTACGGTACCCTGTATACAAAATTCAAGTGACTCGCTCGTTTCCCTTTACAAAAACATGGCGCATCGCGAGCTACTCCGCGCTAGTGCGCGCGACGCTGACGCTGTGCGCCAGTATCTCGCGTCGATTGAAGCTGACGAGGTAGTACAGTGCACGGCCTGCATTTTCCTTGACTCTTCTTCTCTCTCGTTCTAATCGTCGCGCTCTTGCTCCAGCTGGACGAGTTACTGGACTCGCTCACTCCTCGCTGTAGTAATAAGAGACAGAAAAAGAGTGCGGTTCTCGTGCCAGACGATTGGTTACCTCTAGTCCGTCTGTTACTACAGTGTGAAGCCACCCGTCTCCGGACTGCATCCTATATTATTCAAGTCTTACGACGTGGAAGTCCAAGCGAGCTCGAGAGTATGCAGCTGTTGACGGAAGTGAGTATCGGGTACTCCAGTGGACTCGATGCGCTCCAAGAGCTACAAGCGACGGAAAAGATGCGACTTGTCATGGAAAAGAAAAAGCTGCTGGACGAGATGCACGTCGTGCTGGAAATTATCTTTAGTTTCTTAGAAGAAATTATCAGTGACGAGATGAGGAGCAGCACGACCAAGGATAAAGTATTGCCACAATTGCTCGGACTCGTTCCGTTTTTTCTAGGCTTGCGTGAAGAGATTAGTGGAAAAGCGACGAGTGAGGTGCGTAAAAACGTTATGTTTAAACGTTGTGCAGCGAGGAGCGAGAAGCTAAGCGAGCTTTCTTTTCATAGTGTCTGGCGAAATTATTAGAGTTGCCATGGAGCTGCCGTACCGTGCCGAGTTTGTTAAATGCTCTGATGGACGATATGTCGTTAATGTCGAGAGAGAGTTGGCAGCAATTGCAGGTAGGATGAACAAAGGAGTCGATGAAAGGATGGGAGCTTCTTTGTTGAGGGTTCACTATCGTTTTCTTTGTAGAAAACTATCGAGCGCATGGTGACAACGTCTCCGGAAATGGCGAGCGAGAGCATGAATCCTCTGATTCGAGAGTGCGTGTTGGTAGCAAATCTTATGGGTGGTCATGAGTGGATTGGTATTGCCCGCTATTTATTACGGCAATTGCCCGTACGATGTCGACAAGAAGCGGAATTTAATCTGCAAATGGTATGTGAAGTCAATAATGGACTCAAGGAGTCAAAAGCTTGACGTCGTCGTCTTTATTCGTTAAATGCAGAGTTTGAATCAGTCGCCACGCATTGTCTCGTTAGTATGTGAATCCATTCGATGTAGCCAAGCGCCAGAACAAGCAGACGTGGTTATAATCGACTTGACTGACGACCCTTTGTGGGGTGCAGTAGACCTTCAACTCGACTGGAGTGACCTTTTCCTGCTTCTCCACTCTCTTCAGGTTTCCAAGCCAATTCTCCAACATCGAACCTCGTCTTCTCGCGTCGCGACGGATGCGTCCGTGTTTTCCGAGATTGAAGAACTGGCGTGGTTGATCATAGAAGGAGATGCCAAAGCGTTTATAAGCTCTATGACAAGGGCAGCAACGCAAAGACCGAACAAAAGTATCGAAAAACATGTGCAAGATCAAGTGGAATTCGTGCTAAATTTTGGCGGCAAGCAGGTTCATGCTCGTCAATGGAAAGCGCTACTTTTGATGGATGTTGCTTTCTTCTGGATAGAACATTGTGATCCTGTCCCTGACGATGAGAAATTATTTAATACTTCAAAGTCTACATTAGCGCTGATGTTGTTACAAGCGATCTTCGAAACGGTATAAAACGTAGTTGCTCTGAAGTTTCCCTACTAACTCTCCTATCTGTTGTTAATAGGCGCCCGAAACTCGCGCCGAGGTGCTCAGTAGTTTATTTGAGCGGTCACAAAAGCCAGCGCAGAGGAAGGTGTGTCAACAAGCGTTTACCACGACGAAAAAAGAAAATGGTCCTGACGGACTCGTGTGCTTGCAATATAGATTGCAGGCGAAACGCTGTCAAAATTATTCATTTCTCAATCGACAAAGATGTTTCCGCATCTCAATGCTATTCAAGATTGGCTCAGGTAATGGAGATAAGCCTAAACAATTAAGAAAAAAGGTCATGGTCTAACGGGGTCAGCGTTGTTGCATCCAGTATGCAGTTTCACCAATCATTTGACAGCGCTCGCTTTTTTTTTCTCATTGCGTCCCGTTTAGCGACCGTGTACACAGGTAAACAATCATCTGGCTACCACACACTGTGGACTCTAACGCTGCGTGTGACTTACTAGATTTGTATAACTTTATGATGGTCTTTTTGCGGAAGTTGTTCTCCACTGGTAATCAATTACACCAAAAGTTTGCTGTAGATATGTGGTGTACGTGGCTCGAGCAGCGCCTGCCTTTTAACGAGCAGCAAGAAGTACGTCTGCTTCGCGTCATATCTGAGAAGATGGTTTCTAACTTGTCATGTTTGTAGGAAGAGATTGTTTCTACGATCAAAAATAGCGTCGCAGCGACCCGAGACATCCAAGCGTGGTCATTTGGACGTTTGGAGCAGCTTTTCCAATATAATAAAGTTAGAGAGGAAGGACCTGTTATTACACTGCGAAAGTGCTCTTGGGAAGAGCTCCACCGATTTTTCTCGCAAGAAATTGGCAAGTTTATTGTTCCAACCACATCAGATAACATGTATGAAGACGATCAAGATTGTGGTTATGAATACGACGACCACGAGTCAGTTCTCTCGCGATTTCATTTCAGCTCCCTCAATGCGCTTTATCAACAAAATGCTAGTCTGGATGGCGCAGCATCGACGGGCTTAGTGTTTCAAAAGCTCTTGTCCTGTTTGATCAGATTTGGACAATGTGCCAGCGTTTCTAAAACGTCGTCGGAGGGCTTACCACTCGAAGGTCTGAGTGCAACAGACAGTGAGATTAAACAATGGCTCATCGACTTGATTTCGAATTGGAAATACTTTTTCCACTGGATTTGTCAAGACTTGGAGGAGCTACTGAGCCAGTCAGTACGCGATCGAGCATGTACCGAGCGTGCGTGGTGGAAACTGGTCGCACGTATTTTCATCGGTTGCGCTGTATGCAATATTGCAATTGAAATTTTGATGTCGAGAGGACGGAATCGAAGTAGCGGTGAGCAAAATTCACTTAACGAAGAGATGGCTGTGTTCGGAGGGTTTGAGAATTGTGAACTTTCAATCTGGTCATTGATGGAAGTAGAATTCAGTCTGCATCGGATGATTCAGAAACTTTCTTCCCAATATGCAACGGAAATGGAAACAAGACTTTCGAAAGAGTTGGTCCGGTCAGCATCCCATGGACTTTTCAGGGTGTTACAACCCGCGAAACTTAACCTTTTGACGACGATCAAACGTACATTTGAAAACACAGCTACCTCAAAGCGTGTAGATTCTGAACGACCGAATGGCATGTCATTTGAAACCATTCTCTTTGTTCTCGACTCTTGCTCAAGCTCTGTCGATGATGTCGAGCTTTCTGGGACATCGCATCGGGTGGAGAATGACCCTAGAGAATCCAGCTTCACGCTGGAATTGTTACTATCTGTGTACGTTAATCTTCGTTCGTACATTTTACCGGCATCCGAAGCTTCAGGTTTCCAAAACTCAGAGCGAGAAAGCAACAAAGGGAACACGTCTGTATCTAGTGTGCAACTTTCCCTCTACGCTGATTCGATTGCTGCGAAGTTTCCAGCAGCCGCGCGGCCTCTTGTAGATCATGGAAAAGGTGCTAAAGCGGTTGTGCTCTTGGACTCGAAACGAGCCGAAGAGGTGTTGGAGCACATTTGTGCGGCGATAGGGCGAACGTTAAATTTGCTCATTAAATCATCAAATCTGCAGTCAGCACACGATCAAGTTGGACACAGTTTGCTTCAAGTTTCCTGGACTGAAGATTGTGAAGCTGAAGGAACTGAATACAAGAACCAGTTTGCGCGTTTATCATGCATTTTTTTGCGGGACGTGAAAGAATCCGCTCAGTTGGATGGTCTTACAAAATTTTGCGTCTCGTGCGCCTTATTAAGCAAACGTTTGCTCGAGTATGCAGCGAAGATGGTGAATACCGCAACTGCTTTAGAGTTGGGTCGACTTTCGTCGCTTGCTTATGAAATTTTGTGCGATAATGTGGTGTACAATGCTCGCTTGCTTCGACTTCTTCTGAGCATTTGTCTCCCTACACATCTGGCACTCTCTATGAAGACCTTTGTGACGTTGGAAAGGAAAATTCAAGGGATCATCCAGACGTGTCGAAACGATTTCAATGATGATACAGATCGATATCGTCCAAGGAGAGATGTCAGTCGCTCTCATCGTAGACCAGGAAAGAAGAAGAAAGCGAAGAAAAATGTTGCAGCGCATCGGAAGCGGCTACGCCAAGGATTCGACACGAGCTCATCCGACGACTGGAGTCCAAATTCTGACTCTGACTTCGATAGCAGCTATTCTTCTGGCACGGACGTGTCGGATGAACATCAATCAATTTTCGACAAAGGCAACGGCTACACCAGGTCTCCAGGTAATCGAGAGCGCGTGCCAAATCTCCAGTCTCATGCGACACAAAACATTGCCCTTCTTGCCGTCTTGGCCTTGCTCGAGCATTCGCAATCCACGCTACTTCGTATTGTCGCGGTCAATAGCAACGATAGAGAGCTCAATACGTTTCCACATTACCAGGAAATTCAGAGCTACCTGCGGATTCATGAGCTCGTCATTCATGCAATCAGCAACAATTTTGATAGTGCTTGGAATACACGACGAGTGTTGCTCAAGGTGCTGCACATGATGGAATTGGGACTGCGCATTGGCAAAGCGACTGGCGCGTTGCAACGAAAAGGAGACGATGCAGCTATTGTTCAATGGCATGACAGCATCATTTGCATCTATGAAGCTGCCGTGACGTCTGCAGTAAAAAGTCGAGCGTGGGTTAGTTGTATGAAGGAGGCAAGCCACGATTTTGGCACAAAATGCAAGGTACACTGGCTGTGGATAATCTTCGCTCTATGTGCCTAACGTGAAGTGACCGGCAGGTATCAGCAACGTTGCGCAAGATGGATATTTTCTTCTTGCAAGTTCCTTTTACCGTGCAGTCGTGGCTCAAGCAGGTACGTTGGCTAATAGTTTGCGTGTCAATGGCACACTGCTTTTGACCCTGGTTTGCAATGCAGGCAACGATTTCTGATGTAATGAAAAAGCGGTTAAGAGTATTAGTAATAATGGTGAAGGAGCAGATGGTGCCGTCCATTAAGACGAACGCTCGTCGTGGGAAGAAGAAATCGATGCATCGTTTGCTTGGCGTCGTTCCGATTGTCAGGAAACGAAAAAAGCGGCTACGAAGTCGCCATCCTGTGATTGATGCGTTTCTGAATGAAGAAGACGGCGCCGATGCATTTGCGGACTTGGAAGATTTTATTGAATAGAGCAAGATGGTTAAAGTTCAAACGGTACGTGAGGATTGTGTGAATGCGCTTGCTCGAAAGCTGAGATAATGACGACGGATAAATTGGTGATGCTCCAGATTGTTTGGCCAAGTATTTTGTAGAGTCTTCAACAAAAAGAAAACGAGCGTGAGTTGTCATGTAATTGATAAAGAATAGCCGTATCACGCATTTTGTGCCCACGTTTTTGTGCTTTCAGCTAATATGTTCACTTTCGGCTTTTCGTTCGCTGAATGTGATATGACGTTCGTTAGATGCAGCTATTGAAGAAGAAAGCAATGGGTTCTTATGATGAAAGAGTGCCATGTAGAAACGCGTCCCGGGTGTCGACGTTCGCGGAGTTTTGTGATTTTTTGACGTGTCAGCTACCTTCTGGGCTCTAGATTGATTCTTTATGGAGAGTTTGCCGTCAACAGCAGCTTCCAAGTGGTCAACAGCTCGAAGTTTTCATTCACAAGGTGATGAGAATTGAAGTAGTATGTAACGCACTTGGTTATCTTCGTCAAGGCTTTTTGTGACATATATGTACAGCAGAGTTGGCGACGTCCGTCTTGAGAGCTCGCTGTCGTTGCTGATTGTTCATGGAGAACACAACAAAACTGGCTTACGCATGATTGAAATAGTTCCTGATCGGGAGCTTTGGAGACGGATCCGAGTCGAAGGTCTCGTGTTCGTTTTGGCAATTTCGTTTTGGTCTGTCCGCTTGGTCTGAAGACATGAGAGCTACATGGACAACGGTAGTGAACCTATTTTCGAGTCGTTAAGACTTTTCTTAGCGATGGAGAAACGTACGTCACAGTCAAATTGATCAACGAGAGAGAGAGAAGAGGGAGCAACAATAGGGTTGACTCATACAACAAGAAGATTTCAGAGGAGGCTCGCAACGAATCCTTTGATTCTACACGACAAAGCGGACGAACTTGACTTGTAGTAGCATTATCAGTGAAGAGTCGAAAGGAGCAGACAGCCTTGATCGAATCAAATTCGACTTGCTTCACTCATACGCAGTGACATCAGGCGTAGGCCTGGATTTTGCAACGACGGCAGCAACGCTTTGGTCGATCCAGTGGTCTCACAAACGAACTACATGACGCAACAAACGTCATGGTGAAGCTACGGAGCCTGGATGGTTCCATCTTGAGCGTCTTGGAGCTGGTGTTCACCAATGATCAGCATTAAAGAAGTTGCTGGACGTGTTGAAGACATTCAACGTCCTCTCGACACCATGACGCAGTGAATGACAATCTGCCAGTTCTTGAGTCAACGTTCCTGATTAGACTGACAAGACGTTTGATGTCGTGGATCGCATCACGAGCACTATGCAAAGCAAGAAGCAAATGAGCGACAAAAACTCGTGGTAACGCGGGAAAAGAGTACGTCATGTGTGTGTACGCACCGCCATAGCACACAGACTGGAGAAACGTGTGCGGTTTTTTGCAGTATGCTGAACAAACATGCCAAAGCTGCTCGACTTGATGCGGTAGCAAGCAACTCGAGACTTTGAGTCACTTGTACAAGATTGTCACCACTGCTTTGGTTCATGACGTGATATCGTAACCACATCTGATTCCATGGTGATCGCTCTCTTGCAGGTTGCGATTGGAATGTCATTGAGTATTGAAGCCATTTCAGCGCAAGAGAAACGTGTGTTAATGGTGCAAAAGTGCGAGATGTTTACACGGATTCGTTCGATGGATAATCTCTTGGTGCTTCGGGCATTACTGTAGGCACCATCCTTCAAATCCTGGTAGTTCGTTGCCTGAAATCCTCTTCATGTGTCACGTGACGAACTTTCATCATTTAGATTGTTGACGACCGATGTCACGAGTTGATACAATTCTCACGTCGGCCTTCACCATAGGCATCCAGACGAAGCTCATCGTGTGTCACTGGGAGCACATTACATTATTTTCCCAGTGAACCAGCGCATTCTTTCCAAGGTGTTCGGATAACAAGGGGATTGGACGAGTTCATGGTGAACGAATAGGGAGGCCCACTAAGTGGTGAAAATGAACCGAAATCATCTACAATCGCAGAACTGCAGAAACAAGCAGCCAAGCGCTTCACGAGCGTACAAACTACTGTAGTTCCAAACTGGAAACCAGCATTGCCCAAGAAAAATGAGCAAGAAACTCGTTTTGTTCAATAGGAAGGACACTTGAATCGTCCAGAGACCGATAGATAGATACAGCCAAACCTTTCAGTATCTCCCGTTTCATGAGCGTATCGCGTGCAATTGTATCACCAATGCGAGATTGACAACTTGCAGCCTAAAGTAATGCACGATTTGAGCACGGACATCCCACCTTCACGAGTTGAAGCCGTATCCTGCTACATTGAGCGCTTCAGGAGGTAAGAACTCGTACGTTTCTTTCGTCGACTTGAGCATGGCTCGACGAGGACGCTGCTTGTTCCCACTGATCTCGAGATGCTGTCGAGATGAGAACTCATGCCTGGATTCATGTCCTCCAGATCGAGGACGTGGACGTCGTCTTGCATCGTGAAGCGCACCGTTTTCTTCTCGAAAGTAGTGCGCGAGTAAAGCCAAGATCTCCCTGCTTGCACAGCGTGTGGTCGTCGTGCGCCATCAAGTTTGCGGGTTTAAGCTCACGGTGCGCATCTATCTGGCTTCCCCTTCCACGTAGAGAGCGACACAATAATACCAGCCGCACTTCGTCCAAGCTCTCGAACCAGCGACTAGTTCCTTGCAAGCGCAGTTCGCGCTCAGCTCATCGCTTCGCAGCGCCATGCATAAACCCTCCTGACGTCTTGTTTTATTGCAATCAGCCACATGAGTTGCTCGCGGAACGACTTGGCACGGAAAACAAGCTGAGCGCCCCTCCGACGTCTCTACAAACCACACACTCGGGTACGACCTTGCTGGTCGATGATTCGATACGTGACACGTGATCCGCACCGAGTGGATAGCCGTCGAGAAGAAAGCCTCGCTCCTTCCATTCCTCCTTTTTGCATTACGTGAAGCACGTTCGCCCTACCAAAAAGCCAAACCATCCACCGTAACTGGACGTGCGCACTCATTAGAAGAGAAACGTGATTGATCTCATCATCACTACTGTAGAAGCGTTGGTATCGGACCACGTGACCTGCAAGAATGCATTCCTCAACTCGAATCATTAGTTTTGTAAGGTACGGCCATTTTCTCTATTATTCTCACGCCTTCCACGTAGTATGAGTGCACCACTTGTAGTGAGCAAGAAGTTCGCGAGAAGCGCCGTCGCACCGACGCTCGCACGCGCTCTGAGCACGGAAAGCTACTCCGCTTCACAGGAAGCACTGGGTCGCCCCATCTCACCGCACGTTACCATCTATAAGTTTCCAGTGAGCGCCATCTCGTCCATTGCCAACCGCTTCACTGGCGTCGGCATGTCGCTTGCGTTTTTTGGCGGCAGTAGCCTCAGTTTTGTGGGTGCCGATGTTCCCGCACTCATTTACATGGCACAAGACTCGATCCCTCTCTTTGCACCGGTCTCGAAGCTGCTCGTAGCTTTCCCGATGAGCTACCACTTCTTATGCTCAGCCCGGGACAGCCTCTGGACCTATAAACCTGAGCTCATTAACAATGTAGATGGACCAAAGACGTCGTACGCGATCTTTGCTGCCGCGGGGATGTTCAGTCTCGGTGCTGCTGCTTATACAATCAAGAGACCGGAGGAGAAGGAGAAGAAGAAGGAGGACGGCCAGGACCAGTAACTGTGTGTGATATATTGCCATTGCTGACAAACTCTCGGGAACCGAAAGAGGGAAGCGAGAGAAGGCAATAGAAGAATCCACCCATGTATTGACATTTGAGTGAGCAGAAAAGGAATGAAGACAATACAAACAGGAAAGAATGACTAGCTTCACTCGGTGATGAAATCGATGCGTCATGGTTTGGTTTGCTTTGTCACGTGGCTTCTATAGATAGTAGTAGCAAGCAATAAAGCAAAAAACTCGAAGCGTCAGCGCGAGCTTTTTGTGAGCATTGCGACTACAGATTATGTGATACAAAGACTTTTTCGTCCGAATGTCGATGGCTACATAGAAACTGGCAAGGTAACTTATTTATTTAATCGAGAACGAATCGGCCTGTCACAAAGAATACCATTAAACGACGACGACCCCCGGCCTGTCACAAAGTTATTCTAAATAAAATACTAAGGTACCGTATGGACAACTAAACCCAAAAATTAGATATACTGTAGTTTCAGTGAAATGTCAATGACAGTTCGTCGGAACGACGGGTACCACCCCCTAGTTTGTTATTTAGTGTAATTAAACTCTATTTACTATCAACGCAGCGAATCACTAGAACTCTGGTACGTATGCTGGAGCAGCATGTTTTTGGCTAGCATCTAAACAGTTTGCAACGGCAGGAAGAGAAAGAGCATTTAGACTGTTTTCTAATGCACCATATCTAAGTAGTGGGCTGGCCCCCGTTTCAAGCTTTGTCATAATAATCCATTTTTATGTTTGCTTTTGTTCGTTCTGTATCTTAATGTACATGAGTACGTCTACCGCATCCACGAATTTCCGCTGCACACAGCACGCTAGGTCGTTGTTTCTCCTCTCAGCTATGTATCGAAAAAGAAGCGATCATCCTCGTCCTTGTTGCAGCATTTGTCTCGACAGACTGTTGTTGTTGTTGTGCTCGTGTTTTTGGCGAAACCCGGGATTCTGCTGTTCCAGTGGTAGTAGATCATGGCGCTCAAAGGACTCCTTGATTGATGCCGCAACCATATCAAAACGCAGGCCCTTTGGGACAACAGGCGGTACCTGCCGAAAGTCTCCCGATAATGTGGTGGAGTCCAGTTCGAAATAGAACACCGAAGTGTCCGGAACTTGACCACCATCGCGCCCAGCCGACCAACTTACGGGGGCGGTTACCCCGCGAACCTTCTCCTGTGTGCCGATAGGGCGACCGATCAGCACTGCAGGATGCCTGTAACGGGGTTACATTTAGTTACGTTGGTGTACGTAAATACACAACGGTTAGGGTCAAATATTGACCAGTCCGAAAGGTTCGGACCTATTGGTTGTTTTAGCCAATCAGAGCGGGAGCCCTTGGTGGAGGCGTGGCAGCCTGCCACATGTTGGTACGCAGGTGGTGTACATTACATTTCGGCTAGGTACGGATTAAGTAAGTTCTACCTAGTATTACATATAGTTTACATTAGTTTATTAATTTAGACTAATTACATATTAAATATAAATCAGTTTCTATTTTACAATAGCCAGCTAGACGTTCGACCGGGAAAGGTAGAGCGTGCCGTGAGTGTTGTAGCAGGGGAGTGCCTCCCCTAGCTAGTGTGGTGAAGTGGAATCTTTATTCACAACATATAGAAGATGATCTGTGGTAGTTATCAATTCACGGTATAATTTTTACTATGCCAAAACTCTACATGCTAGCACAATGTTGCCTTGACTTGATGTGGTGTCTGCAAACATTGAACATCAACAACAAAGATTGTGTTGTACCTTCATCTTATGAACAATGCGAACGATGCGTCCTTCTCTAAGTAGTGTGTCTTGCATACACACGGTATCTAATTACAGTCGTGTTGGTTTTAGCATCACGGCAGTGAAGGCTAGGGCGCTAGAGCGCATGAAGTAATAAGTTCACCAGACTATGCAAACAAAGCATTAGCATCATCAAAGAAGTTCAAGACATTGGCGCAAATTACAAGCATAACAACGTGTTCATTTATGGTGGCAAAGCCAACGACAAGTCATGCGTACTCAGCTATATTTAGTACTCCGTGGCTAGGGACGCTAGGGCACATGGGATAACAGATGAACCAGATCACGAAAACAAACTGTCAGCATCACTACAGAAAGCCATGACACAGACGCATCTTACATGCACAACGGCAGGTTCAATCCTAGCGGTAAATCCAACAAGAAGTCACGTGCCCTCAGCTTCGCAGACTGTCCTGTAGCTGTGGGCTCTAGGGCGCGGGCTGTAGCAGACAAACCAAGTCACGAAAACAAACTGTCAGCACCACTACAGAAAGCCAAGCCACAGGCACACCTTATAAGCATAGCGGCAGGTCTGGTTGTGGTGGGAAACTCCCGGAAAGTCATGCGCCCTCGGCCGCCCAAGTTGGTTAATTAGGCATTTTCGATTGTTCTCAAGTGGTTTTATTCCATATTGTAAAACAAATATTTTCAGCCAATCAGAGGCGACCCGCGACGGCCACCTCGCGGCTTATTGATTTTCAATAAGCGGTATGAATGTGGAGATATAAGTGGAATTTTTGACCAATCAGGAGCGACCTGCGACGGCCACCTCGCGACGGCCACCTCGCTGAATCAGATTACAGAGGGTTTCTGAAATAACTGTCAAGATGATCCATCCGGTTACAGAGGGAATCGGTGGTAACTCTCAAGGATGATCAATCAGGTTACAGTGGGACTCCGCGGTAACTGCGACGTATTGAAGTCAGCGCTGAAGTAACCAAAAAGTAGTGGGTGAAAAAAGTGATTGACTTTGATGTAGGAGTTAGTAACACTTAATAGAACGAAATTTCCCTTGAAGTGAGAAGATCTCTGGCGGCCTTTAAAAAACCTTCTTTTTGATTCCATACAAAAACCAAGTGTAATACAAGGAAGTCGGTGAGCGCACGCCCTAGCAAGTGGAGCAACAGCCGTTTGAAGAGCGCTAGTGTTGGGGGCAGCCCAAAACCGCCTTTGGATGTGTACCCCAAGTGT
>CM047583.1:16022691-16084932 GCA_026184515.1 Peronosclerospora sorghi
GTGTTGGGGGCAGCCCAAAACCGCCTTTGGATGTGTACCCCAAGTGTATTTGACTGATTTGTTGGTTCGAACGGAAGTATTAAGTACCCGGGAAGTAAAACAAGGAGGACTAGCTTATTACCTTTTTGTGTTGTTAATTAAGTGGATTTATAATAATTTTCAACCCCTTCACGACACTAGTCCCTACTTAGGGAAGCGTAAAGCTAAAGCGTTAGCGTACGCTAACAGGAAACTGGGTAAATCTTGGCCCCGAACGAGAGAGTAATCTCACGCTAGCCCTTTTATTAGGGCGTATCGGATAAGTAGCGGCGTATCGCCGCTTAAGGAAAGTCTTCCTCTGTGCGCTAGCCGCACCGTGCGTTTACGCACCGGCTACATCTGGTAGCACTTGTAGTCAATTCAACACCTGTGTTGGTAGACGGCATCCTCTGCAAAGGATGAATCAGGACTATTGGGGTAAGCTAACCACCGTCCAACAAGAAGCCTTTAAGAGGCTGGTACCCATATTGGGTGAGGATGGCATGCGCCTCCTAGTGGAGCAGGGTCTTGATACTGTGCGTGAGAGGGTTAACGCCCTCATCGCCCATGAGGAGAATTTTCGTGGAAGTCACCCTACGTCTACGGGGGTGCTCCCTCCATTATCCTTTAAGATAAAGAAATTCACCGGTGAAAAAGGTGATAACCTTTATGTGTGGCTTCGCGAGGTCGAAACGGCCTTCGCCGCAGCGAATGTGATCGAGGATCACTTGCAAGTGGGACTTGCACTAACCCATCTTACGGGAAAAGCCCGTACATGGGCGTTTACGTTTACGGATTCGGTCACGAACGTGTTCCCGACCTGGGATATCCTTAAGCGAAAGCTTATGGACATGTACGCTACGCCTGATCTCGTTTTACAGAACCAGCTTGCGTTTTTGAGGTGCCATCAGGGCACTAGGGACTTGGAGACATACATCCAAGAACTGAAGACCCTGTTGGCAGGGATGTACGCGAAAGCGTATTCGGACGATGTGTCCATTCCCGTGCTCATGGGAGGCTTGAAGAAGGGCCAGAACGTTCGGAGCTCTTCCGATGCCGACCCCAATCCCTGGGGGATGCGTTTAAGATGGCGTTTAACGCCGATAGGAACTTTCGTTCCTCTAAGGTGGGTCCCGAGCCCATGGACCTTAGTCAGGAAGAAGCGGAAGAGAAACCTCCCGCTAGGAGTCACTCTGACTCCTTTCGCAGAGCTTCGAAGCGGAGCTCCTTGCAATGTTGCAGCGGTATGGGCCGCTAAGATGCTTCCAGTGTGGAAGTGCGGATCATCTGAGGAACAGATGTCCGCGAAACCCCCAGCGAGAAACTAGCTATAAGGGGCCGAAGGCGGGTAAAAGGCCCTGGACCAAGCCGTCGGGAAACGACGGCTCCCAGTAGGTGCGGGGCGCCCTACTTGGGGATCCCTCAGTGCTGTTAAACCCCAGGGAAGGGGCCGACAGCATAAAGCCCCGAAAGAAACGGTGCTTTCTAGCACCGAGTTGGTGTACCAGCCAGGTTTGCTGGTCGTCCTTGCGGACGTGAAAGTTGATAATCCTTAGAGAGTCTTGATAGACTCTGGAGCATCTGGAAATTATGTCAGACGGGCTTCTGTGGAGAAGAGTCGGCTGTATGCCGAGGCCCCATAGGCACGTTCTCTTGACGTTGTCACGGTCCGTCTAGCGACGGGCGTACAGGTTTCTGTACCCAAGTTCTCGATTGACCTCAAGCTGAAGTTTGCAGACTTTGATAGCTTAGAACGTTGCCTAGTCCTGGATTTGGACTCGAGGTATGACCTCATTCTGGGCATGAAGTGGCTGGAACACCACGAGCCATGGATAGACTGAAAGTCTGAGTCCATTGGCTCAACGCACCCGCGATCGGGTGAAGCATTGGCGAGTCATGAACCCACCTTTGCTCGATCGCAAAAGCGATTCTGGCGAGAGATGCCAGAGATTGGGTTGTCTGAAATGATCAGTCCAATGAGGTCAAGGAAGTTTTCCTTGACGAGGGGGACTCGGCGGTTAATCCCCACGCCGTTATAGGCGAGACTGGTGAGTCGCCAGTGGTAGAGGTGGATTCCAATGAGGTTAAGTGCGAGGCGCTTCCTAGAGAAGAGACACGAGGTTTGTCCTCTTCTGCACGTCGGAACTGATTCCGACCACGCCGTGTTCGTCGAACAAGTTGCGACTCCAGTAGTAGGGGTAGAGACCCCTGTGGTTAAGTGCGAAGCGCTTCCAAGCGAAGAGACCCGTAGTTCGTCTCTTTCGCACGTCGGAAATGATTCCGACCACGCCGTTGTAGGTGAGACCGGCGAGTCACCGGTGATAGAGGTAGAGACCTCTGTGGATAGGCGCGAGGCGCTTCCAATAGATGGGGCAATTGACTTCCCCCATCTGGGTCCAGGGATGAGTCCCGAGGCCAGTAGTCAGCAGTCCTATCGGATGCTGAATAGCGTGACAGGTGTTGTCACCGAAGGCGTAAGCCTGGAACGGTTGCCTGGGGTAGGCGAACTGTTGTCGTTGGAGGAGATGCCCTTCAAAGAGTTTTAGACTGCTGTAAAAGCAGGTGAACTCGACGAGATCGTCGTGTTGCGTCCGGAAGAGGAGTTAAACTCCTCATCCACGATGGAAGAGTCAGTTTTTGATGAAAACCAAACAGGAATTTAATGCCCGAAGAGGCCTCAAGATCCTTGCGGATCCTGAAAACCCTTACCATCCCTAAATTAATGAATTCGGAGATGTCGTTAGTGACAACCCGCCGATGGGGTTACCACCGGATCGAGGAGTCCGACACGAGATTGACTTGGTTCCTGGATCAAAATACTGCGTCACTAGGCAGTGGACTCTCCCCAAGGAGCAATGCGACGTCATCGACGCATTCTTCAAGGGGAAAGAAGAGGCAGGGATGGTACGGGAGAGCAAGTCTCCCCACTCATTTCCCACTTTTTTTGTTCGGAAACCGAACGGAAAGTGGCGCATTGTTCATGCGTACAATAAGCTGAATGCAGCTACTGTACCCATGCAGACGAATCCTTCCTCGGAAGGATGTCCTCCAGAACAATATGGCGGGCTGTACTGTGTACAGCGCCTTAGTCTGGTGGACGGGTACTATCAGGTGCTCATGCTAGCATCCGATATTCCGCTTACAGCGGTCAGCACGCCTAGCGGCATGCTGTGGGAGTGTCTTGTTATGCCACAGGGGCTTTCAAATGCACCAGCGACTTTTAATCGCTTGGTGACTCAACTATTCCGCCCTCATAGAAAGTACGCTCAGACGTACTTCGACGATATATTCGTTCATAGTCGCGCGGAAGGCGGATCGTCTGATGTTCAGACGCACCTGATACACCTTCGAGCGGTGCTCGAATGTATGCGAGAGAATAAACTATATGCAAACGCACCCAAATGTATTTTTGGTGCTGAGGAAATTCCTTTCCTCAGATGCTTCATCGGTAAGGATGGAGTGCGGGCGAATCCCGCGTAGGTGAAAGCCATTGTGGAGTGTCCTTCGCCTGTAAATCTTAGAGATTTACGGAAGTGGATTGGATTAGCCAACTATCTCCACAAGTACAGCGAGAACTACGCTGAAATGGCAAAGCCATTGACCGACCTTCTTAAGAAGGACGTTGATTGGTGTTGGGAAACCAAACACCAAAACGCTTTCGAAGCGGTTAAGGGGAGCTTGTTGAAAGACCCCGTTCTTACTCTCCTAGATTCTGGGAAACCATTTAGCGTCGTCTGCGACGCCTCCGATTTCGCAATCGAATGTGCTTTGTTACAAGCAGACGATGTGGGACGAGAACGCGTGATTGCGTTTGAGTCAAGGCAGCTTAAAGATGCAGAACGGAATTATCCCGTTCATGATAAGGAGCTACTTGCTATGAAGTATGCCTTTGTCAAATTAGGGTTCACCTTCTCGGATCAAAGCCGTTCGTGGTTTATACTGACCACGCGTCCTTACGGACAGCGACAAAGTCGCCTCATCTCTCCCAACGGATGGCCCGTTGGCTCTCCTTCTTTTCGGAGTATAACTTTGAGGTTAAGTATAAACCTGGCAAGCAGAACGTGCTTGCAGACGCGTTGTCGCGTCGTCCCGATTACGATCTCGCACACGTGACATTCATCACCTCGTCTGTGGTGAATCTCATACGCCAGGCGTATGGGAAAGACCCACAATGTACGGCGCTTATCCGCGCATTGGGTGACAAGGGACTTGGCTCGTCTGAGCCTACCCTGTCGAGTCAAGCTAGAGCTCGGTTACACCGTTACAGTTACTGTGAAGGTTTGCTATATTATAGCACGAGCGCGGAGGACACTCCGCGGGTTGTTGCTCCTCATGATGAGGAACTGAAGTATAGAGTCCTCTTTGAGGCACATGAAGCCCCTACCGGGGTCATTTAGGTCGGGATAAGACATACAGCGCTTTAAGCGCTTTGTATTGGTGGCCCAATATGTATAAGTGGGTCGGTGCGTATATTCGCACCTGTGAGACGTGTCAGAGGGTCAAACCCTCTGCAGATTCAGCGGCACCTTTGGAGAGCTTATCCGTTCTTACGGAGTTTTGGAAATCCATCAGTATGGATTTTATCTTTGGTTTTCCGAAGGATAAGGCCGGTTACACCGGCATTTTGGTCTTTGTAGACCGTTTGAGCTGGATGGCTCACCTGGCGGCGGTGCCAGAGTCCATTGATGGGCAAGGAGCAGCAAAAGTGTTCCTAGACCGTGTCTTTCGACAGCATGGTCTACTTGATACCTTTGTATTGGATAGGGATCCCCGTTTTACGGGACAGTTTTGGGGGGCGTTGTTTAAGGTGCTGGGAACCAAGCTCCTTATGTCCACTGCAGATCATCCGCAGACGGACGGACAAAAGGAACGCGTTAATCGCTTTGTAGAGGATATTCTCCGGAGTTTATGTTTGGATTCTCCAAAGAGTTGGAGTGAGATGCTTCTTATGGCCGAATTTGCTATATTCGGTCCATGCATCTACGGGGTTTACCCCGTTTTACGTGAACGGATTAGTGAATCCGAGGGTTCCGTTGACGCAACTTGTGTGTGTGACCCGGGGCTTGAGGGGGTAGGATTCTCCTATGTCATCCCTGTATCTGTGCGCAAGCACATCGATAAGTTTTTATCGACTCGCCTTAGTGTCTTACGACATGTTTGCGACGCCATGGCGAAAAGCCAAGACAAGCAAAAGGAACAGGCCGACCGCAAGGGCCGGCGTAAAAAAGGGCTTATAAAGTAGGAGAAAGAGTTTTATTAAACGCTAAAATCCTTCCTACACATGCAGTTTCTAACGTGCTACGGAACAAACTGCGCCCCAGGTTGGTGGGGCCTTTTAAGGTACTGACCCGAAAGGGCTTGGCGTATACCTTGGATATCCCGAAGGCGATGCGTACGCATCCAACCTTCTATGTGGGTATGCTTAATCCATACCAGAACCCGGAGGCGGGTCCCCTCTTGGAGGAGGTTGGGAAGGCGCATAGCCGTAAAACACGACAGGTCAGAGTAATAACATCTCCTTCAGGGTCCAAATACGACCACGAAGCTCCGCAACGGAAGACTCGAGAGAGTCAAGCCGCCTCTCGATGCGGTCAATCACATCCCCTCATCGTGAAGTCCCTCCTGGACTTCCAGGATGCGACGGCTGTGTCAATCACAGCGCTCGTGAACCTCACGTCGAAATTGCGCGACATCCTCCAGTTCTCGATTCGGAGGGTATTCCACATTACCATGTGGAGCGTCTGATGGCGCGACGCCATCATCGGGGTAAAACCCAGTATCTCGTGAAGTGGAAGGGTTATCCACACTCAAGAGTTCGTGGGAGTTCGAGACTCCCCTGCGGCAGTATTGCCGAGACGTCGTTGACGCTTTCTAGCGGGAGAATCCCGCTGCGAGTCGGCGACCAAACGGGCGGGGGCAGCCCCTTCACTCCCAGTAGTTGGGAGTGAACCGAAGGAAGATGCGGAACTCGCACTGTGCTTCGGCACCACAGTGAGGGCACGGGCGCTAGCATATCGCGTGCAATAAGGGGCAGATAATTGCCCCATCGCCTTGGTTCTGGCAAACACCAAGCGCAATGCCCTCTCTAAACAAACGTCACGTTCGGAATAGCTGTTGTACAGCTTTAAAAAGTCAGGGAGACGTTTCTCCCCTTCCACCCAAGCGCGGAACTTCTGCTCTGCCTCTTCGGCATCTTCTCCTTGTAGGAGAACGAAGGGAACCTCACGGAGGTTCTCAACAACGGCACCCTGTGCCTGTTTTTCTAGGCGATCTCGGTATAGGGAAGCAGTAAACTGCTTCTGCGTGAGCAGTTTTTCCCGGAGTTGTTTCCGGCGTGTGATTTGACGCGGCTGTACAGCCGCGGGTCCAGGGGTATGGAAGGCTAAACCCCTCTTTACCTCGTTCTTAGCCCATTTTTGGAGGTCACAAGGACCGTCAAAGCGATATTCCGTCCGGGAAGGGCGTTTGGGAGCGCGTAATTCAGCCTCTTGTGCCTGTGCGGAAAGTTGAGATTCCTGAGCCACGTCCAACTCATTGATTATGGTCTCCTTCGGCGACCCGGATTCGCTATCCGAAGTTGGCTATGGTAGCGCGCGAGTTAGCGCATTTTCCCCACGTGTGGGGAATGGATTAGGCTGCCGACATCGCCGTTCGGCGTTGTCGGAGCGGTCATCCTCAGGAGAGCTATCCCCAAGGGCCCCCTCCTCCGAGATATCGGAGTCCGGGTAGATGCTATCCTCTTCTCGGGGAGAATGATCGTCACCACTAAAGGTGCTCATTCGAGGCCAGAGTTCTGGAAGTTGGGGTCTCCAAATATACTTGATTATTGCGTGGCAATAGTCTTGATGGGGGAGGATGTAACGGGGTTACATTTAGTTACGTTGGTGTACGTAAATACACAACGGTTAAGGTCAAGTATTGACCAGTCCGAAAGGTTCGGGCTTATTGGTTGTTTTAGCCAATCAGGTCGGGAGCCCTTGCTGGAGGCGTGGCAGCCTGCCACGTGTTGGTACACAGGTGGTGTACATTACATTTCGCCTAGGTACGGATTAAGTAAGTTCTACCTAGTATTACATATAATTTACATTAGCTTATTAATTTAGACTAATTACATATTAAATAAAAATCAGTTTCCATTTTATACACTAGCCAGCTAGACGTTCGACCGAGAAAGGTCGAGCGTGCTGTGAGTGTTGTAGCAGGGGAGTGTCTCCCCTAGCTAGTCCCTACTTAGGGAAGCGTTAAGCTAAAACGTTAGCGTAGGCTAACAGGAAACTGGGGAAATATTGTCCCCGAGCAATAGTTGACCATTCTCTGTGGTTAAATTCTTCTTAAAACTACCATTACGAGCGTTTCGCTATTATTTTGATTAAATGTAATAACCTTAATCCGCTATTGGCAGGCGTCATATGACTGTTTTAAAAACTATTACTTAAAGCAAATCTGGTATTTGCAATATATTCCTCTAACGTTCTATATTAACGAGAGAGTAATCTCACGCTTAGCCCTTTTATTAGGGCGTATCAGCTAAGTAGCGGCGTATCGCCGCTTAAGGAAAGTCTTCCTCTGTGCGCTAGCCGCACCGTGCGTTTACGCACCGGCTACACCTTTCGTTGGAATTTTGGATCTGTACCCCATAAGTGGTACATCCATATCGATCTTCTCTAAAGTCTCTGCCGAGCAACGGTCCACCGAGTGTGTAGCCACGCATACCAATGGGTACAAAAGGTGAGACACGAGACGAATCGGACTCGGCACCCACGCGAAGGTCCGCGGAGTACCCCCTCCGTTAGTTGGTCGGCTGAGCATGATGGTGGTTCAGTTCCGGACACTTTGGTGTTGGATTTGTAACTGGACTCCACCACAATGGTGCGCGTGCCCGGATCATTTGGTGACCGTGGATATCACTGCGATATTCATCAAACTGTGGATTTTACGAATTTTAATATGGTTACTCTCTGGAGATCACGCAAGGAACGCATATTGCCTTGTGTACTAATTGTTGGAAAGGATGGCGATGTTCGATCTGGTAAAGGGGAGGATCAGATCGAAATTAATGAATTTACGACTCCCCATACCGCTCCTGGTGGAGCCGATAGGCACGTGGAACGCTTATCTCCTCGTGTCATGGTCGTGGAAAAGGATGGCGATGATCGATCTGGAAAGGATGAGGACCAGATCGAGATTAACAAGTTTATTCCTCCCGACAAGGCTCCGATCGGAGCCGATGGACTTTGGCAAATCTTGCTATAGTCCCAGTAGGGATCAGGACCCTGTTCCCGACCACATGCATATCGAGAAAAAAATTGCATGTGAAGAACACTGTGGGGGCGGGTCGCTCCGATTGCCCAAATTACCAATTAAAAAGACCAAGCAGAGGCTCGCAATGCTTTTGGACGACGAATACTTGGAGGAAAAGTTGCCGATTGATGATGGGGATGTGGATGACGAGGAGGTGACCAAGATGTACTACATGTACGAACTGAAGAGATTCGTTCGCGAAAGCGAGGTCATCAGAGATATTAAGCCCTTAATTCCAGATCGTCTACGCGGATCGACTACCGAACCGATCTACTCCGATCGGCCACTGCAACTGGTCAAGAATCTTTTGTAGATGCTAGCCGAGGTTGGGATAAAGGTCAAAAATGTTAATGGTGTTGGCAAGCTGTTCGAAATTGATACGTGGGAGTTGAAACAAGCTATGTCAATGCTACATGACCATCTGACTCCATTGTTGGGGGCTGTATGCCGCCCAACTCCCACAATTGCGTTATAATCCCCAAACCTCGTGCGATCACTTGTCGAGAAGTCATTCTCTGATAATAGCTCGCTATATGGGTCGCCACCTTCGTCCAAGTGCTCGTCCGAGCTGGATGTCGGTGTGGAGCAGATGACCATAGATCGGGGTACCAGTCACGGTACCAGTCACACGGAACAAAAAAGGGACGTGCGGCAACAAGGGGCGACATGCCAGTCGGGGTCCCAGGGGCGCCCACAGGTATCGCCCCCCCCCACCAAGACCGATCCAGTCACCTCGCCCTCGATGAAAGCAAGCATGCAAGCCATGTTCGAAGCTATGATGAATCGTTACGCCGCAGATCGAGGCAGATCACCTCTGCACCCTCGTGCACCAAGCCGATAGGTCCAAGAAAGCGGTGATATTTGTGCGGACGTCAAAATGCAGTCAATAACATCAACAGACAAGCTGTCCGAAGGTGTTAGACCGGTTTTTAAGACAAAACGCATGTCACGCCGAGCCCGCCACCGCCTATCGGCAAGTAGCAGCGACTTCGAAATGGAGTCGATCAGCGAAATTGACGATGACTACAGTGGTACGGGAAGAGGCTGGACACGTAAGGCGAACTTAGCCTCGACGACGGCGTTTGACTTCAATTTGACGGCGATCCCAGGATCCGCATGGCCGCAAGCACCGAGTTGAAGGACTTAACTGGCAAGGATGCCGATGAGGAGCAAGCCAGATCATGGTTCAGCCGAACGAAGTCCGCCTTCCTCCGTGATCAGACGCCGAACAAAGAACGGTGTCTGATCTTCCGAGATCTGATGGAGGGACCGGCTGCGACCTGGATCCATCAGTTAAGTCGGGATGTCCGATCTGACTGGAGTCTGCTGTGCATGTAGTTTGAAAGGCAGTACTGTCACTCCGGCTTTTCTACTGCTCGGAGGTATCACCACATGAAAAAGAGGGGAGATGAAACGCCGATCGAGTACCTTCACCGGCTAAATGTGGCTGCGATGCGTGCGGGGATCCCGATCAAGGAGACCGATCCGCCGATCGGCGCTGCCCAAGAACATGTGGTCCACTTTATCGGCACGCTGGACGATCAGGAGTTGGCCGATCCGCTGACCTTACTGCGCCTCAGGGACGTGGAAGAAGTTAAACAGACGTTACGTATGCTACGCAACTCCCGCAGTATGAGGACGACGGTTGATGTCGGATCAAACCGATCCCGATCGAAGGTTCAGGATGATCATGTGAAGAGACCTGCGACCAGACCAGCCAGAGCGATCAGAGCGATCGTGGCTGATATGAGCACCGAGTAAGAAGGGTTGAGCAGTCGTTGGTCCAGTCTGGGGACAGACGAGGAACAGTACCGTCACATTTTCGTCGCCCATTCTGCACCAAGAGATTGATCAGCGTCACGCCGTGCCGAGTGGAAGTCAGGAAACGGCAACAGATCGGACCCAGATTCGCCGTACAAGAATTTTACTCACTGCGGGTCAACCAGGCACGATAATCGGGGATGATGGAGAAGAATTACGTGCAAGGAATGTGAACGACGCGGCCACCCCACCGATCACTTCCTATTTGGATGTAAGGCATGTGGAGAGATCCATGACGATGGACAATGCAAGATGGAGCACTTCTTCAATTAGATGCGCAAGTGGTATGTTCCCGACAAACATGCGGGAATGGTGCCGCCCGATGTCGCAAAGATGTTAAACTAGATCGCTCGCCAGGTTAGAATCTGGATCGATCCGAGAAATCTACGTTTATCATCTATGCATTCGTTGAAAAAGACAGCGATACAACGGCAAAAAGGACGGGTGACGGGAACCATTCGGTCTAAAGTCTTGCGACTGATGAATATTCCCGATCGAAGGTCGTCATGCATTTGGAACTGCTGCCCGGCGAGTCGCGCGGATACTGGAAATACCACGCTCCCGACAAATCGTTCAAGCAGGCGAAAGCCTATGGGAAGATTAACAACGAGAAGGCCACGATGCTGTTTGACTCTGTTGCAGAAGTCTCAATTATCGACTCCGCCTTTGCTCGTAAGGTTGGATGTCAGATCGACTATGCACTGAGACAAGAATGCATTGGAATAGGCGAAAAAAAATCCTATATGACCTAAGGGAGAACGCGTGTGAAGATCACTTTATCTGGTTCATTGGTCTAATTTTTCAGCGTCTAGGTTGGTAAGCTGGCCGGCCAAGACGCATTACTTGGTATGGATTTTATGGTGCCGGCAGGCATACGCCTCGATCTGTCGCATGGAGTGCTTACGCTTCCAGACGAAGTCCAGATCCAACTGGCCGGTAGACGCCCCCTATACGGATCACGTACTGATATGGTGAGGTGGGACCAAGATATCACCATTCCTGTGGGTCGATCGGCAGCTATCTCGGTGGGAAAGGACTATCGGACAAAGAAGTTGTGGGTGAACAGGGGAGACCACTGTGTACCGACGCTTGTGGACGGTGGGATCGAAGCGATCGTGTACGAGTTACGAACATCGGTAATAAACCGCTGATGTTAGGCAACGGTACAGATCGTCGGTATGTGGCTGGATGAAGGAAAGGTTCTTGGAGGACGGGATCTGTTACGATCGAATCAAGACGTTAAATGCAGTGGCAAAGCTTTGCGCGCAAGGCCACCACCGATCGAATCAGCGACGACAAGTCAGCCGGAGAAGACCTCCCACCTCGGACGGAAAGGCCAGATCACGTAGCGATCAGGATGTACCAGAGGTCACCAGCACAGTCACCCGATACAGTGGACTTGAAGGCAGATGTGCCAAGAGTCGTTAACGCAGTTGTATCGAAGATCGGGTGACAGTGGAACCGATGGCAGATGGGGACGATCGCGGTATCGCTGGAGAATAGTATGGTGACACATCCACTCACGTCGGTGCCACAGAAGGGCATCCCGTCGACGGGGGTCAGTATTGCCCGTTTGACAGGGGCGGACCGAGCGAGGTCGCCTCACCAGATGACCTGTTGTGTAGCCGGTGCGTAAACGCACGGTGCGGCTAGCGCACAGAGGAAGACTTTCCTTTAAGCGACGTTCGCCGCTACTTAGCCGATACGCCCTTGTATAAGGGCTTAGCAAGAGATCCCTCTCTTGCTCGGGGACAAGATTCCCGGGGTGGTTTACAGTTAGCTTTCGCTAACGCCTTGTAACAAGGCTTCCCTTATAAAGGGAGGTAGCGTAAGGGAGAACTCCCTTAGGCTACAATACTCACTGCGCGCGCGAACGGGCGTGGTCGCGCGCCTAGCAGTCTTAAGTATTTTTGTAAACTGATTTATATTTAATATATGTAATTAGCCTAAATTAATTAAACTAATGTAAAATATATGTAATACTAAGTAGAGCTTATTCAAGTCGTACCTAGCTGAAATGTAGTGTACACCACCTGTGTACTAACACGTGGCAGGCTGCCAGGCCTTCACAAAGGGCTCCTACCCTGATTGGTTAAAACAACCAATAAGTACGAACCTTTCGGACTGGTCAATATCTGACCTTAACCGTGGTGTACTTACGTACACTAATGTAACCACATGTAACCCGGTTACATCCTCCCCCATCAAGACTTTTGCCACGCAATAACCGATTTTTAGTTGGAGAACTCCAACTTCCAGAACTTCTGGCCTACAATGAACACCTTTAGTGGTGTTGGTGATTCTCCCCGGGAAGAGGAGCTAGTCCTCTACTCGGGGGATGATGGCTCAGAGGACGAGGTCCTTGGGGATAGTTCCCCAAAGGACGACCGCTCCGACAACGCCGAACGGCGATGTCGGCAGCCAAATCCTTTCCCCACTCGTGGGGAAAATGCACTACTTCGAGCGCAACTACTCGCCGGAGTATCCATCCCTTCCAATGTCTGATCCGAAGACAGGGAGAGTCTTGGCTAAGGATGTACAAAGGGCAACGACGCTTTGACAATCCTTCGCTTGAACAGGGATCTCAAAGTGCTCACGGCTGTCCCTCTTGGCTTGGTAGCTGAAAGGACCACGAAGTGCTACCAGGTGTAACGGGACGCTGTTCACACGGCACACACGCTTGCGCTGTAGAGGAAGACTTGGCAGTGTCCCGACTTGGAGGGACGAAGAGGGAGAGAATAGTGAGGAGGAGACTTGAGAAGAAGACGGCAAATTTGCAACTGAATTGAAATGAGCTTACGGTTCCTGAAACCTCTCCCCTAGAGTCCTATGGGGTTATATCCGGCCTCATAATTTTCGGCATTCTAAAAATAAACGCCGATTTTACCGATAATAAAAAAATCTTACGCCGAAAATAAGCCCTACCCTTTTTTTATTGATGCATAGACCACACGCTTAAGACTTTGAAGCGCGTCCACATTATGCTTCGTCACACGTGACGTGTTTAAGACTTTGAAGCGCGTGTTTAAGACTTCGAAGCGCGTGTTTAAGACTTCGAAGCGGGTGTTTAAGACTTCGAAGTGCGTCCACATTCTGCTTCGTTCTCCTGTTTGATTTTGCACCGTCCACGTCCTGTTTCTTCCTCCTTTCCCTTCTGCCACCGTCCACTCCCATTACAAGTTTGCTTTACTTCTGCCACCGTTTTCGCTCTCGCTCCTGCCTCCATACGTGCCTCAGATCAACGTTCACGTTCAAATCAAAGAATGTCAGCACGCAAGACGCCGTTTCAAGTAGCACATCTTGTCGAGTTTGGCTTGTCAATTGCGTCACGGGACTCAAAGGTAGTTGTCCGCTCAGTCCGATGCGATTTTTGCGCGGTCCACGGGCGTGAAAAGGCGTCAGTTGGAGCAAAACGGCAACGAACAGGGAATGTTCACTTCTTTCAGCCACCTTTCAGGAAGGAGAATTATCGTACTCATAACCAGAAACAGCACACCATTGCTTGGCAAGAGTATCACAAGCTCCCTGGGTCGGAGAAGAAAACGTTTTTTGAAAGAAAGTCGCCAAAGACCACACTGGATAGATATTTTGACACGTCGAATGCGCATCTTGAATTCAGAATCGATGCATCGATTGTGGAGAAAACCATTGGCGATCTTTTTTTTTACTCCTGTGGACGACGAAGAGGAAAACGGCGAGCCGATGACCAAGGAAAACGCGCTCAAGTTGTTTAAGAAGGAGTCTGACAGCTCCTACTTGGTCACAATCAAAAACCCATACCGATTCAACTTGTTGCTTGACCACACGTCGGTGGGCCTTTCGATGCGGCAGACGGCAGCAGTAATCAAACAGCACCTAGATGCGTAAAAAACCTCTCTGGTCTGAACGACCATATGGTCGGCCAATTTGTACTCGTGCTTGTCGCCATCAACTTGCAGAAAATAAAATCGATACTGAGCGACCAAGGCATATGGTCATTCGCCTTGGCCTGTGATGGTTCGACGCATAATGGCATCCCATTCCTCGACATGCGCATCCGAGTTTGTGTCAATGGCAACTTGCATAACGTTCATTTAGTTGTCGGGCCATTCTTCGATCGGCACACTGCCGAAAATACGGTAAAGCTTATCACCACGTTACTTGAGACGGTATGCGCGCCGTGGCAGGACAATATTATTGCCATAACAACGGACGGTGAAAACACCAACACTGGTTGGCGCAATGGTGTTGTTTCTCGTCTGAACCGGATGGCGACACATCAACTCATGCGTGTCTGGTGTGCGCCTCACCAAGGCCATTCGCGCCGCAACCAACGAGATGGACAACGGGGCGTTTTATAAAATAGCGCATGCGTTTTCTGTACACTTGCGGCAACAACAGAATCTGATCTTGGAAATGCTGGTGTAGTACCCTCCAGCAGATAATGTTTTTTTAAGCGCACCTTACCTTTCGTCTTACATGTCACAATCTTTAAATTTGGATATGCAGGTGCAGTACCCCAGAAATACAAACAGATGGATGTATTTCGAGCGCATCCTTTCATTCATGCTGAAACATCGTCGCCGATTGGAGCAGTGGATTGAAGAGAAACGACCAGTATCTGCACCATCACCCACCTGGTGGGCGATGTGCGCTTCAGTGCAACAGTTGGCGGAACTTTGCAACACCACGATGACCATCCTCCAGTCGCATGACATGATCCTCTTCCAACAAATGGTCGAGATCAAAAGCTTGATTGGCCACTTGGTAACGGCAATGGATGTGGAAGCAGATGGGAACCCTACGGATGATTTATGTTACGTTCGCGGGCAATACTGGATCCAAATACAGAGTTTGCGGGAGCACATTTATGATCAGGGATCATGGGCCCGCGATCTGTTCAATTCTATTTCCGAAGAAGACCAATCGCATGTGTTGCATGAAGTTGGTCAATACACTTTTCAACTCATTTGCGGTTGGTCTGACGTCCAGGTGGAACGAGATGAGCGAAACAACAAAGGAAGAATTGCGCCACCAGTGCTTCCCGCGCAGCTTGTGAAACTGCGGACTGGCACCTTCATTTATGATGTCTTAGACAAATACCGAGCTCACATCTGCCTCTACTGGAGCGCTGAGGATGTTGAGCAAGTAGAAGCTGACCACAGAGGTAAGTAGTTGGTCGCCAGTGAAACTTTGATAAACAAACGCTTGAATTGCTTTCTAACCAGGTAGTCAATGATGTAGGTTTGGTCAAGGCTTATAACCAAGAGCCGTCAACAAAGGCGTCGATTGACGAGCACACGCTTAAAACCAGCTTCAACGATGCTTGGGCATCGATTGGCAATCGCTTCACGTTTATCCGTCGATTCTCGGGTGGGTTGGCAGTGGCTTTTACCAATACCACCTCCGTAGAAAGCGATTTCTCTGTCTTAAAATGGGAAAACGACAATTTCCGGCAGTCAATTACGAAACTGACGTTGTAAGGCATGTTCCAAGCTAAACAGCGGGGTCTCCTTGATTCCTTAGTCCTTTAAAATGCGTAATATTACATCTTTTACGTTAGCCAGGCGCACCGAAATTAACGTTTTTTTTGGTAAATTGGGCATTTGCCGAAAATTATGAGGCCTGAGTTATACGCAATCTCCCTACAAATGAAGAATAAATATTGGGTTGAATCAGGTTGAACTTGAAGCTGAGCGTAAAGAATATTCTCACGGAACTTGAACTTCAAGGAAAAGCTTGAACTTGAACTTGAGATTCTTCTCCGAAGAATCCTCTGTGTACGGGTCGTTGTGATTGGCTGACATTAATAACATTGTACCCACAATGACACGTCGGCTTCGTCAACAGATAGTTTCCCAGCAGGAACCATCACCTTGCGCAAAGACATATCGCAGGCAGAGAACACTCGAGAATGTTCGAGAACATTCCGTGCGTACGTAATCAATGATTACTCCGTGAGTATCGGTGTGTAGACATGGATCATGTCTGTGACACCTGGCGATCCAAAACAATTAGTGGGAATCACTAATCCGTAATTGGACACCGCCATGTAATAGCACTATTGATAGGCTCATTACATAAAACCATGGTTTTAATAGGCGAAATCGGGTTTTTATGTAAAAAACCTAAAAAACCGATTTTGTTTCAGACAAAATCGTTACCACCCCTAATTCATTCTGTTGTATAGATATAGATATTCTATTAGGTACGGAATCATTGAATCGACGTCAATTCTGTTATTATCTATACTAGATAATGTACCCGTTGTACCAACGGGTCAGGGGAGGAAAAAGAAAAACAAAAAAACTTAGAATGTCAATAAAAGAAATTATTGATGAGACCGCCTTCCATGGAGATCCCAAAAACGGCGAAGCTTTGATCAGCAACCGACTGAAGTACCTAAATAAGAGCTTCAGTGTACACGACATTTTTCATGTACCCGTTTTGAATGTCTTCGGCCAATAGCACATGCACATTGGGTGGAGACGTTGCCCGCGAAAATGCAACATATCGAGCGATCGGAGGTAGGGATATTTTTCCCTCCGCACAGCACATGGAAAACCGCGGGTTGGCAACCGTAGACCTGGTACGCTCCTCCGGCCAGTGTTTCGCCCCGCAAAAGGAGCAAATAACCTCCATCCGTCCCAGTGTATGACTGACATTGACGTCACTGCCGTCAAATGGTCACCGGGCAAGAGGTACATCTGGTACGCCATGGGCAAGGTTAGCACGTCGTCGGGCTTGGCTTACTCTTTCTTTCTGACGGCGCATGTCCGCATGATGTTCTTTTGGTATGAGTTCTGCCGCGGGATCTTCTTAAGCGGTACCGTGTGATAGTTGCTCGTTCTGGGCGACCTCCTCCTGAACAGGGACACCGGCCGCCTGAACCTGAAGACGTTCTGCCGCCCTTGCTCGACGACGTGCGTTCGCCAGTTGAATTTGCTATGGAATGCGGTTTGCGTAACGCTCCCGCGCAACGAGGTTCCTCCTATCCCGGCTTGATTCCACCACAGGGCGGCTGTAGTGGGGTGCCATTACATAATTGATATTCAAGTTAGAATATCACAGTTTAATTTCAGACGCGTTGTCTGAAATTTAAATAAGTGATTATAAGTTATTATAATCTACGAAGGAAAAGTCGATTCGGTATAAATACCGAATCTTGCAGGTTAACTAATAGTACAGTTAGTTGAATACTTGATATTATTATATTAATTAGGTAGTTACTATACTATTAGCCTCTAAACCACCCATTAAATAAACACTCTTAACTTTGCGTTCTTAAGACAAAGTGAATATTTATATTTACTTTTTGTATAGGATTAGTTGTTATCAACTAATCCTGCCCTAATTGTATTGCGCGCTTCCTCGCAATTACAGTGTAAGCCTGTAACAGGATCAGTCCTGTTACACCTGGTAGCACTTAGTGGTCCGTCCTAACGACCACCGTTCCGTTCTGCTAGTTAACTAGCGGAGCGAAGATTAAGAGCCGCTCGGCATCATGTCGCGAGACATGACGCCTGCCGAGCGAGAGAGAACTCTGGAAGTGGTGAATGAACACTTCCCTCACTTCTCGTCGCGTAGTAAAGACGCGACAGTGAAAATGGTTAGGTCCATGGGGACCGACATCATTACCTTCCTCCAGGCTAAGTCCCCGGAGGAAGTGATACAGGTGGTGAATCGCTTTAGGCGAAACCACCTAGAAAATACTGAACGGCCCGCGCATGAGGCTGCGCGGACCGCATTAGCACCTACAACGCATAGCGTTGAAGTGGTAAAGGCGCGAGTACCGCCCTTTACCGGCGAAGGGGGCGAGCCCCTTCGTAGATGGTTCGCAGAGATGGAAGATGCCATCTCTGCGCAAAATATTGTTGACGAACGTCAACAGGCGTACTTCGCCACAACATGTCTGGGCGGCAGAGCCATGGCATGGGCGATGAGTCGCAGAGCCACTGATGACTCTGCGTTCCTGACTTATCAGGAATTAAAAGCTGAGCTAAAGCTCAACTTTGAAGCCCCAGAAAGTAGTCGGCAGGAGTTCATGGAGCTCCGGCAAGGTAAGCTTGACCTTCAAGCTTACGCTCAGAAGACGCAATATTTGCTGTCAAATATTGTGTATGAGCCGGTTCCCCCTGCTATGCATGTCACTGGCCTCATGAAGGGACTCAATGATGGTCCCGTCAAACATAGTCTCTACGGGCACCCTCCAGAGACTATAAGGGATGCCATTGATATGAGCATCCGTGAGGAGTTCAGCATGCGATCAGCGTCATCGCATGCTGGGTACAGCTGAAGGGCTCAACAGCCCTTCGCTTTTGACATGCCGCAACAGCATGCCAACAAGCAGCAGTCGGGCAGACGAAGTTCACACTTCGTCTCAAGAAATAGCCACCCGCGCCAGAGAATGGGCGGTGGAGGTCCAGAGCCGATGGACCTATCGGTTGCGGTTGCTTCGAACACGAAGCAACCGAAATTTAAGAAGAATATTCGCGGCAATAGATGCGCGAAAATGGGGCATTTTTCCCATGAGTGTATGGCACCGCGTCCGGTGCCACGCAGTCAGCGGACGGAACCGTCCGCTGCACGGCGACACCAACAGGGACATCACCCTGTTGGTGCAAAAAACGAGAATCGCCAGTAGGGGTGGGGCGCCCTACTGGGAATGTTATCCCACATGCCGACATAGGGCATGTGAGGGTAATAGCCCCAGACGGGACTATGTCCTGTCAAAAGGTGCAGGGTGATGGTAAGCCTCTTATCACCCTGGAGGTTAAGCCTCACGGGAGCGATGTCCCCATGCGAGCTTTGTTTGACACAGGAGCGTCAAACAATTTCGTTAGAACTCAGAGTCTAACGCTGTTGAGCTTCGTGGAGGTAGAGTCCCCACGAAGTATGTTGTCAGTCCGGTAAGCAACAGGTGCAACCGTGACTATTCCAAAGCGTGTGATTAAAGCACGCTTTGAGTTGAATGAACTGTAATTCGAGGATGAATTCATCGTCCTCGATTTAGATGACAAGTTCGATGTTATACTTGGAATCCCATGGATGTCCAAGTTTAAACCTTCGATCGACTGGGTTAACCTGTCGATCGACTGCGGCGGACGCACAGGATCTGATCACTCTGTGTGTAATCCGGCTGTATCAGAGGGTACAACCGCAGCGTCAGACAGTCTGGTGGATAGCGATGGCACCACCAGGTCTGTTCTGACACGATCAGCGGAAGGTACCTCCGCTGGTGAGAGTCCAGAGGGACTACCACACGCAACAGAAGAGTCGTTGCGTGTTGGAGAGAAACATTCCACGGGTGATAAAGACCACCGTGAGAATGAAGTGATATCCACGGTGGGAAACACCCACCGTGAGAATGAAAATGTATCCACACTGGGAAACACCCACTGTGCGACCGAAGGTTCCAACACGACGAATGAATTCCGTGTTGATGAGAGTGAACTCACGATCGAGTGCAATCGTGAGCAAAACTCCGTGGTGGCCAGTGCCCACCACGTTGCGTTAGCCATGCGCACGGGTGATAAAGACCACTGTGTCGCAGAAAAGGCGGCCGATCAGACGAGCACATCTGATCGCCAAAATTCCATGGTAGGCAGTGGCCACCATGATGATGAGTATTCGCACACGGTGAATCGTAATCACCGTGTAGCAGTCAATCAGACGAGTGCGTCTGATTGCATGGGCAGTTCCGTCGAGACGATCAACGTTTTGACGCAAACGGAGACCGGATTAGCTACCCAGTCTCTGATGATGGAACACCCTCCTAAAGAAGGTTCGGAGGTGATGGCTCTTCCAGCGCTAAGCTGGAAGAAGTTTATGATAAACTTGCACGATGTTCAGATCGAACAGATCTGTATTATCGTAGCAACAGATGATGTAGTGGATATTCGTGAACGAATATCCACATTACAAGTGGAAAACATTGGGAAAGCGGTTCCCAATGATCAAACCAAAGTTCAGCGCTTTGAAGCGCAGATCTGGGAGTCGCTTAAAGCGAACTCCCCATTTTATGAGGTACTTGGAGAATACGCTGACGTATTCCCAGAAGAAGTACCTAGCGAGCTCCCTAAGGATAAGGGAACTCGTCATGAGATTGACCTCGTGCCAGGCACGAAGTATTGTGTTACGCGGCAATGGCCGGTGCCGCGTGATCAGGTAAAAGCGATCGACGAGTTCTTCGAAGCTCGTCGTAAATCAGGCCAAGTGCGGGAGTCTACCTCACCGCACTCTACCCCCACCTTTTGTGTGAAAAAGTCCACAGGTGGGTGGAGAATCGTTCACGCTTACAACAAGCTGAACGCAGAGACGGTACCGGAACAGACACCGATACCGCGGAAGGATGTCATCATAGATGGCATGTGCAGGAGCACCATCTTTAGTGCTCTCGATCTAAGAGATGGATTTTATCAAATCCTAATGCGTGAGAAGGATATCCCTCTCACGGCGGTAAGCACCCCAAGAGGCATGCTTTGGGAGTGGCTTGTTATGCCGCAGGGGCTTAGAAATGCCCCTGCTACGTTTAACAGATGCGTAATGCATCTATTACGCCCGGTGCGAGAATTCGCACCGAGTTATTTCGATGACGTGTTCATCCATAGTAAGGGTGAACACGACAAAAGCGATGTAGATGTCCATAGGGAGCATCTACGTCGAGTGTTATAGCTTATGCGTAAGCATAAGCTCTATGCAAATCTGAAGAAGTGCACCTTTGGTGCACCTGAGATACCCGTTCTTGGATGCTTTGTGGGCAAGAACGGGGTGAGTCCTGATCCAGAAAATATCAGTGTGATCGTTGAATGCCTACGCCAAACACCGTTAAGGAACTTCGAAAGTTCCTTGGGTTGGCAAAATATTTGCACAAGTATTCGTGCAACTATGCTGGGTTGATACGACCTCTTTCTAAATTACTTAAGAAAGATGTCGAATGGCATTGGGATACCCAATGCCAAGATGCTTTTGATGCAGTCAAGCAAAGCTTGACTGAAGCGCCTGTCTTGGCTATAGCCGATAACGATCGTCCGTTCCACGTCGTTTGCGACGCGAGCGATTTCGCTATCGGCTGTGCTTTGATGCAGCGTGATCACGATGATCGTGATCGCGTAATCTGCTATCAATCGCGTCAGTTGCGCCCAGCCGAGCGCAACTATCCAGTGCATGACAAGGAACTCCTTGCCATGAAGTACGCACTGGCCAAGTTTCGGATCTATCTATTGAGAGATAGACTGTTTGTGGTTTACACGGACCATGCGTCGCTACGCACGGCCGTGAATTCACCACACATTTCTCAAAGAATGGCTCGATGGCTGTCATTCTTTGCTGAGTACAACCTTACGGTTGAATACAAACCCGGAAAGTTGAACGTGATAGCAGATGCGCTATCACGAAGGCCCGATTACGAGATGAAACCGTCCGTAACCGAAGGGGTCAGTGCAAACGCGATCAGTTGCACTGCTTTGTCGTCGTCAATTATACGACAAGTACGCGAGGCGTACAAAACAGACGAGGAGACACGTCTGTTGATTGATTAATTACGTAATCAATCAAGTGAGAAGCGCGACGAACTCCCAGAGTTCCTCCGCGCTTGTGTGCATCGATATCGACTGCACGATGGTTTGCTGCTTTACAGCACAGACCAAAAAGATGAAAGTCGCATCGTCGTTCCAAACGACGATGATCTCAAACATCAAATTATGTTTGAGTATCATGATGCACCGATTTCGGGGCATCAAGGTCGAGAGAAGACATACGCTTCTCTCGCACGTGACTTTTACTGGCGAAACCAGTACAAGTGGGTACGAAAATACGTACGCGCTTGCGAGATTTGCCAGCGCGTTAAGCCTGCGCAGTCTGCACAGGCTCCACTGCAATCTCTGCCGGTTCCTACAGAGTGTTGGAAGTCCATTTCAATGGACTTCGTATTCGGTCTTCCACCCGACAATAGTCGGAAGACTGGAATAGTGGTCTTTGTAGACCGTTTCAGTAAGATGGTACATCTTACTGCAGTATCAGCGAACGTAACCGCCGCTCAAACAGCGCGGATATTCGTTGATACGGTGTTCCGTTTGCACGGAATGCCGGAAGACATTGTCTCGGATCGAGATCCGAGATTTACAGGACGTTTCTGGCAAGAAACGTTCTCATTGTTGGGAACCCAGTTGAAGATGTCAACTGCGGACCATCCGAAAACGGATGGGAAGACGGAACGGGTTAACCGCGTTCTCGGAGACATGTTGCGATCATACGCACATGCATTTGAACAGTGGAGTGACTACCTGTCACTCACTGAATTTGCGATTAACAATTCGGTGCATGCTTCAACTATGCATACACCGTTCTACGGTGTAAAGGCATCCACGAACCCCAGCTTTACTTGGCGGTACGCCAAATCTAAGTGGGGGAGGGACCCGCACAAATTTTGAGCGAGTCAATGCGCAAGTTGCGACTGCAACTTGTGTACAAAACGATGGCCCTTCTACTGAAAATACTGTAGAAGCGGAAGCAGCTTCAATTAAAACTGAAGCTGCATACGATGAATATGTGTCTGCAGCAATGGCTGCAGACAACGAGGACAATGCACCTACTGCTGATATAGCAGTAGATGAATTCGTATTACAGCGACAAGCTGTAATACGCTATGTAAAGGATGAACTTGCCTCTGCTTTTGATAAGCAGAAGCAAAATGCAGATAAACAAGGAAGGAAGAACAAAAACTCCTTTCTTAAAGGTGAATTAGTATTATTAAGTACTACTAATTTGCCTACACATGCAATAAGCAACTTACCTACACGGAAGTTGCTTCCTAAGTACATTGGACCTTTCAAGGTCCAAGAGATTCGGGGGAATACCTATACCTTATACATTCCCACAGCAATGCGGCTTCACCCAACATTCTATGTTGGGCGGCTCAAGCCGTATCACTCGTCTTCGTCTTACGACGAGACGCAGAACCACGGAAGATGCCGTGCTTCTCCAAGTCTCCCAAGAGAGACTTGTAATCGGCCTCCAGCCGTTGGTGAGCAGAGCGGAGAGTCGTTACCTCCGCCTTCGACTGCTCAAGTTCAGCCGTGCGCCGATCGAGCTCTCCCTTATAGCGGGAAATCTCAATGTACAGAAGATCATTCTTATGCTGGAGGGTAGTGTGCGCCCCGAGGATGTCGCGGACATCCTCGCGAAGAGACCGATATGTCTTCACACAGTGGACACATCGCTGCTCAAGGAGGAATGACCTTACTCGAGCTTGCGGAGCAAAGAAGCATGCTCCGCAACAACAACGGCGAGGGAATTCTCAACCTCTGCCGCCCCTGATTGATAATCAGGGGAATAAGCGATATATCCTCGAGCGCTTGATCTCGAAGCGCTCGGTGCCTTTGAAGAAGGGGCAGCGTACCGAGTACTTGGTACGCTGGCTGGGATATCCCCAAGAGTTCGACTCTTGGGAACCGATTGAGGTTCTGAGGGCCGACGCCCCAGACCTTTTGATTGAGTTTGAGAAGAATTCTCAAACTCATAATGCGAAGTAGCATCAACAGTAGGTGTTGATGCATTCAGGGTATCAATTAAACCCTGAATTTCGGCGGGTACGAAAAAGCCACCGTACCCCCACAAATCCTCCTCTGACAGACGAGGAGTGCCCTGCGTACACCGCGGGCAAACGAGGTGAGAAAGGACACCACACTTTAACCCTTCTTTGATGCAAGCAAAATGTATGTATTCCATTTTGCCTGTTCGTGAGTGCTTTAAAAAGCGCTCGCGCATTACTTGAATTTTATTCACGTAATCATCTGGGCTTTTGTTGTAGTTGTCAACAAAAGCATTCCAACTCTGAGTCAGGGCGTCTTTATCGTCCCTGTTCTTCCTTGACCCTTTGCGGCTCGAATAATATCGAACCTGGAAAAAGAGGTCAATAAAGTACAGACGTCTATCGTCTGTACTTCGATCGAATCGACGTGACTAGATGTCTTCGCAGTCATCCAGCACGTTGATATCGAACAACGCATACTGGAAGTCCCGTTTACGGTGACCGCCACTGTTGGGGGCAATAGCCCAGCCAGGGGTCCAAAACCCCACTTTGTACGGAACATGTGGTTCCGTACGATGATACGCTTTAGAAGCGGCAGGCGCCGCTCTGTTCGAGCTCTTTTAGCAGGCGGAGCACCGCCTGCTTCAACACCACGCGCCGGGGTTAAATGACCCCGACGTGGAGAAGTACATGGTCCAGGTGGGGCTCTGCGTTCCCGCAACCACCTGTGATAATCATTGTCGCTGTCATAGCTGACAGCGACACCAGAGTCGTCATCGCTGTTAGGCGATGAACACCTAGCGAGTTTCGACTCGCTAGATCCTTTAGTGGGGACATCTGTATCCCCATCACTTTGTTCGGAGTCAGAACTCCCGAACATGGCCCTCTTGGCAACACTCCATTCGGAAGTTGCCATCATGCGAGATGTTGCATTAGCAACATCTCCCTGTTCCTTGCCAGATGCCGCCTTAGCAGCATCTGTTGTCGAAGACGGTACGTCTTCCGACCTTTGCGTAGTTGACGCTGCTAATGCAGCGTCACCGTTGTCACTCAACACCTCAGCACCTAGTGCTGAGGCGGAGGAAGAAGCTCCTTCATTGTTTTCAGCAGCGCTCTTTAGTGCGCCACCGTGTGCTTCGACCATCGAGTCGATGGTCAATCAGTTGGTGAATGAGAAATTCCGACCAACAAGTGCCACCATGATTGGCCAAAATAAGAATTATTATTGGCCAACCACCTTAAATGGGGGGTGATGTAATGGGGTGCCATTACATAATTGATATTCAAGTTAGAATATCACAGTTTAATTTCAGACGCGTTGTATGAAATTTAAATAAGAGATTATAAGTTATTATAATCTAAGAAAGAAAAGTCGATTCGGTATAAATACCGAATCTTGCAGGTTAACTAATAGTACAGTTAGTTAAAGACTTGATATTATTATATTAATTAGTTAGTTACTATACTATTAGCCTCTAAACCACCCATTAAATAAACACTCTTAATTTTGCGTTCTTAGGCCTAAGTGAATATTCATATATTTACTTTTAGTATAGGATTAGTTGTTATCAACTAATCCTGCCCTATTGTATTGCGCGCTTCCTCGCAATACAGTGTAAGCCAGTAACAGGATCAGTCTTGTTACACTCCATGAGACAGATCAAGGCGAATACCCGCCGGAACCATGAAATCCATGCCTAACAGGGCATCCTGACCGGCCATCTTACCAACCCAAGCACTGAAGAAGTGGACCAACGAACCCGATAGGGTGATCTTCACGCGCGTCCTTACTTCGGTCATATAAATATTTTCACCGATCCCGACGCATTCTTGTCTCTGGGTATCGTCTATACGATATCCGACCTTACGAGCAAAGGCGGAGTCAATAATCGAGACTTCGGCCCCAGAGTCGAACAACATCGTCGCTTTCTGGTTATTTATCTTACCACAGGCTTTCGCCTGCTTAAACCATTTGTCGGGCGCATGATACTTCCATTATCCGCGAGATTCCCCGGGCAGCAGATCTAGCTGCATGACCACCTTCGATCGGGAATATTCATCGGTCGTGAGATTGTAGACCGGATGATCCCGATCGATGCAATTGAGAACAGAACATGTATTGTCGGTTTTATTCTCTTTGCCGACATATGCATAGATTCCAAACGTAGACCGCTCGGCTCGATCCAGATTCCAACCTGGCGAGCGTTCTAGTTTAACATCATTTCCACGTCAGGTGGAAGCATCCCCGCGTGCTTGCCCGGCACATACCACTTGCACATCAGGTTGAAGAATTCTTCCATCTTGCAGTGGCCGGCCTCGTGGATCTCTCCACATGACTTGCACACGAAAAGGCAGTGATCGGTGGGGTGGCCGCGTCTTTCGCATTTCTTGCATATTAACTTCTTCCAGCACCCCCTATAATCATGCCTGCTTGAACCGCAGTGAGAACACTTCTTGCGGGGTCGGTCCGGGTCAGACTTGTTTCCGCTCCTGCCCTTCTGATCTGCCTGGTCAGGCGTCGATCTGGTTTTCGGGGAAGGTTCCGCGACGAAGATGTGACGGTACTGATCCTCGTCTGACTCCCGACTGGACTGGATGCTGCTTTCCTCTTCCGATCCAGTGCTGTCCTCAGCTATGATTGCCTTAACAGCACGGGCCGATCTGGTCAAGGGTCTCTTCACCGGATCGGTCTGGGTCTTGGATCTGTAACGACCTGATCCAACTGCGCCCTTTGATCTCATGCTTCGGGAGTGTTGCAACGTTCGCAACGTCTGCTCCACTTCTCCCACATCCTTTAGGCGCAACAGGGTGAGCTGATCTGCCAGCTCCTGGTCATCAAGGGTACTAATATAGTGACCACGTGTTCCAAAGCGGCACCGATCGGCGGGTTGCCTTCCTTGATCACTATGCCGGCGCGAATTGCAGCCACATAGACGGTGTAAGTACTCGATAGGCGTCTCGTAGCCCCGCTTATGCATGTTATGATATTTGCGGGCGCTGGAGAATCCGGAGTTGCAGTACTGCCCCTCAAACTCTGAACATAGCAGGTCCCAGTCAGATCGGACATCCCGACTCAACTGTTGGACCCAGTTCGCAGCCGGTCCTTTCAGCAGATCTCTAAAGATCAAACAACGTTCCTTTTTTAGTGTATGATCCCGTAAGAAAGCAGACTTGACCCGACCAAACCACGACCTGGCCTTCTCCTCGTCGGTGTCCTTTTCGGTGAAATCCTTGAGATCAGTAGTCGCAGCCATGCGAATGCGCGGGATCGCAGTAGATCCGAAATCAAAAGCGGTCGTGGAGGCTAAATTAGCCCTGCGCGTTCTGCCCGCACCTGCACCGTCTGACCCATAGTGGTCATCAGGATCGCCGATCGACTCCATGTCGTAATCACTGTTCTTGCTTGATCGGCGCGATCGAGCTAATTGCGGCTTGCGTCTTCCTTTGCCAATTGGTTTAACACCTCGAGTGGCCTTGTCCACTGATGCTACTGACTCCATATCTACATCCCGGCAAATATTGACATTTTGCCGGGCAGATCGGTCCTGAGCATTAGGGTGCGGAGGTGATCTGCATCTATCTCCCATGAAACGCTCCATCATTGCTTCAAACATGGCTTGGACGTTAGCTTGGGTCATGGGCAACGTGTGGGTATCCTCCTTTGGAGGTACTGACACCTTTGGGGGATCCTGGGGCCCCGACCGTCATGCAGCCCCATGCTGCCGCACGTCCTTTTATGCTCCCATGGGCTATGGTCTGCCCCCATGGTCATCCGCTCAACACCGACCTCCAACTCCGATGAGCTGTTAGAGGAAGGTGGAGACTGATATACCGATTTATCATCGTAGCACGCATCGTCATGTGCTGCCGTGTCTTCAGCAACCTTCAATGCCATGGTGGGAGTTGGGCGGCGAACCGCCCCCACCAACGGCACCAAATGATCATGGAGAGTCGACATCGACAGCTCCAGCCCGCGAATGTCCAGATCAATCAGCTTGTAGACGTTGGCCGGGCTCTGCACTTTTATGCCGACCTCAGCCAACATCGCCAGCAAGTTTTTCACCAGCAGCAGTGGTCGATAACTCTGGATCGGCTCGGTAGTGGGTCCGAGGAGGCGATCAGGGATCTGGGGGTTCAAAATTTGCATGACCTGGTCTTCACGAATAAATCGCTTCAACTCGTGGATGTAATACATCCTGGTCAGGTCTTGTTCGTCAATAACGCCATCCCCGACCTGCGACTTTTCTTCCAAGTCTTCCTTCTCGGGCGGCATTCCTAGCCTTTGCTTGGGGACCTTAGGCATGTGGATCGGATCGTTCCGATTAGCCTCCGCTTGGTTCTCATTTTTTATTCCATCAATTTTTCCATGTAAATGCATAGGATCAGGACAAAAGTCCTGATCCTTCCCCGAACTATAGCAAAACTTGCTATAGTCCCGATCGGCTCCGGTGGGAGCCTTATGGGGAGGAAAAAACTTATTAATCCCGATCTGGTCCTCCACCCGTCCAGATCGAACATCGCCATCTTTATCAACAACGATAACATAAGGTGACAGCTTTTCCTTATGTCCTCTCCAATTCCAAATTCAAATCTTCAAATTCAATCTTTGATGACACCTCGCGATGATATCCACGATCACCAAGTGATCCGGGCACGCGCACCATTGTGGTGGAGTCAAGTTCAAAATCGAACACGGTTGTGTCGAGAACCTGACCACCATCGTGCCCAGCCTTCCAACTTATGGGGGGGGGTACCCCGCAGACCTTCGCTTGCGATCCGATCTGATCGTCCGCTGCTGGCAGACGACCGATCATCAACAGAAGACGCCTGGTCCGATTCATCTTGCGTTGCCATCTCACCTGGTGTACCCGATGGAATGGGCTAGTTCAACACTCGGTGGATCGTGTCGCTGGTTGACTTGGGTCTGATAGTATGCCGACCGTACTGGGGGGTGTCCTCTGGGCGGAACTCTTCACCCTGGGTACTTGTAGACCGGTTACACTTGAAATATGTATAGTCCAATGGGTCGATCGTCCAATCGATCTAGACCCAACCAATACGAGATAATAGAGGGTAGACCACTCAACCGGTCTAGCCCCTGACCAATATGAGAGAAGACCAAAGCCGGTCTAAACTCCAACCAATGTTAAGTAAACCAATATCTCCACGTAAAGATCCAATATGCTCGTGAATTCCACAAACGGTATCTCCACGTAAAGACCAATCCACTTGTTAGTACGTTCCAAACGTACGTGACTTAAACTTGTGAAAAGTCAGCCAATGGATACTACTGTCGAAGGACTTCCGGCGGGCCAAATGCGTCTGCCACGCTCCCCGGCCGGGTATAATGGGCAGGAAGGGATTACTCGACCCTCTGCCCCCAAACACTCCGCGACGTGCGAAGGCGACTTAGAAAACCAAACTTTTAGAGAGTCTCTTAGGACCTCTTAGCCACTTTTCCAATCCAAGACCAATTTACTTCTTTTCCACTAACCTTACGGTCCCAATATGTACCAAACACTAAAATATGTAAAATACACGCAATACCATGTGACTTACCAAAATCCGTGTGCTTGACACTCCTTTCACATGATACGCTTAAAAGCCCCCCTTGTTTCCACCAATCCGATCGCTGACCAGCTGATCGGCACGCCGTTGACAGAAGGTGACCAAAATTTTATCTTCGCTTCGCCACACAGTTAAGTAAAAAAATATTCGACTTTATCATTGGTTAGAAGTAGCAGCTTTATATACCAACATTGATAGTGGTCGCACGCCGTTACTGCTTGCAGTAACGGCGTGTGACCCAAGGATTGTCACCACATTAGTATAATGTAGAGTATATTTTTTCGCTACCCTAGCTCTGGAAATACATGGGGGGCAAGTTTTGTAGACGGACAGACGGTTTTTATGCCCTGCCCTGTCGATACGACGGGTCCCATCCCCTAGTATAGAAGATTTTATCTGCTAACAAGCTGAACCGTTTGCATGTTTAATACGTACTCCTTCAGCTTCTTTCTGCCTGCGTTCATGCTCTTTCCAGCTATCACTACATTATCTAGGGTGCTTCCAACCCCGCTTCTGGTGTCATCGCGACGTCTTTGGCTGGCGCTGCATGTTGAGCGCTAGCGTGCTTCACCATACCATAAACGATAGTAATCTACTCGTAACGTAACATATTCCCAGTCAAACGTTCTTCCAATCGTAACGCAAACTTATTCCCAGTTAAACGTGCTTTCACGTGAAAGTGTTAATCAAATCGAAATTTACACAACGTAAATCGTAGCCGTAAAAACCACAGTCCTATACGTAATTGCGATATCCAGAAATATGGTTCATAGCACACTGTATGCGCAGGGAAACGTGACAGCAAAGAAACAACCCCTAGAAAGCGCCCAGTCTCGTTTATATATCGTTAGATAGTAAAGGTGATTTATATAAAAAGAAAGTCAATGCAAAAGTGAATACATTGGACTTAATTTAATTATAGTCCGTCACAAATACACAAAAAGTGAGTATACCTATTTTTTGGTCCTGTGCGATGGTACTCAACCGTAATGCCCTTGCTGTCTTCATCTACCGCTGCATTTTAACACAGCAGTCATTACTATCGGTTCGATGCTCTGGGCGCATCTCAGCAAAATGTGTCCTACTTGTTCCACGACAAAAGTTACTCCAAAAAGGAATACGGTCAAGTAAAAAAACTTTATTCCTTTTTGGAGTATCTTTGCTGTGTTCCAAAACTTTTTTTATAGGGTAGGATCGATTCTTCTCGCCCCCCCCTTATCATGAGCGCCCCCGTGCTAAACCTCAACTTTCTGCGCGCCGGCAGCCGCGGTGCGTCCGTGAGCTACGGCGGCGCAATGCCGAACATGGACCTGCGTTCCATGGACAATCTATTCGAGCATGTGAACGCGCCGGAAGCAGGTTTCCTGCTGCCTCCCGTGGCGGATCCAGCGGCGTATTCCCGTGAGCATTTTAAAGTCCAATACACGGAAGACAATGA
Source organism: Peronosclerospora sorghi (assembly GCA_026184515.1). Taxonomy (NCBI): domain Eukaryota; phylum Oomycota; class Peronosporomycetes; order Peronosporales; family Peronosporaceae; genus Peronosclerospora; species Peronosclerospora sorghi. The sequence continues at coordinate 16,053,348 of CM047583.1, forward strand.
ACAGTCGCTGCAGTTTGCAAAAGGGACGACCACGTTGGCCTTCATTTACGACGGTGGGATCGTCGTGGCCGTGGATTCGCGCTCGACCATGGGGCCCTTCATTGCGTCGCAACAGGTCAAGAAGATCAATCCGATTAACGAGTATATCCTCGCAACGCTCGCGGGTGGGGCCGCGGATTGCCAGTTCTGGCAGCGGAATTTGGCCGTCCAGTGTCGGCTCTACGAGCTGCGCAATCGTCACCGCATTTCCGTGCGTGCCGCCTCGAAACTCATTGCCAACACTTGCAACTATTACAAGCGGTATGGCATGTCCCTCGGGATGATGATGATGGGCTACGACAATGGCAAGCCCGTGCTCTACTATGTGGACGATGAGGGCTCGCGGATTCCAGCGAGCAAAGACGTGCCGAAATTCAGTGTTGGGTCCGGCTCCACGTATGCCTACGGCGTGCTGGACACGAATTGGCGGTGGGATCTCACGGATGACGAGGCCGTGGAGCTCGGGAAACGCGCAATTTACCATGCCACGCATCGTGATGCGTATAGTGGTGGCTTCTGCAACGTGTTCATCTTCAAACCCGATGGATTTAAACATGTTGTGCACCAAGACGTGAAGGAGATGCATGACTACTCGCGTGACAACTAACAAGGAAGGCGTGACTGCAACGTTCGTGAGGTAGGGACGTCGGTCTTCTTTTTTTCGCCTCCACCTTGTGTTCTACCTGGTCTACTGCCGAGTTTATCAACATACACGACGCAACACTCTGTTTTTCTTTCTTCCATTTGCTCGTTATTCGTACACTTTCTCACCACCGCAAATCCACCAGCAGCATGCCGACAAAGCCTGCGCCGTCGGTCACGGGTGTAAACTGGTATCCTTCGCCCGCGAGGAATCGCTCCACGGCCGGTAGGAGACGCGCATTGCCATCTGGGCCCTTGGAATGGTGGCCCGAGCCGGTGACCAAGTAGATGCTGTCCACGCCTTCGTCTGCAAATTTGGGTAACATTTGCGTGAGAAACTCGACCGCTTCCGCGACGTGGAGACCGTGGAGATCCATCATGCGATCCATATACAGCTGATTGGGTGGATTCCGCGCCTCGAAGATCTCGGACGCGGCGAGAAAGTGAAAATGTTTCATCTTGGCATTGTATTCGTGCCCTTGTTTCGACAGCCCTTTCGCCAGCGCTTTGTTGCCACTGTACACAGCAGACACATAGCAATCAACATGAGCTCGCTCGTTTGAGTCTTATGCCGACGAGCAATCACTTCGTACTTTCGATAGGCTTGCGTCGCACCCATAAAGCATTTGTTCCGTGCACACGCCATTTCATACGCCTGCTCCCGTAGCTCCAAGTACTGCGTGGCCACGGCCTGGCCTGTCGCGACCCACTTGGTCCCATTCGTCAAGGCTTTGTGATACAATGGACGACGCACAGGCGCTGGCGACGTCAGTCGTCGCGACGGGTCCAGTCCATAGCTTCCGTTGCGAGGGACCGCTGGCTCGAGCGCCACGGCGCGAGCAAAGTTCATGGTAAGAGTGGACACTGCATTGTCTCGCCCGTACGCATGTTGTGTCCGCAACGTTCGCGTCTGGTCTTGCGGCTGTGGCGACGAAGACGAGGGTTTCGACGTGCTTTGAAGAGAGGGAAACACATCCTCTGCTTGAATATCCAACGCGCGGCTGTTCGGCTCCATTTCATCTTCGCTGTCGTAATCTCGCTGCCCAAGCGCGTCGTCGTCCATGGAATAGTATTCACAGAAATCGTGGGCAAAGACACAGTGCTCGGCTTGTAAACACGTGCCCCGTAGCCAAAAGCGGCACGTGAGCTTGTTGGTATCGTGCATAAACTACAGCCATTGCAAGTTAGCGGGAGCCGTGACCACCGACGAGACGCGAGCTTGGAACGCAGCTGCAGTATCATCGCATGAAAAAAAAGCAGACGGACCACGCACCATGCAGTCTGCGCGACGACACTCACCCTGCAAGTAGTGGCGGCACACTTGGCCGGTCCCCACCGACTCGCGCTCCATCGTTGCTTTTAAAACGGCATGTGCTTTATCCACATCAAGTCCTACCAGCCGCAAGAGATCGCACAGTCGATTGGGCTCGATGTCCTGGAACTTCAGTTGCAAATGGCTCACCAACTACGACAAGACAACACACTTAGCCCACCTACTTTTTTGCCTACGATGCACGCTACTGGTACAAACGCAGCGTCTAGTAGCTAGGAGAAAAAGAACATTTCACCCAAGCACGTCCACTCTACCTCGTAAGCTACCGACCAGAAAAAACTGTCTTCGTTTTGCATGATAGCACCGTCTTCGTCTTCGTCTAGCTTTGCTCCATCCATCGCGTCCTCTTGTTCGTCTCCAGAAGCCTCCTTACGAGGCACTTGAGATGGCAGAGGACACTGTGGAGAAGACACAGGCGTTTGCTCGGGACTTGTCGTCGGATGAAACGCTGGCACCTCGGGCGACAAGAATTTGCGGGGTACAAACGTCGGCGCGGACGCATTCAGCTCTTCATCCGTTGACAAGATCCGGTTAATATCGTCCTCAATCTGCTTCTCTTCTTTACTCTCCAGAGCTAGTGCTTTCGCCGCGTCCGCAAGCTGCGTCGGGTTGTCCGCAAGCTTGGCGAGCTCCTCGACAAACTCCAGTGCACGTTCCTTTAGTCACAGACACAAATGCCTTCTTTAAGCCAAGATTGAGAGCTTCAATACACCGGCACAATAGCTCCTTAAACCCTCATACCTCATCGTCGGGTGCCAACCAGCCCATGAGCACCTGATAAATGTTGCCCTTGGCGTCCTCGACGCTATCCTCGTCGCCTCCATGGGACGGCAGCATGCCTACAATATAAGGCGCAAACACGCCGTCCACTCCTATCGCTTCTAATTGCGCAGTGGCCCATGCTTCCAGCAACTGCATGCCCTACACAGCGTTCCTTCCTCGCGGCAGTTCGATAAAATGGGGACATGATGTGAGGGTAGAGAAGAACGTAAGAATTATGGAAAAGAATAATTGAGGCTGTTCGAGAGGCTTTCGACTGAACTTTCATGTGTTTAATCGAGGGTTGTTTCGATTGCAAAAAGCCTGATAGAAATGATAGAAAAAACAAACTTTCAGAGGTAACTTTCAGCGCTACCGATAACCCACCAACGAGCATACAGCAACAGCAGCAGTGACAAATATCTGATACTCGTCCCGTCATCAGCTTCACACCAATTTATCCGTGCATCATCAGTCCAGTCGCGTTTTTCCATGGAGATTCAATTGTCCACGAGCATCGATCCAAAGTATCGCACTCCCACCATCGGCCGTCAGTTCCACTATTGCGCTGCATCTTCCGACATTGTACCGCCATCTAAACTTACAGGTGTGTCGCTAAAGTGCCTTTGCGTGGTCTGAATGGGTGTAAGAACGTCCGCGGCTTCATGCAACCAAAAGACAAAACGAAGCAGACGGGGTTGTCAGTGCCGAAGGCTTAGCGCAACTTGCTCACAGCATGAATAAAAATGGGTTTCGCTTTGTCCAATTCAGTCGACCTTAACTACTCCTCAAAACCCGCAATTCTTCAAGCTGTCTGCAGTTTCCTTTAGAACGTTCCGTTTTCCTACTCAGGACGCGAAAAAATATAGTTACGTCGTTTATGTAAAACGTGTACGTACCTACCAAACAGAATGATTTTACCTTGGAGGAAATGCATTGGCTGATTGGGTTTGTATTTCAGCCAATGTTATGAGCGAAAAGATTGGAGCGGTTTAGAATCCCAACTCAATGCTAGCCCCAACGTCATTCCGCGCTGCCATCGCCAAGCGTGCGCTAACTCAGCTGCAAAGTCAGCGCCGCCATGGCGGCTCGCTTACTAAAAATAAGTACATCGAGGTGCGTTTCATGACATATGTGTTGTCCTCGATCGCAAATCACAAGGAATTCTGGCTCAACTTCTTGTCTCGTAGACTTGGAACAATTGGCGAGGAGACTCGGAGAGGCGCTTCGAATTCAATGGTCAGTTCTTCACGTCACTGGCAGCCTGTGGTATCTTTCCCTTCACACTGTACTATGTGTTGGGCTCGAACGAGCGTGTACGTGCTAGAAGAAGTTCACATTTCCACTTTCCGCTCATTCATATGAAATAACTATCGAACTGCGTTAATGCGTGTTTACAGCGAAAGCGCGACGTGCATAACGGTATCCCAGGAAACTTTCGTCAATAAGTAGACAAGTAGACGAAGTGAAGCAAATGAAATGTCGATTTTTGATGCCGGGACTCATAGCGTAGCTCTTTATCTACTTCATCATATCTTGATCTACTGTTCGTACTGGCACATACATTAACACAAGTTGTCAATGTACCGTTACAGTATAGACCTTTTTATTACGGTGGGACTATAGAGTCGTACTTAAGAGGGCATTCGCTCAAATGCAAGTCCACCCGCACGCGGTGACGCTCGAAACCTTTTACTCTCGCGTAATCGATCGCGTATGTACAACATATCGTCAAGAGAATGATAAAGCTTTCGACGACGTCATTTCTCGTCTTCAGAAGGTTTGTACACTGAAAGCTAGAGTCGTTACATTAGTTAATATTGATGCAACGATCGCAGACATGGCAGGAAAAGTTAATGCTGTACACAGGAAAGCTCGAGCTATCAAGTTCAACATCAGCAAATGAAGAGATGAAAGAAGTTGATCACTGCAATAAGAGTGACAGTGACTCGGCTAGTGAAGCGTTTGATCTTTCATCATCATCGTCGTCGTCGTCGTCGTCATCGTCAACGGTTTTGGAGCAAGCAATTGGTCGACCAAGTGTACAATTGGTAAGAAGAAACCTACAAAATAATGTAAAAAGTCTGATTTTATCAATGCTGATGGCTCTGAATGATGCAGCCAAGAACTGCGATGGCAACTCCATCGTCAGTATTTGCGAAAATGGTGAGAAGAGTTCGATACCTTTCATTCCAACCAATAACGCGAGGATTAATTTAAATGACAACAAAGCAAGACTGAGTATACTTGTCTGTGTCTTGAATAGCTTGGAGCAAAGCGAAAACTTGGTCAGTTGGATGGATCCATGTCAGATACTGAAGATGACGTTGAATGGCAAGATACAGCTGACCAGGAGGTTTGGTCTCGTCTTGTTAATTGACATGAAATGGAGATTTAATGGTGTTTCCATAAATATATGGTTCGCTTATAACAGGCGCATCCACAGAGCACAAGAGGTGATGAAAGATCACCATCAGCATCCGAAGACATGGATCGACAAGAGAAGAGCAGTTTGGGGGGTCACGTCGAACGAGAAAGAGAAATCGAGCAAAACAAAGTGTACCCTACAAGACGTGAAGATGAAGATGGCAGCTTGGAAGATCAAGAGCAACCCTCAAGTGAGAAAGATGCAAACATGACATTGTCTCTCGTCTCAGCAGATGACACTGCTCCCGTGTCGGGGCTGTCAGGGATTAATCTACCACTCCAAATCGCGGCGGCATATTCCAAGTTCAGTTATCGTGGCCGTCGTCAAGGATACATTGGTCGTTTGCATGCAATTGTGTTGACTTGGCCACGACGGTTCAGGCCAAAAGAAGTTGTTCATCCGGGCGAGTTCGTTTGGTACTACCCTGACTCAGTGCAAAGCTTTGTGAATAAGGGAGAGCTTGTGAAGGTCATATCGGTGGGACGTTATTGGTATGAATTCAAGGTTGAGCTTAGCAATGGCACTCAGAGAACCATTTCAGGGGATCGAGTGCGTCGTTTAACAGAGTACCTTATTCGCCAAGGTCGAGTCTGCCTCACTCCCGGGTAGCTATGTCAGCCGCTGCGAGACGCTACTGCGATGAACCAGCACTGCACCAAGATGACGATCACGCTAGGTCCGAACGGGCAGTGGTCGGATGAGGATGCGAGATCATCGTGGGAGTCGAGTCCTTTCACGCTGGATGCTCGCTCAACTTGAGACATAGAGACAGCCACCACAAGTAACAAGTTTCATTCGATCGAAAGCACGCGTGAGTCCATACAGACGTGTCGAATGCCACCGACGCTTTTATTTTTTAAATCCAAGGTACTCGTATGCGTTGCAGGGAAAGTGGTGTTCAATCTCAGGAACGGAAGTTCCATCTTTCATTTTTCTCAACTCGGTTCCAAGAACCAGACGAAGGTTTAGTTTGGGCAATGTGCAGTCCTTGGAGGAGGTGTTGTGACCGGAGCAAAGGTGTGTGTGTGTGTTTGACCGCAGGCCCTCCCTATCTAAAATCGTATGCCCACCCGTCTATTGAAGCTTCTCAACCAGTAAGCTAGTGCCCTTCTGCGTCTCGACAAGCTGCGTCAAATCTTGCATCACTGGTGCGAGAGCTTTCTTCACCACCTCGTGAGCCTTCGGGGGGGCGTGTTCGGCCTCCAGGAACGAAAGAACCACAAAGGAACCGCGATTGCTCGTGGCCCAGCGCGGCAACTGGTGCTCAACGGCCGCCAGCAACGGCTCGGCCATCAACGTTTCGGTAATCAAACGACGCAACGCAAAGTGGCCGTTCGCATCGCTGAAAAGTGGTTCGAGTGTCTCGTCATCCGGTTCCGCAAGCACAGCCGCCACGACGCTAGCGACGAGTTCCGGGCTCACATTGCGCTTCGCAACTTCGACAATCACGTCGCGCCCTTCTTTTGAGCGCATCAGGGCGTCCGCCTGGTTGGCGCACATTTCCTCGAGTTGCGGCAGCAACACCTTGAGCAGCTCTTCACGACGTGTGTCCGGGTGCTTCTTGTAGTTGACCACGTTCGTGCTCGGGTCTTCCGGCGAGGGTAGCAGTGGCGGTTCGAGCAGCACGAGATCATCCGCGGTCAAGTACTTTTTGTTTAATGGACTCAAAAGCTGCAACAAAACTTTTCGTCCGCTCGGGTGCATCGCCACGGCAAAGAGGTCGTCACTCAACTCGGCAAGAATCGACTTTTGGACGAGCACGGAATCATCCACGACGTCCAAGAGGCGCATAATGACAAGATACCCACTTGGGTGCTTGCACGCGTCGAGTACTTTCGTTTTCAGCGTCTTGATAATACGTTTCCGGTCCTTGGCGGTTCCGAGCGAGATGCACTTGTGCACAATCCGCGCACCATTGCGCGTCGCAAGCAGGACCAACGACGCGTCCCGAACAGTGGCCACCATTGCCATCACGTCGTCGTGCTCGGCGTGGCACAGGTACTCCCACAAGAGCGACTGGACAAAGGCAAGACCAAGGAGCTGCTTGTCAATCATACGGTGCAAGATCCGGCCCAGATGTTGCAGCACGTCCCGTCGTTTCTCGGGATGCGCGGCAAGCAGGTCCGTCAAGTTGCGCGTGCGCTCGGAGGGAAAGTAGGCAAATTCACGGCCATAGAACTCCAGCTTGAGTCCCGTCAGCTGCGACGGTTTGAGATATTCCTGGGCATACTCGAGCACCTGCGCGGCAATATGGTGCGTGCCCAGCTGGACGACATGACCCGTGAGACACTTGACAAGCGCGGCCCGATCGGCTTCACTCCCGTATCGGATCATCTTTTGCACGAGAAAGCATCCATACTGCATCTTGGCCACCTCCACGACATGATCTTTCATCTCGAGCACAATCTGCGACCGATGTTCGGGTTTCCCATGCTGCAGGAGCGACTGAATGACACGGGACGCGTCATGTTTCGCGGCAATGGCATGGACTTTCCCCTTCACGAGCGTATACAATTCCTGCACGAGCGTCTCGCGCTTGGGCTTGGCCACGTTGCGCGCCCGAAGCTGGTTCCACAGTTGTTTCGCACGCGTGACCGTGTCGTAGTGGGGACGCTGCATCTGGCGCTGTTTCTTGGCCACCTTTTGGTCCACAAACGACTTTTTCGCCTCGTCCCGTGTGCTCACCGAGCGCTTCGTGCCACGGTGTCTGCCTGTGGTCGCTTTCACGCTCGACGCGCTCGACGGAGGCATCGCCATGACCTCTCGTGACCAACCACAAGAGTAGGAATGGGGACAACAATCACACTCGAAATGTAATTTTCAAAACTAACCACAAGAAGTGCTTGATGTACCTATTATTAGGTACGGATAAGTCGTGTAGGATACACGACAGATATGGGATCGCTACAACTGCAACTCCTCTTATGCACATGATTTCATGTTAGAAGAGATAAGCACTTCTCAATACATATTCAATTAAACGTGACAGCAAAGAAACAACTGCGAGAAAGCACCCAGTCGCAGAAAGAGAGACAATGCAAAAGTGAATATATTCGACTTAACCTAATTATAGTCCATCCCAAATACACAAACATTGAGTTTACCTATTTTTTGGTCCTGTGCGAATGATGCTCAACCGTAATGCCCTCGCTTGGTCACGCACACACACATAAAAGGGTGTGTGTGACCACATGTTCTTTTTTCTTTTGGTTTATGCACAACTTTCTCATTTTGGGATACAAATTTGGTGTGTAGAGATCCATTATCTCCTGATCGCTGAACGCACCTTTGAGTTCAGGTGAGAACGTGAACTCAAAGGTGCGTTCAGCGATCAGCTACTTGAAGCGGAGGTGAAATCAACGTCATTGCAGCGCGATTTCTTGCGTAAATACCCTGTAGCAGGGTATTTACGCAAGAAATCGCGCCATAACCGATGGCAGCGTCGCTAGTTCAAAGCCACTCGAAATTATCTAACATATTACAAGGTAGAGGTAGGCGCCTAGTCGTTTTCCTGCGCATACATTGTGCTACTACCCATATTTCTGGATATCGCAATTACGTATAGGACTTTTTTTTTATGTGGTGGAGTCAAGTTCAAAATTGTAACGGGGTTACATTCGGGTAACACTGAGTGTTGGTGTACATGAGTACACCACGGTTGAGGTCAGTATTGGCCGGGTTGAAAGGTTTCGAACCTTTGGTTATTTTAACTAATCAGGGCATGGGCCCTTGGTGTGGTGGTGTGTCAGCCATCCACATGTCAGTACACAGGTGTGTACACTACATTTTAGCTAGGTACGAATTAGGAATATTCTACTTAGTATTACATATAGTTTATATTAGTTTAAATTAATTTAGGCTAATTACATATTAAATATATTCAGTTTACATTTCACTCTAAATAGCAGACGCGCGACCTCGATCGGTCGCGCGTGCAGTGAGTGTCGTAGGTAAGAGGGAGCCCTCCCTTTATCTACACCCCGTAAGGGGAACACAGCCATTAAGGCTACGTAGTAAACCAACCCGGGAATCTTGGCCCCGAGTAGGAGATCTCTCCTACTAAGCCCTTTATAAGGGCGTATCGGCTAAGTATCGGTAGATACCGCTTTAAGGAAGAGCCTTCCTCTGTGCGCTAGCCGCACCGTGCGTATACGCACCGGTACATCTGGTAGCACTTGTAGTCAATCCAACACCTGTGTTGGTGGACTAGGCATCCTCTGCAAAGGATGAATCAGGACGATTGGGATAGTTTGACCCTCGTCCGACAGGAAGCCTTTAAAAGGCTGTTACCCTTAACGGGGGAAGAAGGTATGAAGCTCCTAGTGGAGCAGGGCCTTGAGTCCGTAAAGGCAAGGGTTAATGCCCTCATCGCTCATGAGGCTAGTTGCGGTGGAGGTCATTCCACGGGGGTGCGCCCTCCATTATCGTTTAAGATAAAGGAGTTCACCGGAGAGAAGGGTGACAACCTTTATGTTTGGTTGCAAGAGGTCGAAACGGCCTTCGCCACAGCGAACATGACCGCTTATCACTTGCAAGTGGGACTTGCATTGACCCATCTTACGGGCAAAGCCCGTACATGGGCGTTTACATGCTCGGAATCAGTCAAGGACGTGTTTTCAACATGGAAGGTCCTTAATCAGAAGCTTATGGACATGTACGCAACGCCTGATCTGGTTTTCCAGAATCAACTGGCGTTCCTGAGGTGCCGTCAAGGCACTAAGGACCTGGAGATTTATATCCAGGAGCTTAAGACCCTGTTGGCAGGGATGTACGCGAAAGCGTATTCGGACGATGTGTCCATCCCCGTCTTCATGGGAGGCCTGAGAGAAGGGCCAGCACGTTCGGAACTGTTCCGATGCCGACCCCAATCCCTGGGGGAGGGTTTTAAGATGGCGTTTAACGCCGAGAGGAACTTCCGTTCCTCTAAGGTGGGTCCTGAACCCATGGACCTGAGTCAGGTCAAAGTGGAGGGGAAACCTTTCGCTAAGATCCACTCTGACTTTTTTTCTCAGAGCTCCGGGGCAGAGCTCTTATCTATGTTGCCGTGGCGTGGGCCGCTGAGATGCTTCCTGTGTGGGAGCACGGATCATCTGAAGAACAGATGTCCGAAAAATCCCCAGCGAGACACTCGCTACAAGGGTCCTTGTCCAAGCTGTCGGGAAACGACGGCTCCCAGTAGGTGCGGGGCGCCCTACTGGGGGACCCGTCAGTGCTGTTAAGCCCCAGGGTAGAGAACGACAGCACAAAGCCCCGAGGGAAGCGGTGCTTTCTAGCACCGAGTTGGTGTACCAGTCAGGTTTGCTGGTAGTCCTTGCGGACGTGAAAGGCTTTGATAAGCCTTGGAGAGTCTTGATAGACTCTGGAGCGTCTGACAATTATGTCAGACGGGCTTCCGTGGAGAAGAGTCGGCTGTATGCCGAGGCCCTAGAGGCACGTTCTCGTGACGTTGTCACGGTACGTCTTGCGGCGGGCGTACAGGTTTCTGTACCCAAGGTCTCGATTGACCTTAAGCTGAACTTTGCAGACTTCTACAGCTCAGAACGTTGCCTAGTCCTGGATTTGGACTCGAGGTATGACCTCATTCTGGGCATGAAGTGGCTGGAACGCCACGAAGCATGGATAGACTGGAAGTCTAAGTCCATTGGCTCAACGCACCCGCGGTCGGGTGAAGCATTGGCGAGTCATGAACCCACCTTTGCTCGATCGCAAAAGCGATTCTGGCGTGAGATGCCAGAGATTGGGATGTCTGAAATGGTCATTCCCAATGGCGTTAAGGAAGAGTTTCTTAACGAGGGGGATTCGGCGGTTAATCCCCACGCCGTGAACGGCGAGACTGGTGAGTTACCTGTGGCAATTCCAGTGGTAGGGGTAGAGACCCCTGTGGTTAAGCGCGAGGCGATTCCAAGCAAAGAGACCCGTAGTTCGTCTCTTTTTCACGTCGGAAATGATTCGACCACGCCGTTATAGGCGAGACTGTTGAGTTACCTGTGGTAACTCCAGTGGTAGGGGTAGATACCTCTGTGGTTAAGCGCGAGGCGCTTCCAAGCGAAGAGACCCGAAGTTCGTCTCTTTCGCACATCGGAAATGATTCCGATTACGCCGTAATAGCTAAGAGCGGAGAGTCACCGGTGGGAGAGGTAGAGGCCTCTGTGGATAGGCGCGTGGCGCTTCCAATTGATGGGGCAATTGACTCCCCCCATCTGGGTCTCGGGATGAGTCCCGAGGGCAGTAGACAGCAGTCCTACAGGATTCTGAATAGTGTGACAGGTGTTGTCACAGAAGGCGTAAGCCTTGAAATGTTGCCTGGGGTAGGCGAACTGTTCTCGTTGGAGGAGATGTCCTTCAACGAGTTTGAAACTGCTTTGAAAGCAGATGAAATCGACAAGGTTGTCGTACTACGTCCGGAAGAGGAGTTGAACTCCTCATCCACGATGGACGAGTCAGTTTTGGTGCAAACCAAACAGGCATTGAATGCCCGAAGCGGCCTCAAGATCATCGCGGATCCTGAGGACCCTTACCATTCCTTATTAAAGGAATTTGGAGATGTCATTAGTGACAACCCGCCGATGGGGTTACCGCCGGATCGGGGAGGGAGTCCGACATGAAATTGATTTGGTTCCTGGAACCAAATACTGCGTCACTAGGCAGTGGTCTCTCCCCAAGGAACAATTCGACGTCATCGACGCATTCTTCAAGGGGAAAGAAGAGGCAGGGATGGTACGGGAGAGCCAGTATCCCCACTCATCTCCCACTTTTTGTGTTCGTAAACCGAACGGAAAGCGGCGCATTGTGCATGCGTATAACAAGCTGAATGCATCTACTGTACCCATGCAGACTCCGATTCCTCGGAAGGATGTCCTCCAGAACAATATGGCGGGCTGTACTGTATACAGTGCCTTAGATCTGGTGGACGGGTATTATCCGGTGCTCATGCGAGCATCCGATATTCCGCTTACAGCGGTCAGCACGCCTAGTGGCATGCTGTGGGAGTGGCTAGTTATACCACATGTGCTTTCGAATGCACCAGCGACTCAATCGCTTGGTGACTCAACTCTTCCGCCCTCATATGAAATACGCTCAGACGTACTTCGACGATATATTCGTTCATAGTCGTGCGGAAGGAGACTCTTCTGATGTCCAGACGCACCTTATACACCTTCGAGCTGTGCTCGAATGTATGCGAGAGCATAAGTTATATGCGAACGCATCCAAATGTATATTTTGTGCAGAGGAAATTCTTTTCCTCGGATGCTTCATCGGTAAGGATGGAGTTCGGGCGGATCCCGCGAAGGTGAAAGCCATTGTGGAGTATCCTTCGCCTGTAAATCTTAGAGATTTACGATAGTGGCTTGGAGTAGCCAACTATCTCCACAAGTACAGCGAGAACTACGCTGAAATGGCGAAGCCATTGACCGATCTTCTTAAGAAGGACGTGGATTGGTGTTGGGAAACTGAACACCAAAACGCTTTTGAAGCGGTTAAGGGGAGCTTGTTAAAAGCTCCCGTTCTTGCTCTCCCAGACTCTGGGAAACCATTTAGTGTCGTCTGCGACGCCTCCTATTTCGCAATCGGATGTGCTTTGTTACAAGCAGACGATGCAGGAAGGGAACGCGTAATTGCGTTTGAGTCGAGGCAGCTTAAAGCTGCGGAACGGAATTATCCCGTTCATGACAAGGAGCTACTTGCAATGAAGTATGCTCATGTCAAATTTAGGGTTCACCTACTCGGCTCAAAGCCGTTCGTGGTTTATACTGACCACGCGTCCTTACGGACAGCGACAAAGTCGCCTCATCTCTCGCAACGGATGGCCCGTTGGCTCTCCTTCTTTGCGGAGTACAACTTTGAGGTTAAGTATAAACCTGGCAAGCAGAACGTGCTTGCATACGCGTTGTCGCGTCGTCCCGATTATGATCTCGCTCACGCGACATTCTTCACCACGTCTGTGGTGGATCTCATACGCCACGCGTTTGAGAAAGACCCACAGTGCACGGCGCTTATCAGCGCGTTGGGTGAAAAGGGTCTTGACTCGTCTGAGCCAAACCTGTCAAGTCGAGCTAAAGCTCGTTTACACCGTTACAGGTACTGTGACGGTCTGCTATTTTATAGCACGAGAGCGGAGGACACTCCGCGGGTGGTAGTTCCTCATAATGAGGAACTGAAGTATAGAGTCCTATTTGAGGCACATGACGCCCCTACCGGGGGTCATTTAGGTCGGGATAAGACCTACAGCGCTTTAAGCGCTTTGTATTGGTGGCCCAATATGTATAAGTGGGTCGGTGCGTATATACGCATCTGTGAGACGTGTCAGAGGGTTAAACCCTCTGCAAGTTCAGCTGCGCCTTTGGCGAGCTCATCGGTTCCAACGGAGTGTTGGAAATCCATTAGCATCGATTTTATCTTCGGTTTTCCAAAGGATAAGGCCGGTTACACCGGCATTTTGGTCTTTGTAGACCGTTTGAGCTGGATGGCTCACCTGGCGGCGGTGCCAGAGTCCATAGACGGACAAGGAACAGCGAAAGTGTTCCCAGACCGTGTCTTTGACAGCATGGTCTACCCGATTCCGTTGTGTCGGATCGGGATCCCCGTTTTACGGGACAATTTTGGGGAGCGTTGTTTAAGGTGCTAGGCACCAAGCTCCTCATGTCCACTGCGGATCATCCGCAGACGGACGGTCAGACGGAACGCGTTAATCGCGTTGTGGAGGATATTCTCCGGAGTTTATGTCCGGATTCTCCAAAGAGTTGGAGTGAGATGCTCCCGATTGTTGAATTTGCTATCAACAATTCGGTCCATGCATCTACGGGGTTTACCCCGTTTTACGTGAACGGATTGGTGAATCTGAGGGTTCCGTTAACGACACGTGTGTGTGGCCCAGGGCTTGAGGGGGGAGGATTCCCCGATGTCAGCCCTGTATCTGTGCGAAAGCACATCGATAAGTTTTTATCGACGCGCCTTAGTGTCTTAAGACACGTCTGCGATGCCATGGCGGAAAGCCAAGACAAGCAGAAGGAGCAAGCTGACCGCAAGGGGCGGCGTAACAAAAGGGTATAAAAGTGGGAGAAAGTGTTTTATTAAACGCTAAAAATCTTCCTACACATGCAGTTTCAAATGTGTTGCGTAATAAACTGCGCCCCAGGTTTTTGGGACCCTTTAAGGTACTAGCCCGAAAGGGCTTATCGTATACCTTGGACATCCCGAAGGTGATGCGTACGCATCCAACCTTTTATGTGGGTATGCTTAATCCATACCAGAACCCGGAGGCGGGTCCCCTCTTGGAGGAGGGTGGAAAGGCGGATAGCCGTAAGGCACCAAAGGGCGAAGTAAGCCCGAAAGGGCTAAAATGCAACCACGAAGCTCCGCAAAGGTCGTCTCGAGAGAGGCAAGCCGCTTCTCGAAGCGATCAGTGGCATCCCGCTCATCGCGGATCCCCTCGTGGAGATCATGGATGCGAAGGCTGTGTCGATCACAGCGCGCGCGAATCTCACGTCGCAATTGCGCGACCTCTTTCTCCAATGCTCGATACGGAGAGTATTCCACACTTTCATGTGGAGCGGCTGATGGCGCGGCGCCATCATCGGGGTCAAACTCAGTATCTGGTGAAGTGGAAAGGTTATCCACAGTCACAGAGTTCGTGGGAGTTCGAGACTCCCCTACGGCAGAATTGCCGCGACGTCGTTGACGCTTTTGAGCGGGAGAATCCTGTAGGTCAACGACCAGAGGGGCATGAGAAGCCCCTTCACTCCCAATAAGTGGGAGTTTGCCGGAGGCAGATGTGGCGACCATACTGTCTTCGGACACCATGGTGGAGACAGGGGCGCTGGCGTAGCGCGTGCGATACGGAGCACGTAGTTGCTCCATCGCCTTAGTTTTAGCAAATGTAAGGCGCAACACCTCTCCACCCAAATGTCTCGACGGGAATAGCTGTGATACAACTCATCGAAGCTGGGGAGAAGCTTCTCCCCTTCCGCCCACGACGGGAATAGCTGTGATACAACTCATCGAAGCTGGGGAGAAGCTTCTCCCCTTCCGCCCAAGCGCGGAACTTCTTCTCTGCATCATCAGCACTTTCTCCCGGAGAAAGAACGAAAGGAATCTCGCGGAGGTTCTCAACAGGGGCACCTTGTGCCTGCCTGTTTAAGCGCTCTCGGTACGAGACGCTAGTGAACTGCTTTTGTGTAAGCAGTTGTTGCCGGAGTTTCTCACGGCGTTCGCGTTGGTACGGCTGTTCAGCCGTGGGGCCAGGGGTATAGGACGCTAGAGTAGTCCTTACCAAACGCCTGGCCCACCTTGAAAGTTCACGAGGACCATCAAAATTATAAGCCGCCCTTGACGGGCGTTTGGGGGCACGTAACGCAGCCCTTAGTGCCTTTGCGGCAAGTTGGGTGTCTTGAGCTGCTTCCAGCTCATTAGTGATGATTGCCTTTGGCGATTCGGATGTATCATCCGATACGGGCAGGGTTGCCGCACTGGTTAGTGCATTTTCCTCACGTGTGGGGAAGGGATTAGGCTGTCGACAACGCCGTTCGGCGCTGTCGGAGTGGCTCACCATTGGGGAGGTATCTCCAAAGGCATCCACTTCCGAGTTTTCGGAGTAGTCTACCTCTTCTAGAGAAGACGCCATAGCACCACTGGAGGTGTACATATGGATGGCCAGGGGAACTGGCGTTGGATTTCTCCAACAAAATTTTGTTTATTGCGTAAGCAATAGTCTTCATGGGGGAGAATTTAACGGGGTTACATTCGGGTAACACTGAGTGTTGGTGTACATGCGTACACCACGGTTGAGGTCAGTATTGGCCGGGTTGAAAGGTTTCGAACCTTTGGTTATTTTAACCAATCAGTGCATGGGCCCTTGGTGTGGTGGTGTGTCAGCCATCCACATGTCAGTACACAGGTGTGTACACTACATTTTAGCTAGGTACGAATTAGGAATATTCTACTTAGTATTACATATAGTTTATATTAGTTTAAATTAATTTAGGCTAATTACATATTAAATATATTCAGTTTACATTTCACTCTAAATAGCAGACGCGCGACCTCGATCAGTTTACATTTCACTCTAAATAGCAGACGCGCGACCTCGATCGGTCGCGCGTGCAGTGAGTGTCGTAGGTAAGAGGGAGCCCTCCCTTTATCTACACCCCGTAAAGGGAAGACAGCCGTTAAGGCTACGTAGTAAACAAACCCGGGAATCTTGGCCCCGAGTAGGAGATCTCTCCTACTAAGCCCTTTATAAGGGCGTATCGGCTAAGTATCGGTAGATACCGCTTTAAGGAAGAGCCTTCCTCTGTGCGCTAGCCGCACCGTGCGTATACGCACCGGATACACTAAATGTGACTCGAATGTAACCCTGTTACATCCTCTCCCATCAAGACTATTGCTTACGCAATAAACAAAATTTTGTTCGAGAACTCCAAGTGGCAGAACCTCTGGCTGACCATGAGCACCTTTAGTGGTGCTATGGAAGAAAACTATTCCGATAACTCGGAAGTGGATGCCATTGGGGAGATCTCCCCAACGGCTGACCACTCCGACAGCGCCGAACGGTGCTGTCAGTCATCCAACCCATTCCCCACACGTGGGGGAAATGCGCTAACTCATGCGCAACTATTACCAACCTCGGATGGCATATCCGGATCGCCGAAGGCGATCACCACTAATGAGCTGGACGTAGCTCAAGAGGCTCAAAGTGCCGCACAGGCATTACAGGCTGCCTTGTACGCCCTCATGCGCCCTCCACGGGCGGCATATCGTTTTTTAGGTCCTCGTGACCTCCCAAAGTGGGGCAATAATGAGGTAAAGAAGGGTTTAGTCTTCTATACCGCTGGCCTCGCGGCTGTACAGCCGCAACACATCAGACGCCGGAATCAACTCCGGGAAAAACTGCTCACGCAGAAGCAGTTCACTGCTACCTCATATAGAGAGCGCCTCGAGAAACAGGCACAGGGTGACGTTGTTGGGAACCTCCACGAGGTTCCCTTCGTTCTCCTTCAAGGAGAAGATGTCAAAGAGGCAGAGCAGAAGTTCCGCGCTTGCGCGGAAGGGAGAAATGTCTCCCCGAGTTTTTAAGGCTGTACAACAGCTATTCCGAACGTGACGTTCGGATAGAGACGGCATTGCCCTTGGCGTTTGCCAGAGCCAAAGACATGGGGAAATTACGTGCCCCTTATCGCATGCGCTATGCTAGATCCCATGCCCTCACTGCGAAGCCGGAGCACAGTGCGGGTTCCGCATCTGCCTCCGGAGAACTCCCAACTACTGGGAGTGAAGGGGCTTACCCCGCCCCTTTGGTCGTTGACCCACAGCGGGATTCTCCCGCTCGAAAGCGTCAACGACGTCACGGCAATCCTGCCGCAGGGGAGTCTCGAACTCCCACGAACTCTGTGAATGTGGATAACCCTTCCACTTCACCAAATACTGGGTTTGACCCCGATGATGGCGTCGCGCCATCAGACTCTCCACCCCGTCCTGCCGTACCTTACGGATAACCACCTTTTTCTTGTCTTGGCTTTCCGCCATGGCATCGCAACGTGTCTTAAGGCACTAAGTCTCGTCGATAAAAACTTATCGATGTGCTTTCGCACAGATACAGGGCTGACATCGGGGAATCCTCCCCCCTCAAGCCCTGGGCCACAAACACGTGGCGTCAACGTAACCCTCGGATTCACTAATCTTTTGACGTAAAACGGGGTAATCCCCGTAGATGCATGGACCGAATAGTTTATAGCAAATTCGACCATCGGAAGCATTTTACTCCAACCCTTTAGAGAATCCGGACATAAACTCCGGAGAATATCCTCAACAACGCGATTAACGCGTTCCGTCTGACCGTCCGTCTGCGGATGATCCGCAGTGGACATGAGGAGATTGTTGCCCAGGACCTTAACAACGCTCCCCAGAACTGTTCCGTAAAACGGGGATCCCGATCCGACACAACGGAATCGGGTAGACCATGCTGTCGAAAGACACTGTCTAGGAACACTTTCGCTGTTCCTTGTCCATCAATGGACTCTGGCACCGCCGCCAGGTGAGCCATCTTGCTCAAACGGTCTACAAAGACCAATATGCCGGTGTTCCCGGCCTTATCCTTCGGAAAACCGAAGATAAAATCCATGCTAATGGATTTCCAACACTCCTTTGGAACCGATGAGCTCGCCAAAGGCGCAGCTGAACTTGCAGAGGTTTTATCCCTCTGACACGTCTCACAGGTGCATATATACGCACCGACCGACTTATACATATTGGGCCACCAAAACAAAGCGCTTAAAGCGCTGTAGGTCTTATCCCGACCTAAATGACCCCCGGTAGGGGCGTCATGTGCCTCAAATAGGACTCTATACTTCAGTTCCTCATTATGAGGAACTACCACCCGCGGAGTGTCCTCCGCGCTCGTGCTATAAAATAGCAGACCGTCACAGTACCTGTAACGGTGTAAACGAGCTTTAGCTCGACTTGACATGGTTGGCTCAGACGAGCCAAGTCCCTTTCCACCCAACGAGCTGATAAGCGCCGTACACTGTGGGTCTTTCTCATACGCCTGGCGTATGAGATCCACCACAGACGTGGTGACGAATGTCGCGTGAGCGAGCTCGTAATCGGGACGACGCGATAGCGCGTCTGCAAGCACGTTCTGCTTGCCAGTTTTATACTTAACCTCAAAGTTGTACTCCGCAAAGAAGGAGAGCCAACGGGCCATCCGTTGCGAGAGATGAGGCGACTTTGTCGCGGACCGTAAGGACGCGTGGTCAGCATAACCACGAACGGCTTTGAGCCGAGTAGGTGAACCCTAAATTTGACATGAGCATACTTCATTGCAAGTAGCTCCTTGTCATGAACGGGATAATTCCGTTCCGCATCTTTAAGCTGCCTCGACTCAAACGCAATCACGCGTTCCCTTCCTGCATCGTCTGCTTGTAACAAATCACAAACGATTGAAAAATCGGAGGCGTCACAGACGACACTAAATGGTTTCCCAGAATCTGGGAGAGCAAGAACGGGAGCTTTCAACAAGCTCCCTTTTACCGCTTCAAAAGCATTTTGGTGTTCGGTTTCCCAACACCAATCCACGTCCTTCTTAAGAAGGTCGGTTAATGGCTTCGCCATTTCAGCGTAGTTCTCGCTGTACTCGTGGAGATAACTGGCTAATCCAATCCACTTCCGTAAATCTCTAAGATTTACAGGCGAATACCACTCCACAATGGATTTAACCTTCGCGGGATCCGCCCGCACTCCATCCTTACCGATGAAGCATCCGAGGAAAGGAATTTCCTCAGCACCAAAGATACATTTGGATGCGTTTGCATACAACGTATGCTCTCGCATACATTCGAGCACATCTCGAAGGTGTATTAGGTGTGTCTGAACATCAGACAAGTCGCCTTCCGCACGACTATGAACGAATATATCGTCGAAGTACGTCTGAGCGTACTTTCTATGAGGGCGGAAGAGTTGAGTCACCAAGCGATTAAAAGTCGCTGGCGCATTCGAAAGCCCCTGTGGCATAACACGCCGCTCCCACAGCATGCCACTAGGCGTGCTGACCACTGTAAGTGGAATATCGGATGCTCGCATGAGCACCTGATAATACCCGTCCACCAGATCTAAGGCACTGTACACAGTACAGCCCGCCATATTGTTCTGGAGGACATCCTTACGAGGAATCGGAGTCTGCATGGGTACAGTAGCTGCATTCAGCTTGTTGTACGCATGCGCAATGCTCCACTTTCCGTTCGGCTTACGAACACAAAAAGTGGGAGAAGAGTGGGGAGACTTGCTCTCCCGTACCATCCCTGCCTCTTCTTTCCCCTTGAAGAATGCGTCGATGACGTCGCATTGCTCCTTGGGGAGAGGCCACTGCCTAGTGACGCAGTGTTTGGTTCCAGGAACCAAACCAATTTCATGTCGGACTCCCTCCCCGATCCGGCGGTAACCCCATCGGCGGGTTGTAACTAATGACATCTCCAAATTCCTTTAATAAGGAATGGTAAGGGTCCTCAGGATCCGCGAGGATCTTGAGACCGCTTCGGGCATTCAATGCCTGTTTGGTTTGCACCAAAACTGACTCGTCCATCGTGGATGAGGAGTTCAACGCCTCTTCCGGACGTAGTACGACAACTTCGTCGATTTCATCTGCTTCCAAAGCATTTTCAAACTCGTTGAAGGACATCTCCTACAACGACAACAATTCGCCTACCCCAGGCAACATTTCAAGGCTTACGCCTTCTGTGACAACACCTGTCACACTATTCAGCATCCGATAGGACTGCTGACTACTGGCCTCGGGACTCATCCCGAGACCCAGATGGGGGAGTCAATTGCCCCATCTATTGGAAGCGCCTCGCGCCTATCCACAGAGGTATATACCTCTACCACCGGTGCCTCGCCGGTCTCACCTACAACGGCATAATCGGAATCATTTCCGACGTGCGAAAAAGAGACGAACTTCGGGTCTCTTCGCTTGGAAGCACCTCGCGCTTAACCAGAGGGGTCTCTGCTCTTACCACTGGAGTCGCCTCAGAGGAATCCACCTCTGCCAATGGCAATTCACCAGTCTCGCCTATAACGGTGTGTTCGGAATCATTTCCGACGTGAAAAAGAGACGAACTACGGATCTCTTTGCTTGGAAGCGCCTCGCGCTTAACCACAGGGGTCTCTACCCCTACCACTGGAGTCGCCTCAGAGGAATCCACCACTGCCACTGGCAACTCACCTGTCTCACCGTTAACGGCGTGGGGATTAACCGCCGAATCCCCCTCGTTAAGGAGCTCTTCCTTAACGTCATTGGGAATGATCATCTCATACATCCCAATCTCTGGCATCTCACGCCAAAATTGCTTTTGCGATCGAGCAAGGGTGGGTTCATGACTCGCCAATGCTTCACCCGACCGCGGGTGTGTTGAGCCAATTGACTTAGACTTCCAGTCTATCCATGACTCGTGGCGTTCCAGACACTTTATTCCCAGAGTGAGTCCAAATCCAGGACTAGGCAACGTTCTTAGCTATCGAAGTTTGCAAACTTCAGATTAAGGTCAATCGAGACCTTGGGTACAGAAACATGTACGCCCGTCGCAAGACGTACCGTGACAACGTCACGAGAACGTGCCTCTAGGGCCTCGGTGTACATCAGACTCTTCTCAACAGAAGATCGTCTGACATAATTGTCAGACGCTCCAGAGTCTATCAAGACTCTCCAAGATTTATCAAAGCCTTTCATGCCCGCAAGGACTACCAACAATCCTGGCTGATACACCAAATCGGTGCTAGAAAGCACCGCTTCCCTCGGGGCTTTGTGCTGTCGTTCTCTACCCTGGGGATTAACAGCACTGAGGGGTCCCCCAGTAGGGCGCCACGCACCTACTGCGAGCCGTCGTTTCCCGACGGCTTGGGCAAGGGCTTTTTCCCCATCCTTGGTCCCTTGTAGCGAGTGTCTCGCTGGGGATTTTTCGGACATCTGTTCCGCAGATGACCCACGCTTCCACATAGGAAACACCTTAGCGGCCCGCGCCACTGCAACATAGCTAAGAGCTCTGCCCCGGAGCTCTGAGAAAAAAAGTCAGAGTGGATCTTAGCGGAAGGTTTCCCCTCCACTTTGACCTGACTCAGGTCCATGGGTTCAGGACCCACCTTTGAGGAACAAAAGTTCCTCTCGGCGTTAAACGCCATCTCAAACCCCTCCCCCAGGGATTGGGGTCGGCATCGGAACAGTTCCGAACGTGCTGGCCCTTCTTTCAGGCCTCCCATGAAGACGGGGATGGACACATCGTCCGAATACGATTTCGCGTACATCCCTGCCAATAGGGTCTTCAGTCTTTGGACATATGTCTCCAATTCCCTAGTGACCTGACGTCACTTCAACAACGCCAGTTGATTCTGGAAAACCAGATCAGGCGTTGCATACCTGTCCATAAACTTTCGCTTAAGGACTCCCCAGTTCGGGAACACGGTCGTGACCGAATCCTGACACGTAAACGCCCATGTACTGGCTTTGCCCGTAAGATGGGTATGTGAAAGTCCCACTTGCAATTGATCCTCGATCACGTTCGCGGTGGTGAGTGCGGTTTCAACCCCTCGAAGCCACACATAAAGGTTTTTACCTTTTATTTGCAGTGAATTCATTTATCTTAAGGACATCGGAGGGCGCACCCCCGTACACGCGGGATAACCCCCGCGAAGACTCGCCCCATGAGCGATAAGGGCATTCGTCCTTTCACGAACGGCATCGAGGCCCTGCTCCAGTAGATGGCGCATGTCATCCTCACCCAATAGGGGTAACAGCCTTTTAAAGGTTTCATGTTGAACGGGGGTTAGCTTACCCCAATCGTCCCGATCCATCCCTTGCAGAAGATGTTGATCACCAACACAGGTGTTGGATTGACTACAAGTGCTACCAGATGTAGCCGGGTTCGTACAAGCACGGTGCGGCTAGCGCACAGAGGAAGACTTTCCTTTAAGCGGCGTTCACCGCTACTTAGCCGATACGCCTTATAAAAGGGCTTAGTAGGAGAGATATCTCCTACTCGGGGCCAAGATTTCCGGGGTGGTTTACAGATAGCTTTCGCTAATCCCTTCTGACAAGGCTTCCCTTATAAATGGAGGAAGCGTAAAGGAGAACTACCTTAGGCTACAATACTCACTGCGCGCGCGACCGGGCGTCGTCGCGCGCTTAGCTCCGCTAATGCCTTAACGGCAAGGCTCCATTACTACGGGTGTAGCTAAAGGGAGGGCTCCCTTTACGCTAATGCACTCACTGCGCGCGCGACCGGGCGTGGTCGCGCGCCTAGCAGTCTTATGTATTTTTGTAAACTGATTTATATTTAATATATGTAGTTAGCCTAAATTACTTAAACTAATGTAAACTAGATGTAATACTAGTAGAACCTACTAAATTCGTACCTAGCTAAAATGTAGTGTACACCACCTGTGTACTAACACGTGGATGGTTGACACGCCATCCCCAAGTGCCTCCTGACCTGATTGGTTAAAATAACCAATGGTTCGAACCCTTTCGTACCGATCAATACTGACACAAACCGTAGTGTACTCACGTACATCACCTACTAAATGTGACTCGAATGTAACCCTGTTACACTTGTTTCATTTACACCATGCATTCAGCCGATCCATTTTCTTTTGGACGATATGCCATCGTTGCGCTTTGCTTCTGGCCTAACATGTTGTTAAACGATCGGAATACTTAGGCCATAAAACTGGGTTCACGATCGTGTCTGATAACTTCACTGGCACCGAATCTTCTGAACACACATTCTTCATATCTTTAAGTGATCTGCGCTGCGGACCGGGAGGCGCTGGCTTTTGCAATTACTAACCCCGTGATCAAGTCGATCCAGATCAGTAATTCGGTATTGCCGTGCGCCGACCGGAAGTTGATGGTATATCGTCCATTGCTATTACCTGGAAAGGGTATGTAGCTTCGATATTCCCGGGCGATTGGCCCTTAATAGTCGGTCCGCCCTTTCCGGTTTCGAAATTTGTACAGCCACCTACATATCTCTGCACACTTTGGAAGAGCCCTCTCCAGTGAAAATGCGTCCTGATATTATGGTACGTTCTTCCTATTCCTTGATGTCCCCATTCCAGACTCACATGATAATGATGGAGGACATTCTGCTGTAACGTCTCAGGAAATACCAATTTCGCCAGTCGATCCCGATCGGCGTTATCTTGATAAATATCGCGACAGTAGTATAGCAGTCCGTTATCAACCACATCGTAATCCTCGGCGATCTTCTCAGATTCTTTTTCTTGATCGTTCGTCAGCTTAGACAACTCTCCACATAAGTAGGCCTTTAAGTTAACAATCCATTCTTCTTCATCTTGGGCCTTGAGAATTCGTTCCGCCCTCAGCTGTTGCACGATATCTTCACTTAGACTTTCTTTCGGGAACGATCGGCGAGGTTTTCGGGTATGCGATCTGGTTACGGCCATTACGTGTACCCGATCGGAACTTCCTTTAGTCTTGATCAGTTCCGGGAGCCTGTTTATTTCCATTAATTCATGAAAAGTGGTTTCCTCAGTGACTGTCATCCCGATTTGATCACGCATAGCTTGGGTTGCAAGAGTGAGCAGCACTTCGGTTCCAATCCCGTTTCACATGAAGTAATTCATGATTGGATAATCCTTCAGTGCCTTCATCACTCGATTGCTAAGCATTTTTAGACGAGGCGGCTTACAGTCAATCTCTACTGAGATCTGCCTAATCACGAGGTTGTAGTCACCACGTATGATGATCGCCCTTTTTCTGTGATGTCAGCAGATAGAGACATAAGAGAAGGCCACGGTATTGTGCTTCGTTGACCGTGATGTCTGGCGTGAAGTCAGCGGCGGCAGCTAATATAGTCCATTCTGGTAACTTTCATAATATAGCGCTATAGGATCCGACTCTATTATTAACACTCGCTGACCCATCGAAACCCAACACTATGAGTTCTTCATTACGATTGGCAATCGGCGGTGGTAGCGAGATTGATTTGCGGGGTTGCTTACGCGGAGCGATCGCTATCAAGGCCTTGTCGACTTCCGATCGAAGAGTGATACTGGGATCTAATGTGCCTAAGATCTCCTCCTCTTCATTAGTATATTTAACGACCTCCAGGGACCATTGCGACAGGATTGCGGACCATCTTCCGAGCCGACCATCCAACCCATTAGCTGATAATAACGATACCAGTGACGATCGCTTCGAAAGTGCTTTCACCAATCGACCGACCAGCATGTTATAGCAAACATCTAGGATTCTTAATAAAGCCAAAACTTCCTTTTCCACAGTTCCATAGTTAACTTTGTTTGGCTTCAAGGTTCGGCTCATGACCGGTTGGTATACCATATCGTGCTATTGTACTAGTGCGGGAGAAATGACCAACTTACTAGCATACGAGATGACGACCGGTGTTTTCTTCGTGTCGAAATGTTTGACTGTTGGTGTTGTAGGCATCTTAGACTTCAACATATCGAAAGCAACCTCTGCACGTTTCATATCGTCTTCCGTCTGCTTCTGGTATAGATCTGAGGGTCGATCGAAGTCGTTTCCCTGCTGTAACGCTGCCTGATCATTTTCCAGCAACATATGATAGTCGATCTCCAGAAATTAATATAATACGGCCGCATAGATTGCAAAATCTTCAATGAAGCGACTGTAATAGTTTAAACTTCCTAAGAAAGACTGCATATACTTCAACATCGGGGAAATGGGAGGTTACTGAGCGCTCCCAAATCTTTCGGATTGGCTTCCAACCCATAGATAGACACATTATGTCCCAAATAGGCAACTTTAGGCATGCCGCAAAAACTTTTTACTGCACTGATCGATAAATTCCAGCGATCACATGTTTTCCAACAAACGTTCCACCTTCTCACAAAGATCACTCCACGATGAAGATGGGATTAGAATGTCATCAATATATGATTGTCTCCCTAGCACTGACGGTTTCTTCTCCTGATCGGGTTCACCCTCTGTGAACACATCATGGCTCCCAGTGGGATCCTGATCGGAACTTATCTTGAAATGTCCGTATAGAGCATTGTGAATCAGCCTCTGATAAATCTGAGGCGTGTTCTTCATGCCAAATAGCACCCGGTTCCACTCGAAGAGATCGAACGGTGTAACATCGCAGATATTTAACGAGCCTGATCGGTCATTGAGACTACCCAAAATCCACTAGCCATATCCAGCGAAAAATACCATAAAGTCTTATCCAAGTCCTCAAGCAGATCATTAATCAGCGGAAATAGAGACACCATCAGTTTAGCCAGTCGGTTAATCAGTCGGTAATCAATAAATAAGCCGGATGTCCACGCCGTTGTTCTTTATTACGATGACGATCGATGAGTCCCACGGCGATGTCGACAGCTTGATAACATTCGTAGCTATCAATCCTTTGGTAAGATCAGATAAATTCTTCCGCTACTGCGGCGCCACACGTCATAATCTTTGGGCGATCGGCTTGGCATTACCCACGTCGAGATCACAAATCGCCCCAAGAGCGGCGGGGGGTAAGGCATTACCCTTCCCGATCAGCAAATGTCTTTTCTTCCAAATTATCGCTTGAGCTGATAAATCTGTTCAAGGTTGTTGACATCCCGATCGCCTACTTACAGGTCGTCCAGGGTCACCTCAGGTGGACTGGTTGACACTTCGGGTAGATCCGCCATCTGGCTCTCCAATTCTTCAACATACTGCTCTCCGATCTCATGTATACACACCTGGTCATCTCCCGGGGTAACCTTACTCAGTCCGCTCCTGTCGGACGCGCCATGCTCCTCCCTATGGACGTACTGTCCTTCTACGACATCAATTCGAGTAGAAGCGCCATTAAATTCGTCTTCGACAATATTAAGATCGTCCCCATCTACCAACGGTTCCACTGTTACCTGATTTTGTGACGCAACGGCATTGATGAACTCCGGCCCATCTGCTTGCGAGTCCACTGTATCAGGTAACTGTGGGGCCTTTTTCCTGATCAACATCCTCTTGGGTGTTACGTAATCTGGTCTTTCCACTTAGGGTGAGGGGTCTTGTTCGGCCAGTTCACCATCGCCGAGCAGATCGGTGGTAGCTTCATACTCCAAGTTTTGCCACTCAACATATATTATCGATCCGATCGAAATAAACCCCTTCATCCTTGGAATCTTTCCTTCGGCCAAGCACATCTCAACGATCGTATTGTTGTCTAACATTAGCGGTTCGTCACTGATGTTAGTATTCCTTATGTAATTTTTTCGGCCTCCACTTTTCACAAACGTCGATACCCACTGTTCGCCCTTGCTTACCCACAACTTCCTTGTTCGGTAGCACTTATCCACGGGGGTATCCGCAGATTGGACCACAGTAATAGTAATATCCTTGTTCCACCTAACCAGATCAGTAGGTGATCAGATAAGGGGCGACAACCAACCATTTGGATCTGGACTTCGTCCGGAAGTGTGGTGGAGTCAAGTTCGAAATCGAATACATTTGTATCGACAACCTGACCACCACCATCGTGCCCAGCCTTCCAACTTACGGGGGGGGGGTACCCCGCGGACCTCCATTCGAAATCTGGTCCGATCGTCCGCTGCTGGCAGACGACCGGTCATCATCCAGAGATACTTGGTCCGATTCACTTAAGACCATCTCACCTTGTGTACCCATTGGAGTGGGCTAGTTACACACTCGGTGGATCGGGATCGCAGATCGATTTGATTCGGTCTTGAATATGAGACCGTGCTGGCTAAGTGTACCTAGGGTGGAACTCTTCACCCCAGGTACGTACAGACCATAAACACTTCCGAAAGATAGATTCCAATAGGTCGATCGTCCAAACGATCTAGACCTGACCAATACGAAATAATAGAGGGTAGACTAATCAACCGGTCTAGCCCCTGACCAATATGAGAGAAGACCAAAACCGATCTAAACTCCAACCAATGTTAAAATGCGCCAATATGTCCACGTGAAAACCCAATATGTCCGTGAAACTCCACAAACGATATCTCCACGTAAAGACCAATCCAGTGAATAGCACGTTCCAAACGTACTTGAGTTGAGGTGTTAAGATCGCCAAATCGTACTCCCGTCGAGGGACTTCCGGTGGCCAAGGTGCGCGTGCGGCGCGTCCAGATCGGGTATGATAGGCGAGAGGCGATAATTCAACCCTCTTCCCCCAAACAATCCGCGGTGGGCGGAGGCGACTAATGTACGTAAAAAGAAGAACGGCGACCCCTTGCTGTGGTATAGACCAAGACCAAAGGACTTCTACTTAGAAAAACCGCAACCAAAAGACTTCTATTCGGAAAAACCACAACCAAAAGCCTCTTACATGGAAAAACCACAACTAACCAATAATACTACCTCCCTATGGTCCCTAATGTACCCACACAAAATTATGTAAAATACCCAAAGTCAGGTGACTCACCCAAGACCAGCGTTCTTGATACTCCTTGAATTTGATAGGCTAAAATGACGCCCCTGTTTGAACCAATCTGAAATTCGACCAACTGCCTTGACCAAAAGTGACCAAATTTGTGGTACACTTCACCACAGCCGCCCCTGAGTCCTCCGTGTCGCACAAGGATAACGGTCTGAATCACCCATCACTCGACCAACTGGACCTTGGTCACTTACACTTCTTCACCATGGACCAAACATCTTCGCCACCTGCGCCAGGTACTTCCTTCACTGCACTCGATCCTCGTATGCTTCCCTTTGACACTCGTTCTTGTTGGTTCTGCAGAAACTCTATGCGCCGAGTCGCCCCATATTGCTTCACCTGTCCGGTCGGCTCGGTCTGGCAGCCCACATAATTTTCCTGCACTTCAAACATCGGAAGGTGTCAGACTGAAGCCGAGACGCGGATGCAGGATATGCTCGCAGAAAACATGCGTCTCAAGACCCAGGTGGACAACCAGGCAACACGAGGTGCGCATCTTTGGTCTTCATCTTGTACTCTTCTTGACCCTCGTTTGTCTTCAGCTCTCATCTCTCCCAACATAATCCAGGCAATAGGTGCCTTGGTCGATGCTTATAGGCAGTCTGACGGTCACGCTGACCAGCTTCGACACATTTTGGAGGAGCGGATAAGCGCGCGCCATGAGCTGTACCGTCTGTAGGCTCATCAGTCCCATCTCCGGGATCAACTTGCACTTGTTCGACGGCAGCATCTGGACGGACAGCTTGATGCGACTTCACTGTGCATGCAAGGCGACGACCTCGCGCGACGAATTGCCGAGTTGCAAATTGCGATTCAAGGCCAGACCGGGAAGGTCCGGTCCTGTCAAGACAGGTCCGACGTTTGGACGCAAGAGTCGGGTCGTCGTCGGGTGGCACTAGACCAGTGCCGCCAGCGCTTGATGAACTTGCTACCTCCGTGTTCGACTGCTTCCTCCAGCGTAGATTGGTCCGCATCGGCAACCTTAGTCGCCTCGGGGCAAGAACAAGACCGCTTGAAACAGGACCAAGACCGGTTGAAGCAGGACCAAGACCGACGTCGCTCATTGGCCGATATTCACCATCCCGAAATTACATTACAATCAAAGAAGCGCGCGGATGCGCCGAGTAGCTAGAGGGCGCGGGGCACTGCGCGCGGACCCGGAATCGGGGGGAAGCGTGCAGTGTCCCATAAGAGAGCCAATCCGTAGACACTTCTCATGGACTCGGACTCGGACATGGACGACATCTTCAACCCATCGGAAAGTCGAGCACCCTCGCGCCGTACTGCAAGTCACATCCAGCACACAGGGGTCTCGTCTGAGGAGGACTCCAGCGAAGGGTCCGGCGATTCCGAGTTCATGATCCCCATTCAGCCCAAATCGCAAACGAATTTGCGTGACAGTTTCGTCCAAGTGGCGTCGACAGTGGGGTCAGAGCAGAAGACCGGTATGCCAAGCGACGCTGCACCAGTATCAACATCCGTGAAGCCGGCGCCTTTGGTTCTCCCCGGGACATCCGGGCTTCATAAGTACGCCTTATTAAAGAACATGGCGGTTGACACCAGCTCCCTTCCGCCGCGGACGTTTGAAGTCACTTGGCCGTGGTCGTCGGGGCAAATCGGCTGTTTGCGCCGGTATACCCTGACCAAGCAGCTTCTGGCCCGGTCTTTCTCTCGTCCGGACTCCTGGCTTTTTCCACCGGCCCATAAAAACCCTGCCGCGTCTGCATGGAGGGCGGACCTGATTACGTCGGCGCAGATCTCCCGCCTGTACGGCGATGAACCATGGAAAATCTTCGAACACTCCAAGATAGGACTCTTGTTCCACTTGACTCCATGGATCGGCACTTTGCTAGGCCGGGTGAATAATTTCAACAGGATCCACGGTCAAGCAATTTGGGAAGCGTCCCACTACTTGGTGCTTCCTCTCGACCGGGTGCGACAAGATCCGGGCCTGGCGACGTTCCAGAGCAAGCGCAAGCGACGTCGAATTCGAGCGGGCGAGGCTTGGCAATCCCTGTGCCAGTACATTTTGTACGGGATGCGAGCTCGCGAGTGTGACGTCGGTGTG
This sequence comes from Peronosclerospora sorghi, assembly GCA_026184515.1. Classification (NCBI taxonomy): domain Eukaryota; phylum Oomycota; class Peronosporomycetes; order Peronosporales; family Peronosporaceae; genus Peronosclerospora; species Peronosclerospora sorghi. The sequence continues at coordinate 16,083,545 of CM047583.1, forward strand.
TTCTTGTACCCGGTGTTCCTCCACATTCCAAGGCGTCGCGTTGAGAAGACCAGAGTGCTGGCCGACGACGGCACATGGTACCCCGGTCTTGATTGCGCTGAGCCGGTCGCGGACCTCAAGGACGCTTTGGTCCAGCTTGACCGGAAGGACCCATGGCGTAACCAGTTTCAGGATCAAGTAGAGAATCATCCGTCGATGGTCATCGGCCGTCTGTGGGGCGATAGCAAGTGAATTCGATGGTAGTCGACCAGATAACTCGTAATACATGTCATCATTTCTTCTTCATATGTCTGATCATCAAATCACTTGAACTAATTTCACCACTCTTTCCATAGTTGCACCGAGCACGTAATCGTAAACAGTTCCACTCCCATCACGAAAAATAGTCATCACATTCATCATTCCGCTATTCCAATCCGTCACAGTTCATCACAATTTCACATCAACCCCGGACCTTCCACCTCTTCACACCGGTCTAGACCGACCGATGCTACTGCGTGTCTTGGTCTTGGTCTTCATGGGTCTGCATCACTGCGAAGCGATTACGACTGACTCGTTCTCGTTCGAACTCTCGTAGAAGAGCTCCACAATTCAAGTAGAGCTAGTCGACCCAAGTTGATTTATCATGGTCCTTCCATCGGACCAGGTACTCTCGGTGAGTCCGACCGAACCTGGTCTTCTTGGTCGACCGAACATCCAAGACCTTCTCCACTTCAAACTCGTCTTCCTCCAATGGTCGTTCCCAACTGTCCTCCGGCAGTAACGCTTCATCGAAATCAGATCTTTTTTCTTCGTCTACCAGACAGGGCGTTTTGGGTCGATCCGGAAATTCTCGGACCAGCTTCAACTTGGACACATGCACAATCGGGAAGACCTTGTAATCTGTACCAGTTGTTACTAGACGGGCAGCGTGCTCACCAATCAGCTCGGCAACACGGAAAGGGCCGTGCCACATGTGAGCCAGCTTCTTCGCATAGCCCTCTTTCACTCGGTCTAGGTATAGCCATACCCTCGCCCCTGGTTCTATACCGTGGGGTCGGACCTGGTCATTGGTCCGGTCTGCCCGGTCTTGTGTGGCCTGACGCAGCTTTTCGTTGGCGACTTCTTTTGCATGATGGTAGTGTTTCTGGACCTGCATGCGCCATCGTCGAGCATCACGATCACGGGTCCGGGTGCAACCGATCGGTATCTCAGCTTCCAATGTCGACCGAGGGTCCCATACATATGCCAGATAAAAAGGCGTTTCTCCTCGGACCCGATCGGTCGACGAATTGAGTGCAAACACCAGCCTTTCTGCATACTCGTACCAATCTCGCTGGTCTGGGTCAGCAACGTACATCTTGATCGCCCTCGTTATGGTCTGCACCATGCGTTCCGCCGATCCATTT
>CM047583.1:16089932-16106974 GCA_026184515.1 Peronosclerospora sorghi
TGTGGTGGAGTCAAGTTCGAAATCGAATACATTTGTATCGACAACCTGACCACCACCATCGTGCCCAGCCTTCCAACTTACGGGGGGGGGGGTACCCCGCGGACCTCCATTCGAAATCTGGTCCGATCGTCCGCTGCTGGCAGACGACCGGTCATCATCCAGAGATACTTGGTCCGATTCACTTAAGACCATCTCACCTTGTGTACCCATTGGAGTGGGCTAGTTACACACTCGGTGGATCGGGATCGCAGATCGATTTGATTCGGTCTTGAATATGAGATCGTGCTGGCTAAGTGTACCTAGGGCGGAACTCTTCACCCCAGGTACGTACAGAACAGAAACACTTCCGAAAGATAGATTCCAATAGGTCGATCGTCCAAACGATCTAGACCTGACCAATACGAAATAATAGAGGGTAGACTAATCAACCGGTCTAGCCCCTGACCAATATGAGAGAAGACCAAAACCGATCTAAACTCCAACCAATGTTAAAATGCGCCAATATGTCCACGTGAAAACCCAACATCTCCGTGAAACTCCACAAACGATATCTCCACGTAAAGACCAATCCAGTGAATAGCACGTTCCAAACGTACTTGAGTTGAGGTGTTAAGATCGCCAAATCGTACTCCCGTCGAGGGACTTCCGGTGGCCAAGGTGCGCGTGCGGCGCGTACAGATCGGGTATGATAGGCGAGAGGCGATAATTCAACCCTCTTCCCCCAAACAATCCGCGGTGGGCGGAGGCGACTAATGTACGTAAAAAGAAGAACGGCGACCCCTTGCTGTGGTATAGACCAAGACCAAAGGACTTCTACTTAGAAAAACCGCAACCAAGAGACTTCTATTCGGAAAAACCACAACCAAAAGCCTCTTACATGGAAAAACCACAACTAACCAATAATACTACCTCGCCATGGTCCCTAATGTACCCACACAAAATTATGTAAAATACCCAAAGTCAGGTGACTCACCCAAGACCAGCGTTCTTGATACTCCTTGAATTTGATAGGCTAAAAAGCCCCCCTTGTTTGGACCAATCCGAAATTCGACCAACTTCCTTGACCAAAAGTGACCAAATTTGTGGTACACTTCACCACAGAAGCGTGAGTACTCCATGGGACAAATCAAGACGTATGCCTGCCGGTACCATAAAATCCATGCCAAGGAGCGCATCCTGTCCGGTCAGCTTACCGACCGAGGCGCTAAAGAAATAAACGAATGAACCAGATAGAGTAATCTTCACACGCGTTTTCCCTTCGGTCATGTAGGAATTTTCACCAATCCGACGCATTCTCGCCTCTGTGCATAGTCAATCTGACATCCGACCTTACGAGCAAAGGCGGAGTCGATAATCGAGACTTCTGCTCCAGAGTCGAACAACATCGTCGCCTTCTCATCGCTGATCTTACCGCAGTCTTTCGCCTGTTTGAACCATTTATCGGAGCGTGGTACTTCCAATATCCACGTGACTCTCCAGGCAGCAAGTTCAACTGCATAACGACCTTCAATCGGGAATATTCATCAGTAGTAAGACTGTAAATCGAATGAATCCATTCGACTTCCCTTTTTGCTGTTGAGTTGCCGTCCTTTCCGACATATTCATATATGCTGAACGTCGATCGCTCGGCTCGACCCTGATTCCAACCTGGCTAGCAACCTAGTTTAACATCTTCTCCACATCTGGTGGCAACATTCCTGCATGCTTGCCTGGCACATGCCACTTGTTCATCTGGTTAAAAACTCTTCCAACTTGCACTGTCCATCTTCGTGAATTCTTCACACGCATTGAATACAAACAAACAGTAATCGGTAGGGTGGCCGTGTCTTTCACACTTCTTGCAGGTAATTCTCTTCCAGCAGCCCCGATCATCATGTTTAGTCGATCCGCAGTGTGTGAACTTCTTCCGTGGGGAATCTGGGTCTGAATTATTGCCGCTTCTTCCCTTCCATTCTGCACGGCTAGACATCGGGAGGTTTCTCGACGCATACTGTGCGACGAAAACGTGACGGTACTGCTCCTCGTCTGACACTCATTTCTCTCCTGTTCCGATCTGGTGCTATCATTGGCCACGATCGCCTTAATCGCTCGGACCGACCTGGCTGTATGCCTATTTACTGGATCAGCTTGCGTCTTCGATCGGAATCGGTTTGATCCGACAGCAACCTTCGTTCTCATATCGATAGAGTGGAGTAACATACGCAGTGTTTGTTCCACTTCTCCTACATTTTGAGACTCAGTAAGGTAAGCTGATCGGCCAGCTCCTGATCGTCCAGCGTGCTGATGAAATGGCCAACATGTTCCTGGGCAGCGCCGGTCAGTGGAACGGTCTCCTTGATCAGGATCCCTGCACGCATCGCGGCCATGTTGAGTCGATGGAGGTACTCAATCGGAGTTTCATCGCCCCTTTTCCTCATGTGATGGTATTTTCTGGCGGTAGAAAAGCCGGAGTGGCTATACCGCCCTTCCAATTCCACACATAATAAGTCCCAATCAGACCGGACATCCCGACTTAAGTGTTGGATCCAATTTGCAGCCGATCCCTTCATCAAATCTCGGAAGATCAGACACCGTTCTTTATTTGGCGTCTGATCACGGAGGAAGGCGGACTTCGTTTGGATGGACCACGATCAGGCTTGCTCTTCATCGGCATCTTTGTCTGTAAAATATTTTATCTCAGTGGTTACAGCCATACGAATCCTTGGGATCGCCGTCGAATTAAAATCAAAAGTCGTAGCCAAGGCTAAGTTCGCCTTGCGCGTCCTGCCTATGACCGTACCACCGTAGTCACCGTCAATTTCTCCAGTCGACTCCATGTCGAAATCACTGCTACTTGTCGATCAGCGAGGGCAGGCTGTATGCGACTTGCGCTTCGCCTTAAAAACACTCCTTCACCTTCAAACACCTTATCTGCCGATGTTACCGACTACATATTGACGTCCGCGTAAACAGTGTCGTTTTGGCGGACCGGTCGGCTTGGTGCATGAGGTCGCTGAGGTGATCGGCGCTGATTTTCCATGAAACGCTTCATCATAGCCTCAAACATGGCCTGCATGGTTCCTTGAGTTGCGGGCGAGGTGAATGGGTCCTTTTGGGAGGGTGTCGATACCTGTGGGCTCCCTTGGGACCCCGACTGACATGTCGCCCCACGCTTCCGCACGTCCCTTTTATGTTCTGTGCGACTGTTACTATGACCCATGGTCATCCGCTCCACACCGACCTCCAACTATGACGAGTACTTAGAGGAAGGCGGCGACCCGTAAAGTGAGATGTTATCCGAAAGAGAATGTTCTCCACGTGATGCAGCGAGTTTCTGACCTTCTAGTACAAATGTGGGAGTTGCGCGGCGCACCGCCCCCACCAACGGCACCAAATGGTCGTGTAAGGTCGACATCGCAAACTTTAGCTTCCATGTGTCGATCTCAAATAACTTGCTGACACCATCGAGGTTCTGCACCTTCAATCCGACCTCAGCCAACATCTCTAGAGAATTCTTCACCAGTTCCAGCGGTCGATTCGATACAATCGGTTCAGTAGTAGGGACATGAAAATAATCGGGAATTAGGGGGTTGACGATTCGCGTGACCTCATTCTCACGAATAAATTTCTTTAATTCGTAAACGTAATAAATCTTGTTCAGAACTTCGTCATCAACCACCCCGTCACCGATTAATCACTTTTCTTCCAAGTCGTCATCATCCGAGAACATCGTGAGCCTCTTCTTAGGCTTTTTCATAGATAATTCGGGCGGATGAGGATAGTCCACCCCTACAGTGTTTTACAAATTATGCATTTGACGTCGAAATACATAGGATCAGGAGCAGAGTCCTGATCCTTTCTGGAACTATAGCAAGACTTGCTATGAGCCCGATCGGGTCCAGTTGGAGCCTTATGGGAAGGTATAAACTTGTTAATCTCGATCTGGTCCTCCACCCGGCCAGATCGAACATCGCTTTCCTTTCCAACAACTAGAACACAAGGTGATAAGCGTTCCTTGTGTCCTCTCCAGAGTGAATCCATACTGAAACTTGAAAAATCCATAATTTGCGAGAAATTGCAGTGATATCACTGGTTCGAATCCGGGAACGCGCACCATTGTGGTGGAGTCGAGTTCGAAATCAAACACCGAAGTGTACTGAACTCAATCATCATCGTGACCAGCCGACCAACTTACGGTGGGGGGGTACCTCGAGAATTTTTGCCTGAATCCCGATCGGGTGTCCGATCTGCACTGCAGGACGCCTGGTCCGATTTTTCTTCAGAAATATCACCTTGTGTACCCATTGGTTTGGGTGGCAACACACTCGGTGTACCGTCGCGCAATATGAATCTTGATGGGTACCAGTATCGGAGGTAACACGTCTGGGGTATATATGAATCTTGATGGGTACCAGTATCGGAGGTAACACGTCTGGGGTAATAAGTATCAGGGGCAGAAAGTCGCCCTCGACACGTCAATGTCTAACTAAAGATAATCCAAACAATCCCATCGGTAAATGGAGCGGAAATATTCACTCCAAGTACAATGAAAACTTGGGGAAGACCGCGAAGCGGTGTGTGGACCCAAAATATAATCTGGGGCAGACCGCGCGTAGCAGTGTGGGGACCCAGCCAAAAATTTGGGGCGGACCGCGTAATGCGATGCGTAGAACCAACCAATACAATGATAAAAACACGTTCCAAACGTGTGCGACTTGAGGGCTGAGTGACGTTAAAGGAACGCTTCCCGTCGTGGGACTTCCGGAGGACCTTATGAGCCTGTTGCGCGTGTTGCCGGGAAAGTTGGGCTAGAGGGACCGTGCTAGCCCTCTGCTGCCAAAGACTCCGCGGTAAAAGGGGGCGACTTATGCGTACCAAAGAAAAACAAACACTATATTTAATATCAAATTAAAAACCTAATATGTAAACTATATGCAAAATCGTGTGACTCATCTAAATCTGCGTACTTAACACTCCAGAAACACGATTGGACCAAAATAATCTCCCCTTTCATCCAACCCGATCGCTCCAACTTGATCAACGGTATACCGGTACACACTAGTCAAAAAAATTCTTCTTCCCTTCACCACAAAAATACTTGCATCCAACGATACGATCGAATACGTCTTCGATCAATGGCAAGGGAATTTTTGCCACGACTGACATGCTATTCAAATAGCGATAGTCAATCACCCAACGAATGGGGATCTTCAAATTGCGCCTTGGAAGCCATTCGGCGCGTTTTGGAAACTTTTCTGTTGCAGGATCTTTCTTGGTAATTCCAAAAATATTTGAGACCCATGGAAAGTTTGATACATCTATCCAACCTTTTCGTATATTTTCTTTCACGAATTGATGAAATGCTTCCTGTTCCACCTTCGAGAGACGGAAGGATCACGTGAACTCGGGTCTGCGTCAGGCTTCATTTGCAACTCCAAGTTAACTGCTCTCTTAGGCGGCATTTCATTCGGGAGCTGTTCTGGAAATACGTCCTTGTATTTGTCCCGAACTCGTTTCAACTCCTGCGGTTCTAACGGTTCGAGGTTGGATACCTTCAAATGATATACCTCATCCCTCATCTTAGGCTCCACGTTTGATCTTCTATTGGAAGGTTGGACCATGTATGCCTTCGAATTTCGTAAGAGCTGCAACTTCAATCTGTTGCGTGCGCTAATCTATCTGTGGATTGTACTTGGTGAACCACGGTTGACCAAATATCACGTCATGTGTTTCCGCTAGTTCCGATTCCGTGAACGTCATCTTTGGAAACTCCATACCATCTACACGAATGGTATCTTCCACTTTCTTTGTGGGCTGAATCGATGTCCACGTTCCATCAAAACAACGTGCCTGTACCTCTTCCGTGCTTAATAATTTCGTTACCAAGCCAGGTTTGATAAGGTTTGTTGACGCACCGGAGTCGATTTAAATCTTAACTGATTTGTTGCCAATGATTCCATTACGCACTGGCAGTCGACCCTGCGATGGGTTCCGATTCGTAGTTGTTTAAATCTAAGACAACAGGCTGCCCTTCGGGCTTTCTTTGGACATTTGCAGCATTAATCGTGACGCTATTGTCTCTTGCTCGTCTTCACGGCTTTCCACATTGTTGACAAGCTGACAATTCACATGCTGTTGATTTCTTCGGCCTGAACGATTATTTCCTCTATCGTTGCGCGTTCGGCGTTGATTAAATTGAGCAGATCAGTGATTTGGATTTCCACACTGAAGGCATAAATTTCTGCGGCGGATTTAGTCACGAGACGGAATCTGAACGTTACTTATGTCCATCGGCTCTAAACACTCTTTGAACGACTTCGCCGACTGTTGTCATACGACCTGTACCTCGGTCTGTTGTGCGAATTTCCTCTCAAAATTCTATGAGGATGAGAGCGGTCAAAGTCCAACGCAACGGTAACTGCCTCGGACAGCATTTCACAGCTACAATACTGAAACCTCTTCCTTCGCAAGACTGGAAAGTCAACGTAAGAAGTACATGATCTGATCCAACTCGCTCATATCTAGGAATTGAGTGGCTACGTGCCAAAATTAGCTCACATAATCCAGCAAATCTTTGCTGGCGCGCTCTCAGACATTATTTATTTCTTCGTGCAGACGCTCTTCCAAATGATCAGGCTTGAATTATCGTTCGACTTTGCTGAAGAAGTCATCCACGTTTGTGATGTACTGATGTGCTTTTGCATCACATACTACTGAGCGGCACCTTGCTTCAATGTTCCACCTAGAACGGCAAAAATTCTTTGTGCGAGCTCTTGGCTCTTCCAGTCAACTCCTTTAGCGAAGAAGTACTGCTCTACTTGATCTTTATAGATCTGGAACGATTCGTCCGATCTCCTTTCATATGTCGGAAGCTTTACACCCTCAAGCTTGATTTCCGGTAATTGTTTTGACTTTTGGAGTTGCTCCAATAACTGCGCTTGTTTTTTCATTGCCGCCACCATAGCGTGCAGAAACTGTCCATGATTCTTGGACGTCGTTGGATAAGACACGATTTATCTAATATCAGTTATAGATTGATATCAAAGACTTATTTACTTTTCTTGACAACTTGTTGTCCAGGTTTCAAGGACTTCTTCGACTTTTCGACCGGGGTACTATCGGCCTTGTGCTTAGCAATCTCGCGAGAGATTCGTAAGCAAACAGTGCGCTCAAAGCTGAGCAGGTCACTGGCTTGCGCGAGTAGACGAGACTTGACGTTCTTGCGTGAGTCTGTGCGCTGAGCCGTATTCAAGTGTTTCTCGAACCGGCAGAGAATGCGGCTGGTTCGACGGATCTACTCTATAATGTCGGAACGGCGCTTACCAGCGGCGTCTGGTTTCTGAACGTACAGCAGGGCAATCGAGTCCCCGGTGTTTTGCTGCGAATGTTTCTTATGCGGGTTGCGGGCCATGAACCGAAGCGCATACCATCCGTTAACACAACTGACTTATATCCGAAACAAGACGATTTATAGTCTAAAGACAACGTCTCGATAACGGCGGCAATATCAATAGCCCGGTAGGATTTACAGCAAATAAAAAAATAGTTCCTTCCCTCAAAAAGATCGGAACGGATGTGGGCTCTCCTAGTCACTGCTCTTGAGCGGCTAGCACGGCGGTGCTGCAGGGATGGCTAGTATGACAGAAGGAACCGCGGCGGGGACCAACAAGTTCTACCATATGTGAGGCACGAAGTATATTAAAAATGAGTGTTAGGTCCTTAGTTCGATACCTGGGCTACTTCTAATCCTATTATTCTAGATGGTGACCTAGTGGCGTACTTCAACTATGACGTCAGACTACGACGTCACGACAATGGCGTACTTCTATGACGTCAGATTACGACGTCACGACCCTGGCGTACTCCTATGACGTCATGGCTTCTTAGGTATATATATATATATATATATCCTAACTACTAGGTGCATGATATATAAGAATAACGTTCCCCGACCTGACACTGTAGCTGCGTTTTCTGCCTGTTTTTTGTTTTGCTGCTTTGAAAGTGAAACCTTCTTCGTATCTTTCAATTTTGCAAAATACCTCACATAAAAGTGGAGGGGTGGTGACCGGAGCATGGGGGTGACCGCAGGCTCACTCTATTTTATTAGTAACAATATTCATTTCGTACATACTAGTAGATAAGATTTTGTACTCGTACTCGATTCTGAGTACATATGTTTGGATACCCAACAGATGGAAGTTCACTATAACTTCAACATCTTTGCATATTTAATGTTAGGCTAGCTAATCACTTCTCAATACACCTTCCATTTATTAAATCCTTAACTTTGTTATATTATACTGTTATCTACGAGGTATCTACCGGTGCTGTTTTTATCGTCAACGGATTACTGGTTGCGATTTTATACACATAGACGATTTCAATACAGTCGTCCCTCGGATAACTCATACCCTCGGTGGATGCCAAACCCGATGAGTTACCTGAGGTTATGTGGCGAAGCGGAACCAAGAATTTTGGTCGTTTCCGGTCAGCAGCATACCGATCGGCCTATCGGCGATCGGATTGGTGGAAATCCAGGAGGCTTTTAAGCCGGTCGTGTGCAAGGGGTGTCAAGAACACGGATTTGGGTAAGTCACATGAGATTGCGTGTACTACATATTTTCATGTTTGGTACATATTGGGGACTATAGGGGGTAGGTAGTTTAGTTTTTGGTTTTGCCTGTTGGGAAAAGGTTTTGTTTTGACTTCGTCTAAGAAGAGCGTTTTTGGCTTTACGACTTAATTGGCCGACCTCTAACTCAACCGGGGTCGTTTCGTTTTGCTTATCGGTCGCCTCTGCACGCCGCAGAGTGTTTTGGGAATAATCCCCTCCAGCTCATTATACCCGGCCGGGATTCGTCACAGACGCACTTGGCCCGCCGGAAGTCCCTCGACGGGAGTGCACTTTTGTCGACCTCTCAAGTTTAAGTTGCGCACGTTTGGAACGTGCTATTACGTCTTTTGGATTATTATGTGGATATATCGTTCGTGGAGTGTGTCACGTTCTCATTTGGATCTCCCTACTGGACTATTGGATTATAGGAGTTTTGTTCTCGTATTGGTTGGGCTCTACGATCGTTTGAGCGATCTGCCCTTTGGAGCATACTAAATTCGAATATAACTGGTCTGCACGTACCCAGGGTGAAGAGTTCCGACCGGGGTACACTACCCAGCACGGTCTACCACATTTAGACCACAAGTTAATTCCCAGCACCGATCCACCGAGTGTGTTACCAGCCCAATCCATCGGTTACACAAGGTGAGATGAAGAATAAATCGGACCGGGCGTCCTGTGTTGATGATCGGTCGTCTTCCAGCAGCGGACGATCCGATCGGATCGAAGACGAAGGTTCGCGGGTTACCCCCCCCCCGTAAGTTGGAAGGCCGGGCACGATGGTCGTCAGGTTCTCGACACTACGGTGTTCGATTTTGAACTTGACTCCACCACAGTTATGAGTTATCCGAGTACAGTGTTGTATTTTTTTTCTTGGTAGAAAACAACCAAACCCACCCACACAGGTAACCCAACCCGAAACAAAACCCCAAACAACATAAAACAAAAACAAAACAATAGAAAATCACCAGAATTAGGAAAACGTATGAGAAAACAAAAAAATGTATCCTTTAGTTTTAGATTCACGTGTCCCACACTGCAGAGTTGTGTTCCAGGTGAATTCACTAACTTTACTCTTGCCTTAAGAATATGTCTCAGCTACGCCTTCCCAACAACCTGAGGCTTGAGATTTGCAAGCACAAAGCAAAGAACTCGACCATAAGCCAGGCTGACCTTGAACCTTGGGCTAGTAAGGAGTTTGGCATCAAGATCACCCAATCTGGTGTTCACTCATTCTCAAGAAGCGTCCCGAGTTGGAGACATTGGGTGAGGCTGAGCTTGTCGCCAATCACCCACATCTTTCCAAGAACCCGCAGCTTGAAGAATCATTGGCAACCTGGGTACTTCAGTGCCAGACAAGGCGGGTTGCGCTTAGTGGAGAGCTCATTAAAGTTAAAGCGAAAAAAATTTCTGAGAGCCTTGGCATTCCGGAAGACATAATCGAATTCTCCAATGGCTGGTTGCAGCGCTTCCAGGAGCGGAACAAGCTACACAGCATTAAGATTCATGATCCATGGGGAGAGTGGTTCAACAGACCAGGAGGCAATTGATGCTGCCTTACCAGGATTGGGAGCAATAATAGCTCAGTATCCAGTGGAAGATGTTTTCAACATGGATTAAACTGGTATATGGATTGTTTGGAAAGAGCAGTTGGATTTGAAAGTCTTGGAAGCGTGCTAAGCTTTGATTTCAGGATTTTTATACAGAATGGTTCCTGAAAGCACAATTGCGCAGAAGATAATTGAGGGACTCAAGAAAGATAAGGTAAACCATTATTCACAGTTTCTGACCTTCTATATTTCACTAATGACTAACTTAATTTATAATAGAACAGGATCGCAATTGCCTTAACTGCGAATGCAGACGGCTCTGAGAAGCTGAAGCCGTTTTTCATTGGTAAATCGAACAAACCTCGCTGCTTTAAGCGCAAGTATGGGGAGCAATTGGGCTTCTATTATCGCCACAATAAGAATAATTCAGGAGTGGCTGAAGCAGATTGAAGCTGATATGAAGGTAAGCAGAATTTTGATTTGTTTTTCAACAGCTCTCTTGGAAGCTAAAGGTATTATATTACTAGACCAAAAACAGGGAGATCCTCCTTTTGCTGGATAATGCATTCTCTCATGTCACCAACGTTCTGGAGCTGGAGCATGTATTTGTCCAGTTTCTCCCGCCCAACTGCACGTCAAAGATCCAGCCAATGGATGCAGGAATAATCTCTGAATTTAACGGCACTACTGCCTTTTTCATCTTCTAAATGCCGTGGATCGTGATGAGCGGGGTGAGCGTGAAATCTACAAGGTTGAACAATTGAATGATATGCAGTGGAGCAAAGCTGCGTGGGAGGAAATCTCAGCAGCAACAGTGGCAAACTATTTTCGCCACATCAACCTGTTTGAAGAGGCACCTCAGCTGGAGGTCAGTGATGAGGAGCGTGGTGTTGAGCAAGAGCTGCTTGATGCCATTCAGAGGCTTCGTCTGAAGAACCCAATGGACATCAACGACATACTGAATCCGGTATAGGAGGTTGACACTGCCTATGTGAAGCTTACTGATGATGAAATCATCTTACTGGTGCAATAGACAGAGGAGGTCGAAGAGGAACAGGAGCAGGTGGAGGTTGTGGAGATAAGCAAGGAAGAAAAGCTGAAGGCCCTTGCCACTACTGCCTCTCTTCTTGATTTTTACATCCCAGCTGATCGGGCGTTCCACAGGCGCATACGTGAACTTCAGATGTCCCTTCGCATTGCTTCCACCACTCAACGCACCCTCGATCATTGGCTTAGGCAGCCCCAAAATTAAAAAAAATTCTCCCTCAGATAACTCATAATTTACAGCCAGTCTATGAGCTATAAGCAGGCCTCTTCCAATATGGCATTTGCCAAATTTGTCATATTTAACTTATATGTGGTCAAATCCAAACCTTAAATATGGCAAATATGGCACCTCAATTGGCAATCCTATTTATCATACGATATTATATTTCCTACAGCTGTGAGGGCATGGCTTGGACCTCTTAAAATTGTTTCGCGTGTATAATTCCCTCCAACGATATGTCCATCAAACTGGACCTGTAAATATCCTTCTCACACCCCATCACAGAAAAATCCGACTCTACGAGGCTGGTGCCTGGAAATAAAGACGCAAGCCCACCGCCGAAGTCGCACAGGCGCGGAAAGCGCTGCTGCAAAACAGCACCCCAAGCATCCGAGAATCTCGTCCCAAGATTCTGAGCATTTAAGATGCCTTGGAGTTCAATCTGCGAGCAATATGCAGCACGCAGACTCTTGTGCTCCTCCTCTAGGGCGTCGCTCTCTTGTTGGCTGAACGTAGTGTCCAATCGGTCACGCATATAGATGAACAGCTCAACAAATTCTCTATCTGCCATTTTCGCCAATTGAAAAGGTAAGCAAGGAGGCATCGTACTCATGGGTACATTGCTATCGTTGCGCTCGGGTTCGATGGACGCAACACCAGAGGCCAGTCCGACAATCAGCTGGCCGAGGTTCGCTGCCATAATGTTGACATCTTCATTAGTCAGTTGCTCCATAGATTGATAGACAAATGAACCTCTACCACGCAAGAAAGAAATGACGTCATCCTTTGAGATTACCCAAACTCCCGACGTGTAATAGTGAGCAGTCTCCTGTTGCTGTATTTGTGAAATTTAAGCTGCATTTAGAGGTCCTTGCATACCTGTTAGATCACGAAGCGCAGATATGAACGCCTTGAAGGAAGCCAGTTGTTGTTGAGCAAGGAGAGCATAGGTCTGCAGTGTTTTGAATAGGAGGTCCACAACAACAACAATGGCGGTCATCGACAAAACAGCAATCCACCAAACCAGCGAAGGCTTACAACTGGGATTCTTAGTTTCGAGTTCAGCGAACACAGCGACGCGGTTCGAAACGAACCACCTTAAAACTCTTCCGAGAGAGAGCCAGCGCGTCGTCGCTACTTTTGGGCACTTTGATTTAAATTCGTTGATGAAATTAAACTGGCGGCGTGAAAAAGAAACGGTGGCGGTCAGTATTTCATAGAGCTTCCCGCCATATAGCTTCATAACCTCTCTTTGGAAAACAAGATCGAGTTGGTGCGCACCACACCAGATGCGGATTAAGCGACTTCCGGCAGGCTGCAACTGCCCAGCCTTTAGCGAAACAAGACCCCTAACTCTGCCTGTCATATTTCGCGCTCCATCCGATGACGTATACAAGAGTTTACACCGCCAGTTAGGGCACACAACATCGAGACCTTTACTGCAGATTGCGAACATCGCTTGGCCGGTGTGGCCGCCGAATAGCGGCAGAGAAAACAGATGCACGCAACACAGGTCGGCTCCAATGTTGAAACGAACGCGGACATCGAAATACGATGTTCTTCCGACAGTAGCAGAATCGAAATCAATTGAAAAGGTCCAGCGACTCTTCAAAACATTGTAGAGCTTTTGAAGGTTAGCGGCCAACACAGCCCGAGCAAACTTTGATACTTTCGCTTCGTTTCAGCCCTCGAGGTAACCAAGCTGCAGTTCTTCCCGAGCGCATAAGATTTGGCGAGCAACCAACCTGAACGAAGCGCCAAGAGCCAGGTATACAACAACGAGGTTAAACAACTTCAGCTGCTTGATACGAATTCGGTAGCAGTGACGCGCTTCTGAGTTGTCACCACGGGCAACTTGGACACGTTCGAAAATGGCTGTAGCCCTTTGCGCTGTCTCAATATCAACCATAGGCTCAAAGAGCAAGTCGGAAATAAAGACGTCTACGATATTGGGCTTTATGTGGAAGAAAAGCTGGTCGTCGGCGCCTTCGAAATGAGAGTGAATGCTATTGACCTTCGATGCCTGGATTTCAAAATAGGTCGCTTTGCGTTCGTCCGCCGCGACAGCGCACTCCGCCCATTGTGCGGGATGCTGACTTGTAAAATGCTGCCTGTAGAGTTCAGGTCGAAAAGGCACTCTGAAGTACTTGGTGGCCGTGGTTGACTTCCGTTTCTGGCCAACTTTCTCTTCACGGCCAAAACTTTGCGCAAAAACGGCAATAGACAGAGGTTACAGCACCCGAGCTTTCATCGCGAGATGCGACCATCAAGCCATATTCCAACTGATGTGCGTGGTTGTATGGAGTCGTTCGCTTGGGTGGCATGGTAGGCCTGCAATGGGGTGCGCTTCTTCTCAAAACTACGTTTTGTGCGCACTGCAATGCAACATGCTCATTTATGGTAATTTTTCGAGCTTAAATATGACAAATATGGCATCATGGGTACCAAATGCAATATTTGAAGAGGCCGCCTGGTTATGAGTTATGAGTTATAGGCCATAGAACGGACACGGTGGAACGCAAATCCTACGAGTTATCTAAAGTTATGAGTTATCAGGATATGAGTTATCCGAGGGACGACCGTATATTGAAGACTTAAATCTATATCCAGGGCGCAAGTATCTAATTACTTACGCTAGGATGGATGCTGAAACACTTCAACACGTTCGTGCATCTCCTCCTCATCATCTGGAAAGTGAAGTAGCACAGGGAAATGTTTCGTTAAGGTAGTCCAGTAGTTTCTTTCGGCTTGCGCACGGTCTGAAAATTCAATCCGTGTAGATGTTACCACAATCCTTATCATCAATACATTGCTGGCGCTTGGTGGTACGCTTGACACCATCAGCTCAATTCCATGACACTTTGATGAGCATCAAAGCGCTGGTTCGCTTCGACAGGATGACCATGGCCCAAGAAAGAATGACCAGTTGTAGAACGTTTTACCCTTATGCATACATAATATATCGTATTCAAAGACGTTCTATGGGCGTCTGTGTCGTCTGGTAACATATCCGAGAATGCAGAGACAATCGGCCTAAAACATTGGGATCCATGTAAGCACTTTTCTTAGTCAATTCTCACGCGATCCATCGCTGAGCGTGGAGGAAGTCTTCACCACGCCCAGTGTCGACAAAAAATGGAGAAACATGGCTCTGTTTAGGTCCGGGGCGAATAGTAATTAATATGATTTCGTTACTCTCTATCATCCTTGAACGTGTTTCATTACTACGTGCTTGAAGTCATACTATTTATTACCAACTGATCGGTTGTCTCTCAATTCTACCTATACTACTACTGTAATACTATTTCCTGCTCTATCCTCTATCTTACTCTTCAATGTGGACCACAACGGAAGGCAAATAACATCCCAATCAATCTACACCCAACATGACGCAGCATCCTCAGTGCGACATCGATAGCCCTGTACGATTTCTGCCTCGCAGAGGGAGCGCCGCTCCGGCACTGGAGAGAACCAGGACACTTTGATACCATCCGTCCCGCAAATGACGCTTAAATAGCGCTCCAGCGTCGACTTGGACTTGTCGCCACCGCGACGAGCTGCGAGTTGGTTGGCAATCAAGAGCAGGAGCGGATCCTGATACATATTCAACATCTCCATGGCCAGCATAAGCGAGCAAAAGAGTCCGAAAACAGCCGCGGCTGCCAGAATCCAGCCACCGAGCTTCCCCGGAAACTGATTCTCCCGCAGTCCACATGCAAATGTGCCGTGCGAGCACGTGGCATATTGCAATAAGACCAGCACCGCGGCCTGGAAGCTTGTAGCGGTTACATAGAGCAATAGCAATAGAAACGCCTTTTGATTGCCAATGCCAATACAATTATTTACCCACAGGCTGCGCCAAAGGAAATGCTGTTTAGCCACACACTACCGATACGAATCCCACGGTGGTGAAATACGTACCAATGATGGTCTTGCAACACGATGCATCGCCTACAGGTGTAGCAGTGCATTGCTCTGCACATAATCGCGCACAGTGTTGCATCAAAGCTAAATACTACTGCCAAGTCTCCAGTCACTAGGTACCTACCTGGATGGACGGTAGATTTCACACTCGTCGCAGTAAATCAGCAGCGAGCCGTCATCCTCGCATGCCTCATACTCATGCAATGGCATCTCCTCTTCCACCTCTTCCATCTCATGCTCGTCCATCGCCCCTTCTTCGCCCGCCATGCCGGAGAGCACCATTCCATTTGATCTGAGAGGAACCACGCCCGGGTTACTCGTAAGAACCACAAGGTGGCTCCAAAGGCACATCCCAAAGAGTCCAATGAACCAGATGGCCTCAGTTATTCCTATGGGGGAGAGGAGCCCAACCCATTGCGAGATGGACACGAGCACTGCCACGAGTAAAGATAAGACGAGAAGCCAAGCAAAGGACGCAATCACAAGGCCTGGAGGGTCCCAGAGACACCACAAGAAGCGGCCGCCCGGTCCTCGACGTGACCGCATTACTGTATTAAAGCCAGTAGTAGTATTTAATAGTACAGGTAATGAAGTGATCGGCGGGCACAACCATATTGGGCCCATTACATGATCGTATCTTAATGGACTGCATTCACTTGAAATAATTTATCACGGGTCATTCGTTTTACGTTGCGAGATCCTCGAGAGGGGGGGGGGCAAATGTCCAATTTGTCTCGTACGTGGGCGGTAGAAGGATGCCTGCGCATTTTATGGTGTGAGACGTCCGATATCCTCGATGAAATGACGCCAGCAAGGTTTGAAATATGGAGAAGAGAACGACATACGATGCCTAAGTTTACGATGACATCGAGGTGACATGTGGTTGGACGTATCCTTGAAACACTCCAAGTCCATGCGCCGATGCTCCTAACATAAAGATCGGGAGCGTGAAAGTGAAGGGAAAGATTGCCTGAAGAAGACACGAGCGAGACAGTGAAGGTGGTGCGATCACTGGAGCAAGAGTAGAACGAGCTGTCTCCAGCTGTCACGGCAAAGAAGACGACAGCGGAGTAGCCTCAGGCCACTGGATAAAGACACGATAAACGGAAACGGATGGCATGTGAACTCATCACAAAAGACCGCGGAAAGAACGGACAAGATACGAGCCAACGAAGCACGGGGATGAAAGTAACATGCGTTCAAGCACGAATTTCCAGTCGAAAACTAGAGCACTGAAAGGAGCGACAAGAGCCAAGCATAAACGTTACGCGGCTATTGTGATTCAGTGGTAGTGACAATGAGCAGAAGAGTTGCAAAGGACTAAAGTTATCGATTTATCTGTATACAGTATTAGAAGGAAGTATGGACCGCACAATGACATTGGGAAATATATCGGTAATAGCAGGCAAGAATGTCAGTTCTTTGCAATTGTTCCAGCGCTGGCGAATGCAGACTTAACACATGAAGCAAGCTATTGATTTAGTAAAACGTCGATGTGCAGCGTGTGCAGTTTTGGATTTTTCATTGAAGTACTGTCAGTACTCAACATCTCAGGGATGTGTGTGTTTGTTGCGCAATGATATGCACATAAAGACAAAGCAAAGAGGAGTAAGCTATATAAGACGGCACTCAAGTGTGTGCTCCCGGGATACAGTGACGAAGTGAAGGGATATTGAGTCTGGAATTACGACGCAGGAAGCGTAAC
>CM047583.1:16118228-16164480 GCA_026184515.1 Peronosclerospora sorghi
TCCGCCCCAGAGATACCTACCCAGATCGGTCTTCTATATTCAAGACCGCTTCGATCCAATCTGCGATCCCGATCCACCGAGTGTGTAACTAGCCCATTCCATCGGGTACACAAGGTGAGATGGACACTAAACAATCGGACCAAGTGGGTTCTGATGAAGACCGGTCGTCTGCTTGCAGCGGACGATCGGACCAGATCTCGAGTGGTGGTCCGCGGAGTACCCCCTCCGAAAGTTGGAAGGCTGGGCGCGATGGTGGTAGTCAGGTTATCGATGCTAATGTTTTCGATTTCGAACTTGACTCCACCACAGCTTCGCGGTCTGCCCAAAATTGTTATTGTATTTGGAGTGACGATTTCCGCTCCATTTAACGATCGGATTGTTTGGATTATCATTTGTTGGACATTGACGTGTCGAGGGCGACTTTCTGTCCTTGACACTAATTTACCGGAAGTGGTACCTCACATACTGGTACCCGTCAAGATTCATATGGCGCGACGGTCCACCGAGTGTGTTACCACCCATACCAATGGTAACACAAGGTGAGATTTCTGAAGACAAATCGGACTAGGCGTCCTGCAGTGCAGATCGGTCACCCGATCCGGATGCAGGCGAAGGTTCGCTGTAGCCGGTGCGTAAACGCACGGTGCGGCTAGCGCACAGAGGAAGACTTTCCTTAAGCGTCGATACGCCGCTAATTAGCCGATACGCCCTATTCTCAGGGCTTAGTGTGAGATTGCTCTCTCACTCCGGGACAAGATTCCCTGAGTTTACTGTTAGCGTACGCTAACGCCTTAGTCTATAGATTCCCTTAGTAGGGAGTAGCTAGGGGAGGTGCATCCCTGCTACGACACTCACTGCACGCTCGACCGTTCCGGGTCGTGCGTCTAGCAGGATATAGTGTAGATTGTAAACTGATTTATTATTTAATATATAATTAGCCTAATTTAATAAACTATTGTAAACTATATGCAATACTAGGTAGAACTTACTTAATCCGTACCTAGCCGAAAATGTAATGTACACCCCTGTGTACCAACACGTGGCAGGCTGCCACGCCTTCACCAAGGGCTCCCGCCCTGATTGGCTAAAAAAACCAATAAGTCCGAACCTTTCGGACTGGTCAATACTTGACCTTAACCGTTGTGTATTTACGTACACCAACGTAACTAAACGTAACCCCGTTACATCCTCCCCCATCAAGACTATTGCCACGCAATAATCGATTATAGTTGGAGAACCCAACTGCCAGAACTCTGACGTTAATGAGCAATTCTATAGGTGGCGATCATTCTCCCCGACAAGGGGATGTCATTTACTCGGGCTCCGACATCTCGGAGGAGGGGGCCATTGGGGATAGTTCCCCTAAGGATGACAGCTCTGACGACGCCGAACGGCGACGTCGGCTGTAACGGGGTTACATTCTGGTTACATTCAGTTATGCGGTGTACGTGAGTACACTACAGTTGGGGTCAGTATTGACCGGTCCGAAAGGTTTGGACCTATTGGTTATTTTAACCAATCAGGGCAGGAGCCCTTGGTGGAGGCGTGACAGCCAGCCACGTGTTAGTACAAGGGTGGTGTACACTACATTTTGGCTAGGTACGAATTTAGTAAGTTCTACTTAGTATTACATATAGTTTGCATTAGTTTAAATTAATTTAGGCTAATTACATATTAAATATACATTCAGTTTACATTTCACTCAAAAGACTGCAGGACCCACGACCTCGACCGGTCGCGCGCGCAAGGAGTGTAGTAGCGTAAGGGAAGTTCTTCCCTTAGCTACCCCCTTATTAAGGGAGCCTTGTGTTAAGGCGTTAGCTTGTGCTAATGGTAAACCAAAGTGTAATCTTGGCCCCGAGTAAGAGTTAACCTTGTAAGAGTTATCTCTTACTAAGCCCTTTTATAAGGGCGTATCGGCTAAGTAGCGGCACATCGACGCATTAGGAAAGTCTTCCTCTGTGCGCTAGCCGCACCGTGCGTGTACGCACCGGCTACATCTGGTAGCACTTGTAGTCAATCCAACAACTGTGTTGGTAGGCTACGGAATCCTCTGCAAGGGATGAATCAGGACGATTGGGAAAGGTCAACCCGCGTCCAGCAGGAAGCCTTTGACAGGCTGTTATCCTTACTAGGTGACGAAGGCATGCAGCTCCTTGTGGAGCAGGGCCTTGAGGCCGTGAAGGCAAGGGTCGATACCCTCATCGCCCATGAGGCGAGTTTAGGTGGAGGTCGTTCCACGGGGGTGCGTCCCCCCATTGTCATTTAAGATAAAGGAATTCACCGGTGAAAAGAGTGATAACCTTTATGCGTGATTACGAGAGGTCGAAACGGCCTTCGCCTCAGCGAATGTGATCGCTGATCACTTGCAAGTGGGACTTGCACTGACCCATCTTACGGGTAAAGCCCGTACATGGTCTTTTACATGCTCGGATTCGGCCATGGACGTGTTTCCGACCTGGGAAGTCCTTATGCAAAAGCTTATGGACATGTATGCAACGCCTGATATGGTTTTACAAAATCAGGTGGCGTTTCTGAGGTGCCGTCAGGTCACTAGGGACATGGAAACATATATCCAAGAACTGAATACCCTGTTGGCAGGTATGTACGCGAAAGCGTATTCGGACGACGTGTCCATTCCCATGTTCATGGGAGGCCTGAGAGAAGGGCCAGCACGTTCGGAGGTTTTCCGAAGCCGACCACATTCCCTGGGGGAGGCGTTTAAGATCGATTTTAACGCCGAGAGGAACTTTCGTTCCTCTAAGGTGGGTCCCGAACCCATGGACCTGAGTCAGGTCGAAGCGGAAGAGAAAGCTTCCGTTAATTATACGCTGAATCTGCTTCATTGGGTTCGGAAGCGGAGCTCCTTGCAATGTTGCAGCCGCATGTGCCGTTGAGATGCTTCCTGTGTGAAAGTGCGGATCATCAGCGGAACAGATGTCCGCGGAACCCCCAGCGAGATATTCGCTTTAAGGGGCCGAGGGTGGGTAAAAGGCTCTCGCCCAAGCCGTCGGGAAACGACGGTTCCCAGTAGGTGCGAGGCGCCCTACTGGGGGATCCCTCAGTGCTGTTAAGCCCCAAGGTAGGGGACGACAGCACAAAGCTTCGAGGGAAGCGGTGCTTTCTAGTACCGAGTTGGTGTACCAGCCAGGGTTGCTGGTTTTCCTTGCGGACGTGAAAGGCTTCGATAAGCCTTGGAGAGTCTTGATAGACTTTGGAGCGTCTGACAATTATGTCAGACGAGCTTCTGTTGTGAAGAGTCGACTGTATGCCGAGGCCCTAGAGGCACGTTCTCGTGACGTTGTCACGGTCCGTATAGCGACGGGCGTACAGGTTTCTGTACCCAAGGTCTCGATTGACCTTAAGCTGAAGTTTGCAGACTTCGACAGCTTAGAACGTTGCCTAGTCCTGGATTTGGACTCGAGGTATGACCTCATTATGGGCATGAAGTGGCTGGAACGCCACGAGCCATGGATAGACTGGAAGTCTAAGTCCATTGGCTCAACGTACCCGCGATCGGGTGAAGCATTGGCAAGTCATGAACCTACCTTTGCTCGATCGCAAAAGCGATACTGGCGTGAGATGCCAGAGATTGGGATGTCTGAGATGATCAGTCCCAATGGGGTCAAGGAAGTGTTCCTTGACGAGGGGGATTAGGCGGTTAACCCCCACGCTGATATAGGCGAGACTAGTGAGTCGCCAGTGGTAGAGGTGCTAATTCCTCTGAGACTAAGCGCGAGGCGCTTGGAGAAGAGACCCGAAGTTCGTCTCTTCTGCAGGTCGGAATTGATTCCGACCACGCCGTCTTCGGCGAACAAGTTGCGACTCCAGTGGTAGGGGTATAGACCCCTGTGGTTAAGCGCGAGGCGCTTCCAATCGAAGAGACCCGAATTTCGTCTCTTCCGCACATCGGAATTGATTCCGACCACGCAGTTGTAGGTGAGACCGGCGAGTCACCGGTTGTAGAGGTAGAGAACTCTATGGATAGGCGCTATGCGCTTCCAATATATGGGGCAATTGACTCCCCCCATCTGGGTCCCAGGACGAGTGCCGAGGACAGTAGTCAGCAGTCCTACAGGATGCTGAATAGTGTGACAGGTGTTGTCACAGAAGGCGTAAGCCTGGAACGGTTTCCTGGGGTAGGTGAACTGTTGTCGTTGGAGGAGGTGTCCTTCAACGAGTTTGGAACTGCTTTGAAAGCAGGTGAAATCGACGAGGTTGTCGAATTACGTCCGGAAGAGGAGTTGAACTCCTCATCCACGATGGACGAGTCAGTTTTGGTGAAAACCAAACAGGCATTGAATGCCCGAAGCGGTCAAGATCCTTGCGGATCCTGAGGACCCTTACCATTCCTTGTTAAAGGAATTCGGAGATGTCATTAGTGACAACCCGCCGATGGGGTTACCACCGGATCACGGAGTCCGACATGAAATCGATTTGGTTCCCGGAACCAAATACTGCGTCACTAGGCAGTGTCCTCTCCCCAAGGACAATGCGACGTCATCGACGCATTCTTCAAGGGAAAAGAAGAGGCAGGGATGGTACGGGAGAGCAAGTCTCCCCATTCATCTCCCACTTTTTGTGTTCGTAAGCCGAACGGAAAGTGGAGCATTGTGCATGCGTACAACAAGCTGAATGCAGCTACTGTACCCATGCAGACTCCGATCCTCGTAAGGATGTCCTCCAGAACAATATGGCGGGCTGTACTGTGTACAGTGCCTTAGATCTGGTGGACGGGTATTATCAGGTGCTCATGCGAGCATCCGATATTCCACTTACAGTGGTCAGCACGCCTAGTGGCATGCTGTGGGAGCGGCGTGTTATGCCACAGGGGCTTTCGAATGCGCCAGCGACTTTTAATCGCTTGGTGACTCAACTCTTCCGCCCTCATAGAAAGTACGCTCAGACGTACTTCGACGATATATTCGTTCATAGTCGCGCGGAAGGCGACTCGTCTGATGTTCAGACGCACCTGATACACCTTCGAGCGGTGCTTGAATGTATGCGAGAGCTTAAGTTATATGCAAATGCATCCAACTGTATCTTTGGTGCTGAGGAAATTCCTTTCCTCGGATGCTTCATTGGTAAGAATGGAGTGCGGGTGGATCCCGCGAAGGTGAAAGCCATTGTGGAGTGGCCTTCGCCTGTAAAACGTAGAGATTTACGGAAGTGGCTTGGATTAGCCAATTATATCCACAAGTACAGCGAGAACTACGCTGAAATGGCGAAGCCATTAACCGACCTTCCTAAGAAGGACGTTGATTGGTGTTGGGAAACCAAAAACCCAAAACGCTTTTGAAGCGGTTAAGGGGAGCTTGTTCAAATCTCTGTGGTGAAGTGCAATGAAAATATTTTGACCAGTTTGTACTAGTGTACCAGTTTTCAAGACAGATCGATCTGGTTGAGTGAAAGGACGGAGTATTTTGGGCCAAACGTGTGCGTGGAGTGTTTTGTACGTGGATTTGCGGTGAGGCACACGGTTTACCTATATTTTACATATTGGATTTTTATTGGATAAAAATATAGTGTTCGTATTACATTGGGTTGCGTAAGTCGCCTCTGCACGCCGCAGAGTGTTTGGGAGCGGAGGGTCGAGTAATCCCCTCTAGCTCATTATACCCGGCCAGGACAGAGCTCCACCGGAAGCCCCACGACAGGGAACACTCGTTACGTTCACTCACCACTCATGTCCAACTCCCGCCACTTTTGGAACATGTTTTTACTGGCTGGGTTACTAACTGCGATCTGCAGTCAAGTACCAGGAATTGGTTGGATTACTCACTGCGAGCTGCAGTCAAGTTCCAAGAAACTATTGGCTGGATTACTCACTGCTTTTGCAGTCAAGTGCCAGATTTAACCGCATTCAGAGTGAAGATTTCCGCTTCGTTTTCCGATCGGCTATATCGCTTTATCTTTCGTTGGAATTTTGTATCAGTACCCCAGAGGTGGTACATCCATATCGATCTTCTCTAAAGTCTCCACCAAGCAACGGTACACCACGTGTGTAACCAGCCCATTCCATCGGGTACACAAGTTGAGATGGAAACGCGAAAATCGGAACAAGCGTCCTATGCTGATGATCGGTCGTCTGCTAGAAGCGGACGATCAGATCGGATCGTAGGCGAAGGTTCGCGGGGTACCCCCCCCGTCAGTTGGAAGGCTGGGCACGATGGTGGTCAGGTTCTCGACACTACGGTGTTCGATTTTGAACTTGACTCCACCACAATGGTGCGCGTGCCCGGATCATATGGTGACCGTGGATATCACCGCGATATCCAGAAAAGTGTGGATTTTACGAATTTTAATATGGATACTCTCTGGAGATCACGCAAGGAACGCATATCGCCTT
The DNA here is from genome assembly GCA_026184515.1 of Peronosclerospora sorghi. Taxonomy (NCBI): domain Eukaryota; phylum Oomycota; class Peronosporomycetes; order Peronosporales; family Peronosporaceae; genus Peronosclerospora; species Peronosclerospora sorghi. The sequence goes on from CM047583.1 coordinate 16,124,578, forward strand.
GTGTACTAATTGTTGGAAAGGATGGTGATGTTGGATCTGATCAAGGGGAGGATCAGATCGAAATTGATGAATTTACGACTCCCCATACCGCTCCTGGCGGAGCGGATCGGCACGAGGAACGCTTATAGCCTCGTGTTGTGGTCGCGTAAAAGGATGGCGATGATCGATCTGGCCATGTGGAGAACCAGATCGAGACTAAACAAGTTTATTCCTCCCCACAAGGCTCCGATCGGAGCCGATCGGGACTATAGCAAGTTTTACTATAGCCCCAGTAGGGATCAGGACCCTGTTCCTGATCCCATGCATATCGAGAAAAAATTGCATGTGAAGAACACTATGGGGGCGGATCACTCCGATCTGTCCAAATTACCAATTTAAAAGACCAAGCAGAGGCTCGCAATGCTTTCGGAAGGTTCCGACTTGGAGGAAAAGTCGCCGATCGATGGCGGGAATGTTGATGACGAGGAGGTGACCAAGATGCACTACATGTACGAACTGAAGAGACTCATTCGCGAGAACGAGGTCATCCGATTGTTATCAAGCCCTTAATTCCGGATCGTCTACACGGATCGGCTACCGAACCTATCCACCCGGATCGGCCGCTGCAACTGGTCAAGAATCATTTGGCGATGCTAGCAGAGGTTGGGATAAAGGTCAAGAATGTTAATGGTGTTGGCAAGCTATTTGAAATGGATACGTGGAAGTTGAAACAAGCGATGTCAATGCTACATGACCATCTGACTCTATTGGTGGGGGCGGTGCGCCGCCCAACTCCCACAATTGCGTTATAATCCCCAAACCTCTTGCGATCACTTGTCGAGAAGTCATTCTATGATAATAGCTCGCTATATGGGTCGTCACCTTCGTCCAAGTGCTCGTCCGAGTTGGAGGTCGGCGTGGAGCGGATAACCATGGATCGCTGCACCAGTCGTACGGAACAAAAAAGGGACGTGCAGCAATGAGGGGCGGCATGACAGTAGGGGGACCAGGGCCGCCCACAGGTATCGACACCCCCCAAGACCGATCCAACCACCTCGACCTCAATGGTAGCAAGCATGAAAGCCATGTTCGAGTCTATGATGAAGCGTTACGCCGCAGATCGAGGCAGATCACTTCTTAGCCCTCGTGCACCAAGCCGATCTGCCCAGGAAAACGAGGCAATTCGTGTGAACGTCGAAATGCAGTCAATAACATCAACCGAAGGTGTTAGAACTGTTTTCAAGACAAAACGCAGGTCACGCCGAATCCGAATCCTCCCCCGCCGATCGGCAAGTAGCAGCGACTTCGACATGAAGTCTATCAGCGAAATTGACGATGACTACGGAGGTACGGGCAGAGTCGGGACAAGTATGGTGAACTTATCCTCGACGATGGCGTTTGATTTCAATTAGACGGTGATCCCAAGGATCCGCATGGCTGCAAGCACCGAGTTGAAGAACTTTACGGGCAAGGATGCTGATGAGGTTCAAGCCTGATCATGGTTCAGCCGAACGAAGTCCGCCTTCCTCAGACGCCGAACAAAGAACGGTGTCTGATCTTCCGAGATCTGATGAAGGGACCGGCTGCAAACTGGATCCAGCAGTTAAGTCGAGATGTCCGATCTGACTGGAGTTTGCTGTGCATGGAGTTTAAAAGCAGTATCACTTTATCTGGTTCGTTGATCTACTTCTTCAGCGCCTGGGTTGGTAAGATGGCCGGCCAAGACGCATTACTTGGTATGGATTTTATGGTGCCGGCAGGCATACGCCTCGATCTGTCGCATGGGGTGCTTACGCTTCCAGATGAAGCTTAGATCCAGCTGGCTGGTCGACGCCCCCTATACGGATCACGTACTGATCTGGTGAGATGGGACCAAGATATCACCATTCCGGTGGGTCGATCGGCAGATATCTCGGTTGGAAAGGAACATCGGACAAAGATGTTGTGGGTGAACAGGGGCAATCACTGGGTACCGACGTATGTGGACGGTGGAGATCGAAGCGATCGCGTACGAGTTACTAGCATCGGTAATAAACCGTTGGTGTTAGGCAACGGTACGATCGTCGGTATGTGGCTGGCGGAACTTGGCATACCAAGCGACCACCGATCTGATCAGCGATGATGGATCGGTGGAAGAAGATACCTCACCTAAGGTGGAACGACCCATCCATGTAACCCCAAAGAAGATGTTAGTTCAAAAAAAGGAACCGCAGTCGCCGGACACGGTGTACCATCAAGCAGATGAGCCAAGGTTTGTCAACGTGGTGGTGTCACAAGAACAGGCAACAGCGGAGCCGGGAATAGAAAAAGGGAAACATGGAATTGCTGGGGCGGACCACGGTGGCAAGCTTAAGCAGATCGATGTCGTTGAAAGGCAGACCGCCGATCGAGAACAGCAGTGTTCAACCGATCAGGACGGTTTGGGTGATATTGCCCCGGAAGACGACCAAGTTTGTATCCCTGAGTGCGGGGATCAATATATTCAGGAGCTGGAGATCCAGATGGCAGTCCTACCTGAAGTGTCTGCTGATCCGCCCGAAATCACCTTGGACGATCTGCAAGTGGGTGATCGGAATGTCAACAGTCCCGATCAGATCGATCAGCTAAAGAATATCATATGGAAAAAGAAACATCTGCTTATCGGGAAAGACAACGCCTTACCCCCTGCTGCTCGCAGAGCGATCTGTGACATCGAAGTGGGTGATGCCAAGCCGATCGCCCAGCGATGCCGACGTGTGGCGCCACAGTACCGCGAAAAATTATCCGATCTTATTAGAGGACTGTTGGCTACCAAGATCATTAAGCCGTCGAACTCGCCGTGGGCCTCACCAATCTTGATTGTGATCAAGAAGAACGGCGTCGACATCAGGTTGTGTATTGATTATCGGTTGGTAAATCGGTTGACCAAGCTTATGGTGTACCCGATGCCGCTGATCATCGATCTGCTAGAAGATCTCGACAAGACCCTATGGTATTGCTCACTGGATATGGCAAGTGGATTTTGGGTGGTTTCGATGACCGATCGGGCTTGCGAGATCTCCGCATTTGTTACGCCGTTCGGTCTGTTCGAGTGGAACCGTATGCTGTTCGGTTTGAGGAACGCGCCCCAGATCTACCAGAGGCTGATCGACAACGCATTGTATGGACACTTCAAGATCAGTACCGATCGGGACCCCACCGAAAACCATGATTTCTTTACATAGGTTGAACCCGATAGGGAAAGGAGACCGTCCGTTCTGGGGAGGCGATCGTATATCGACGACATTCTGATCCCTGCTTCGTCATGGAGCGAACTGGGCGTGAAGTTCGAACGGTTGTTGGAGACATGCTATCGCTGGAACCTGTCGATCAGTTCTGTGAACAGTTTTTGGGGCATGTCCAAGGTCGCCTATTTGGGTCATGTGGTGTCGATCAATGGGCTAGAGGCCAATCCCAAGGATCTGGAGTCACTGATCAACCTCCCGTTTCCCAGATCACTGAAGTAATGCAGTCCTTCTTAGGGAGCTTAAATTACTACAGCCGCTTCATTGAAGACTTCGCGATTTACGCGGCCGTGCTGTACGAGCTCCGGGAAGTCGACTACCATATGTTTCGCGAAGGAGATCGGACAACTTTACGGGAGGGCCGAGACTTTGATCTGCCGCAGATTTTCCGCAGGTGGAGGCAGAGGATTACATGAAGCGTGCAAAGGTTGCTTTCGGTATGCTGAAGGCCAAGATGGTGACGGCACCGATTCTCAGACACTTCGATCCGAAAAAAATGCCGATCGTCATTGTGTACGCTAGTAAATGGGCCATTTCTGCCACTCTAGTGCAAAAACATGATGGAGTGTACCATCCGGTTACTTTTACGAGCCGGACGTTGAAGCCGAACGAAGTTAATTATGGAATTCATTTCGATCAAATCCTCCCACCTCGGACGGAAGTCCAGATCACGTAGCGATCAGGATGTGCCAGAGGTCACCAGCACACTCACCCTATACATTGTCAGATGTGCCAAGAGTTGTTAACGTATTCGTATCGCAAGATCGGGTGATAGTGGAACCAACGGCAGATGGAGACGATCGTATTATCGCTGGAGATGAGTATGGCAACACATCCACTCAAGTCGGTGCCACTGAAGGGCAGCCCGTCGACGGGGGTTAGCATTGCCCGTTTGACAGGGACATCGCCTTACCTGATGACCTGACGTGCATGCACTGGGGCTGGGAGAAGTGTATTGATGGATCGGAGAACCCGATATGGAATGTGGCTACCCCACCTGAAGTGCTAGCCGATCCGCTCGAGGCGACTATGGATGATCCGCAAGTTGCCAACACCCCCGATCGAACCGATCAGCCCAAAGAATTAATATTGGAGAAGAAAAACTGGCTGATCGGGAAGGCTGCTACTGATTTTGACAGTAATGATGCCGATTCGACCGCCATTTGGATGACAGATCGACCCAGAAGCCATGCTGTAGCCAAACGCACCGATAAAACCCGATCGACTTGGAGGATCGCAAGGAAACAATTGGGATCGGTGAACCCGATTTTGATTATGGCGATCTGACTAAGAAGTCCAAACTGAGTCAACCGAATCAGAATTGTTATGGGGCGACGCGGACTTACGAAGTGGGAAAACAAGATTCGGAATAATGCAGATCGGGTGACACCGATCTGGTACAGATCGGCAATACTGACCGGTGTGAATTTGTTATGTTTCTTGTGATTACAACTACGGGTGTGTGGCGAACTGTGATGAACTAGTGATATTTCGATGATGACAAAGTGGCTTAAGGATGTGGATCATTTTTCTTGGCGGCAACGATAACGACTCTTTCGATGCGGATACAGTTGGATGTGGTAAGGGTGGACCGTGACTCATGTGGATAAAGGCTATGACAAAAAGGACGATCGGATGATCTGAAATGGAGTCTATTATTAATGAAATATGAACGACGATTATCAGATCGGATCGGCTCCTTCGATCTGCCCCGAGACGAGACCAAGGGTCGGAAGAAGCCAGACCTGAAGGAGGAAGAGGTACGTCAACCTTCAATGCCTCCAACAAAGCATGACGATATATATGAGAAGTGCCGGGCAGAAGAGTTGGTTTGGGCGCCTCGACAGCCGGTTTCGACGATTCTTGAGCGCTTTCGCCCTCCGGGTGCACCACTTGGTCTGCTCCTGACGTCGGCTCTTCTACTGCGGAAGCAGATCGACGACGCTGGGTGGATCGGGATTGAGATAAAGCGAGAAGTAGCTCATCTGAACCCACCGATCCACCCTCCGAATCCGCCCCAGGCGAGGTTAATGCCGACTTGGACGGAACAGTGTGGCGGGTCGAGGGCGCGCAATTTTTCGAAGCCTTCCTCTCCATAACAGGATCCTCCGCCGCACTTGGAAGTTGCGACCGTGTCTTGGCTTGAGATTGCACCGCCTCCAGCTTGTTTTCACGCTCCAGGTCGCACGCTACGCTCCGCCCCTAGCGCCTCTCCACGCGTCTTCGCGCTTCCGAATTTGTTTGCAAATTCTGTGGGGCGGATTTTTAGCCAATGAGCGGCACGATAATCCACCCGATCCCGGTTGAGCGGCGTAACGGGTCGAGGGCGCGAGATTTTTCGAATCCTTCCTTTCCATAACTGGATCCTCTGCCGCACTTGGAAGTTGCGCCCGTGTCTTGGCTAGCGATTGCACCTCTCCCAGCTTCTTTTAACGATCCAGGTCGCACGCTAGGTCCCGCGCCCTCGCGCCTCTCGAGGCACCCTTACGCTTCTTGTTTTGTGCACGAATTTTGGGGGCGGAATTTCAGCCAATGAATGGCGAGAATTTCCGCCCGAATTTCGTTGGGAAATCGTACCACCTGAATGATCCTGTGGGCCCGCGAGGGCGCTCGATGCTACTCCGCGAGGAATGCGATCGGCGATCAGCGACTTGGATAGGCACGTAGCTAACTCATCACGGCACCCGTAGACGATTCCCCAGAGTCGATTCGACTCTTGGGTCCAAATACCGAGATGATCTTCGGAGGCACTAATTCTGCCGGAATAATCGTCGATCGTGAGCTTTAGCTCATCGATCTGCCGATCCAGCTCGAGTCGTTGGAAATATATGACCGACCAATCACCCTGAGGCTGTGAGCATTGTCGAACGACCACTGCGTGCAGCTCCCGAAGACGCGATCGGTTGATCTCGAGACGACGCAAGTCGTGACGAGTGCCGATCAGCCCTTCCAACATCGCTTGGAGCAGATCGAAGTGGCCGTACACCTGCCGAACGGTGTCGACAAGTGTATGCACAGTCGGGAAGACATCGATCACCAGTGGATCTACATACAGCAAGAAGTGAGGATCGATCTAACGTGGAGTTATCAGTTGAATGGCGTACCTGATCCGTTCTGTTGCGGTGCTTTACGAGCGCAACTCTCAACTCCTCTCGGAGCGCATCAATGTTCTGTTGGGACTGATCGACCTCGACTCGGGACTCATCTTGTTCTGCGACGATCTGAGTGTCACCCGAGTCGTCCGAGTGGTCCGATCGGTCAGGGGTTTGAAGATGCGGGGAGTGTGAGCGCCGATCGCCTATGAAGATAAATGTTAGTGGAAAATGTGGCGATCGGAAGTCAAGTGGACTTACCTGGTACACTGGGCTCGGAAGATTGCATGGAATCGAAGACTGTTTGTGAGATCGGGCCTCTACCGTTGTGCGGCTGCGACCAGACTCAGGGGCGGCTGTGGTGAAGTGTAATGAAAATATTTTGACCAGTTTGTACCAGTGTACCAGTTTTCAAGGCAGATCGATCTGGTTGAGTGAAAGGACGGAGTATTTTGGGCCAAACGTGTGCGTGGAGTGTTTTGTACGTGGATTTGCGGTGAGGAATACGGTTTACCTATAGTTTACATATTGGACTTTTATTGGATAAAAAATATAGTGTTCGTATTACATTGGGTTGCGTAAGTCGCCTCTGCACGCCGCAGAGTGTTTGGGAGCGGAGGGTCGAGTAATCCCCTCTAGCTCATTATACCCGGCCAGGACAGAGCTCCACCGGAAGCCCCACGACAGGGAAAACTCGTTACGTTCACTCACCACTCATGTCCAACTCCCGCCACGTTTGGAACATGTTTTTACTGGCTGGGTTACTAACTGCGATCTGCAGTCAAGTCCCAGGAATTGGTTGGATTACTCACTGCGCGCTGCAGTCAAGTTCCAAGAAACTATTGGCTGGATTAATCACTGCTTTTGCAGTCAAGTGCTGCTGCGTGCAGTCAAGTACCAGATTTAACCGCATTCGGAGTGAAGATTTCCGCTTCGTTTACCGATCGGCTATATCGCTTTATCTTTTGTTGGAATTTTGGATCAGTACCCCAGAGGTGGTACATCCATATCGATCTTCTCTAAAGTCTCCACCAAGCAACGGTCCACCAAGTGTGTAACCAGCCCATTACATCGGGTACACAAGTTGAGATGGAAACGCGAAAATCGGACCAGGCGTCCTATGCTGATGATCGGTCGTCTGCTAGCAGCGGACGATCAGATCGGATCGTAGGCGAAGGTTCGCGGGGTACCCCCCCCCGTCAGTTGGAAGGCTGGGCACGATGGTGGTCAGGTTCTCGAACCTACGGTGTTCGATTTTGAACTTGAATCCACCACAGCTCCCGTTATTGCTCTCCCAGATTCCGGGAAACCATTTAGTGTCGTCTGCGACGCCTCCGATTTCGCAATCGGATGTGCTTTGTTACAAGCAGACGATGCAGAGAGGGGACGCGTTATCGCGTTTGAGTCGAGGCAGATTAAACCTGCGGAACGGAATTATCCCGTTCATGACAAGGAGCTACTTGCAATGAAGTATGCCCTTGTCAAGTTTAGGGTTCACCTACTCGGCTCAAAGCCGTTCGTGGTTTATACTGACCACGCGTCCTTACGGACAGCGACGAAGTCGCCTCATCTCTCCCAACGGATGGTCCGTTGGCTCTCCTTCTTTGCGGAGTATAACTTTGAGGTTAAGTATAAACCTGGCAAGCAGAACGTGCTTGCAGACGCGTTGTCACGTCTTCCCAATTACGAGCTCGCTCACGCGACATTCGTCACCTCGTCTGTGGTGGATCTCATACGCCAGGAAAATGAGAAAAACCCACAGTGTACGGCGCTTATCAGCGCGCTGGGTGGAAAGGGAATTGGCTCGTCTGAGCCAACCCTGTCAAGTCGAGCTAAAGCTCGTTTACACCGTTACAGTTACTGTGACGGTTTGCTATATTATAGCACGAGCGCAAAAGACACTCCGCGGGTGGTTGTTCCTCATGATGAGGAACTAAAGTACAGAGTCCTCTTTGAGGCACATGACGCCCCTACCGGGGGTCATTTAGGTCGGGATAAGACCTACAGCGCTTTAAGCGCTTTGTATTGGTGGCTCAACATGTATAAGTGGGTCGGTGCGTATATACGCACCTGTGAGACGTGTCAGAGGGTTAAACCCTTTGCAAGTTCTGCTGCGCCTTTGGCGAGCTTGTCCGTTCCAACGGAGCGTTGGAAATCCATTAGCATGGATTTTATCTTCGGTTTTCCAAAGGATAAGGCCAGGAACACCGGCATATTGGTCTTTGTAGACCGTTTGAGCAAGATGGCTCACCTGGCGGCGGTGCCAGAGTCCATTGATGGAGAAGGAACAGCAAAAGTGTTCCTAGACCGTGTCTTTCGACAGCATGGTCTACCCGATTCCGTTGTGTCGGATCGGGACCCCCGTTTTACGGGACAGTTTTGGGGAGCGTTGTTTAAGGTGCTGGGCACCAAGCTCCTCATGTCCAATGCGGATCATCCGCAGACGGACGGTCAAACGGAACGCGTTAATCGCGTTGTTGAGGATATTCTCCGGGGTTTATGTCCGGACTCTTCAAAGACTTGGAGTGAGATGCTTCCGATGGCCGAATTTGCTATAAACAATTCGGTACATGCATCTACGGGGTTTATCCCGTTTTACGTGAACGATTAGTGAATCCGAGGGTTACGTTGACGCCACGTGTGTGTGGCCCAGGGCTTAAGGGGGGGGGATTCCCCGATGTCAGCCCTGTATCTGTGCGAAAGCACATCGATAAGTTCTTATCGACGCGCCTTAGTGTCTTACGACACGTTTGCGACGCCATGGCGGAAAGCCAAGACAAGAAAAAGGAGCAGGCCGACCACAAGTGCCGGCGTAAGAAAAGGGCGTATAAAGTAGGAGAAAGTGTTTTATTAAACGCTAAAAATCTTCCTACACATGCAGTGTCTAATGTCTTAAGAAACAAACTGCGCCCCAGGTTTGTGGGGCCTTTTAAGGTACTATCCCGATAGGGCTTGTCGTATACCTTGGACATCCCGAAAACGATGCGTACGCATCCAACTTTCTATGTGGGTATGCTTAAGCCATACCAGAACCCGGAGGCGGGTCCCCTCTTGGTGGGGGTTGGTAAGGCGAATTAAAAAATAGCCATAAGAGCCGTAAGACACGGCAGGGCAGAGGAAGCCTGACAGGGCTAAAATGCGACCACGAAGTTGCGCAACGGTCGTCTCGAGAGAGGCAAGCCGCCTCTAGAAGCGTTCAGTGGCATCCCACTCATCGCGGAGTCCCTCGTGGACATCATGGATGTGACGGCTGTGTCGATTACAGCGCTCACGAATCTCCTGTCGCAATTGCGCGACCTCCTCCTCCAATTCTGGATGCGGATGGTACTCCACATTATCATGTGGAGCGTCCGATGGCGCGACGCCATCATCGGGGTATAACCCAGTATCTGGTGAAGTGGAAGGGTTATCCACACTCAAAGAGTTCGTGGGAGTCCGAGACTACCCTACGGCAGGATTGCCGTGACGTCGTTGAAGCTTTCGAGCGGTAGAACCCGCTGCGGATCAACGACCAAAGGGGCGCGAGAAGCCCCTTCACTCCCAGTAGTTGTGAGTTCGCCGGAGACAGATGTGGCGCTCACACAGTCCTCTGGCACAGCGGTGGGGGAAGGGGCGCTGGCGGCGCACGTGCGATAAGGGGCACGTAATAGCTCCATCGCTTTGGCTCTGGAGAATGTCATGCGCAATGCTCTCTCCACCCAAACTTCACGAAGGGAATAGCTGTTGTGCAGCTCATTAAAGCTGGGGAGGAGCTTCTCCCCTTACGCCCAAGCGCGGAATTTCTTTTCTGCATCTTCGGCATTTTCTCCCGGAGAGAGAATGATAGTAACATCGCAGAGGTTCTAAACAGGGGCATCCTGTGCCTGCCTGTCGAGGCGCTCTCGGTACGAGGCGCTAGTGAACTGCTTTTGCGTGATCAGTTGTTGCAGGAGTTTCTCTAGGAGTTCGCATTGATACGGCTGTTTAGCCGCAGGGCCAGGATTATAGAATGCTAAATCATTCCTTACCATAGTCCTGGCCCAGTTTGGGAGGTCACGAGGACCTTCAAAATTATATGCCGCCCGTGGCGGGCGTTTGCGGCCGCGTAACGCAGCCTTTCGTGACTGCGCGGCAAGTTGGGCTTCTTGATCTGCGTCCAGCTCATTGGTGATGATCGCCTTCGGCGATCCGGATATATCATCCGACATTGGCAGGGGTGGCGCACTAGTTAGTGCATTTTCCCCACGTGTGGGGAACGGATTAGGTCACCGACATCGCCTTTCGGCGTTGTCGGAGCGGTCAGCCTTTGGGGAGATATCCCCAAGGCCATCCACCTTCGAGTTTTCGGAATAGTCTACCTCCTCTTCTTGAGGAGAATCCACAGCACCACTAAGGGTGCTCATGGTTAGCCAGAGGTTCTGGCAGTTGGAGTTATCCAACTAAAATTCGTTTATTGCGTAAGCAATAGTCTTGATGGGGGAGAATATGACGGTGTTACATTCTGGTTACATTCAGTTATGTGGTGTACGTGCGTACACTACATTTGGGGTCAGTATTGCCCAGTCCGAAAGGTTTGGACCTATTTGGTTATTTTAACCAATCAGGATAGGATCCCTTGGTAGACGCGTGGCAGCCAGCCACGTTTTAGTACACTGGTGAAGTACACATCATTTTGGATAGGTACGAATTTAGTAAGTTCTACTTAGTATTACATATAGTTTACATTAGTTTAAATTATTTTAGGCTAATTACATATTAAATATACATCAGTTTACATTTCACTCAAAAGACTGCAGGACGCACGACCTCGACCGGTCGCGCGCGCAGTGAGGGGTAGTAGCGTAAGGGAAGTTCTTCCCTTAGCTACCCCTTTATTAAAGGAGCCTTGTGTTAAGACTTTAGCTTGTGCTAAGCTTGTGCTAACTCGTAAACCAACGTGGAATCTTGGCCCCGAGTAAGAGAGTTCTCTCTTACTAAGCCCTTTTATAAGGGCGTATCGGCTAAGTAGCAGCACATCGCCGCTTTAGGAAAGTCTTCCTCTGTGCGCTAGCCGCACCGTGCGTGTACGCACCGGCTACATCGGCAGCCTAATCCTTTCCAACACGTGGGGAAAATGCGCTAACTCGCGCGCCACCATTGCCAACTTCGGATGGCAAATCCGAGTCGCCGAGGGCGACCATCATGATCAATAAATCGGACGCGGCTCAGTACTCATATCTTGCCACACTGGCCCTAGGGTCTGCATTACTCGCTCCAAACGCCCTCCACGGGCGGAATATCGTTTTGGGGGTCCTCGTGATCCCCAACAGTGGGATAAGAATGCGGTAAAGAAGGGTTTAGCCTTCTATACCCCTGTCCCAGCGCAGAACTGCCGCGTCAAATCAAATTCCGGGAGAAACTCCGGGAAAAACTGCTCACGCAGAAGCAGTTCTCTTCCGCCTTATACCGAAAGCGAATCGGGAAACAGGCGCAGGGTGTCTTTGTTGAGAACCTCCGCGAGGTTCCCTTCGTTCTCCGACAAGGTGAAGATGCCGAAGAGGCAGAGCTAAAGTTCCGCGCTTGGGCGGAAGGGGAGAAACGTCTCCCTGACTTTACAAAGCTGTACAACAGCTTTGCCGAACGTGACGTTCGAATAGAGAGGGCATTGCGCTTGGCGTTTTCCAGAGCCAAAGCGATGGAGCAATTACCTTCCCCTTATCGCACGCGCTATGCTAGCGCTGTGCCCTCAATGTGGTGCCGGAGAGCAATGCAAGCTCCGCATCTGCCTCCGGCGAACTCCCAACTACTGTGAGTGAAGGGGCTTCTCCCGCCCTTTTGGTCGGCGAATCGCAGCGGGATTCTCCCGCTCGAAAGCGTCAACGACGTCTCGGCAATCCTGCCGCAGGGGGAGTCTCGGACTCCCACGAACTCTGTGAATGTGGGTAACCCTTCCACTTCACCAAATACTGGGTTCCACCCATATGATGGCGTCGCTCCATCAGACGCTCCACATGGTAATGTGGAACCCCCTCCGAATCAAGAACTAGAGGAGGTGGTCGAGAAATTGCGAGCTGAGTTTCACGAGCGCTGTGATCGACACAGCCGTCGTATCCTGGAAATTCGGGATAGAATCCACGATGAGATGTGCGCGATTGACCGCGTCGAGAAGAGGATTGACTCTCTTGAGTCTGCCCTTGACGGCGGTCGCCGTCTTGAGGGAAGATTTGAAACTTCCGTTGCGGAACTTCGTGGTCGCATTTTGACCCTGTCGGAGTTACTCCGCCCTGCCGCGCTTTACGGCTATCCTCCTTCTCAACCTCCTCCAAGAGGGGACCCGCCTCCGGGTCATGGTATGGCTTAAGCATACCCACATAGAAAGTTGGATGCGTACGCATCACCTTCGGAATATCCAAGGTATACGACAAGCCTTTTCGGGCTAGTACCTTAAAAGGCCCCACAAACCTGGGGCGCAGTTTGTTTCTTAAGACATTAGACACTGCATGTGTAGGAAGATTTTTAGCGTTTAATAAAACACTTTCTCCTACTTTATACGCCCTTTTCTTACGCCGGCACTTGTGGTCGGCCTGCTCCTTTTTCTTGATTTGGCTTTCCGCCATGGCGTCGCAAACGTGTCGTAAGACACTAAGGCGCGTCGATAAGAACTTATCGATGTGCTTTCGCACAGATACAGGGCTGACATAAGGGAATCCTCCCCCTTCAAGTCCTGGGCCACACACACGTGGCGTCAACGTAACCCTCGGATTCACTAATCGTTCACGTAAAACGGGATAAACCCCGTAGATGCATGTAACGAATTGTTTATAGCAAATTCGGCCATCGGAAGCATCTCACTCCAAGTCTTTGAAGAGTCCGGACATAAACCCCGGAGAATATCCTCAACAACGCGATTAACGCGTTCCGTTTGACCGTCCGTCTGCGGATGATCCGCATTGGACATGAGGAGCTTGGTGCCCAGCACCTTAAACAACGCTCCCCAAAACTGTCCCGTAAAACGGGGGTCCCGATCCGACACAACGGAATCGGGTAGACCATGCTGTCGAAAGACACGGTCTAGGAACACTTTTGCTGTTCCTTCTCCATCAATGGACTCTGGCACCGCCGCCAGGTGAGCCATCTTGCTCAAACGGTCTACAAAGACCAATATGCCGGTGTTCCTGGCTTTATCCTTTGGAAAACCGAAGACAAAATCCATGCTAATGGATTTCCAACGCTTCGTTGGAACGGACAAGCTCGCCAAAGGCGCAGCAGAACTTGCAAAGGGTTTAACCCTCTGACACGTCTCACAGGTGCGTATATACGCACCGACCCACTTATACATGTTGAGCCACCAATACAAAGCGCTTAAAGCGCTGTAGGTCTTATCCCGACCTAAATGACCCCCGGTAGGGGCGTCATGTGCCTCAAGAGGACTCTGTACTTTAGTTCCTCATCATGAGGAACAACCACCCGCGGAGTGTCTTTTGCGCTCGTGCTATAATATATCAAACCGTCACAGTAACTGTAACGGTGTAAACGAGCTTTAGCTCGACTTGACAGGGTTGGCTCAGACGAGCCAATTCTTTTTCCACCCAACGCGCTGATAAGCGCCGTACACTGTGGGTTTTTCTCATACTCCTGGCGTATGATATCCACCACAGACGAGGTGACGAATGTCGCGTGAGCGAGCTCGTAATTGGGAAGACGTGACAACGCGTCTGCAAGCACGTTCTGCTTGCCAGGTTTATACTTAACCTCAAAGTTATACTCCGCAAAGAAGGAGAGCCAACGGACCATCCGTTGGGAGAGATGAGGCGACTTCGTCGCTGTCCGTAAGGACGCGTGGTCAGTATAAGCCACGAACGGCTTTGAGCCGAGTAGGTGAACCCTAAATTTGACAAGAGCATACTTCATCGCAAGTAGCTCCTTGTCATGAACGGAATTAATTCCGTTCTGCAGCTTTAATCTGCCTCGACTCAAACGCGATAACGCGTCCCCTCTCTGCATCGTCTGCTTGTAACAAAGCACATCCGATTGCGAAATCGGAGGTGTCGTAGACGACACTAAATGGTTTCCCAGAGTCTTGGAGAGCAAGAACGGGGGATTTTAACAAGCTCACCTTAACCGCTTCAAAAGCGTTTTGGTGTTCAGTTTCCCAACACCAATCAACATCCTTCTTAAGAAGGTCGGTCAATGGCTTCGCCATTTCAGCGTAGTTCTCGCTGTACTTGTGGAGATAGTTGGCTAATCCAAGCCACTTCCGTAAATCTCTACGTTTTACAGGCGAAGGCCACTCCACAATGGCTTTCACCTTCGCGGGATCCACCCGCACTCCATTCTTACCAATGAAGCATCCGAGGAAAGGAATTTCCTCAGCACCAAAGATACACTTGGATGCCTTTGCATATAACTTATGCTCTCGCATACATTCGAGCACTGATCGAAGGTGTATCAGTTGCGTCTGAACATCAGACGAGTCGCCTTCCGCGCGACTATGAACGAATATATCCTCGAAGTACGTCTGAGCGTACTTTCTATGAGGGCGGAAGATTTGAGTCACCAAGCGATTGAAAGTCGCTGGTGCATTTGAAAGCCCTTGTGGCATAACAAGCCACTCCCACAGCATGCCACTAGGCGTACTAACCGCTGTCAGCGGAATATCGGACGATCGCATGAGCACCTGATAATACCCGTCCACCAGATCTAAGGCACTGTACATAGTACAGCCCGCCATATTGTTCTGGAGGACATCCTTCCGAGGAATCGGAGTCTGCATGGGTACGTACCGTAGCTGCATTCAGCTTGTTATACGCATGCACAATGCGCCACTTTCCGTTCGGTTTACGAACACAAAAAGTGGGAGATGAGTGGGGAGACTTGCTCTCCCGTACCATCCCTGCCTCTTCTTTTCCCTTGAAGAATGCGTCGATGACGTCGCATTGTCCTTGGGGAGAGGACACTGCCTAGTGACGCAGTATTTGGTTCCGGGAACCAAATCGATTTCATGTCGGACTCCGTGATCCGGTGGTAACCCCATCGGCGGGTTGTCACTAATGACATCTCCGAATTCCTTTAACAAGGAATGGTAAGGGTCCTCAGGATCCGCAAGGATCTTGACCGCTTCGGGCATTCAATGCCTGTTTGGTTTTCACCAAAACTGACTCGTCCATCGTGGATGAGGAGTTCAACTCCTCTTCCGGACGCAACACGACGACCTCGTCGATTTCATCTGCTTTCAAAGAAGTCTCAAACTCGTTGAAGGACATCTCCTCCAACGACAACAGTTCGACTACCCCAGGCAACCGTTCCAGGCTTACGCCTTCTGTGACAACACCTGTCACACTATTCAGCATCCTGTAGGACTGCTAACTACTGGCCTCGGGACTCATCCCGAGACCCAGATGGGGGGAGTCAATTGCCCCATCTATTGGAAGCGCCACGCGCCTATCCACAGAGGTCTTTACCTCTACCACCGGTGACTCGCCGGTCTCACCTAATACGGCATGGTCGGAATCAATTCCGACGTGCGGAAGAGACGAACTTCGGGTCTATTCGCTTGGAAGCGCCTCGCAATTAACCACAGGGGTCTCTACCCCTACCACTGGAGTCGCAACTTGTTCGCCGGACACGGCCAGGTCGGAATGAATTCCGACCTGTAGAAGAGACGAGCTTCGGGTATCTTCTCTAAGCGCCTCGCGCTTACCCTCAGAGGATTCCACCTCTATCACTGGCGACTCACCAGTCTCGCCTATATCGGCGCGGTGATTAACCGCCGAATCCCCCTCGTTAAGGAACTCTTCCTTAACGCCATTGCGAATGATCGTTTCAGACATCCCAATCTCTGTCATCTCACTCCAGAATCGCTTTTGCGATCGAGCAAAGGTGGGTTCATGACTCGCCAATGCTTCAACCGACCGCGGGTGCGTTGAGCCAATGGACTTAGACTTCCATTCTATCCATGGCTCGTGGCGTTCCAGCCACTTCATGCCCAGAATGAGGTCATACCTCGAGTCCAAATCCAGGACTAGGCAACGTTCTAAGCTGTCGAAGTCTGCAAACTTCAGCTTAAGGTCAATCGAGACCTTGGGTACAGAAACATGTACGCCCGTCGCAAGACGGACCGTGACAACGTCACGAGAACGTGCCTCTAGGGCCTCGGCATACAGCCGACTCTTCACAACAGAATCCCGTCTGACATAATTGTCAGACGCTCCAGAGTCTATCAAGACTCTCCAAGGCTTATCAAAGCCTTTCAAGTCCGCAAGGACTACCAGCAAACCTGGCTGGTACACCAACTCGGTGCTAGAAAGCACCGCTTCCCTCGGGGATTTGTGCTGTCGTCCCCTACACTGGGGATTAACAGCACTGAGGGGTCCCCCAGTATGGCGCCCCGCACCTACTGGGAGCCGTCGTTTCCCGACGGCTTGGACAAGGTCTTTTTCCCCACCCTTGGTCCCTTGTAGCGAGTGTCTCGCTGGGGATTTTTCGGACATATGTTCCTCCGATTATCCATGCTCCCACACAGGAAGCATCTCAGCGGCCCACACCGCTGCAAAATAGCCAAGAGCTTTGCCTCAAAGCTCTGTGAAAAAGAGTCAGAATGACTCTTAGCGGGAGGTTTCTCCTCCGATTCGACCTGACTCAGGTCCATGGGTTCGGTACCCACCTTAGAGGAACGGAAGTTCCTCTCGGCGTTGAACGCCATCTTGAATGCCTCTTCCAGCGATTCGGGTCGGCATCGGAACAATTCCGAACGTGCTGGCCCTTCTCTCAGGCCTCCCATGAAGACGGGGATGGACACATCGTCCGAATACGCTTTCGCGTACATCCCTGCCAACAGGGTCTTAAGCTCCTGGATATAAATCTCCAGGAACTTAGTGCCTTGACGGCACCACAGGAACGTCAGTTGATTCTGGAAAACCAGATCAGGCGTTGCGTACATGTCCATAAGATTCTGCTTAAGGATCTTCCATGTTGGAAACACGTCCTTGACTTATTCCGAGCATGTAAACGCCCATGTACGGGCTTTGCCCGTAAGATGGGTAAATGCAAGTCCCACCTGCAAGTGATCAGCGGTCATGTTAGCTGCGGAGAAGGACGTTTAGACCTCTCGCAACCAAACATAAAGGTTGTCACCCTTCTCTCCGGTGAACTACTTTATCTTAAACATAATGGAGGGCGCACTCCCATGGAATGACCTCCACCGCAACTCGCCTCATGAGCGATGATGGCATTCACCCTTGCCTTTACGGCCTCAAGGCCTTGCTCCACTAGGAGATTCATACTTTCTTCCCCCGTTAAGGGTAACAGCCTTTTAAAGGCTTCCTGTTGGACGAGGGTCAAACTATCCCAATCGTCCTGATTCATCCTTTGCAGAGGATGCCTAGTCTACCAACACAGGTGTTGGATTGACTACAAGTGCTACCAGATGTAGCCGGTGCGTATACGCACGGTGCGGCTAGCGCACAGAGGAAGGATCTTCCTTAAAGCGGTATCTACCGCTACTTAGCCGATACGCCCTTATAAAGGGCTTAGTAGGAGAGATCTCCTACTCGGGGCCAAGATTCCCGGGTTTGTTTACTACGTAGCCTTAACGGCTGTCTTCCCTTTACGGGGTGTAGATAAAGGGAGGGCTCCCTCTTACCTACGACACTCACTGCACGCGCGACCGATCGAGGTCGCGCGTCTTCTATTTAGAGTGAAATGTAAACTGAAAAAATATATATATATTTAATATGTAATTAGCCTAAATTAATTTAAGCTAATATAAACTATATGTAATACTAAGTAGAATATTACTAATTCGTACCTAGCTAAAATGTAGTGTACACACCTGTGTACTGACACGTGGATGGCTGACACACCACCACACCAAGGGCCCATGCCCTGATTGGTTAAAATAACCAAAGGTTCGAAACCTTTCAACCCGGCCAATACTGACCTCAACCGTGGTGTACTCATGTACACCAACACTCAGTGTTACCCGAATGTAACCCCGTTACACATGCCATCCTGAGCCAATATGGGTACCAGCCTCTCAAAAGCTTATTGTTGGACGGGGGTTAGCTGACCCCAATCGTCCTGGTCCATCCTTTGTAGAGGATGCCGTCTACAAACACAGGTGTTGGATTGACTACTAGTGCTACCCTATGTAGCCGGTGCGTAAACGCACGGTGCGGCTAGCGCATAGAGGAAGACTATACTCAAGCGGCGATGCGCCTCTACTTAGCCGATACGCCCTGATCTTAGGGATTAGTGTGAGATTTCTCTCTCACTCGGGGCCAAGATTCCCTGAATTTAGTGTTAGCGTACGCTAACGCCTTAGTCTAAGTCTTCCCTTAGTAGGGAGTAGCTAGGGGAGGTGATCCCCTGCTACGACACTCACTGAACGCTCGACCGTTCAGGGTCGTGCGTCTAGCAGCATAAAGTGTAGATTGTAAACTGATTTATTATTTAATATATAATAGAAAAGTCTAATGCGCCCCCCCCCCCTTTTGGCTAACCCCCCCCCCCCCCCCCCCAAATGAGAATTTTGAATATTTTTTCATAAAAAGTTATCCTTTTTTCGAGGAATGATAAATCGACTGGCAAATAATGATAAATCCACTAGAAAATAGATATGTATAGAGATGCATACACTCATCCTCCCGTCCAATGAGCAAGAAAGCGAAAAACTGCAACTCTAGCCCTCCTCGTCTCTCACTGCCTTATTTAAGTAGCCACGCACGCTCACACCAACATGCCGTCTTCGTCACTATCCTCCACCTCCACCATGCGCGCGTCCGCGTCGTCCACCAACTCACTTAATACCGTGAGCTCATCCAAGTACGTCTTGCAATTACACGCACGCGCGAGCAAGTCAAACCCGTCCGCAACATACGCGCTCAACACTTTCGGCTGCACGCAATGCACTTGTCAAACGAAGGGCCCGCGACCACGCCCTTCTCGAACGCATTCAGGAACCCGCGCACTTGATGCGGGACAAACTGGATCGGAGCGGACGCGTTTTCGGGCTTCGTTGCACCCACACACTTGCCCTCGGGTGCGTGCAAGAGCGCCCCGAGCGGTTCCACGGCCGTGGCCGCGGACATCGGCGCGAGCCCCAGGCGTCGAAGATCTAGGATGGAGCAAACGCACTGTCATCGACCGTGGAACGTGCAGGAACATCCGTGGATCGTCCGGGCGTGAAGTAGCCCGTTAGGTGCTGGTGATAGAGAGACACATACACTGGCGTTAGAGAGAAAAGATTTAGAGAGAGAGAGCATAACAGTGCTCGTTGTGGGGTGTGGGTTGCAAATACTACTGCTCGCTCACGTACCTGCACCTGGTCGTCGAGCTGGAACTCGAGCTTGAGCGAAGAAAGCTTTTGCCAGAAAAAAACGTCGGGTGCGCTGTTCCATGGCTGGAACTTGAGGATGTGCCACTTGGTCTTTGCGTTGTCCGTCATTGCGTCGAGCCGGGATAGAAATGACATGATACGGTATAAATTCATTTCGCTGGAGATAAAAATCCAGCTCAAAGTAAGGGAAATCGCACGAAAAACAGCACTAACTAGTTTGAATTTCGTGTATGCATCTGTATACATATCTATTTACCAGTGGATTTATCATTCCTCGAAAAAAGGATAACTTTTTGTAAAAAATATTCAAAATTCTCATGTGGGGGGGCGCGTTAGCCAAAATGGGGGGGGGAGCGCATTAGACTTTTCCTATATAATTAGCCTAATTTAATAAACTATTGTAAACTATATGCAATACTAGGTAGAACTTACTTAATCCGTACCTAGCCGAAAATGTAATGTACACCACCTGTGTACGAACACGTGGCAGGATGCCACGCCTTCACCAAGGGCTCCCGCCCTGATTGGCTAAAACAACCAATAAGTCCGAACCTTTCGGACTGGTCAATACTTGACCTTAACCGTTGTGTATTTACGTACACCAACGTAACTAAATGTAACCCCGTTACATTCGCGGGGTACCCCCCCCCCGTAAGTTGGTCGGCTGGGCACGATGGTTGTCGAGCTCAGGAAACTTCGGTGTTTGATTTCGAACTCGACTCTACCACAATGGTGCGCGTGACCGGATCACTTGGTGACCGTGGATATCACCGCGATGTCTCGCAAAGTATGGATTTTTCAAGTTTCAGTATGGATTCAATCTGAAGAGGACACAAGAAACGTTTATCGCCTTGTGTTATAATTGTTGGAGAGGAAAGCGATGTTCAATCTGGTCAAGTGGAGGACCAGATCAAAATTAATGAAGTTACTCCTCCCCATACCGCGCCGATCGACCCAAGGAGCGCTTATCGCCTTGTGGCGTGGTCGTGGAAAAGGAAAGCGATGTTAGATCTGGCCAGGTGGAAGACCAGATCGAGATAATAAGTTTTTTACTCCCCATAAGGCTCCAACTGGACCCGATCGGGCTCATATCAAGTCTTGCTATAGTTCCGGAAAGGATCAGGACTCTGTTTCGGATCCTATGTATTTCGACGTCAAATTGCATAATGTGGAAAACACTGTGGGGGTGGACTATACTGATCCCCCCAAATTATCTATGAAAAGCCTAAGCAGAGGCTCACGATGTTCTCGGATGAAGACGACTTGGAAGAAAAGTCGTTAATCGGTGACGGGGTGGTTGATGACGAAGTTCTGAACAATATTTATTACGTTTATGAATTAAAGAAATTTATTCGTGAGAATGAGGTCACGCTAATCGTCAACCCCCTAATTCCCGATTATTTTCATGGCCCTACTACTGAACCGATTGTATCGGATCGACCGCTGGAACTGGTGAAGAATTTTCTAGCGATGTTGGCTGAGATCGGATTGAAGGTGCAGGACCACGATGGTGTCATCAAGTTGTTTGAGATCGACACATGGAAGCTAAAGTTTGCGAGGTCGACCTTACACGATCATTTGGTGCCGTTGGTGGGGGCGGTGCGCCGCGCAACTCCCACAATTGTACTAGAAGGTCCGAAACTCGCTGTATCACGTGGAGAACATATTCACTTTCGGATAACATCTCACTTTGAGGGTCGCCGCCTTCCTCTAAGTACTCGTCAGAGTTGGAGGTCGGTGTGGAGCGGATGACCATGGGTCATAGTAACAGTCGCACAGAACATAAAGGGAAGTGCGGCAGCGTGGGGAGGCATGCCAGTCGGGGCCTCGAGCGCGCCCACAGGTATCGACATCCTACAAAAAGGACCCAGTCACCTCTCCCGCAACTAAAGGAATCATGCAGGCCATGTTTGAGGCTATGATGAAGCGTTTACTGGAAAATCAGTGCCGATTACCTCAGCGCCCTCATGCACCAAGCCGACCGGTCCGGCAAAACGACACTGTTTACGTGGATGTCGATATAGAGTCGGTAACATCGGCAGATAAGATGTTTGAAGGTGAATGAGTGGTTTTTAAGGTGAAGCACAAGTCGCATCCAGCTCGCCCTCGCCGATCGACAAGTAGCAGCGATTTCGACATGGAGTCGACCAGCGAAATTGACAACGAATACGGTGGTACGGGCATAGGCAGGACGCGCAAGGCAAACTTAGCTTCGCCTACAACGTTTGACTTCGGTTCAACGGCGATCCCAAGGATTCGTATGGCTGCAACTACCGAGTTGGAGGATTTTACCGTCAAAGATGCTGATGAAGAGCAAGCCCGATCGTGGTTCAGCCGAACGAAGTCAGCCTTTTTCCGTGATCAGACGCCAAATAAAGAACGGTGTCTAATCTTCCGAGATTTGATGAAGGGACGGGCTGCGAATTGGATCCAACAGTTAAGTCGGGATGTCCGGTCTGATTGAAACCTGTTATGTATGGAATTGCAAGGGCAGTATTGCCACTCCGGCTTTTATACTGCTAGGAAGTACCATCACATGATGAAAAGAGGAGATGAAACGCCGATCGAGTACCTCCATCGACTCAACGTGGCCGCGATGCGTGCAGGGATCCCGATCAAGGAGAACGATCCGCCGACCGGCGCTGCCCAGGAACATGTGGGTCATTTTATCAGCACTCTGGACGATCTGGAGCTGTCCGATCAGCTTACCTTACTGCGTCTCAAGGACGTAGGAGAAGTGGAGCAGACAATGCGTATGTTGCGCCACTCCCGCAGTATGAGAACGAAGGTTGCTGTCGGATCAAACTGATTCCGATTGAAGACCCAGGCTGATCCAGTGAAGAGACAGCCAGGTCGTCCCGAGCGATTAAATCAATCGTGGCTGATGACAACACCGGGTCGGAAGAGGAGAGTAGTGTTCGGTCCAGCCTGGAGTCAGAAGAGGAGCAGTACCGTCACATTTTTGTCGCCCAGTCTGCACCAATAGATCGACCAGTCTCACGCCTTGCCGAATTTAAGGCAGGAAACAGCAACAGGGTGGACCCGGATTCGCCATACAAGAAGTGCACACACTGCGGATCGACCAAACACGATAATCGGGGCTGCTGGTAAAGAATTACCTGCAAAAAGTGTGAAAGACGCGGCCACCCTACAAATCACTGTTTGTTTGTATGCAAGGCGTGTGGAGAAATTCACGAAGATGGACAGTGCAATTTGGAAGCGTTCTTTAACCAGATGCATAAGTGGTATGTGCCAGGCAAGCATGCAGGAATGTTGCCACCAGATGTGGAGAAGATGCTTAACTAGGTCGCTAGCCAGGTTGGAATCAGGGTCGAGCCGAGCGATCGACGTTCAGCATATATGAATATGTCGGAAAGGACGACAACTCAACAGCAAAAAGGGCAGTCTAAAGGAGTCATTCGATTTACAGTCTTACGACTGATGATTATTCCCGATCGAAGGTCATTATGCAGTTGGACCAGCTGCCTGGCGAGTCACGTGGATATTGGAAGTATCACGCTCCCTTTAAATGGTTTAAACAGACAAAAGCCCGTGGGAAGATCAACAATGAAAAGGCGACGATGTTATTCGACTCTGGAGCAGAAGTCTCGATTATCGGCATCGCCTTTTCTTGTAAGGTCGGATGTCAAGTTGACTATGCACAGAGGAAAGAATGCGTCGGAATCGGTGAAAATTCCTACATGACCTAAGGGAGGACGCGTGTCAAGATTACTCTATCTGGTTAATTGGTCTATTTCTTTAGCGCTTGGGTCGGTAATCTGACCGGCCAGGACGCGTACCTTGGTATGAATTTTATGGTGCCGGCAGGAATACGCCTCGATCTGTCGCATGGAGTACTTACGCTTCCAGACGAAGTCCAGATCAAACTGGCTGGTCGACGCCCCTTCACGGATCACGCACTGATCTGGTAAGGAGGAACCAAGATATCACCATTCCTGCGGGTCGATTAGCAGATATCCCAGTGGATAAGGGCTACCGGACAAGGAAGTTGTGGTTGACCGGGGGCGATCACTGGTACCGACGTTTGTGGAAGGCGGAACTCGAAGCGATTACGCACGAGTAACTAACATCGGTAACAAACCACTGATGTTAGGCAACGCTACGATCCTCGGTATGTGGCTGGACGAAGGATAAGTTCCGAGAAAGATGGGATTTATTTCGATCGGATCAAGACGGTATATTGAGTGGCAAAGCTTTGCGTGTAAAGCCACCACAGATCGGGTCGGCGATGATAAGTCAGACGAAAGAAGACCCCTCACCTTGGACGGAAAGTCCGGGTTACGTAGCGACCAAGATGTGCCGAAGTTATCAGCGCAATCACCCGATACAGTGGGCTTACAGGCAGATGTGTCGAAAGTCGTTAATGGAGTTGTATCACGAGATCGGGTGACAGTGGAACCGACGGTAGCTGTGGGCGATCGTTGTGTTGTTGGAGACGAGTTTGATGGAGCTTCCAACCAAGTTGTTACTGCAGAAGGGCAGACCGTCGACGAGGATCAAGATTGCCCGTTTGACAGGGGCGGACTGAGTGAAGTCACCTCACCGGATGACCTGGTGTATATGCACGGGGGCGGGGAGGAGTGCGTTTATGGATCGGTGAATCCGATCTGGAATGTAGCTACCCCAACATGAAGTGCTAACCGATCCGCTCGAACTACTATAGACAGTCCACAAGCCGCAGACATCCCCGATCGGACCGAACAGCTCAAGGAATTAATATGGTAGAAGAAATACTGGCTGATCTGGAAGGGCGATGCTGATACCGACAGTGGTGATGTCATCCCGCCCATTTGAATTCATATAGGCCAGGAAGACGTGTTGTGGTCGAACGCACCGGGAATATCCGATCCACTTGAAGGATCGCGAAGAACAAATTTGGATCGGTGAATCCGATCTGGATTATGGCGATCAGTATAAGAAGGCCAAGTGAAACCGAATGAATCAGAATTGTTATGGGGCGACGCAGGTTGACGAAGTAGAAAATCAAGATTTACAATAGATCCGATCGGTAATACCGATCGGCGCGAATTTGTGATGTTCTATTGTGGTTACGACTACGGATATGTGACGAACTATGATGAACTGGTAATATTTCGATGGTAGCAAAGTGGCTTGAGGATGTGGATATTTTTTGATGATGACGGTAACGATTCTCTCGTGTGGATGCAATTGGATGTGGCAAGGGTGAACCTAGATTAACGAAATTAAAGGCTAAGACGGGTGGGACATATGGGTAATCGAAAAAAAGAGTTTTATTAATGATGAATGCGCGAATGATTGCCCGATCGGCTTCTGCAATTACAACGCCCCATAGCCGACTGACAATCATGGCTGGGTGATCTGCGATCTTCTGGAAAATTGGTTACGCCAAGACTGCTCCTTGTCCAGCTGGGTCAAGGCGTCTATCAAGTTGTCGATTACAGTGTTGCAGTGGTATCCGGGGTATTCCAAGCTCCGTCTTCAACCAAATCCCCGCTTTCTCCACGCGACGCCTGGCCATATGGAGGACAAACGGATATAGGAAGATGTCGATGTCACATTCTCTTTCCCGCACGCCCTCCAAAACGAATTGACAAATCGACAGCCAGGATTCACCCGCCCGACTCTGGCTATACTTTGAACGTGGCCAAATCCTTGATCAGATTTACTTGTCCTGCGGGAAGCACCAGATAGTGGGTTGATTCCCAGATTGCTTGGCAGTGGGTGCTGCGGTAAAGTGTGGTGAACGTGTACAAATCCTTCTTCAGCTTTACTTGTCCTGCGGGAAGCACCAGATAGTG
This sequence comes from Peronosclerospora sorghi, assembly GCA_026184515.1. Lineage (NCBI taxonomy): Eukaryota > Oomycota > Peronosporomycetes > Peronosporales > Peronosporaceae > Peronosclerospora > Peronosclerospora sorghi. Next base: position 16,150,007 of record CM047583.1, read on the forward strand.
GGTTGTTCCCAGATCGTTTGGCAGTGGGTGCTGCGGTATTAACCGAGGCGACCCAAGAACGAGGCGATCCACGGAATCTGTGTGAACATGGCGTCCAGGTCAGGGATAAGAAAACTTCCCACGGCTTGGCGTCATACAGACGGGCGACCTTCGATCCGGTGATAAGATCGGGTCGCCACTCGGTTTCACTTGGATGATTAACCGCCAGCGGGAAAAGCCAGTAGCCCGGACGCGAAAAAGTGCGGACCAGATTCTGCTTGGTCGGAACAGATCGCCGCAGCAGATTGATCTGCCCCGGAGACCAAGGGTCGTCAGCAGCCAGACCCGAAGGAGGGAGAGGCACGTCAACCTTCAATGCCCCCAACGATGTATGACGATATAGACCAGAAGTACCGGGCAGAAGAGTTGGCTTGGGTGCCTCACCAGCCGGATTTTCGATAATTCTTTGACGCTGTCACCCTTCGGGTGCACAACTTGGGCGGCTCCTGTCGTTGGCGCTTCAACTGCGGCAGCGGATTGACGACGCTGGGTGGATCGGGACCGTGATATAACGGAAGAAAGCTCAACTGAATCCGTCGATCCACCATCAGAATCCGCTCCAAGCGAATCTAATGCCGACTTGGATCGGGTAGTATTTGGGGTCAAGGGCGCTTGAGTTTTCGTATCTTCAACTGGATTGGTTGAATCCGCTGTTGCGCGCAGAAGCTTCGCCGGTGTCTTGGCCTTCTTACGCGGTACCGCTGGATTTTCTTCGTAGTCTGGATCGGCCGCTATGCCCCGCGCCCTCGCGCCTCTCGCTGCTCCCTTGCGTTTCTTGGTATGCGTGCAAATTTTGGGGGCTGAATTTCAACCAATGAATGGCGAGAATTTCAGTCCGAATTTTGTTGGGAAATACTGCCGGCGAAATGCGACTGCGGGTCCGCGAGGGCGCTCGAGACTGCTCCGCAAGGAATGGATCTAGAGACTGGCGAACTTGACAGACACGTAGCCAGCTCATCGCGGCACCCGTGGACGAAACCCCAGAGTCGATTTGGTTCTTGGGTCCAAGTGCCGAGCCGATCTTGGAAGGCATCTGTTCTCTCGTAGTGATCGTCAATCGTGAGCTTTAGCTCGGCGATCTGCCGATCCAACTCGCGCCTCTGAGAATACAAAACCGATCGGTCGGCCTGATGCTCCGAGCTTTGTCGAAGGACCACTGCGAGCTTCTCTTGAAGATGGGATCGGTTGATCTTGAAACGACGCATGTCGTGACGAGTGCCGATCAGCCCTTCCAACACCGTTCGGAGCAGATCGAAGTTGCTGTGCACCTGCCGAACGGTATCAACAAGTGTTTGCATGGTTGCAAAGACGTTGATCGGTAGTGGTTCTACATACAGAAGGAAGTGAGGATCGATCTAAAGTGGAGTTAACGGTGGATTGAAGTACCTGGTAGGTTTTGTTTCGGAGCCGAGGCCTTGAGATGTTTAATCTTGGCCATCAAGTCTGAACGATCAGCTTGTAGAACCGTTCTGTGTCACGACGAATTTTCTGGAACGCGGCGTTGGTCACGATCTGCTTTTCACGCTCATCTCTCAACTACTCTCGGAGTGCATCGATTGTTTTTTGGGACCGATCGACCTCGACTCGGTGCTCATCTTGTTCGCTGACAATTTGAGTGTCACCCGAGTCATCGGAATGGTCAGATCGGTCAGAAGTTTAAATATGTGGTGAGTGCGGGCACCGATCGCCTACGAAGACAAGTTTTAGAGAAATTGTGACGATCGGAGATCAAGTGGATTTACCTGGTACATTGGAATCAGAGGAATGCATGGGATTGAATACTGTTTTTGAGATCTGGCTGATACCGTTGCGCGGCTGCGACCAGACTCAGGGGCGGATGTGGAGAAGTGCTATTGAAAATTTTTGAGTAGCATAAACCAGTGTACCAGTTGTCAAAGCGGATCGATCGGGTTGGCTAAAAGGATGGAGTGTTTTGGGACAATCGTGTGCTTGGAGTGTTTTGTACGCAGATTTAAGGTAAGGCACACGGTTTTGCATGTAGTTTACATATTGGATTTTAATTGGTTATATAATATAGTGTTTGTATTACATTGGGTTGCATAAGTCGCCGCTTTTTAGGAGTCATTGGGAGCAGAGGGCGAACACGGTCCCCTCTTGCTCATTTATTCCCGGCCAGGACACAGCTCCAGCGGAAGTCCCACGACGGAAAGCTCCCATCACGTTCACTCACCCCTCAACTCCCGCCACGTTTGAAACGTGTTTTTCTATTTGTATTGGCTGGGTTACTCACTGCTTTGCAGTCAAGCACCAGAATTTTTAATGGCTGGATTACTCACTGCCGCGTGCAGTCAAGTCCCAGATTTTACCCGCGTTTGGAGTGATGATTTACACTCCATTTGCAGATCGGCAGCATTGGATTAGCTTTTCGTTGGTTTTTAAATGAATTACCCCAGAAGCGGTACACCCATATCGGTACTGCCAAGGTCCTCACTAAGCGACGGTCCACCGAGTGTGTAGCCACCCACACCCATGGATACACAAGGTGATACGCAAGACAAATCGGACTCGGCGTCCTGCAGTGCCGATCGGTCACCCTATCGGCACCCAGGCGAAGGTTTGCGGGGTACCCCCCCCCCCTACGTTGGTCGGCTGGGCACGATGGTGGTCTAGTTCCGGAAACTTTGGTGTTCGATTTCAAACTGGACTCCACCACATAGTCATTTCCATAACGGCCGCGAAAGTTAATTCATAATCAACTCCATACCCCTATTCATTACCACAGGCTATCAGCCTTGCCTTGAACCGCTCCAACTTTCCATTTGCATCGGTCTTGGTCTTAAAAACCCACTTTTATGCAGTGGTTTTTCGTGGATCTGTCTTGGAATTACATTCCACAATTGATTTCCTCCAATGCTTGAAGTTCTTTTTTCATAGCTTTCAGCCAGTTGGAGTAGTTTCTTCTCTTAACTGCTTTGCCGTAATTTCTTGATTCGCTTTCCAGTACCATGTTTACTTCTTGAACTTCATCTTCTTTGGTTTCATCATCATTCGTTTTGTCTGCGGCCATGCTTTCCACATATTTTCTTGTCAAATGTCTCTCGCGCGTCCACCTGTACTTTTTCTTCGACTTTTTTGTTCCACTTCCTTTTTTATTCGCACTTGATAGCGCTGCATCTTCTTCTGCACCGTCATTTCGATTTGTCGCCTCTACAACCGCTCCTTCTGACCTTCCATCTCCATTTCCACCGAGATTTCATTAGTTTCACCTTTGAAAAGCTCCCTTAGCTGTCGGTTCTACGTTTCATCTAGCGTTTCTATGTTATTGATGTGTTGCGTTACCGTAACCTTGTTCTCACACTTTAGGTGCACCTTGGTCTCCTCTCTTTTGCCAATGATAATGCAAATCTGGGCACGATGCGCCAACATATTTGTCCCGGGATTCGTATAGACCGTGCACGGCGATCCGAACGTCACGATTTCTCCTAGGTTGGGCTTCACACCCGTCAAAACTTCCAATGGCGACATTCTCTTTTCATTTGCACTTGTTGTCGTCCTGTTCATCACATACGCTGCATACTCCGCAGAATCACCCCAGAAAGACAAGTTAAGACCACGTGCGAACAACACGCATCGGGCCATTTTCATCACGGTCCGATGCATGCGCTCTGCCTTGCCGTTACTAGATTGATTGTTTGCTTCCGATCTCTGCCCTGATATGCCGGTGTTCTTCAGAAGTAGTCAAGCGTCTTGAATTCTGCGCCTCCGTCCGTCCGCGACACGTGAATTTTACGGTGAAAATGTTCAAACTTATTATCGGTCATATCCTTGGTCTTAGCCAGGAAAATCCGCACGTAATTTCCTCTGTAATCTATATAATTCACCAAGTAACGATTGCCCAGTCTATCCCTTGATGTCACTGGCCCTTTAAGATCTGAACAGATCACTCCACCTATGCGGTCTACGGGCGCGTGCTGACCCGTGTCCTTCTTCGACTGGTCGTTTTTGCTTTGTTTTCCCTGAGCACAGGATAAACAATTTGGACGCGTGAAATAGGTGATCTTTATTCCATACCTTGCGTCCTTAGACATTGAAATACTCCAGCCATAATTCAAATGGCCCATGTGTGAATAAAATTGCATCAAGATTCCACTTTGTACATCTTTGTTAGCTTGAAAATCTGTCTCATTTTCTCGCAACACTGCCATAACTGTGTCGCCTAAGCTAACTCGGTCTCGCTCGACCCTTCCTTGCACCGTCAAGACGTTATTCATTATTAATACGTCTACGATGGCATTTCCAATATCTTGCTTGATTAACGCTCTTCTGCTGTTAACGTATGACAATACGTTTTCTATTTCCTCAAGAATTCCATAGGACAGAATGTTTCTCGTCAATGATTCCACGTAAAAAACATTCGTGATCTTGAGAAGTGTCTCCTTGCTTCCACTAAGTACGTTTAAGTAGACAGACCCCTTCTTGTTAATTTCCAAGCGCTGGACGTCTGCTCTTGTAACAGACACCAGATACCGCTTCGATATCCACTAAAACAAGTTTCGTCATGGGTCAGGTGCATGCAAGCACCGCTGTCTAGAATCCACTTGTATTCACTCGCTTTACGCGTGTGCTTCGACACCCTCAGCACAAATTCTTCCTTTTTGTGCTTCTTGGTAGAGCAGTTTCGCAACATATTCCCCGCTTCACCGCATCCGAAACATGAGTTCTCGGTGCCTTCTTACTATATAACATTCACTGTACCATCACCATATGATCTTGGTCCCTTGTCTTCGAACTCCACTGCTTGAGCGAATTGCCATATCTGCTCAGCTTGCCTGAGATAGTCTTGTCGGGTGTGATCGTACTTGGAGATGAGTATCTGCCTCGTGTTCGGTGCTGCGTGATAGATCACGTTGTTCAGCACCAACAATTAACAATTTTACCCGACTGCTTCAGCGACGGCCGTCAAGTATAAGTAATGGTCGGACCATGATCTTGAGGTACTTTTTCTTGCCGTTAGCAACTTAATTTCTTGTTCTGGCGTGATCTGAATATTAAACACGGATAACATTTTATCCATAATGTACCACACTGGGGTTTCGCACCACCACCCTTCAACTTGTCTGTTGTAGTAGAATTCTTCTGGGTCCGCCAAGTAATGGCCCAGCAGATCCACCTTCACGTCTTCTGGCCACGGATATCCACATAAGGATTTAGCCATACTCACTTGCCGCAGAAATTTCTTGCCCCACGCTTGGAACCCGATCCTAACCCCTTGTAGGTTTCGGTTCCATCAAAATGTCTTATCTGCAGTTGCCTTTTTCCTTCATACTTGGTGCTCTCACCAATCCAACTTGCTGCGGCGGCACGTTGGCTTGACCACCTTGGCCAATGTACTGATAGTTCACATTTCCACGCTGCTCATAGCGTGCGCCACCTCCAGGCAGGCATCCTCCCCCTTGAGAACGCATCTTTTCCTACATGGCAAATTTCTTCGAGGCTTTGTCTTATTTGTAGACCAGTTAGGAAAACTCTCTTGTCTGTGTTGCTATCGATTAGCGGCGCGATGCTGATCCTTATGTCGACTCTGTGTGGTTGCGCCACGTTATTCTTACGATCTTTCTCGTCCTTCGACATCTCGATCTTGTTAAGGCGATCCATGATGGTCGTGAGCATATCCATCATACATGACTCTTGTTCGCTTGCATGTGCCTTAGCCTTCTCCTTAAGGTTGGTTTCCCCACATTTGGGGTCATAACCTATTCATGAGTCGTATCATTTGCCCTTACTATTCGTATGCGCGAGTTTCCAGTTATTTAACATACTCCAAACGTGAAAAACAACGTAACAACAAAGGTAGCGAGATACGTAATAAAATCAATAACAACTTACTTTATTCATTACAATTATCCACGTCGTAAAACTCCACAAAGTAAAACGTAAGCAAACCACAGTGTTCCACACTCCACGAGAGATAAAATATCGTTCCGACCTTAATAGGGCATAACTTCACCAATAGTGTGCTAGTGCAACTTGCGTGCGAAGAAAAAAAAGTGACTATTAGAATTAAGTTTAATACTTAACCTAATAAATTTAAGTATAAAATTTGGTATGACCCAAAAAATTGGGTACAACCCAAAATGCATTTTGCTGAAAAGTTGCATTTGACCCATTTACGTCCAGCATCGGCTTCAGCCGGGGCGCGGGTCCTTCCAACAAGAGGTTCTCTGTTTCACATGTAGGGGATTACGTTTTCCTTAAAAGTAACCACGTGCATGTCGCCGGCGCGGCAAAGAAGACTTCAAAGTTGGTCAATGATTTAGATTTTCTCGTCCGGGCTTTAAGCTTCGAGTATTGATTTCATGTCAGGGTCTATATACCTGAACATATTTACCAATGCGCTAAACTGCCGCCTGAAAGATGAGGATTCCTCGTGAGTGACCCTGCACTAGCGCTCGGCTAAGGTCATCCTAAGCAAGAATTTTTTTGTCGCCTCATCTGTTAGACACCTACGGAACGTGCCAGTCGTCGTGAAGACAGACTACAAATTGCTACCAGGTGTAACAGGGATGCTGTTACAGGCTTACTGTGTACAAGTGCGTGAGGAAGCGCGCGACGATGTTGAACCAGATGTAAAGTTGTTTCTAATCGTTCATCTGGTGTTAAACAAAATTAATCGGGAATTTACAAATAAGGGAGAGATTTTGAAAATTGTTACAGATAGGGGAGTGCTTCAAAGATATTTACAAATAAGGGAGTGATGCCACTGCAAATTTGCGCGGAGCATCGGCAGTCCTTAAGTTCATCAAATGCACCAATCACCATACACCCACCTGCGCACATCCTGTACTGTAGTAGACTAGTCTATATCCGTGGTCTAAATCGCCTGTATGCGCACTGCACTCGCCCACGCACTCCGTGCGGCTCTCACTCCGCTTGCACCCCTCACAAGATGGCACTGTAAGTATTCCACCGTGCCTCTGCGATCGTAACATTCCGGGATGGCCATCCTCATGTATTAATAGGGTAGAAACTGGCAACAAACCATAAGTACAGTACATCATTTGGCCCCGATGACAGACCAGCCGAACTATAGTTGAATCCAACCTCCATAAATCAGACGCCGTAATGGAGATCACTAGTCAACCATCACCTCCAGCAACATCGAGCCGATTTGTAGCTCTTGGCAACGGGGTATTTCAGCAATACAGCGATTCTTCATACTATTTTCGCTTCTGACGATTTTGGGTGAAGTTCCTCCTCCTCACCATCTCCTACTCCATGGACGATTATGACCAGTATGTCAGACAGCGTTGTACCGGTCGCTTGCATCCTGACCGGTTCTCTCGCTGCGGTGACGTATTTTCTTCCACCTCCCATCCTTCCCCTTCTGTGAAACACAGCTGCCCAAAGGCAGTGGATGTGAAATCAACAGCATGGGATTGAAAGACGGAAAATGCGAATGCTCTAAGCTAGGATCAAGACTACTATGTCTGGAAGGTTCCCATGGATGGTGCCTTTGAACATTTCCTTCTATTGCTTTGATTTTATTGTTCTGACAGGTATGGACATACAGTTGGATTGTCCAAGAGCATCAGGTCTCCAAACGCCTAGACGGAATGAAGGAGGGGAGAAACACAGAACTTTAAGCTAGGACGGAGACAAATCCATCTGGTTGCTATTTTGAATGATGCAGTGAAAAACGAAGGCAATAAGACTTACACGTTGTTTTGTCGGTGCCTGTACGAGCATTGTGCCCTTTCTGGTTACATTTGGAACATGTAACCTGATCTTCTGTTGCTACCTGTCCTCGAGACCGAATGAGGACTTTCCAAGGTCGCCCAGCCTGTCGTATCTCCAAGGGTAGAAGCGTGTATCCATCCACAACATATGTAAGGGCATCAACAGGAACTGCTGGGACACGGTATGTTTCGATCAAGGAGCGTGAGAGCTAGGAGCGTTAGAGCGAGCGACGTGGCAGCCTGATCGAGCCACGCGTCAGTGTGAGAGCGAGCAACGTCGCAGCGTGAGCGAGCAACGTGGCGTGTCGTGCAAATTTGCAGTGACACCACTCCCTTATTTGTAAATATTTTTGAATCACTCCCCTATCTGTAATTATTTTCAAAATCACTCCCTTATCTGTAAATGACCGAAAATGAATTATCCCTATTTTCCTGAAAGTGGCCTACACAAATATAGCTTTCGAGATACGGGATGGTCTCTATGAAATACAACTACCTGAAGTGTTGACTTCGGGTGAAGTAGCTACTCCAAGAATGTAAACCCACGTCTGTTTCCCGAATGAACGGCGAGATGATCATGTGTCGAAGGTCGAGGGATGGGACTGCAAAAGCGCATGCAAAAAAACTTCCTTCTATGGAGCATCACTTGACTACTGGCCTAAGATTCACACTAACATGTTCATGGACTCCACTCAACGTTTGCACCCCGAGCCCCCCGCGATAAAGAGGCACGACGTCGACTCAAAGAGCGACAAGACGTTGGCGGTCGTCACCAACAGAATCAAACTCACGAGCAGAAAGACGATAAACCAGCCGGACCGGATGCTGTAGCCTCCAAAGTAGCGCAGTTGGTGCACCTCGAGTTTCTGACGTGGCAGTAAGCCGAGCAAGCCGAGACTCACGAGCTGGAAGGCCCACCCAATGCCAAACGTGTAGCAAATGTGCGAGCGCGTCGACGGTAAATCCCGACGCACGTGGTCGTCCGAGAGGGCAAAGTACGAGTCCATGGCCTTGTACGCGGACGTGGCTAGCGGGACGGCAATGGTCCGAAAGGTCACGACGAGCCCGTACGTCGTGCTCTCGATGCCCCGGGGCGCGAGCTCGACGATGGGAAAGATCAAGACGAGAAAGCGCAGCGCCAGGGCGGGGGCCGCGAGCACTTGCATGTAGAGCCAGAAATACCGATGCCGGAGCACGTTAAAGACGGTGCAGGCCACGGTGAGCACGTCGACAAAGACGGACCAGAGCGTCGCGACGCAGCAGAGATGGCGCCACTCGTTGCGCAAGAGAAAGCATCGCGCAAAGTAAAAGCCACCAATGTACGCGACACTCCACACGGCGCCCGCCACGGCTTTTGGCCACGTTTGGACATTAAACCAGTCGACTTCAATGGCGGTTTTCGCCGTCGTGTCCATCGACCAGCAAATGTTGGCAATGAGCTCAAACATGAGGACTTGCCACATGGCGCGACTTTGCAGGAGGCGCCACGTGAGCTGCCACCGGTCGGCAAACGTTAAGGTGGGAGCTTGGTGGGGGGCTCCGTGACACGCGAGTGCACTGGAAAAGGTGAGGAGTGGCACCGTTGGAACCGTGGGACCTTCATGTAAGAACCAGATGGAGCCGAGGAGCGGGAGCACGGCAAACGCAGCGAGCACGAGCATCACGTGATGCAACCGAATGGACCACCACAGCCGTGGTTCGTGGCCGGATCCATTGAGCGTGGCTGTGACAAAGAGACTCATGACGATCGCGCCAAAGACGCGGGCCATGCAGATACTTGCTTGCGTGTAGCCTCGCGTCGCGAGGGGTTCGCGCTGGGCCATGTCCACGACAAACGCATCGGCCGCGGCATTCGCGAGAAAGTAGCCCGTGGTCCCCAGTGTCAGGCATAAAACGTAGCGCCACGCCAAGAGGGGCGGCGTGTCCACGAGCGGTACTTGCGACGTGCCGAGGTAGAGTAAACTCACGATGCACAAGAGCCAGCCGAGCACCAAGTAGGGTTTGCGTCGGTACCGCCCGATGCGCACATTATCCGTGACCAAGCCGCCGACGAACTTGAAATTCCACGCCGTATTGACCACGGACGACGCGGCGCGAACCTGGTACGGTGGTAACTGTAGATAGTTGCTGAGCGCCGGTGCAATGGCACTATTGATGCCGGCACACAGGGCCCCAATGGCCATGTAATTGAGCAACAAGCCCACGGTCGCGCGCGACACGAGAGGGACCGGTCCACCCGGTCGCAGCGCGCCATCGGGCTCGAGGCCGTAGATGGTAAACTCTTGTCGCTCGGCGAGGACACACGCCCGCGAGTGTGGAGCAGCCGCCGATGATTGGAACACGACCGAGTGGGTCGGCTGGATCTCGGACGTGCAGTCTGGCGACCGCCTACTCAAGGAGAGCGAATCCGGTGACAAGGAGAGGGACAGCGACGAGCAACTCATGAGCCAGACGCCCGAGGACTTGGCCTCACTCGCCATCGAGACCATGTGACAGGCGAGAGGCACGTTGTCACGGCGGCGTGACTATCCCAAAATCATGCACGTAGTGTCTATGACAGAAGGAGGATTGACGTAGGGTGGGGTAACGAGGGGACAACGGGACCCACCGCAAAAAGCGCGTGGTTGTTGGTGGGTTGAAGGATGGGGAGAAAGTGGACGATCGATTTGACATTATGTTTGAGAGGATCCGATAGATGGACGTAGTAGGGTTTTGATAACTAATGGCCGGTCTCGATGGCGTGGGACTCTACCTTTTCGTCTGCGGACGGGGGGATATTCAGTCCCGTGGGAGTGTGTGTCACTCGATGAAAGAAGAGTGCCCGAATGACGCACTCTTGACGTTTGTATTACGCCTGGCTCCTCCCATCAGCCGGATACCACGTACCACACTAGCCCGTCGAGGTTTCCATGGATAGAACCCGAAGCCAGTCCGTACAGATGATTTCTAAATTCCATATGCTTGGACAAATTGTCATTGGCTATTATTCTACTCGGAGCGTCATTACAGCGAAAAACACGTTTGCGGTGGGAGAAGAAATAGATTTTTCACCGACTACGCTCGTATTGGAGAAGATCCTGCATGACGCGCACTACTAGTGATGACGTTTGCTTCAACCTGAACCGCCTTCCGTCGGCGTTGCTGTAATGCTCGAACAAGTGGTGCCCAACGTGGTTTGATACGTATCTTGTACTACTTCCGAGCTTACAAAGTCACATGAAAAGTACGATCACCTATCCATTGGCGGCAACGTTTACTGGCAGTGCTACACGAATCGACTGTTTGCCGAGCTGAATACGAAGCAACCTTGATAATGTTTGCAAAACATGGCTGAATTCCCAAGCTACGCCTGCAAATCTGGAACACTAATTCAAGAGACTTAAGTCTCTTTTCTACAGGTGCAGATGAACGTGCTCATTCGGATTAAAGTTTGCAGCTCATTCGGAAATTTCCATGGAAGCGTGCATTGGGACATACATATATCACCAGTCATTGAAACTCTCGTTCAAACGCATCCGCAATCGAAACGTTTCGACCAGTTTTGGCCGTGGCTGAAAATGTAAATAATAAAGCGATAGCGATTACGTAATAACACCACTATGTAAAGGGGAGGTGGCGGCATAAATGCTGCAGTGTTCCCTCTTCCTCATGTTACATACCATCTCAGAGGTTTACGTGAACCTATATTTTAGCCAATTAGGAGAGAGTGTCATCAGAAAGTCAAAATTCAGTAGTGCGCAATTCTGAAACGTGATTATGGTAGGTTTTATACACACTGCACTACCTATACTGGATAAACCCCCTCAACATTGTTTTTACACAAAAAGTATGGACAGGAGATCATCCGAAATATCGGAAACACATCCCAATTCTATAGAATTCAAGTCACAGCAACAATACTAAGTACGAGATCGTTCTGCACTGTGAAAGTGCATCACTGGACAAATCATGCTGAAACGTGAGAATGTCAGCGTGAGATCTAATCGCTTGTTGGAACAATCTTTCTGTACGAAAATTCAAATGTTGTTGGCATGCCATTCTGTTGAAAATAGTCATGATTTTATCCTCTATTTATGCTCAAGTTTATTAGTTTTGAAAAATGTATAAAGTGGAGCTTTAATTTGTTTCTTTCAACTATATTGTTAGGGATAGCCTGCGGTCACCCTCCCCTCCCTTTTATGTGAGGGGGTGTGAGTGACCGCAGGCTCTCCCTATATATATATGGGAAAATTTCATGCATGCCCTCGCTTTTTGCGGAAATAACATATGCATGCCCCTGATCTATGAAAATAACATCCATGCCCCTGCCACAGATTAATGTTGCCAACCCTAAGAGAAAAAAGAGGCTAGCTGGATTGACGAGTCGCTTTTATAAATATATACATACATACCAAAGTCTTTTTACGAGCATAAGGACAACGGTGGTACGCTGACCTCTATGAAGAGGCAAATCGAACCGAGCAGTTCATTTGTTGTGATACGAGATTCATCTGCTAATTTTAGCCAAACGTTGTTCTCGTCATATTCTATACATCGAGTTGCCCATAAGCGCATTCCGTTGCGATCTGTACTTAAACAACATACTTAAAATCATCGCTATCCCAGCGAAATGATAACGTCGCACACGAACACTCTTTCAGGACTAGAAATATATGACCGTGACTTCGATTGGGGCTCTCTACCAACTAGGTCTCGTTTTATACTTTTCATCCACTACAGCAGATCGACAGCTACCACGAGTTCTCGTTGGACTGAAGCGCCTCTCATCCAACCTTGGTCAAAGTAAATTGACACTGCCATAAGACCGGTCAGCACCTGCTTGCAGTTGTCGCTACAGCACAAAACTAGCCAAAAAGTGCTCACACGACCGTACATGCCAGCCAAGAAACTGCAACGATAAATCCACTACAGCAGAACTAGTACTGGTGGCCCGCCGATTTCATTTTTCACCAAGCACGAAGTGTTTCGTGCGCTTCATGGGCAACTGCTTCTTAGCCTTGCACTCCTTGCATTCCATCCGGAGCGTAATACTCTTGGTTTTGGCCTTTTTGTGAAAGACAGGCTTTGACCACCAAAACCTTTCTGATTATCGTTATAACGACGCGCACCCTGAGCTTACTTCAAGGCTTTGCCAGCCTTGTACTGGGTAATTTTGTGCACCGTGTGTTTCTGGCACTTTTTGCCCTTGAAAAAAGTGCGACGTTCCTTGGGCATGTTGACCATAGTTGCTGATGTCTAAGTATGTAACGAGCATGAAACTTATACTGAGGGAACGATACGGACACGCAACCATCTTCATCTCTTACCTGTCTTCTAGTCCGTTTCAGAAATTACTTAGCGACCCCAAATGAGAGCGCCGTATCTACCAGCCATTGGAACTAAGTTAGTCACCAAATCCTAGCAGCGATATCGCACGTGTTGAAAAATGACGGTAGTAGCAGTGAACATATGAATTTCACGTGAGCCTGTTTCGATCTTAAGTGTACACATACATAAACAACGGCGCACCTCATGGCATACATTGGGGATCTCCATTGTGCACACCTCAACCCGAGTCTATAGCTGTATTTGGAAATATTATACCCTAAAAGGAACGAAAGCAAAAGCGACTCGTCGATCCAGCTATCCTCTTTTTTCTCTTGGGAAAATTTCATGCATGCCCTCGCTTTTTGCGGAAATAACCTGCATACCCCTGTTTTTTTGAAAATAACATCCATACCCTTTTGCTTGGGCGACGAGTCGTTCCTTTTAGGGTATAATATTTCCAAATGGGCGCGGCTTTTTCCACACACGCTTTTGCTATTTCCACACACACAATTTCTATTTCCACACGCACCCGGCACCCCCCACAATAATAATAGCAAAAGCGTGTGTGGAAATAGCCGCGCCCTTCCAACAAAAATGTTGTACCGCGATATGCCAATGATACCGTAGGCATAAGAATCGTTTATCAACATGTATTACTCGTTCCTCATGTCGTCATCGTCAGCGGCGCTTTGGGGGCGCAGACGGTGTCGAGCTTCATCTGCATGCAGTTTCCGCAGCTCTTGAGCTGTCTGGGGTGGAATCTCCATTAGCTTCTGCAGTTTGCGCGTCGGCAGGCAGTCAGTACCGCTAACTAGGCACGAGATCTCGTATGCACGAGCATACGCTTCGCTGGCTGCTGCGAGATCGCCAAGTACCACATACACCTAGGCCAGATTGTCGTAATAGATGGTCTTCTCATGGTGAGCGAACGGCAGGACCTCGTTCATGTATCGAATGATACGCTCCCAGATCGTAGCCAATGCTCGCCGATGCGGTGCTTCATTTTCATAGGCAGCAGTATGAGCAGCCTCGCACCCGGTGCTGTCTAGCGCCCAAAATAAAAGATAGTGACGTTCGTGCAGCACACCGCGACGTACGACACCATCTATTGCTTCCAGACTCTCCGGAAAGCCATTTTCAATCAGCTCCTGCTCTGCCGCTAAAATTCGACTTTGCTCAGTGGCATTCGCAATGTTGCCACAAGTCTGGCAGCGCCATTCAAAGAGCAAATGGAAAGGCTCTGTGCTGTTGTTATCTACAGTATTATTGTCAATGAATAAGGTAGCATGATACCTTGGGGACAACTTCTACACTTGCAGCAAGCAGCACGCGTGGGGTCCGGCATCGACACACAGCTTTCGCACTTACAGACTAACCCGTAGGATTCGAGTAGAGTTTCTTGGCGCTCGGGGGTCGGGCGGTAGAAGAAAT
>CM047583.1:16174480-16192636 GCA_026184515.1 Peronosclerospora sorghi
TGAAGTGAACTATGGAATTGTCGAGAAAGAAGTTCTGGCGTTGCGACAAATTCTGGATGTGTGTTACAACCTGCTGGTCGGCCGACCTATAAAGGTCCTGTCAAGACGGGCTACTTTGGTCTGGCTATTATCAGCCAATGGTATGGACGGACGTCTATGCAGATGGTGGGTGGTCTTGTCGCAGTGGACCCTCGAGGTCATTAAGTGCACCAGGGGCGAGGAAGAGATATTGGGCACATTGGCTGCCAGTATCACCCCTCGGTCTGAATTGGATGAAGCTCTGATGGTGATTGCCCCAAGGAAGCAATCTCTACAGTCAATCTCACGGCCGCCACCGATCGTCGATCGGGATGAGGAACTCCTGGTTTTGAGTTTCGACGGATCGGCTAGCGTGAAGAAGAAGGTCGGCTCCTATAGTGCCATACTGTGGAATTTACCACAATGGTCTATAGTAGCAGCCGCCGCTGATTTCACGCCTGACATAACGGTCAACGAGGCGGAATATCGGGGTCTCCTTCTATGTCTCGATCTGCTGTCATCACAAAAGAAAGGTCGGATCATCATATGTGGGGACTACAACTTAGTGATAAGGCAGATCACCGGGGAGGTCGACTGTAAGGCGCCACGGCTGAAGTTGCTGAATGATCGGGTGATGAAGGCGCTGAAAGATTATCCCAACCACGATCTATTGCACGTGAAACGGGATTGGAACAGAAGCGCCGATCTCCTCGCGACCCAAGCTATGCGGGACCAGATCGGGGCGAAGATCACAGAGGAGGCCGTTCTACATGAACTTATGGACATAAACAGGCTCCCGGAGTTGATCAAGTCCATGGACAGCCCTGATCAGGTACATGTGATGGCGACAACTAGATCGCGAACTCAGAAGTCTCGCCGATCGTTCCCAAAAAGGAAAGGCTGAGCGAGTAAGTTGTACAACAGCTGAGGGCGGAACGGATCCTCAAGGTGCAGGACGAAGAAGAGTGGATCGTCAACTTGAAGGCCTATCTGCGCGGTGAACTGTCCAAGCTAACGAATGATTAAGCGAAAGAGTGTACCAAGATCGCGGACAGTTACGATGTGGATGACAATGGATTGCTGTATTACTGCAGTGATGTTGACCAAGACAGTGCCGATCAAGATCGACTAGCGAAACTGGTGATCCCTGAGTTGCTACAGCCGTATGTCGTTCATCACTACCATGTGAATCTAGAGGGGGGACATCAAGGCATAGGTAGGACATACCACAAGATCAGGGCCCACTTTCACTGGAGAGGACTTTTTCGTAGCGTGCAGAAATATGTGGGCTGTTGCACAGATTGTGAGACCAAAAAAGGGCAGACCGATAATCAAGGGCCGATCGCCCGGAAATATCGAGGCTACTTACCCTTTCCAGGTGATAGCAATGGATCACATACCGTCGCTGCCCAGATCGACGCGCGGCAACACTGAACTGCTGATCTGGATCGACCTATTCACTGCTCTGGTGATCGCAAAGCCTAGTGCATACCGATCTGCGGAGCAGAAGGCCCAGAGTTACGATGAATGTGTGTTCAGAAGGTTCCGCGCCAGCCAAGTTATTAGACACGATCGGGAACCCGGTTTTATGGCTGAGGTGTTCCGATCGTTCAATAACATGCTAGGCCAGAAGCAGAGCGCGACGATGGTATATCGTCCGCAAGCGAACGGATCGGCTGAACGCATGGTGAAGACAATAAAAAGGGCGATTAAGATGTATGTGGCCGATCCAGACCAACGTGACTGGGACGAGTATGCAGAGAGACTGGTATTCGCACTCAACTCTTCAACCGTTCGGGTCCGAGGAGAAACGCCTTTCTATCTGGCATATTGATGGGACCCTCGATCGACACTTGAAGCGGCGATACCGATCGGATGCACTCAGACCCGCGATCGCGATGCCCGTCGTTGGCGTGTGCAGGTCAAGAAGCATTATCAACATGCGAAAGAAGTCTTCAATGAAAAGTTACGCCAGGATACGCAAGATCGAGCAGATCGGAATAACGATCAGGTCCGCCCTCATGGTATTGAACCAGGGGCGAGGGTATGGTTATACCTCGATCGGGTCAAGGAAGGCTATGCAAAGAAGTTGACTCATATGTGGCACGGTCCTTTCCGTGTAGCAGAGCTGATCGGTGAGCATGCTGCACGTCTGATCACGATCGGCACAGATTACAAAGTTTTTCCGATCGTGCACGTCTCCAAGTTGAAGCTGGTTAGAGAATTTCCCGATCGGCCTAAAATGACCTGTCTGGTGGACGAAGAAGAGAGGTTCGATTTTGATGAGGCTCTGCTGCCGGAGGATAGTGGGAAAAGCCATTAGAAGAGGACGAATTCGAGGTGAAAAAGGTGCTAGATGTCCGATCGGTCAAGAAGACACGTTTCGGTCGCACCCATCGAGAATATCTGGTCCGCTGGAAGGATCATGACGAAGCAACTTGGATCGAAGAACTCGATCTAAATTGTGGATCATTGCTACGAGAGTTCGAGTGAGAACGAGTCAGTCGGAATCTCTTCGCAGTGATGCAGACTCATGAAGACGAAGATCAAGACACACAGTAGCACCGATCAGTATATCGATCGGTGTGAATATGTGTAAGGTCTGAATTATTGTGAATTAGTATGATGAACTGTGATGAACTGGAGTAGTGGAGTGACGAACGTGGTGATAATTTTCGCGATGTGGATGGAACTGTGTGTGATAACGTGTTGGTACAAGTTTGGAGTTTGGAGAAAGTGAAGAGATTTGGTTAAGGGATCAGGTGATCAGGAATTTTGGGAGAATGATGGCATGTATTATGGATTATCTGTTCATCTATCTGACACATCAATAGTCGCTGTCACCCCACAAACGACCGATAGTAAATGCCGGATGGTCTTCGATCTGGTCCCGATGCTGATTACGCCAGGGATCCTGCTGATCGATCTGGATCAAGGCGTCCTTCAGGTCTACGACCGGCCCGTCGCACCGAAGACCGGGATACCAGATGCCGTCTTCAGTCAACGCCCCGGGGCTCTCAACGCGACCCTTGGCCATATGAAGAAACACCGAATACAGGAAAATGTCGATGTCGCACTCTCGGGTCAGCATCCCTTCCAGAATAAACTGGCATAGGGTCAGCCAAGCTTCGCCCGCCCGACTCCGGCGCTTTTTTCGGCACTTCTGTTACAGGGTCTGGTCATGGTCACGTAACTTCTGACCCGCTGGAAGGAGGAGATAATGGGTGGACTCCCAGATCGTCTGGCAGTGGGCTGTATTAAAAGCACGAAGTCGACCCAGAAGCGAATCGATCCAAGGAGTCGACGCGAATATGGAGTCCAACTTGGCGCTGAGCAGCAATTCCCATGGTCGATCTGCATACAGACGGGCGATTTGCGGTCCCGTGACCAGATCCACCCGCCACGCAGACGGGTCAAGGGTTTTCAAAGCTGGAGGAAAGATCCAGAAATCAGGTCGGGACATCGACCGGGCCAGATCTTGTTTGGTCAGGGCTGATCGATGCAAGATACCGATCTGCCCCGGTGACCATGACAAAACATCATCCGAAGTCAGTGACGGAAGAGGCCACTCTTTTATCGACAACCCTTTCAATTGGGCGTGATTGCGCAGCCCAGATGTGCCGGGCTGGAACGAAGGCACCGATCCAATTGACTCGCGCGACCGTACAGCACCATCACCCTGGGAGTTGATCACCTTGTCAACCCCTGATGCAGGCTTCGCGGGAACAGGACCTCGGCGCTGATCGGATCGGGACTTGGATAAAACAGTGATCAAGAATTGATAATCTCCCGATCCGTCCCCCGAGTCCTCTCCGGAGGCGATCTCTTTGCGCTTGGTGTGAGCAGCGCGGGGGCGTAAGGGCGCATACGATTTGGTGATGATAGACGTGTCACCTGCGTCCGATCTTGGGCTTGGGAGATGCGCCAGCGTCTTGGCTTTCTTTTGAGGCACCGCTCGCTTCTCCTCGAGTTCGGAGTCGCGAGCTACGCCCCGAGCCCTTGATCCCTTCTGTAACAGGACTGATCCTGTTACTGGCTTACACTGTATCTTGCGAGGAAGCGCGCAATACAATTAGGGCAGGATTAGTTGGTAACAACTAATCCTATAATAAAAGTAAATATATGAATATCCACTTAGGCCTAAGAACGCAAAATTAAGAGTGTTTATTTAATGGGTGGTTTAGAGGCTAATAGTATAGTAACTAACTAATTAATATAATAATATAAAGTCTTTAACTAACTGTACTATTAGTTAACCTGCAAGATTCGGTATTTATACCGAATCGACTTTTCTTTCTTAGATTATAATAACTTATAATCTCTTATTTAAATTTCAGACAACGCGTCTGAAATTAAACTGTGATATTCTAACTTGAATATCTATTATTTAATGGCACCCCATTACATAACCCCCCACTTAAGGTGGTTGGCCAATAATAATTCTTATTTTGGCCAATCATGGGTGGCACTTGTTGGTCGGAATTTCTCATTCACCAACTGATTGACCATCGACTCGATGGTCAAAGCACACGGCGGCGCTCTAAAGAGCGCTGCTGAAAACAATGAAGGAGCTTCTTCCTCCGCCTCAGCACTAGGTGCTGAGGTGTTGAGTGACAACGGTGATGCTGCATCAGCAGAGTCAACTACGCAAAGGTCGGAAGACGTACCGTCTTCGACCACAGATGCTGCTAAGGCGGCATCTGACAAGAAACAGGGAGATGTTGCTAATGCAACATCTCGCACAATGGCAACTTCAGAATGGCGTGTTGCCAAGAGGGCCATGTTCGGGAGTTCTGACTCCGAACAAAGTGATGGGGATACAGCTGTCCCCACTAAAGGATCTAGCGAGTCGAAACTCGCTAGGTGCTCATCGCCTAACAGCGATGACGACTCTGGTGTCGCTGTCATAGCTGACAGCGACAATGATTATCACAGGTGGTTGCGGGAACGCAGAGCCCCATCTGGACCAAGTACTTCTCCACGTCGGGGTGATTTAACCCCGGCGCGTGGTGTTGAAGCAGGCGGTTCTACGCATGCTAAAAGATCTCGAACAGATGCGGCGTCTGCCGCTTCTAAAGCGTATCATCGTATGGAGCCACATGTTCCGTACAAAGTGGGGTTTTGGACCCCTGGATGGGCTATCGCCCCCAACAGTGGCGGTCACCCTAAACGGGACTGCCAGTATGCGTTGTTCGATATCAACGTGCTGGATGACTGCGAAGACATCCAGTCACGTCGATTCGATCGAAGTACAGACGATAGACGTCTGTACTTTATTGACCTCTTTTTCCAGGTTCGATATTATTCGAGCCGGAAAGGGTCAAGGAAGAACAGGGACGATAAAGACGCCCTGACTCAGAGTTGGAATGCTTTTGTTGACAACTACAACAAAAGCCCAGATGATTACGTGAATAAAGTTCACGTAATACGCGAGCGCTTTTTAAAGCACTCACGAACAGGCAAAATGGAATACATCTATTTTGCTTGCATCAAAGAAGGGTTAAAGTGTGGTGTCCCTTCTCACCTCGTTTGCCCGCGGTGTACGCAGGGCACTCCTCGTCTGTCAGAGGAGGAGTTGCGGGGGTACGGTGGCTTTTCCGTACCCGCCGAAATTCAGGGTTTAATTGATACCCTGAATGCATCAACACCTACTGTTGATGATATTTCGCATTATGAGTTTGAGACTTCTTCTCAAACTCAGTCAAAAGGTCTGGGGCGTGGGCCCTCAGAACCTCAATCGGTTCCCAAGACTCGAACTCTTGGGGATATCCCAGCCAGCGTACCAAGTACTCGGTACGCTGCCCCTTCTTCGAAGGCACCGAGCGCTTCGAGATCAAGCGCTCGAGGATATATCGCTTATTCCCCTGATTATCAATCAGGGGCGGCGGAGGTTGAGAATTCCCTCGCCGTTGTTGTTGCGGAGCATGGTTCTTCGCTCCTCAAGCTCGAGGAGGGTTATACCTCCTTGAGCAGCGATATGTCTCACTGTGTGAAGACATATCGGTCTCTTCGCGAGGATGTCCGCGACATCCTCGGGGCGCACACTGCCCTCCAGCAGAAGAATGATCTTCTGTACATTGAGCTTTCCCGCTATAAGGGAGAGCTCGATCGGCGCACGGCTTAACTTGAGCAGTCGAAGGCGGAGGTAACGACTCTCCGCTCTGCTCACCAACGGCTGGAGGCCGATTACAAGTCTCTCTTGGGAGACTTGGAGAAGAACGGCATCTTCCGTGGTTCTGCGTCTCGTCGTAAGACGAACACGAGTGATACGGCTTGAGCCGCCCAACATAGAATGTTGGGTGAAGCCGCATTGCTGTGGGAATGTCTAAGGTATAGGCATTCCCCCGAATCTCTTGGACCTTGAAAGGTCCAATGTACTTAGGAAGCAACTTCCGTGTAGGGAAGTTGCTTATTGCATGTGTAGGCAAATTAGTAGTACTTAATAATACTAATTCACCTTTAAGAGAGGAGTTTTTGTTCTTCCTTCCTTGCTTGTCTGCATTTTGCTTCTGCTTATTCAAAGCAGAAGCAAGTGCATCTTTTATATAGCGTATTACAGCTTGGCGCAGTAATACGAATTCATCTACTGCTTTATCAGCAGTAGGTGCATTGTCCTCGTTGTCTGCAGCCATTTCTGCAGACAAATATTCAGCGTATGCAGCTTCAGTTTCAATTGAAGCTGCTTCCGATTCTACTGTATTTTCAGTAGAAGGGCCATCGTTTTGTTCACAAGTTGCACTCGCAACTTGCGCATGGACTCGCTCAAAATTTGAGCGGGTCCCTCCCCCACTTAGATTTGGCGTACCGCCAAGTAAAGCTGGGGTTCGTGGATGCCTTAAGGCATTCACGTAGAACGGTGTATGATTAGTTGAAGCATGCACCGAATTGTTAATCTCAAATTCAGTGAGTGACAGGTAGTCCACTCCACTGTTCAATGGCATGTGCGTATGATCGCAACATGTCTCCGAGAACGCGGTTAACCCTTTCCGGATGGTCCGCAGATGACATCTTCAACTGGGTTCCCAACAATGAGAACGTTTCTTGCCAGAAACGTCCTGTAAATCTCATATCTCGTTCCGAGACAATGTCTTCCGGCATTCCGTCCAAATGGAATACCGTATCAACGAATATCCGCGCTATTTGAGCGGCGGTTACGTTCGCTGATACTGCAGTAATATGTACCATCTTACTGAAACGGTCTACCAAGACCACTATTCCGGTCTTCCGACTATTGTCGGGTGGAAGACCGAATACGAAGTCCATCGAAATGGACTTCCAACACTCTGTCGGAACCGGCAGAGATTGCAGCGGAGCCTGTGCGGACTGCGCAGGATTAACGCGCTGGCAAATCTCGCAAGCGCGTACGTATTTTTGTACCCACTTGTACTGGTTTCGCCAGTAAAAGTCACGTGCGAGAGAAGCGTATGTCTTCTCTCGATCTTGATGCCCCGAAATCGGTGCATCATGATACTCAAACATAATTTGATGTTCGAGATCATCGTAGTTTGGAACGACGATGCGACTTTCATCTTTTTGGTCTGTGCTGTAAAGCAGCAAACCATCGTGCAGTCGATATCGATGCACGCAAGCGCGGAGGAACTCTGGGAGTTCGTCGCGCTGCTCACTTGATTGATTACTTAAGTAATCAATCAACAGACGTGTCTACTCGTCTGTTTTGTACGCCTCGCGTACTTGTCGTATAATTGACGACGACAAAGCAGTGCAACGGATCGCGTTTGCACTGGCCCCTTCGGTTACGGACGGTTTCGTCTCGTAATCGGGCCTTCGTGATAGCGCATCCGCTATCACGTTCAACTTTCCGGGTTTGTATTCAACCGTAAAGTTGTACTCAGCAAAGAATGACAGCCATCGAGCCATTCTTTGAGAAATGTGTGGTGAATTCACGGCCGTGCGTAGCGACGCATGGTCCGTGTAAACCACAAACGGTCTATGTCCCAATAGATAGATCCGAAACTTAGCCAGTGCGTACTTCATGGCAAGTAGTTCCTTGTCATGCACTGGATAGTTGCGCTCGGATGGGCGCAACTGACGCGATTGATAGCAGATTACGCGATCACGATCATCGTGATCACGCTGCATCAAAGCACAGCCGATAGCGAAATCGCTCGCGTCGCAAACGACGTGGAACGGACGCTCGTTATCGGCTATAGCCAAGACAAGCGCTTCAGTCAAGCTTTGCTTGACTGCATTAAAAGCATCTTGGCATTGGGTATCCCAATGCCATTCGACATCTTTCTTAAGTAATTGAGAAAGAGGTCGTATTAACCCAGCATATTTGCACGAATACTTGTGCAAATATGTTGCCAACCCAAGGAACTCTCGAAGTTCCTTAACGTTGTTTAGCGTAGGCCATTCAACGATCACCCTGATCTTTTCTGGTTCAGGACGCACCCCGTTCTTGCCCACAAAGCATCCATGAACGGGTATCTCAGGTGCACCAAAGCTGCACTGCTTTAGATTTGCATAGCGCTTATGCGTAAGCATAAGCGCTAACAATCGACGCAGATGCTCCCTATGGACATTTACATCGCTTTTATCATGTTCACCCTTACTATGGATGAACACGTCATCGAAATAACTCGGTGCGAATTCTCGCACCGGGCGTAATAGATGCGTTACGCATCTGTTAAACGTAGCAGGGTCATTTCGAAGCCCCTGCGGCATAGCAAGCCACTCCCAAATCATGCCGCTTGGGGTGCTTACCGCCGTGAGAGGATATCCTTCTCACGCATCAGGATTTGATAAAATCCATCTCTTAGATCGATAGCACTAAAGATGGTGCTCCCGCACATGCCATCTATGATGACATCCTTGCTCGGTATCGGTGTCTGTGCCGGTACCGTCGCTGCGTTCAGCTTGTTGTAAGCGTGAACGATTCTCCACCCACCTGTGGACTTCTTCACACAAAAGGTGGGGGTAGAGTGCGGTGAGGTAGACTTCCGCACTTTGCCTGATTTGCGACGAGCTTCGAAAAACTCGTCGATCGCTTTTACCTAATCACGCGGCAACGGCCATTGCCGCGTAACACAATACTTCGTGCCTGGCACGAGGTCAATCTCATGACGAGTTCCCTTATCCTTAGGGAGCTCGCTAGGTACTTCTTCTGGGAATATGTCAGCGTATTCCCGAAGTACCTCATAAAATGGGGAGTTCGCTTTAAGCGACTCCCAGCTCTGCGCTTCAAAGCGCTGAACTCTGGTTTGATCATTGGGAACCTCTTTCCCAATGTTTTCCACTTGTAATGTGGATATTCGTTCACGAATATCCACTACATCATCTGTTGCAACGATGATACAGATCTGTTCGATCTGACCATCGTGCAAGTTTATCATAAACTTCTTCCAGCTTAGCGCTGGAAGAGCCATCACCTCCGAACCTTCTTTCGGAGGGTGTTCCATCAACAGATACTGGGAAGCTAATCCGGTCTCCGTTTGCGTCAAGACGTTGATCGTCTCGACGGAACTGCCCATGCCATCAGACGCACTCGTCTGATTGACTGATACACGGTGATTACGATTCACCGTGTGCGAATACTCATCATCATGGTGGCCACTGCCTACCATGGAATTTTGGCGATAAGATGTGCTAGTCTGATCGGCCGCCTTTTCTGCGACACGGTGGTCTTTATTACCCGTGCGCATGGCTAACGCAACGTGGTGGGCACTGGCCACCACGGAGTTTTGATCACGATTGCACTCGATCGTGAGTTCACTCTCATCAACACGGAATTCATTCGTCGTGTTGGAACCTTCGGTCGCACAGTGGGTGTTTCCCACTGTGGATACTATTTCATTCTCACGGTGGGTGTTTCCCACCGTGGATATCACTTCATTCTCACGGTGGGTGTTTCCCACCGTGGATATAACTTCATTATCACGGTGGTCTTTATCACCCGTGGAATGTTTCTCTCCAACACGCAACGACCCTTCTGTTGCGTGTGGTAGTCCCTCTGGACTCTCACCAGCGGAGGTACCTTCCGCTGATCGTGTCAGAACAGACCTGGTGGTGCCATCGCTATCCACCAGACTGTCTGACGCTGCGGTTGTATCCTCTGATACAGCCGGATTACACACAGGGTGATCAGATCCTGTGCGTCCGCCGCAGTCGATCGAAGGTTTAAACTTGGACATCCATGGGATTCCAAGTATCACATCGAACTTGTCATCTAAATCGAGGACGATGAATTCATCCTCGAATGACAGTTCATTCAACTCGAAGCGTGTTTTAATCACACGCTTTGGAATAGTCACGGTTGCACCTGTTGCTAACCGGACTGACAACATACTTCGTGGGGTTTCTACCTCCACGAAGCTCAACAGCGTTAGACTCTGAGTTCTAACGAAATTTTTTGACGCTCCTGTGTCAAACGAAGCTCGCATGGGGACATCGCTCCCGTGCGGCTTAACCTCCAGGGTGATAAGAGGCTTACCATCACCCTGCACCTTTCTACAGGACATAGTACCATCTGGGACTATTACCCTCACATGCCCTATGTCGGCATGTGGGATAACATTCCCAGTAGGGCGCCCCGCCCCTACTGGCGATTCTCGTTTTTTGCACCAACAGGGTGATGTCCCTGTTGGTGTCGCCGTGCAGCGGACGGTTCCGTCCGCTTACTGCGTGGCACCGGACGCGGTTCCATACACTCATGGGCAAAATGCCCCATTTTCGCGCATCTATTGCAGCGAATGTTCTTCTTAAATTTCGGTTGCTTCGTGTTCGAAGCAACCGCAACTGATAGGTCCATCGGCTCTGGACCTCCACCGCCCATGCTCTGGCGCGGGTGGGTGTTTCTTGGGACGAAGTGTGAACTTCGTCTGCCTGACTGCTGATTGTTGACATGCTGTTGCAGCATGTCAAAAGAGAAGGGCTGTTGAGACCTTCGGCTGTACCCAGCATGCGATGACGCTGATCGCATGCTGAACTCTTCACGGATGCTCATATCAATGGCATCCCTTAGAGTCTTTGGCGGGCGCCGGTAAAGACTCTGTTTGACGGGACTATCATTGAGTCCCTTCATGAAGCCAGTGAGTGACCTGCATAGCAGGGGGCACCGGCTCATACACAATATTTGACAGCAAATATTGCGTCTTCTGAGCGTAATCTTGGAGGTCAAGCTTACCTTGCCGGAGTTCCATAAACTCCTGCCGACTACTTAGCTCCATTTCTGGAGCTTCAAAGTTGAGCTTTAGCTCAGCTGTAAATTCCTTATAAGTAAGGAACGCAGAGTCATCATTGGCTCTGCGACTCATCGCCCATGCCCTGGCTCTGCCGCCTAGACATGTTGTGGCGAAGTAATCCTGTTGACGTTCGTCAACAATATT
Organism: Peronosclerospora sorghi; assembly: GCA_026184515.1. NCBI lineage: Eukaryota > Oomycota > Peronosporomycetes > Peronosporales > Peronosporaceae > Peronosclerospora > Peronosclerospora sorghi. The sequence continues at coordinate 16,185,844 of CM047583.1, forward strand.
TTGCGCAGAGATGGCATCTTCCACCTCTGCGAACCATCTACGAAGGGGCTCGCCCCCTTCGCCGGTAAAGGGAGGTACTCGCACCTTTACTACTTCAACGCTATGCGTTGCAGGTGCAGTTGCGGTCCGCGCTGCCTCTGGCGCGAGCCGGACTGGATTTTCTAGGTGGTTTAGCCTAAAGCGGTTCACCACCTGTACCACTTCCTCCGAGGACTTACTCTTGAGGAAGGTAATGATGTAGGTCCCCATAGACCGAATCATTTTCACCGTCGCGTCTTTACTACGCGACGAGAAGTGAGAGAAGTGTTTATTCACCTCTTCCAGCGTTCTTTCTCGCTAGGCAGCCGACATGTCTTGCGACATGATGCCGAGTGGCTCTTAATCTTCGCTCCGCTACTTAACTAGCAGAACGGAACTGTAGTCGTTAAGACGGACCACAAAGTGCTACCAGGTGTAACAGGACTGATCCTGTTACTGGCTTACACTGTATCTTGCGAGGAAGCGCGCAATACAATTAGGGCAGGATTAGTTGGTAACAACTAATCCTATAATAAAAGTAAATATATTAATATTCACTTTAGTCTTAGAACGCAAAATTAAGAATGTTTATTTAATGGGTGGTTTAGAGGCTAATAGTATAGTAACTAACTAATTAATATAATAATATCAAGTCTTTAACTAACTGTACTATTAGTTAACCTGCAAGATTTGGTATTTATACCGAATCGACTTTTCTTTCTTAGATTATAATAACTTATAATCTCTTATTTAAATTTCAGACAACGCGTCTGAAATTAAACTGTGATATTATAACTTGAATATCTATTATGTAATGGCACCCCATTACACCTTCGACGCGTCCTTACGTTTCTTGTAAGTTTTCGGAATTTTGGAGTGCTTAATTTCAGCCAATGAGTGGCGTCGGGTGCGATCTTGGTGCAGATCGATCAAAGAGGCCGATGCAGATCGATCAAAGGGGCCGATGCAGATCGGTCAACGCTAGAGCCTGCAGCCGGACGCCGGTGCAACGAGTCGGTCAACTCTTGGTATCACCGGTTTACGGCCGCCCAGCGACGGTCTGACTCCTGGGTCCAGGCGTCTGATCGGCTCTGGAAGGACTCGACCTTCCCGATCTGCTCCCTGACCACGACCTGCAACTCACCGATCTGCCTCTCCAGGTCACCATGTTGGGTGCGGAGTAAAGTCCAATCGGACTGATCCTCCAACCTCTGCCGGTTGACCACCACGAGCTGTTCCAGGAGGTGTGACCTGTAGGTCTCCAAACGGGACAGATCATGGCGTGCGCCGATCAGCCCGTCCAAGATCGGTCGGATCTGATCGCAGTGGCCATGCGACTGCCAATAAGCCGCGAATAAAGCGTCGAACGTTTTGGCGATGTCGGTGTACAACTGATCTGCACGCAAACGAAGGTTAGACCATACCCAAGACGGAAAGCAGACCGATCAGCTTACCTCGCGTTTTTTGTTGGGCGATCTGGGCCCGGAGATGTGCGTTTTCGGCGATCACCTCCTGCAACTTCGTGGATATAGGAATCAAAGTGTCCACCTCCTTCCGAAGTTGCAGGAGCGATGAATCCTTGATGGCCAACTGTTACTGGAGCTCCCTGACTGTTCTCTGGAGCTGATCGACCTCTTTCTGATGCCCATCCGGTGTGTCGGACTCTGGAGTGTTGTGAGGGCTGTCATATCGGGCCGATCTGGTAGGTGAATCGATATGGGGAGATGAGGAACGCAGGGCACCTGCAGCAACGAGCGTCAAGAGAGGTCACGAGACGATCAGGTTTACAAGGCAAGTACCTGGCAAAGGTGGACTCGAAGATCTGTCTATCGGTGAAGTCCGCTTCTGCGAAGATCTAGGATGTGGTGAGATCGGGTCGCTACCGTTGCAAGGCTACGACCAGACTCAGGGGCGGCGGTGGTGAAGCGGACTCAAGAATTTTGGTCGCATTGTGTCGGCAGCACACCGATCGGCTTATCGGCGATCGGATTGGTGAAAATCAAGAGGCTTTTGGGCCAATCGTGTGCGAGAGGTGTCAAGAACACGGATTTTGGTAAGTCACATGATATTGCGTGTACTTACATATTTTTATGTTTGTACATATTGGGGACCATAGGGATATATTTTTGGTTATTCGTTAATATTTGCCCTTTAACACTCAACAATAAGTTGTTTCTTCGCACTGTACATCAGTCGCCTCTGCACGCCGCAGAGTTTTTAAAAGCAGATGGTCGAGTAATCCCCTCTAGCTTGTTATACCCGGCCGGGACACGTCACAGACGCACTTGGCCCGCCGGAAGTCCCTCGACGGGTACGTATTGGTCGGCTTCTCAAGCTCAAGTTGCACACGTTTGGAACGTGTAATCAAGTTATTGAATTTTTTCGTGGAGATATAGTTCGTGGATTTAATCACGTTCTCATTTGATCTTATATTGGCGTATTGGACTTTTATTCTCGTATTGGTTGGGCTATACGATCGATTAAGCGATCTGCCCTTTGAAGTATATTTACTTGAAGTATAACTGGTATGCCCGTACCCAGGGTGAAGAGTTCCGCCCAGGGTACACTACCCAGCACGGTCTCACGTTTTTAGACCTCAAGTCGATTCCCAGCACCGATCCACCGCGTGTGAAACCAGCCCATTCCATCGGGTACAAAAGGTGAGATGACGAAAGAATCGGACCAGGCGTCCTATAGTGATGATCGGTAGTCTGCTAGCAGCGGACGATCATGTGGTGGAGCGGCTGATCGATGTTTTTGAGACTTGATCAGGCGGTACCACGGCGCCCAGACTGCCGACTAACGAAGGGGGTCCTCCGGATGTCTTCTACTGCTTGTGTTCTTGCTCACCTTGTGTACCCGACGGCTAGGCGTGGATCGCTCCTCAGGTGGCGGGGACAGCGCACAGCGAATTCTTGGTGCAAGATTGAATTAACTAACTTTTGACGATACAACCGATGCGATCAGGCGTGATCACGTGCGATCAGGTGCTTAAACCACGTCAATTAGCCGCGATCAGGCTTGATTAAGTTTGGGCCGATGCTAATAACCGACGATCAGCAATATTCCGTCTTGATCGCAAGTGCAATCAGGCGGCAGTCCGACGCGATCAGTCGCTTAAACGATGTAGATCAGTGGTAATCAGGCTTTATCAGGCTTTGTCTGACGTTAATAACCGTCGATCAACAATATTGTGTCTTGATCGCAGATGCGATCAGGTGTCTTGATCGCAAGTGCGATCTGGTACTGAAAGGCTCGATCAGGGGCTAAAAACTGCTGCCCAGTCGTACTATACCTTGATCAGACTTGATCAAGCACCGGAAGTCGTTCAAGTAGCAGTTGGCGCGATTTACGATCAGCGATCACGATCACGATTCGCAAAAAGTGTCGATCAGGTGTTGATCGGTAGGGGGGGTACTTGATCAGGCAGCGGAAGTCTTCACTGCCTGATCGCGGAGCCTCTAAGCCGTCAAACAGCTAAGGAACGCCCAAATCAATGCGCTCCTAGCCTAGACTATATGAGGAAAAGGTATTTATATTAAAATCCACCTAGAGTTCCCGTGGGGCGCTTAAAGCAGCCGAACTCTAGGGGCCAAACGTTAATTTCACGGGGAAGAGGTGAGAGCACTGCTCGATCACGTTCCCAAAACCAAAAACTTTTAAGCGAAGAGCCGCAGACACTTCGGGCGGAGTTGCGGGGTGAGTTCTCACACTCTACGCCAACCGGTGGGCCAAAAACGCACTTAGTGCTCCCGCCCGGGACGTAGAGGTTTCAATAAGGTGGGGGCGCAAAGGTGCCTTCCCAAAAAAAGATCAGCGCGATCGTACGCAAAAGGAGAACTTTATTAGCAATTAAACCCTTAGATCTACCCTGTTCCTACTTTCAACCAATCCGCATCGTCCATTCGAAACGCCTTCCGTCCATCAGTCGACCTGATTTTTCCGCTTGTTTCTTGTTTGTTCGCTGGTGTCCGCCGCGTACCTGTAAGTAATCAGCACATATTCCGTGTCCCCTCTATATCATGTCTATGTACACCATGGTGGTACGTACTACTGTACCCACCGTGGTACAGATGGCGGTACCTAATTATGTACTACTGTATCCACTATCTGCGTCCACTATCAGGCCCCTAATTTAGGTCCTAATATTAGTCATAATATTAGGCCCCCTATGGGCCTAATAAAATGTCCAACATTAGGCCCTATTTTAGCCTAATAAAAAAGTCCGCTTTACGACAATCATATCTGATCGTAGGCGAAGGTTCGCGGGGTACACCACCCCGTAAGTTGGAAGTCCGGGCACGATGGTGGTCAGGTTCTCGACATTACGGTGTTCGATTTTGAACTTGACTCCACCACACTTGTAGATGTCTTTTCGGTGCTGGCGAAGCTCGAAGATATCCAGTTTCTCTATGCACTTAGATCTCCCGAAGGAGTGTTGAAAATCGAACTGCCTCGTTTCAAGCTGATGTTTTGCTTAAACAACATGATGCAATTGGAATCAGAAGAACCCAAAGGTTTTGTCCTTGCGTCCGAGCAGCAATTTTACGATTTCCTGCCACGATTTTTCTCGCTACTTGGTGCTCATGTTGCAGGACAGAACTGATACTAGTCGATCCGAAGTTCGCGTACTTGTTCCAGTTGGTTCCGCGCAGGAATCGACTAAAGGAATGATTGATATCGCTATTCCTGGTAAGGCAACGGATGTTGTGGATGTGGCATTCTATGATATCCATCGTCGGTTGAAGACATTGAAAAACGAAGCGATTGCTGCACGGCTATAGCTTGCTGCTTTTTGTGCCCGAGCTGGGACGAGTGTGCCAAGCAAGCGATTGCAAATGACTGGAACGGAAGCCGCCGTCGAAACGCATGATCTCCTTCATCTTTTCGCAATTCGACGAGCCATAATTTCCATCGGCACACGAAGAAGCCTTCAGCTTGGATGGGAGATTGCTGACCGTCGCACGGACATGATCGCGCAGGGGCGCAATCTTTTCCCAAAACTGCTTGATCTCCTCCTCGCGATCAGCAATATACTGATCAAGTCATGAAAAACTATCCATGATTGTCTGCATGATCGACTTGATGAAGAAAATGTGGAAATGCATGGTCATGATGAACTGATCGAAATTGATCGACGGATGAAAGGAAGGGGCGATCGATGGGTGCTAACGGTGCCAACGACATGATCGATCATGACCCGACGAAAAGAAGAGATGATCGAGGGCAGACAACGGCACGATGATCGACCCCCACCCCAACCGCTGTACGGCTGGGACGCGGCTCAGGGGAGGCTGTGGTGAAACATATTATAAATTTTTGCGGTACCATAGTTGGTACAGTAGTCAGTATCATAGTTGGTACCATAGGCGATATATTAGTCGGTACGATAGTTGGTACGATAGTTGGTACAATAGCCGGTACGACTGTTGACACAACAGTCAGTACAACAGTCGGCACAACTGTCGGCAGACATGGACGGGACATAGATAGGGTGTCGTGAGAAGGGACGGTTATGTACAGGCACCTAGCGAACACCGACGAGCACCGACGAACAACGGATAAATACGGGCGAATGGTTGACGGAGGACGCTGGAATGGACGGTTCTGATTGGCTGAAATTAGGGAAATGGTAGATCTAGGGATATAAGTGATAATAAAGTTCTCCTTTTGCGTCCGATCGGTACGATCACCGAGGGGGAGGCGTGATCTCTTCGCGCCTCCCTCTCTTTTGCATACGCACCCTTTACGTCCCGGGAGGGAGCGCGTAGTGCACTTTTTGGCCCACCGGCAGACGTAAAGGTCTGGGGAACTCACCCTCAACTCCACCCGCTGTGTCAGAGGTTATTTTGTAAGGTTTTTTTTTGGGAAAGTGTTCTCACCTCTTCCCCCATTGGCCCACGTTTGGCCCCTAGGGTTTAGGGTTTGTGGTAACGCCTGATCAAGCTTCACAAACTTTGATCAGCCGCTCCACCACATATTTCAGGAAGTCCGTAAAGGATGTTAAAGCAGCAGCAGCCGACCGCGCATAAAGTCCCAAAAAGGTAAAATTATATCCGTTTTTGTACTCGCTGCCTCACTTGCTGCTGGTTAGTCTTTCGCTGGATGCCGTTTAGCCCGTCCCGTCCATTAATGGTAGATAACCTATTGCCCATAATCTATTTATTTAAAGGACGACGACCCCCGGCTTGTCACAAAGAATTATTCTAATACAATTTTCATTTTTGCCATAAAATACTAAGGTACGGTATGGACAACTAAACCCAAAAATTAGATATACTGTAGTATCAGTGAAATTTCAATGACAGTTCGTCGGAACGACGGGTACCATCCCCTAGTATATATATATAGGGAAAATTTCATGCATGCCCTCCCTTTTTGCGGAAATAACATGCATACCCCTGCTTTTTTGAAAATAACATCCATACCCTTTTGCTTGGGCGACGAGTCGTTCCTTTTAGGGTATAATATTTCGAAATGGGCGCGGCTTTTTCCACACAATTTCTATTTCCACACGCACCCGCAAAATCGCGTGTGGAAATAGCCGCGCCCAAATACAAGTGACGAATGCAGACTGTTCTACGCCACCCACCACCGAGAAACGTCGGCTGACCAATCCCATTGATTGGCTACGAGTCATTCACTCATGGCTGTGACCTTCAACGTAGGCGGCGTGCGCGTAGCTCAAGATCCAGTCAAAGGCAAGGTCGTAGTCAGCGAGCGCGCGTTCAGCCTGGTCAAGTTATTTTTAGCGAGGAGGCATTCGTAGCAGCTT
>CM047583.1:16192736-16213863 GCA_026184515.1 Peronosclerospora sorghi
GGATTGGTCTCCAGCACACTGATCGACACCATATGACCTTAATAGGCGACCTTGGACATGCCCCAAAAACCCTTCACAGCACTGATCGACAGGTTCCAGCGATCGCATGTCTCCAACAACCGTTCGACATTCTCGCACAGATCGCTCCATGACGAAGCAGGGATCAGAATGTCGTCGATATACGATCGACTCCCCAGAACGGACGGTCTCCTTTCCCGATCGGGTTCACCTCTGTAAATACATCATGGTTTTCGGTGGGGTCCCAATGGGTACTGATCTTGAAATGTCCATACAGTGCGTTGTCGATAAGACTCTGGTATATCTGGGGCGCGTTCTTCAAACCGAACGGCATACGGTTCCACTCGAACAGACCGAACGGCGTAACAAATGCGGAGATCTCGCGATCAAGATCGGTTATCGAAACCACAAAAAAATCCACTTGCCATATCCAGTGAAAAATACCATAGGGTCTTGTCAAGATCTTCTATCAGATCGCTGATAAGCGGCATCGGGTACACCATAAGCTTGGTCAACCGATTTACCAACCGATAATCGATACACAACCTGATGCCGACGCCGTTCTTCTTGATGACAATCACGATCGGCGAGGCCCACGGTGAGGTCGACGGTTTAATGATCTTGGTATCCAACAGTCCTTTAATAAAATCAGACAATTTTTCGCGGTACTGTTGCGCCACACGTCGACATCGCTGGGCAATCGGCTTGGCATCACCCACGTTGATGTCACAGATCGCTCCGCGAGCAGCAGGGGGTAAAGCATTGCCTTTACCGACCAGCAGATGTTTCTTCTTCCATATGATCTTCTTTATCTGATCGACCTGGTCGGGACTGTTGACATCCCGATCACCCACTTGTAGATCGCCAAGGTGACTTCGGGCGGATCGGCAGACACTTCAGGGAGGACTGCCATCTGGCTCTCCAGATCCTGAATGTATTGATTCCCTCCCTCATGTATACAAACTTGATCGTCTTCCGGGGCAATATCACCCAAACCGTCCTGATCCGTTGCACACTGCTGTTCTCGATCGGCGGGCTGCTCTTCAACGACATCGATCTGCTTAGGCGAGCCATCGTGGTCCGCCCCAGCAATCCCATGTTCCCCTTTCTCTATTTCCGGCTCCGCTGTCGCCTGTTCTTGTGACGCCACCATGTTGACGAACCTTCGCTCATCTGCTTGATGGTCCACCGTGTCCGGCGACTGCGGTGCCTTTCTTGGAATTAACATCTTCTTTGGGGTTAGATAGCTGGGTCGTTCCACCATAGGTGAGGTATCTTCTTCCACCGGTCCATCATCGCTGATCAGATCGGTGGTCGCTTGGTATGCCAAGTTCTGCCACTCAACATACCGTCTCGATACGATCGAGACGAACCCCATCTTTCTTGGAACCTTCCCTTCCGCCATCCACATGCCAACAATAGTATTATTGTCGAGCGTAAGCGGCTTTTCACCGATATTAGTGACTCGAACATAATCATATCGGCCGGAGCTCTTCACAAAGGTCGGCACCCACCGATCGCCCCTGTTCACCCATAACTTCCTTGATCGAAAACCTTTGTCGACCGGGGTATCAGCGGATTGGCCGACTGGAATGGTGACATCTTGGTCCCACCTGACCAGATCGGTGTGCGATCCGTATAGGGGCCGCCTACCAGATAACTGGATCTGGACCTCATCCGGGAGTATAAACACTCCATGAGACAGATCAAGGCGAATACCCGACGGCACCATGAAATCCATGCCTAACAGGGCATCCTGACCGGCCAGATTGCCAACCCAAGCGGCGCTGAAGAATTAGACCAACGAACCCGATAGGGTGATCTTCACGCGCGTCCTTCCTTCGATCATGTAAGAGTTTTCACCAATTCCGACGCATTCTTGTCCCTGGGTGTCGTCTATACGACATCCGACCTTACGAGCAAAGGCGGAGTCGATAATCGAGACTTCGGCCCCAGAGTCGAACAACATCGTCGCCTTCTGGTTATTAATCTTGCCACAGGATTTAGCCTGCTTAAACCATTTATCGGGAGCGTGATACTTCCAGTATACGCGAGACTCCCCCGGCAGCAAATCCAACTGCATGAACACCTTCGATCGGGAATATTCATCGGTCTTAAGACTGTAGACCGGATGATCCCGACCGACGCGATTGCGAATAGAACATGTATTGTCGGTTTTATTCTCCTTGCCGACATATGCATAGATGCCAAACGTAGACCGCTCGGATCGATCCAGATTCCAACCTGGCGAGCGTTCTAGTTTAACATCTTTTCCACGTCCGGTGGAAGCATCCCCGCGTGCTTGTTCGGCACATACCATTTGCGCATCAGATTGAAAAATTCTTCCATCTTGCACTTGCCGGCCTTGTGGATCTCTCCATATGACTTGCACACGAAAAGGCAGTGATCGGTGGGGTGGCTGCGTCTTTCGCACTTCTTGCATATCAACTTCTTCCAGAAGTCCCCACCATCATGATTTCTTGACCCGCAGTGAGAACACTTCTTGCGACGTCGGTCCGGATCGGACTTGTGCCCACTCCTGCCCTTCCGATCTGCCTGGTTAGGCGTCGATATAGTTCTTGGGGTAGGTTCCGTGACGCAAACGTGGCGATACTGGTCCTCGTCTGACTCCCGACTGGACTGGCCGCTACTTTCCTCTTCCGATCCAGTGCTGTCTTCAGTCACGATCGCCTTAACAGCACGGGTCGATCTGGTCAGGGGCCTATTCACAGGGTCGGTCTGGGTCTTCGATATGTAGCGACCCGATCCAACGGCGACCTTTGCCCTCATGCTGCGTGAGTGGTGCAGCGTCCGCAACGTCTGCTCCACTTCCCCCACAGCTTTGAGGCGCAGCAGAGTGAGCTGATCTGCCAGCTCTTGGTCATCAAGGGTAATGATGTAGTGACCCACGTGCTCCATAGCGGCACCGGTCGGCGGGTTGACTTCCTTGATCACTATCCCGGCGCGAATTGCAGCCACGTTCAAGCGGTGCAAGTACTCGATCGGCGTCTCGTCGCCCCGCCTCTGCATATGATGCTATTTGCGGGCGGTAGAGAATCCGGAGTTGCAGTACTGCCCCTCAAATTCTGAACATAGCAGATCCCAGTCAGATCGGACATCCCGACCCAACTGTTGGATCCAGTTCGCAGCCGGTACTTTCATCAGATCCCTGAAGATCAAATACCGTTCCTTTTTTGGTGTCTGATCCCGTAAGAAAGCAGACTTGACCCGAAAAAACCACGATCTGGCTTGCTCCTCGTCGGCGTCCTTGCCAGTGAAATCCTTGATATCCGTGGTCGCAGCCATGCGAATGCGTGAATCACAGTACATCCAAAATCAAAGGCGGTCGTAGAGGCTAGGTTAGCCCTGGGCGCTCTCCCCGCCCCTGCACCTTCTGACCGATAGTGTTCATCCGGATCGCCGATCGACTCCATGTCGAAATCGCTGTTCTTGCTTGATCGGCGCGGTCGGGATGGCTGCGGTTTGCGTCTTCCTCTGCCAACTGGTTTGCCACCTCGGGTAGCCTTATCCGTTGATGCCACTGACTCCATATCCACATCCCGGCAAGTATTGACAATTTGCCGGGCAGATCGGTCCTGGGCATGCGGGCGCGGAGGCGATCGGAATCGGTCTCCCATGAAACGCTCCATCATTGCCTCAAACATGGCTTGGACGTTAGCTTGGGTCATGGGCAGCGTGTTGGTATCCTCCTTTGGAGGTACTGAAACCTGTGGGGGCTCCTGGGGCCCCTACCGGCATCCAGCCCCTCGCTTCCGCACGTCCTTTTTATGCTCCCACGGGGGGGGGGTACGATCCGCCCCCATGGTCATCCGCTCAACACTGACCTCCAACTCTGATGAGCTATTAAAGGCAGGTGGAGACTGATACAGCGACTTATCATCGGAGCACACATCATCGTATGCTGCCGTGGACTCAGCGGCCTTCAATGACACGGTGGGAGTTGGGCGGCGAACCGCCCCCACCAACGGCACCAAAATGATCATGGAGGGTCTACATCGACATTTCCATCTTCCAAGTGTCCAGATCGAACCGTTTCTGCACGTTGGCAAGGTTTTGCACTTTTATGCCGACCCCATCCAACATCGCCAGAAGGTTCTTCACCAATAGCAACGGCCGATCGCTTTGGATCGGCTCAGTGGTGGGTCCGAGAAGGCGATCGGGGATCTGGAGGTTTAAGATCTGCATGACCTGGTCTTCACGGATAAATCGCTTTAACTCGTGGATGTAATACATCCTGGTCAGGTCTTCTTCCTTGATAACCCCATCCCCGACCTGCGACTTTTCTTCCAAGTCGTCTTCATCGGATGTAATTCTGAGCCTCTGCTTGGGGACCTTGGTAAAATGGATCGGATCGTCCCTATCATCCTCCAAGTCGTTTTCATTTTTAATTTTCTTTTCATCAAAAGATTCATTCAAATGAATAGGATCAGGACAAAAGTCCTGATCCTTTCCGGAACTATAGCAAGACTTTCTATAGTCCCGATCGGCTCCGGCGGGATCCTTATGGGGAGGAAAAAACTTATTAATCCCGATCTGGTCCTCCACCCGGCCAGATCGGACATCGCCATCCTTACCGACAACGAGAACATAAGGCGATAGCCGTTCCTTATGTCCTCTCCAGAACGATTCCACATTTAACTTGTTATAATCGATTCTTGGCGAGATATCATCTCGGTGATATCAACGATCACCAAGTGATCCGGGCACGCGCACCATTGTGGTGGAGTCAAGTCCAAAATCGAACACCGTAGTGTCGAGAACCTGACCACCATCGTGCCCGGCCTTCCAACTTACGGGGGGGGTACCCCGCGAACCTTCGCCTACGATCCGATCTGATCGTCCTCTGCTAGCAGACGACCGATCATCAGCACAGGACGCCTGGTCCGATTCTTTCGTCATCTCACCTTGTGTATCCGATGGAATGGGCTGTTTTCACACTCGGTGGATCGGTGCTGGGAATCGACTTGAGGTCTAATAACGTGAGACCGTGCTGGGTAGTGTACCCTGGGCGGAACTCTTTACCCTGGGTACGTGCAGACCAGTTATACTTCAAGTAAATATACTTCAAAGGGCAGATCGCTTAATCGATCGTATAGACCAACCAATACGAGAATAAAAGTCCAATACGCCAATATAAGATCAAATGAGAACGTGATTAAATCCACGAACTATATCTCCACGAAAAAATTCAATAACTTGATTACACGTTCCAAACGTGTGCAACTTGAGCTTGAGAAGCCGACCAATACGTACTCCCGTCGAGGGACTTCCGGCGGGCCAAGTGCGTCTGTGACGCGTCCCGGCCGGGTATAACAAGCTAGAGGGGATTACTCGACCCTCTGCTTCCAAACACTCTGCGGAGTGCAGAGGCGACTGATGTACAGTGCGAGAAAACGACTTCTTGTTGAGTGTTAAAGGCCAAAAATTAACGACTAACCAAAATTATCTCCCTATGGTCCCCAATATGTACAAACATAAAAGCAAAAGCTTTAAGCTCTAAAAGTGCTATTTCTTCAGTATTTGCTAAGTACACGCAATATCATGTGACTTACCAAAATCCGTGTTCTTGACACCTCTCGCACACGATTGGCCCAAAAGCCTCCTTGATTTTCACCAATCCGATCGCCGATAAGCCAATCGGTGTGCTGCCGACACAAAGCGACCAAAATTCTTGAGTCCGCTTCACCACACAAGCACTTTCTCCTTCTTAATTAACAAATTATAGTCACTGAGACAGCTCGTGATTTCATCATACGGACGTTTATGGTAGCTAAAAGGTACTTTAAAGCATCTTTTGGACGAAAGAGCACACAATCGTGATCCATCCAGTACCAATGAGAATAAAATTTCCGTAGTAGCATTGGAAAGATTGGGTGTAATGAACCCAATCGATCGACCATAATTGTAGCGTCCTCGTGATTTTTCAGAAGGTTCAGCACACAATTCCTGAATGGAGAGCTCTTCATCTTCAAGTTCAAAATCGTACAATCGGTCAAAGTACTTGCGTTCAGTTCGAAAAACTCCATTTGTAGAGAATACTTCAAAGTTGCAGTGCCCAAAGAGAGACACCAATCGCTTGTGCTGACGAATGTCGACTGGGAGACCCCATGAGCATACCCATCCGTCAGAACGATGCCCGTAAACTAGTTAATTTTTTCGAGTAGTGCACCAACGTCGACTCGTCAAACGCCTCAAAACAGCTTCCAAACTGTTCGTCGTCCAGTATAAACTTGCTGAACTCGTTCCATTACGATTTCTAGGGAGACGTCGCATTCACCAGATGCACTACACGTCCGCATAGCGACGCCACGCGACATGTTCGCGCCACTCTCGCGCGGGGAAACGAGTACTCGAGAGCCCATGAAACACTTTGACCACGGCTACGCTTGTCCACGTCATTGCTTCCTTTCCGTTGTCCCGAAAACACTAGACAAGGGCAGCGACATCCCGCTCGATCGCCTCCGTTAGCGATGGCGTCAGGGGCTGTAAGACTGTCTCTAACCACTGTCCGTTGTCCATGCTATCGATCACTAACGCCTCGTGGTCGTCAAAGTGCTGCACGAGTTTTGTCTCCAACACACGCGTTTTCGCTGCACGAGCTTTCGCTTCTTTCTCCATTTCCTCTGCTCCACCAGACGACGCCACGGGCAAGGCAGCCGCAGACAGCACACCATACAATTGACCCAACCGAGCCACTTGACGCGACTCGAGATGCGCATGTTTCGCATACAAGACATTCGTCCATCGTGCCACGTCGTGTGCGTCCATGCGATCGCGTTCGTCGTTTCGGCAGCGCACGAGCACATAAAACGCTGGTCGAGCCAGTGTCAAGCTCTGGAGTTCACCGCGTTGCTGGGCTCCTAGCAGTTCTTGAAGCAGTCGACGCACAGTGGAGGCCGCAGCCTCGTTCGACTCGCTTCGTCCGCGTGTCGAAGCATACCATTGTGCTGCTTCTTGCAGATGGAACTCCACTTCCCAGGAGCTCAAGTATCCGTTCGTATGCTGTGTCAAATGTGCCGTTCGTAGCTCTTTTCGTTGCACGGCTTCAAACAAGAGCTTGACACCGGAACGAGGCGCTAGTATCTTTTTCTGTGCGTCCAAGAGCTGTAGCGTGCATCGACTCATACTCAAGGGCTCGAGCGTTACGCGCACCCGACACTTGCTCTGCTGCTCGGTCTCTGGTGCCCTATCAGACTGCGTCTCGAGCGCCAAGAGCGTCAAAAACGTCTCGATCGTAGCTTCTTTTACATCCAGATGCTTTTCTAGCCACTATCGTTTCAACAACACGAGCGTAACTGTCTCATTCGCTCGATTGTCTGCGTAGTTTAGTCGTACAATCTTGTTCTCGGTCGACAGGGAGAGCGAAGGAGCGTCAAAAACTAAAGCGAGCAACCGCTGCAATTGATGACGATGCAACGCGGTCGAGAAGAGTAGTGAACGGAAATGAACCGCGTTGTCATCAAAAGATACAGCACCGCGCGAGATGCTTTGCAATCTAGCCCCGCTCGCCCAATTCGTTGTACGTACGCTTCGACGGAAGAGGGGAGATGAAAATGTACGACTGCGCGTACATTTTTCTAATCGATCCCCATCCCAAACGCGACGGCAGCGACGACCAACTTCACTCTTCCTCGTGCAAATCCTGTACAAATCTTTTCCTTTGCTTCTGATGGCATTCCTGCATGAAAGGACGCGATTTTTTCAGCACAGCGCCATGGAGACGGCAAGTGTTCACGCAGCAACGCTGCGATCTCTTCCGATTGTCGCTGTTATTAGACGCGCTGCGATGGACATTCTTCCACATCTCGAGCAAATCGAAGCAGGTAGTAAAAGATGCCAGATGCGTGAAGATTTGGGATGATGGCTTCATTATGTCGGACTAGAGGCCGAATCAAACCGAGACATTTCTCAAATACAAGGCGATTCGGACAATCTAACAGTCCCACCGAGAATCGCAGCGTCTGTCCTTCACACAGCCTCTGCTTAATCCAACTATTTGGACTCACACTAGAGCCTTCAAAGTGTGTGAGCCGCCCATACTTGGGAAATCGTATGTCTTGGTTCATGTGTCCTTCCTCTTCTTCTGCTGTACAACAATCAATCAGGCGGCTAAAAACACTCAAGCAGGTCTGCATAATCATGGACCCACTCATGGCACCGCAGTGTTCAGCCACGACTGTCACACGACTCGGCTCTTCTTCAAGCTGTACACTGTCAAAATCGCGGTTGGCATACGTCGGCGAAACGGAACGATTAGAAACAATCGAGCTCTCAGCACCGGACTCTTCTAATGCATCGATCGTTCTCTTTGCCAAATCTCGCTCGTCATCATACTCTTCGTCGTCATCGTCATATTCACTTCTATCATTTTCGTCATCACGATCTTCATCGTCAACGTCGCCATTCTCATCTTCAGATGCTTCGAGTTCGGCCTGCAGATCCGCGGCAGGTGCGACAATATATTCCTTTTCCGAATCATCCGGTCCTTGAAGAACAACTAAATGTTTCACTTCATGGAGCAGATCCAAGACCATTGTCATGTTATCCCGGTCCCGCAAAAGTCGTGACACATTCAATGCACTCGAGAGAATACGATTAAAAAGAGCATAATATTGCCACGGATTACTAGTGACCATCGTTGATCGTCCCCGTCTTTACCTTAAGAACGAGCAAGCGAATATCTGACTGGTTAACGTCACATGATACATCTACTAAGCACGATCGATCTCCGTGTTGCAATTCGGTGGTATAAATGGCGCGATCTTCCGCATGTAAACGATAATACAGCAGTGTCATGAACTTTTCGTCCCCCTCTACATCTTCCATCAACACGCCACGATCGTCCAACATATTGGCAAGATAATATGGACCGACCATCACCTCGGTTTCTAGACACTCGTAATAGACACTTTGAACGAGCAAACAGGAAGTAGACCATGTTTTTCGCAAGCACGTCGCGTTCAGCAAAGTAATTCGAACTTTCAGGCTCAAAAATGCAGCGACTTAGATCCAAATTCCCCCGGTCTTGGGCCTTAGCATCAGTTGCAGCAGCGTACGCAGTAAGAACGCTACTGACATCAATATGTTGAATCAGCTTCTTCGACAACGTCGCTGCGCCATAGTCACTTTCATCGGACCGCATTTCAATTTCATGGCATAATGTTTGGTACAATGCAATCTCTGTCTCTTGATCAAATGGATAATCCGAAACCATGAGTGCAAACAATTCCAAACCTGGCGCTAGAACATGTGCGTCTGCAGAAACGCTAATTACGCGAGTCAAAGGGATCAGCAGCTGCAGTCACTGGGCATGTGTCTTCAACGGCTTCAGAGAGCTGGTAACGGATCAGAAGCTGGAGTTGTCGACCTCGCACCTTTGGGTGTGTCTCAACTAGAAACTGGTCAATCAGAGCAGCCTGCAGCTCCGCACGGCATTCGAACTCATTCTTTTTCCGATCACTTTTCTGCTTAAAAGCTGCTTTATCGATTGCGAATTTGGATCACCTTGGACTATAGCATCTTAAGAAGCGTGTTCAGCGGCTGACTATGGTCACGAAGCGACCAAGAGCTGAACCAAATGGAAACCACGACGCGATCTACCATGTACATACCCGGCTGCGTCAACAAACGTATTGCAATTCCTGCTCCATATCACATCGCTGTAACAACTGGCACTCAACTTCAGCCTCAATCTGTCCAACACTTTGAAGTAACGTTTCTTTCGCAGAACTCGACTTTAACAACGTGACCCAGCGCTCTCCCCACAATCTCAACTCGAACAAATTCACGTCTTCAACCGCAACACACCCGCCTTGAGTCTTGGACAGTGCGCGAAAGTATTCTTCCTACGCTTCGTGGACGCAGCCAAGGGCTTCTAATGTCAGCGCTGTACGGGTTTCAGACTGCGCGACATTTTCAATACTTAATCCAATGCGAAAATCGTCCTCACTCAGTTGTTTGTAGATAGTACTGAGAGCATCAACCCATCGTAGACGGCTCTCGACACTAAGATCCGATTTCTCCACGTGAAACTCACAAAGCCTCAGTGCGTAACTCCACACGTTATATTCGTGCGTAAAACGTCAGGTGTCGCCTTGCCTCTTTCCTCAGCCCAGACGTGGGTTCTGTTGTGACTGATCCTCTTCTGCCTTAACTGATCGAGACTCCCTCTTCACGGCTGCGAACTTGGCTTCATCCTTCTGGAAGATCGTCATCCGGGTAATACGATCAGCACTGCTAGACTCCACTTCAGACGCATCGCTCTCGGAAGGAGCAGATTGGTTGATTGACTGGTCCATTCATCTTTCGCTCATCGTGACCCTGAGTAGTCTCATGATCGAATCCATCCATAATCAATTCTTCATTTCCTTCATATAAAGCGTCGTTTCCAGATCAGATTCTGATGGCACCTTACTTGATCGACTTTCGTCGCTCTCCGACCCAGGCGCCTTCAGCAACGCCTTCGGTTGGTCCGGGTCGTAGTATTTCACCACCGGCTTCTAATCCGGATCATTATACTCACATGCAATAGGCAGATCATAACTTGCGTTGTGATCCGCAGGGGCTCCCGAAGGAGCCTTGGGAAGTGATCGAGGCTTTTCATCCTTTATGTCATCAAGATACCTCCCCAGGTACTGGTGATCAGCATTTACTTTCTTCTTCAGGCATGACGACGGCGAACTGCCTTCCATCGTCACAACCACCTCCTCCTTTTCCATTTTGATCTTTAATTCTGCTTCTGCTTCCGTTTTCACGTCCGCATCAGCGCCATCTTGCGTATAATCACGGTGTATCCCGCGTCGCCCAAAGATCCGGGCACGCGCACCATTGTGGTGGAGTGGCTAATCAAAGTTTGTGAAGCTTGATTAGGCGTTACCACGGCGCCCGGACTGCCGACTAACGAAGGGGGTCCTCCGGTTGTCCTTGACGGCTTGTGTTTCTGCTCACCTTGTGTACCCGACGTATTTGGCGTGGGTCGCTCTCCAGGTGGCGGGGATATAAACACGACAATTCCTTGATGAAAGATTGGGGAAACTTGTAACGAAACGTACTATGTGCTGATCAGGCGTGATCAGGTACAATCAAGCTTGAATAAGGTGTGATCGGGTTTGATCGGTAGTGATCAGAGTGATCAGGCTTAATCAGGCGCTAAAAATAGTTGATCAGCAGTGATCAGGCTTGATCAGGCTTGATCAGGCGCTAAAAGTCGTTGATCACCAGTGATCAGGATTGCCAGGCTTGATCAGGCGCTAAAAGGCGTTGATCAGCAGTGATCAGGCTTGATCAGGCGCTGAAATCGTTGATCAGGACCGCTGCCTTGATCAGGTGATGATAAGGGTCGGTGATCAATTTAGTCGATTTCGTATAAGCTGGCGCGATCTGCGAGTTGTTGATCACAGGGCGCAGTTGCAGATCGATGATCTTGTGGTGATCAGTGGAGGGGTACTTAATCAGGCAGCGGAAATCTTCACCACTGATCAAGGAGCCTCTGGAGTCTTAATCAGCTAACAGAGTACCCTATCGAAATTTAGTCTCAGCCTAGACCTACGAGGGGGGGGGGTCGATCAGCTACGGGCCGATCGACAGTTTCCACTAAATATCCGCCTAGAGTTCCCATGGGGCGCTTATAGCAGCCGAAGTTCTAGGGGCCAAACGTGGACCAATGGGGGAAGAGGTTAGAACACTTTCCTCACAAAACCTTTACAGAAAAACCGCTGACACAGCGGGTGGATTTGAGGGTGAGTTCCCCAGACCTTTACGTCTACCGGTGGTCCAAAAAGTGCACTACGTGCTCCCGCCCGGGACGTAAAGGGTGTGTATGCAAAAGAGAGGGAGGCGAGAAGAGATCACGCCTCTCCCTCGGTAATCTTACCGATCAGACGCAAAAGGAGAACTTTATTATCACTTATATCCCTAGATCTACCATTTCCCTAATTTCAGCCAATCAGAACCATCCATTCCAGCGTCCTCCGTCGACCAGTCGACCTGATTTATCACTGTTCGTCGGTGTTCATCGGTGTTCGCTAGGTACCTGTACATAACCGTCCCTTCTCACGACACCCTGTCTATGTCCCGTCCGTGTCTGCCGACGTTTACCGACTGTTGTACTGAATGTTTTGTGAACAGTCGTACCGGCTATTGTACCAACAATCGTACCACTAACATATCGCCTATTGTACCAACTATGATACTGAATACTGTATCAACTATGGTAACGCAAAAATGTATAATATGCTTCACCACAAATATAAATCACTGCTGTCCTTGTCAAACAATCAGGATATACTATGATACCGCATACTATGATGCAGATAATCATGGGCAAAGCTTATTTTTCATTGAACACCTTTGATAATGTAGAAAAGAAAAAATACAAAGCAGTAATGCACGGGCTCATGTTTGACGGACTGTGAGAAAAAAACAGTCGTGCGCATTCGTTATGGCGACATCTCGGAGCTTTCAGTAAATAAGCACTTGGCTCAGGTCCACCAAATGTGCTTTACTGATTGCATGGCCTACGTCAATGGTTTGAACATGGACCTAATGTCTTGCAGTCTGCAGTGGCCGAACATTTGCTGGACAATGAGACGTTGGAGGGTCTGCGAATTACTAGCATTATGGCAGATCATATGAAGCGTGAGTTAAAAAACCTGGAAAAGATCGATGCTAAGAGCATCTCCACCGGTCAATGTCAAATGCGTTCTATATCAATTTAACACCGACATCTCAAAAATTGGTTCTCCACCGGTAAAATTAAATCTGTGCTAAATTAGAAATTTCTTAAAAACCTGGACACCCGGTGCCAAATCTGGAATCATTGTCGACGCGTATTAAATCAGTATTATAAAAATTTGATGTGATATAAGATGGACACAGCTGGAGGAAGTGCTCCGAATTTATTAAATAAATTGAGGTTGTAATACTATGCAGCTACAATTTGATATAATATATCACGAGCCGGTGGAGATGCTCTAAGTATATTATGGAGGGTGTGGTGACGTGAAAGTGAAAATTATTGACCAGTTTGTACCTGTGTACCGGTTTCAAGGCGGATCGATCTGGTTGGCTTTAATGACGGAGGATTTTGGGCCAATCGTGTGCTTGGAGTGTTATGTACGCGGATTTAAGGTAAGGCACACGGTTTACATATATTTTACATATTGTATTTTTATTGGATATTAAATATAGTGTTCGTATTACATCGGGTTGCGTAAGTCGCCAGTGGCTCTGATCTGAGTCATTAGGAGCAGAGGGTTTACAGGGTCCCCCCACGCTTCTTTAGCCCGGCCAGTACAGAGCTCCACCGGAATCCCCACGGCAGGGACCCACTATTTACGTTCACTCACCACTCAAGTTAGGCCCCGCTCAAGGGAGGAGGGTTATTTTTTGGCTGGGTTACTCGTCGCGATCTGCTGCGATCAAGTCCTAGAAATTGGCTGGATTACTCATCGCCTTGGGCGTTCAAGTGCCATATTTAACAGCATTCGGAGTAAAGATTTCCGCTTCGTTTGCAGATCGGCTATTTCGCATTATCTTTCGTTGGAATTTTGGATCAGTACCCCAGAAGTGTTACATCCATATCGATCTTCCCTAAAGTCTCCACTAAGCAACGGTCCACCGAGTGTGTAGCCACCCATACCAATGGGTACACAAGGTGAGACGCGTTATGAATCGGACTCGGCGGCCTGCATTGCCGGTAGCTCACCTGATTGGAACCCAGACGAAGGTCGCGGATTACCCCCTCCGTTAATTGGTCGGCTGGGCACGATGGTGGCTCAGTTCCGGACACTTCGGTGTTCGATTTTGAACTGGACTCCACCACAATGGTGCGCGTGCCCGGATCATTTGGTGACAGTGGATATCACCGCGATGTTCACCAAAGTGTGGATTTTACGAATTTTAATATGTATACTCTCTGGAGAGCGCATAAGGAACGCAGATCGCCTTATGTACTAATTGTTGGAAAGGATGGCGATGTTCGATCTGATCAGGGGGAGGATCAGATCGAAATTGATGAATTTACGACTCCACATATCGCTCCCGGTGGATCCGATAGGCACGAGGAACGCTTATCTCCTCATGCCGTGGTCGTGGAAAAGGATGGAGATGATCGATCTGGCCAGGTGGAGGACCAGATCGAGACTAACAAGTTTATCCCTACCCAAAAAGCTCCGATCGGAGCCGATAGGGACTATAGCAAGTCTTGATATAGTACCAGTAGGGATCAGGACCCTGTTCCTGATCCCATGCATATCGAGAAAAAAATGCATGTGAAGAACACTATGGGGGAGGATCAATCCTATCTGCCCAAATTACCAACTAAAAGACCAAGGAGAGGATCGCAATGATTTCGGACGACGAAGACTTGGAGGAGAAGTCGCTGATCGATGATGGGACTATGGATGACGAGGAGGTGACCAAGATGTACTACATGTACGAACTGAAGAAATTTGTTCGCGAGAACGAGTTCATCCGAGTCATCAAGCCCCTAGTTACGGATCATCTACACAAATCGACCACCGAACCGACCGACTCCGATCGGCCGCTGCAACTGGTCAAGAACCTTTTGGCGATGCTAGCAGAGGTTGTGATAAAGGTCAAGAATGCTAATGGTGTTGACAAGCTATTTGAAATGGCACGTGGAAGTTGAAAAAAAAGATGTCAATGTTACATGACCATCTGACGCCATTGGTGGTGGCGGTGCGCTCCCAACTCCCACAATCGCGTTAGAAGACCCAAATCACGTGCGATCACTTGTCGAGAAGTCATTCGCTGAGGATAGCTCGCTATACGGGTCGCCACCTTCGCCCAAGTGCTCGTCCGAGTTGTAGGCCGGCGTGGAGCGGGTGACCATGGATTGCTGTACCAGTCACACGGAACAAAAAAGGGACGTGAGGCAACGACTTGTTGGTACACAGGTGGTGTACATTACATTTCGGCTAGGTACGGATTAAGTCAGTTCTACCTAGTATTACATATAGTTTACATTAATTTATTAATTTAAACTAATTACATATTAAATAAAAACCAGTTTCCATTTACAGTAGCCAGCTAGACGTTTGACCGGGAAATGTCGAGAGTGCTGTGAGTGTTGTATCAGGGGAGTGCCTCCCCTAGCTAGTTGTGGTGAAATGTACCACAAATTCGGTCACATTTGGTCAAGGCAGCTGGTCGAATTTCGGATTGGTCTAAACAAGGGGGGATTTTTAGCCTATCAGATTCAAGGAGTGTCAAGAACGCAAGTTTTGGTGAGTCACCTGACATTGGGTATTTTACATATTTTAATGTGGGTACATATTGGGACCGTAGGGAGGTAGTATTGGTTAGAGTTGCGGATTTTCCAAGTAAGAGTCTTTTGGTTGCGGATTTTCCAAGTAAGAGTCTTTTGGTTGCGGATTTTCCAGGTAAGAGTCTTTTGGTTGTGGTTTTTCCAAGTAAGAGTCTTTTGGTTGCGGATTTTCCAAGTAAAGTCTTTTGTTCTAGGAATAAGTGGCAAAAACCTCTTCTGGTCTTGGTCTACACCGCAGCAAGGGGTCGCCGTTCTTCTTTTCACGTACACTAGTCGCCTCCGCCCGCCGCGGAGTGTTTGGGGGCAGAGGGTTGAATTATCCCCTCTCGCCTATTATACTCGGTCTGGACGCGCCGCACGCGCACTTTGGCCACCGGAAGTCCCTCGACGGGAGTACGATTTAGCGATCTCGACACTTTGACTCAAGTACGTTTGGAACGTGCTATCCACTGGATTGGTCTTTACGTGGAGATATCGTTTGTGGAGTTTCACGGGCATATTGGGTCTTTACGTGGACATATTGGATCATTGTAACATTGGTTGGAGTTTAGACCGGTTTTGGTCTTCTCTCATATTGGTCAGGGGCTAGACCGGTTGATTGGTCTACCCTCTATTATTTCGTATTGGTCAGGTCTAGATCGTTTGGACGATCGACCTATTGGAATTTAGCTTTTGAAAGTGTTTCTGGTCTGTACGTACCTGGGGTGAAGAGTTCCGCCCCAGGTACACCTAGCCAGCATGGTCTCATATTCAAGACCGAATCAGATCGATCTGCGATCCCGATCCACCGAGTGTGTAACTAGCCCATTCCATTTGGTACACAAGGTGAGATGAACTTAAGTGAATCGGACCAAGTGTCTTTGGATGATGACCGGTCGTCTGCCAGCAGCGGACGATCGGACCAGATTTCGAATGGAGGTCCGCGGGGTACCCCCTTCCGTAAGTTGGAATGCTGGGCGCGATGGTGGTGGTCAGGTTGTCGATACAAATGTATTCGATTTCGAACTTGACTCCACCACAATGGTGCGCGTGCCCGGATCACTTGGCGATCGTGGATATCACCGCGAGGTGTCATCAAAGATTGAATTTGAAGATTTGAATTTGGAATCGTTCTGGAGAGGGCGTAAGGAAAGGCTATCACCTTACGTCTTCGTTCTCGATAAAGATGGCGATGTCCGGTCTGGCCTGGTGGAGGACCAGATCGGGATTAATATTTTTTTTCCTCCCCAAAAGCTCCCACCGGAGCCGATCGGGACTATAGCAAGTCCTGCTATAGTCCCGGAAAGGATCAGGACCTTGGTCCTGATCCTATGTATATGCATAAAAAAGTTGATGGAAAATCAAAAGACGAAAAATAGGGGAAAAAATACTTGGAAGCTGATCAGAACGATCAGACCAACCTCCCCAAGGTCCCCAAGCTACCCAAGATTCCCAAGAAAGGGTTGGGAATGCCGGCCGACGAAGACGACCTCGAAGAAAAGTCGCAGGTCGGAGATTGAGGCATCACTGAAGAAGACCTAAACAAGATGTATTACATTTTTGAGCTGAAACGATTTGTTCGCTTTGACGTAGTCTTTCGGGTGTTGAACCTCCAGATCCCCGACCATCTTCTCGGTCCCGCTACCGAGCCGATCCAGAGTGATCGCCCATTACTGTTGGTGAAGAACTTGGTGGCGATGTTGTCGGAGGTTGGCATTAAAATGCAGAACCCCGCCGATGTCCAAAACCTATTTGAATTTGAGACTTGGAGTCTGAAATCGTCGATGTCGACCTTCCACGACCATTTGGTCCCACTGGTGGGGGAGGTTCGCCGCCCAACTCCCACTGCAGCAGTGAAGGTCGCTAAAGTCTCCACAGCGCTTGTTGACATTGGTTCTGATGACGAATCGGTTTATCAATCTCCACCGGCCTCGAACAGCTCATCAGAGTTGGAGACTGGTGTCGAGCGGATGACCATGGGGGTGGACCATGACCAGCCGGAACAAAAAAAGGACGTGCGGCAGCAAAGGGCTGCTTGCCAGTCGGGGCTCCAGCGACCCCCACAGGCCTCAGTTCCGAAAAAGGAGGGTATCAACACGTTGCACAAGACTCCAGCTAACGTCCAATCTATGTTTGAGACGATGATGGAGCGTTTCATGGAAGACCGAGTTAGACCACCTCTGCGCCCACATGTCCAAGACCGGTCTACCCAGCAAAGTGCCAATGTTTGCCGAGATGTGGATATGGAATCGGTAACATCTGTGGACAAGCCCACTCGAAGTGATAAGCAAGTCGGCAAAGGGAAGCACAAGCCGCAACCGGCCAGACCGCTTAGACCAAGCAAGACAAGTGACTGTGACATGGAGTCGGTCGGCGGTCTTGACGACCACTGTGGGTCAGACGGTACGGGCGCTGGCAAGCCACACAAGGCTAACCTAGCCTCCAATATTGCTTACGACTTTGGATCTGCTGCGATTCCGCGCATCCGTATGGCCGCGACGACCGACCTCAAGGACTTCACTGGCAAGGATGCTGATGAAGACCAGGCCCGGTCTTGGTTCGGTCGGGTCAAGTCTGCGTTCCTGCGAGACCAGACCCCGAAAAGTGAAAAGTGTCTGATCTTCCGGGATTTGTTGAAAGGACCGGCTGCCAACTGGATCCAACAGTTAGGTCGGGATGTCCGGTCTGACTGGGACCAGCTATGTGCAGAGTTTGAAGGTCAATATTGTAACTCCGGATTTTCGATTGCCCGCAAGTATCACCATATGCAGAAGCGGAGCGACGAGACACCGATCGAGTATTTGCATCGGTTGAACGTGGCTGCACTTCGTGCCGGAATAACAATCAAAGAGAATAACCCGCCGAACGGTGCTGCTCTGGAACATGTGGGTCACTACATTAGTACCCTGGACGATCAAGAACTGGCGGACCAGCTTACTCTGCTGCGTCTTAGGGACGCGGGTGAAGTTGAACAGACTCTACGGACGCTACAGCAGTCACGTAGCATGAGGGCGAAGAGTGCTGGTGGATCAGGTCGCTACCGATCCAAGACCCAGACCCAGACCGATCCGGTCAAGAGACCCTGGACCAGACCGACCCGAGCGGTCAAGGCGATCGTAGCCGAAGACAGCACGGGATCGGAAGGGGAAAGTGGAAGTCAATCCAGCCAGGAGTCATCGGATGAAGACCAGTATCGTTACGTCTATGTTGCGGGACCTGCCCCGAAGACCAAGTCGAAGTCCGACCAGGTGGACTGGAAGGGAAGGAACGGAAGCAAGTCCGATCCAGGCCTACCTCGTCAGAAGTGCTCCCACTGTGGGTCGAGCAAACATGATGGTCCAAACTGCTGGAAGAAGATGGTGTGCAAGAAGTGCGAGAGACGCGGCCACCCGACGGACCACTTCCTTTTTGTGTGCAAGTCATGTGGAGAGATCCACGAGGCCGGCCACTGCAAGATTGAAGAATTTTTTAACATGATACACAAGTGGTACGTGCCGGACAAGCACGCGGGGATGCTGCCGCCGGACGCGGAAAAGATGTTAAGCTAGAACGCTCGCCAGGTTGGAATCTGGATCGAGCCGAGCTTTCTACGGTTCACATCTATGCATATGTCGGCAAGGAGGATAAGACCGACAATACACGTTCTATTCCAAATTGCGTCGACCGAGACCATCCGGTCTACAGTCTGAAGACCGATGAGTACTCCCGGACCAAGGTGGTTATGCAGTTGGACTTGCTGCCTGGAGAATCCCGCGGATACTGGAAGTATCACGCACCTGATAAATGGTTCAAGCAGGCGAAAGCCTGTGGCAAGATTAATAACCAGAAAGCGACGATGTTGTTCGACTCTGGAGCTGAAGTCTCGATAATCGACTCCGCCTTTGCTCGTAAGGTCGGATGCCGTATAGACGATAACCATAGACAAGAATGCGTCGGGATCGGCGAAAACTCTTATATGACCGAAGGAAGAACGCGTGTGAAAATTACTTTGTCGGGATCGCTGGTCTACTTTTTCAGCGCTTGGGTTGGCAAGTTGGCTGGTCAGGACGCTTTACTAGGTATGGATTTCATGGTCCCAGCTGGTATTCGCCTAGACCTGTCACATGGAGTGCTTACACTCCCGGATGAGGTCCAGGTCCAGTTGGCTGGTCGAATACCTCTGTATGGTTCGTATACCGATCTGGTCCGGTGGGACCAAGACCTCACTATCCCAGTTGGTCGGTCTGCCGATACCCCGGTCGAGAAAGGTTTTCGTTCGAGGAAGTTATGGTTGACCAGGGGCGATCGGTGGGTCCCGACCTTCGTAAAGAGTGCTGGTCGACGTGATTTTGTCCGTGTTACCAATATCGGTGACAAGCCGCTGACACTGGACAATAACACTATTGTCGGTATGTGGTTAGCAGAAGGGAAGGTACCAAGGAGGATGGGGTTCGTCTCGATTGGATCGAGGCGGTATGTCGAGTGGCAAAACCTGGCGTACCAATCGACCACCGATCTTATCAGCGATGATGGGTCGGTGGAAGAGGATACCTTACCTTTAGTGGAAAGACAAAGTTATGGCACCCCAAAAAAGATGTTGGTCCGAAGAAAGGCGCCGCAGTCACCAGGAACGGTGGACCATCAAGTATACGAGCTAAGGTTAGTCAACGTGTTGTCAGCACAAGACCAGGCGATAGCGGAGCAAGAAACGGAAGAAGGGGAACATGAAATTGCTAGGTCGGACCATGACGGTATTCCTAATCAGACCGATATCAGTGAAGGACAGCCCGTCCATCAAGACCAGGGGCGTTCAGCCGGTCCAGATGGTCTAGGTGATATCACCCCAGAAGATGAACAAGTCTGTATACATGAAGGCGGGGAACAGTACATTCAGGAGCTGGAAAGCCAAATGGAAGTCCTCCCTGAAGTGTCTGCCGACTCGACCGAAGTTACAACGGATGATTTACAAGTGGGTGATCAAGACCTTAACAGTCCAGACCAGATCGAGCAGTTGAAGAATATCATATGGAATAAAATACATCTGCTGATCGGAAAGGGCAACGCCTTACCACCTGCAGCCCGTGGTGCGATTTGCGATAATGACGTTGGAGATGCCAAGTCTATTGCCCAGCGATGTCGACGCGTGGCTCCACAGTACCGTGAAAAGCTTTCTGATCTCATTAAAGGACTGTTGGTCACCAAGATTATTAGACCGTCGACCTCGCCATGGGCCTCGCCGATTGTAATTGTTATCAAGAATAACGTCGTTGACATTAGACTGTGCATCGACTATCGGCTGGTAAATCGGTTGACTAAACTCATGGTGCACCCGATGCCGCTGATTAATGATCTGTTGGAAGACCCCGACAAGACCTTGTGGTATTGTTCGCTAGATATGGCAAGTGGATTTTGGGTGGTCTCGATGACTGATCGAGCCCGTGAGATTTCCGCATTTGTGACGCCGTTTGGTCTTTTCGAGTGGAATCGTATGACGTTCGGTCTGAAGAACGCGCCCCAGATCTATCAAAGGCTGATAGACAACTTATTGTACGGACACTTCAAAATCAAGACCGATCGGGACCCTGTTGAAAATTATGATGTGTTTAGAGAGGGTGAACCCGATCGGGAAAGAGGACCGTCCGTTCTAGGGAGGCGGTCGTACATCGATGACATTCTGATACCTGACTCGTCATGGAACGATCTGTGCGAGAAGGTTGAACGATTGTTGGAGACATGAGACCGCTGGAACCTGTCTATCAGTGCCGTGAAAAGTTTTTGGGGTATGTCCAAGGTTGCCTATTAAGGTCATATGGTGTCGATCAGTGTGCTGGAGACCAATCC
>CM047583.1:16222706-16245597 GCA_026184515.1 Peronosclerospora sorghi
TCCGGCAACCTGTTGAGATCGGTCAATTCCTCCAGCTGTTTCACATCATCGATTTCAAATCTTGTTCCACCCAGCATATCCCTAGTGGTGATGTGATCTGCACTCTTATTCAACTCTCTTTTGACATGCACTAGATCATGATCCGACAATTCGCGAAGGATATTGAACGCACGCTGTTGCAACACTTGCAATCGCGGAGCTTTACACTCTATTTCGCCGCGCATTTGACGGATTACTAAATTCGAATCTCCACACACGATCGTCCTTCCTTTGGAGTATCTCGACAGTAGGTCCAAACTTAAAAGCAATCCATGGTATTCCGCTTCATTCATCGTGATATCAGGCGCATGATCGGCTACCGCGGTCATAATCTTCCATTCCGGTAATTTCCAAACGATAG
Organism: Peronosclerospora sorghi; assembly: GCA_026184515.1. NCBI lineage: Eukaryota > Oomycota > Peronosporomycetes > Peronosporales > Peronosporaceae > Peronosclerospora > Peronosclerospora sorghi. Next base: position 16,223,107 of record CM047583.1, read on the forward strand.
CGCCGAACGCACCTACACGTCGCTTGACACTTGCAGATCCATCGAAACTAATCACGTAGAGTTCTTCGACTTTTCCGACCGTAGGAGGTGGTACTTCAATCATCTGCCGCGGTTGTTTTTTCGGTGCAATCGCAATCAGGGCCTCATCGATTTCGGTTCGAGGAGTGATACTTGCAGCTAACGCCCCTAGTACCTCCTCTTCTCCCTGTACACATTTCTTGATCTCGAGGCCCACTGTGATAAGATTGCAGCCCATCGGCCTAATCGTCCGTCCAACCCGTTGGATGTTAATAACCATCTCAGTGTGGATAAACGCGACAAGACAGTGATCGTCTTTCCGACCAGCATCGTGAAGTAAACATCCAAGACCCGTAGAAGCGCCAGAACTTCCTTTTCGACGGGTCTGTAGTTCAGCTTACCGTTCTTCAACGTTCGGCTGGCGAATGCCACGGGGTAATACACTTGATTATGTTCTTGTACCAGCGCGGCGGATACCGCCCACTTGCTGGCGTAAACCACGATTACTGGCGCTTTGTTCTGATCAAAGTGGCGCAGGGTTGGAGCTGACGCTATCTTCGCCTTCAGCATGCTGAATGCTACTTTTGCCCTGATTAATCGATCGCCTTCCTGATCCGTATTCTCCTTGATCAACGATCGGCTCTTTAACTCTTGATAATTCATCTCCCTTAATTCATAGATCACAGCGGCATAGATCGCGAAATCTTCAATAAATCGACGGTAGTAGTTCAGGCTCCCCAAAAACGATTGCATGTCCCGTAAGGTGCCAGGGAAAGGCAGATCAATCAGATCATCCAAATTTTTCGGATTTGTTTCCAAACCTCGGCTAGAGACATGATGCCCTAAATAGGGAACTTCGCGTCGCCCCCAGTACGATTTGGTCACGCTGATCGATAAGTTCCACTGATCACACTTCTCCAACAAACGATGCACCTTGTCACACAGGGTAGCCCAGGTAGGTGCCGGGATCAAAATATCATCGATATATGATCGCCGCTGCAGTACAGACGGGCCCGGTGTTTGGTCGGGCTCTCCCACCGTGAATACTTCATCCGATTCGTCAGCACCGTCCTTAACCTTGAGATACCCATATAATGCGTTATCAATCAACCGCTGGTAGATTTGCGGAGCATTCTTTAGGCCAAAAGGCATCCTATTCCATTCGAACAATCCAAACGGAGTGACAAACGCCGAAATCTGACGCGCTCGATCGGTCATAGATACGACCCAAAACCCGCTCGCCATATTCAAAGAGCAAAACCACAGCGCTTTATCCAAATATTCGAGTAGATCAGAGATCAGGGGAATTGGATACACCATCAGGCGCGTGAGTTGATTCACCGCGCGATAGTCGATACATAGGCGAATATCAACCCCGTTCTTTTTCACGATGATCACTATAGGTGATGCACAGGGTGACGTAGACGGTTGAATGATCTTGGTAACCAATAGCCCTTTTATCAAAGCCGATAACTTTTCGCGAAATTGTGGAGCCACCTTCCGACACTTTTGGGCGATCGGGCGAGCATTGCCTACATCGATATCACAAACAACTCCACGTGCATCAGGAGGTAGTGCGTTCCCCTTCCCGATCAACATATGTTTCTTCACCCAAATTATATCGCGAAGCTGATTAATTTCTTCTGGTGAGTTGACCAAGGGGTCTCCGACTAGCAAGTCGTCCCTAGTTACTTCTTCGGTGCTTGCAGATACTTCGGGAAACGTAGCAAGCTGCTTCTCCAGTTCCTCCACATACAAATCTACACCTTCATGGTAACAAACTTGATCATCGATAGGGATTACACCAACTTCGCTAGGATCGGCTGAGACAGGGTGATCGCTCGTCTCTTGAATAAACGTATCTCTTGCAGTAGGTTGTACAACTCCGTGCTCCGGGGTCGGACCTTTCATCTACGGCTCCTGATTGCACCGCGCTTGCACCTCTTGTACCTTTTGCGGCCCTCCGGTTACCAATGCCACAGATGTGGCGATCGGGTCCGTAGGGAGTACTAAAATACTTCGAGGAGTAGGATACTCCCTCTTCTCGACTAGAGGACCTTGATCGACACATTCTTGATCGTCATTAGCGGAATCGGTAGACGATTGATACGCGAGATTTTGCCACTCCTTGTAACGATTAGACCCTATCGAAACAAATCCAGGGCGACGGGACACATCATCTTTTCTCATCCAGATACCTAAAATCGTTTCATCTTGCACGATTATCGGATGATCAACGACGTTCGTAACACGCAGGTATCGCAAATTGCCACGCCCCTAGTGATAGTGGGGACCCAATCTTTTCCACGAGTAATCCACAACTTTCGAGATCGCTGGTCATAAATTCGAAACTCGGCAGATCGACCTACTGGTATCTGTTCGTACTGATTGAGTTTCATATAATTACCACTCGATCCATACATCTGTCGGCGCCCCTCCAATGGGATGATCACCTCATCAGGCAAACTTAGTGAACCGGGGGCGATGTCTAATCGAACACCAGCTGGTATCATAAAATCCATACCCAGTATAGCATCTTGACCAACAAGTCTGCCCACCCATGCATGGAAATAATAGACCAACGAGCCTGCTAGAGTAATCTTGATTTTAGTGCGCCCTTCCGTGAGGTATGCACTTTCTCCAATGCCGACACATTCTTGCGTTTGACTCGTGTCGATCTGACAACTCACCTTACGAGCAAAGGTTGAGTCGTTGATCGACACTTCAGCACCAAAATCAAATAATAGCGTGGCACGTTCGTTATTGATTTTACCACTCGCTTTGGCTTGTTTAAACCATTTCTTTGGCGAGTGGTATTTCCAATATCCGATTGATTCACCTGGAAGTATATCGACCTCCATGATCACCGGTGACCGAGAAAACTCATCGGTATGGAAATTAGCCAAGCGTGGTAAATCAGGCTGATCACATTTATCATTATCTCTTTATGCTGCTTGATCAGCCCTCTTCTGATCCACATATGCAAAAATACACAAACCAGAACGCTCGTCTCGTACCAGATTCCAACCTGGCGAGCGTCCTAGTTTAACAAATCTTCAGCTTCCTTGGGCAGCATTCCAGCATGCTTGATGGGATTGTACCACTGGCGGATGCGGTTGTAAAACTCTTCCACAGGGCACATGCCCGCATCGTGAACTTCGCCACAGGCTCGACAGACGTATAAACAATGATCGGTCGGATGTCCCTTCTTGCCACACTTGAGACAGGTCAGGCGCTTCCAGCAACGAAGATTATCGTGCCTGATCGACCCACAATGACTGCATTTCTTCACCGCCCCTTGATCGACTGCACTTGAATCACTTCGATTACCCGATCGGGACTCTCTAGGCTGATCGAGCGCCCCTAGTTGGTCGCGTATAGCAGCAAACATGTAACGGAGCTGATCTCCATCGCTTCCACTGTCGTCGGCACTTGATTCTTCACTCCCATACGACACCTTGATCGCGCGTACTGCTTTGGGCTTTCGCGCTGGGGCCGGTGCCCGATCATCGCCGAATTTTTGGCGGAATCGGCTGGTACCTACGGCCGCCGTTGGCTGGTACCACCTATTACGTTCATACGCCCGCAATGTCTCTTCCAGGTCTGACGCGGTGTCCAACCGCAAAAGCGCCAGTTGATCAGCGAGCTCGCGATTGGCCAATGTATCCAAGAAATGTTGTACATGTTCAGGTAAAGTCGTGGGCGATCCATACCTGATCGGCAACTTGGCTCGCAATCCCGCCACATTCAACCGGTGCAAATATTCGATTGGGCTTTCATCCGACCGCTGCTTCGTATAATAGTACTGGCGGGATGCCTATTGTCCACTTCCACAATATTGCACTTCAAACTCATCCACAAGATTTTTCCAACTTGATCGAGTGCTTCTACTCAGCTGGCGATGCCAATTGCGCGCTGGTCCTTTTAGTAAATCGCCTAGGATTAGACACTTCTCAGGATCCGAAGCTTGATCCCGCATAAATGCTGACTTGAGGCGACTAATCCAATTCCGCGCTTGATCTTCATCCCCTTCCTTTCCCGAAAATTCTTTTAGATCACTTATCGCAGACATCCGGATTCTGGAAATCGGCTGTTGATCAGGAATTCCAGTATAGGTGGACGCAACTGTGGCTCGTCGAGGCAGTGAGATCGGCTCATCTGGGTCAATGCACTCGCTCTGGGATCGTTGATCATGGAACGAATATACCGATTCCATGTCAAAGTCCTTGACCGTTACCGATCTATCTGGCTTCGAGTGCTGCTGACGCTGTGAATGCACAGATTCCATGTCAACGTCCTTGATCGACGCCGCTCTTCCAATCTTTAGCTGGCGGTTTTTCCCACCGACGACTCCCGGTGTCAGCTTGCTTCTTTCTTCAGCCAGAAACTTCTCCATAGCCTTATCAAAGAATGTCTGCAGCTGTGTGCTTTGCGATACTTGATCATCTTCTGCTTTGATCGATTGAGGTTCCATCTTGATAGCCGAAAACTTGGATTTATCCTTCTGGCACACTGTCATTCTGGTAATCTTGGGCTCTATACTCCCGGCACTACTCGACTCCGCTTCAAATTCATCTCCTTCAGAAGGGGCATATTCGTAGAACGATGATTCCGTGTGTTCTGCTGCGTTTTTTGACGGACCTGCTTCAATCTTCAACGGAGAGTGCGAGGGTTCCAACTTAGTGGTTTGACCCACGATAGATAGCAATAGATGAAACAACTGCTGGGTAGCTTCTGACAGATCTTCTGGATCCTGATCAAACACCTCTTCAGCATCGTAGGCACCTGTCGTCATACCTGCCTGCTTCATCAGGCGTGTTAGCCTCAGTACGATCGTGAGCTTATCCCTCCCATCCGTAACTGTCTGATCGATTGATCCGTTCAGCTTCCCGCTGATCATGACCCCAAGTAGGCTCATGATCGAATTCGTCAATAAGAAATCTTCCAGTTTTCCTTTATAAACCTTTGGGTAAAACTTTGTCACCAGATCGGCCTCCGTTGGTGGTGTACTTGATTGACTTTCGTCGCTCTCCGACCCAGGTGCCTTCATCAACACCTTCGGCTGGTCGGTCTTGTAATACTTCACCACCGGATCCCAATCCGGATCATTATATACACATATTTTTGGCGGATCATAACGCAAGTTATGATCCGCATGGGCTCCCGAAGGAGCCTCGGGAGGTGGTTGAGGCTTCAGCTCCTTTATTTCATCAAGACTCCTCCCCAGGTCCTGATGATCAGCATTTCATTTCTTCTTCAGGCATGACGACGGCGAACTGCCTTCCGTCGTCACAACCTCCTCCTCCTTTTCCACCTTTATCTTCACTTCTGCTTCCGCTTCCGTTTTCACTTTCACATCAGCGCCGTCTTGCGTAGAATCGCGGTGATATCCCGCGTCGCCCAAAGATCCGGGCACGCGCACCATTGTGGTGGAGCGGCTGATCAAAGTTTTTGACGCATGATCAGGCGGTACCACGGCGCCCGGACTGCCGACTAACGAAGGGGGTACTCCGGTTGTCCTTGACGCCTTGTGTTTCTGCTCACCTTGTGTACCCGACGGCTTAGGCGTGGGTCGCTCTCCAGGTGGCGGGGATGTAGACACGGCAATTCCTTGATGCAAGATTGGGGAACTTGTAATGAGTCGATCGAGGTGCTGATCAGACGTGATCCGGTGTAATCGGGCTCAAATCAGGTGCGAACAGGCTTGATTAGCAGTGATAAGGCTTGGGCAGGCACCGAAAGTCGTTGATCAGCTGTGATCAGGCTTGATCAGGCTTGATAAGGCTTGATCAGGCACCAAAAGTAGTTAATCAGCGGTAATCAGACTTTATCCGGCTTGATCAGGCACCAAAAGTAGTTGATCAGCGGTGATCAGACTTGATCAGGCTTTATCGGGCACCAAAAGTAGTTGATCAGCGGTGATCAGACTTGATCAGGTGCCAAACGTCGCTTAGGTACAAGTAGGTGCGGTCTGCGAGTTGTTGATCGCGGGTCACGAGTTGCAGAGTGTCGATCAGGTGTTGATCGGCGAAGGGGGTACTTGATCAGGCAGTGGAAGTCTTCACTACCCGATCACGGAGCCTCTGAGTCTTTAAACAGCTAAAGGAACACCCAAATATATGTATTCCTAGCCTAGACCTACGAGGAGTGGGGTAAATTTTGCTTAATCCACCTAGAGTTCCCGTGGGGCGCTTACAGCAGCCGAACTCTAGGGGCCAAACGCGAACCAAACGTGGAGAGGTGAGAGCACTGCTCAATCACACTCTCAAAACCAAAAACCTTTACTGAAGAACCGCTGACACAGCGGGCGGAGTTGCGGAGTGAGTTCCCAACACTCTACGTCTGCCGGTGGGACAAAAACGCACTAAGTGCTCCCGCCCGGGACGTAGAGGTATATACTAGTGAGGGAGGCGCAAAGGTGCCGTCTCTAAAACGCTCTGCTAGATCGAACGCAAAAGGAGAACTTTATTATTGCTTAAATCCTAAGAACTACCAATTTCCTAATATCCACAAATCAGAACTACCCGTTCCAGCGTCCTCCGTCGACCAGTCGACCTGATTTGTCCGTCGTCCGTCGCCGCTCGTCGATGTTCGCGGAGTACCTGTACGTAATCTTCCCATCTTCCTATGCCCTGTCTATGTCCTGAATATGTGCACCACGGTTGTACACGCAACTGTATACGCCGTGGTACCCACAATCCTATACGATTACGTACCGATTCTGACCGTAATCGCCCCCCCCTAAATCAGGCCCTATAATAAGGCCCTATAATAAGGCCTTATAATAAGGCCTTATAATAAGGCCTTATAATAAGGCCCGTTATTGGGACCAATTATAACACGCTTTACGACATATCGGCTAAGTAGCGGCGTATCGCCGCTTAAGGAAAGTCTTCCTCTCTACGCTAGCCGCACCGTGCGTTTAAGCACCTGCTACATCTGGTAGCACTTGTAGTCAATCCAACACCTGTGTTGGTATACGGCATCCTCTTCAAAGGATGAATCAGGACGATTGGGGTAAGCTAACCCCCGTCCAACAAGAAGCCTTTAAGAGGCTGGTACCCATGTTGAGTGAGGATGGCATGCGCCTCCTAGTGGAGAAGGGTCTTGATACCGTGCGTGAGAGGGTTAACGCCTTCATCTCCCATGAGGCGAATTTTCTGGAAGTCACTCCACGTCTACGGGGATGTGCCCTCCGTTATCCTTTAAGATAAAGGAATTCACCGGTGAAAAAGGTGATAACGTTTATGTGTGGCTTCGCGAGGTCGAAACGGCCTTCGCCACAGCGAATGTGATCGGGGATCACTTGCAAGTGGGACTTGCACTAACCCATATTACGGGCAAAGCCCGTACATGGGCTTTTACGTGTCCGGATTCGGTCACGAACGAGTTACCAACATGGAAAGTCCTTAAAAAAAAGTTTATGGACATGTATGCCACGCCTGATCTGGTTTTCTAGAATCAGCTGGCGTTTTTAAGGTGCCGTCAGGGCACTAAGGACTTGGAGACATACATCCAAGAGCTTAAGACCCTATTGGCAGGGATGCACGCGAAAGCGTATTCGGACTATGTGTCCATTCCCGTGTTCATGGGAGGCCTGAAAGAAGGGCCAGCACGTTCAGAGCTCTTCCGATGCCGACCCCAATCACTGGGGGATGCGTTTAAGATGGCGTTTAACGCCGAAAGGAACTTTCGTTCCTCTAAGGTGGGTCCCGAGCCCATGGACTTTGGCCTGGTCGAAGCGGAAGAGAAACCTTCCGCTAGGAGTCACTCTGACTCCTTTTCGCAGAGCTTCGAAGCGAAGCTCCTTGCAATGTTGTAGCGGCATGGGCCGCTAAGATGCTTCCAGTGAGGAAGTGCGGATAATCTGCGGAACAGGTTTCCGAAAACCCCCCAGCGAGACACTCGCTATAAGGGGCCGAGGACGGGAAAAATGACGTCGCCCAAGCCGTCGGAAAACGACGGCTCCCAGTAGGTGCGGGGCGCCGTACTGGGGGATAACTAAGTGCTGTTAATCCTTAGGATAGGGGACGACAGCACAAAGCCCCGAGGGAAGCGGTGCTTTCTAGCACCGAGTTGGTGTACCAGCCAGGTTTGCTGGTCGTCCTTGAGGACGTGAAAGTTGATAAGCCTTGGAGAGTCTTGATAGACTCTGGAGCATCTGACAATTATGTCAGACGGGCTTCTGTGGAGAAGAGTCGGCTGTATGCCGAGGCCCCAGAGGCACGTTCTCGTGACGTTGTCACGGTCCGTCTTGCGACGGGCGTACAGGTTTCTGTACCCAAGGACTCGATTGACCTTAAGCTGAAGTTTGCAGACTTCGACAGCTTAGAACGTTGCCTAGTCCTGGATTTGGACTCGAGGTATGACCTCAGTGTGGGCATGAAGTGGCTGGAACGCCACGAGCCATGGATAGACTGGAAGTCTATGTCCATTGGCTCAACGCACCCGCGGTAGGGTGAAGCATTGGCGAGTCATGGACCCACCTTTGCTCGATCGCAAAAGCGATTCTGGCGAGGGATTCCAGAGATTGGGATGTCTGAGATGATCAGTCCCAATGAGGTCAAGGAATTGTTCCTTGACGAGGGGGATTCGGTGGTTAATACCCACGCCGAGATAGACGAAACTGGTGAGTCGCCAGTGATAGAGGTGGATTCCCCTGAGGTTAAGTGCGAGGCGCTTAGAGAAGAGACCCGAAGTTCGTCTCTTCTACAGGTCGGAATTGATTCCGACCACGCCGTGTCCGGCGAACAAGTTGCGACTCCAGTGGTAGGGTTAGAGACCCCTGTGGTTAAGCGCGAGGCGCTTCCAAGCGAAGAGACCCAAAGTTCGTCTCTTTTGCACGTCGGAAATGATTCCGACTACGCCGTTATAGGTGAGACCGGCGAGTCACCGGTGGTAGAGATAGAGACCTCTGTGGATAGGCGCGTGGCGCTTCCAATAGATGGGGCAATTGACTCCCCCCATCTGGGTCCCGGGACGCGTCCCGAGGCCAGTAGTCAGAAGTCCTATCGGATGCTGATTAGCGTCACAGGTATTGTCACGGAAGGCGTAAGCCTGGAACGGTTGCCTGGGGTAGGCGAACTGATGTCGTTGGAGGAGATGTCCTTCAACGAGTTTGAGACTGCTGTAAAAGATGGTGAACTCGACGAGATCATCGTGTTGCGTCCGGAAGAGGAGTTAAACTTCTCATCCACGATGGACGAGTCAGTTTTGGTGCAAACCAAACAGGCATTGAATACCTGAAGCGGCCTAAAGATCGTTGCGGATCCTGATGAACCTTACCATTCATTACTAAAGGAATTTGGAGATGTCATTAGTGACAACCCGCCGATGGGGTTACCACCGGATCGGGGAGTCCGACATGAAATTGATTTGGTTCCCGGAACCAAATACTGCGTCACTAGGCAGTGTCCTCTCCCCAAGGAACAATGCGACGTCATCGACGCATTCTTCAAAGGGAAAGAAGAGACAGGGATGGTACGGGAGAGCAAGTCTCCAAACTCATCTCCCACTTTTTGTGTTCGTAACCCGAACGGAAAGTGGCGCATTGTGCATGCGTACAAAGCTGAATTTAGTTACTGTACCCATAAAAACTCCGATTCCTCGGATGGATGTCCTCCAGAACAATATGGCAGGCTGTACTGTTTACAGCGCCTTAGATCTGGTGGACGGGTACTATCAGGTGCTCATGCGAGCATCCCATATTCCGTTTATTGCGGTCAGCACGCTTATCGGCATGCTGTGGAGTGGCTTGTTATGCCACAGGGGATTTCAAATGCGCCAGCGACTTTTAATCGCTTGGTAACACAACTCTCCCGCCCTTAAAGAAAGTACGCTCAGACGTTCTTCGACGCTATATTCGTCCATAGTCGTGCGGAAGGCGACTCGTCTGATGTTCAGACGCACCTAATACATCTTCGAGCGGTTCTCGAATGTATGCGGGAGCATAAGTTATATGCAAATGCATCCAAATGTATTTTTGGTGCTGAGGAAATCCCTTTCCTCGGATGCTTCATCGGTAAGGATGGAGTGCGGGAGGATCCCGCGAAGGTGAAAGCCATTGTGGAGTGGCCTTCGCCTGTAAATCTAAGAGATTTACGGAAGTGGCTTGGATTAGCCAACTATCTCCACAAGTACAGCGAGAACTACGCTGAAATGGCGAAGCCATTGACCGACCTTCTTAAGAAGGATGTTGATTGGTGTTGGAAAACCGAACACCAGAACGCTTTTGAAGCGGTAAAGGGGAGCTTGTTAAAAGCTCCCGTTCTTGCTCTCCCAGATTCTGGAAAACCATTTAGTGTCGTCTGCGACGTCTTCGATTTCGCAATCGAATGTGCTTTGTTACAAGCAGACGATGCAGGAAGGGAACGCGTAATTGCGTTTGAGTCGAGGCAGCTTAAAGCTGCGGAGCGGAAATATCCCGTTCATGACAAGGAGCTACTTGCAATGAAGTATGATCTTGTCAAATTTAGGGTTCATCTACTCGGCTCAAAGCTGTTCGTGGTTTATACAGACCACGCGTCCTTACGGACAGAGACGAAGTCGCCTCACCTCTCCCAACGGATGGCCCGTTGGCTCTCCTTCTTTGCGGAGTATAACTTTAATGTTCAGTATAAACCTTGCAAACAGAATTTGCTTGCAGACGCGTTGTCGCGTCGTCCCGATTACGAGCTTGCTCACGCGACATTCGTCACCTCGTCTGTGGTGGATCTCATACGCCAGGCGTATGAGAAGGACCCACAGTGTACGGCGCTTATCAGCGCGTTGGGTGGAAAGGGACTTGGCTCGTCTGAGCCAACCCTGTCAAGTCGAGCTAAAGCTCGTTTACACCGTTACAGGTACTGTGACGGCCTGCTATATTATAGCACGAGCGCGGAGGACACTCCGCGGGTGGTAGTTCCTCATGATGAGGAACTGAAGTATAGAGTCCTCTTTGAGGCACATGACGCCCCTACCGGGGGTCATTTAGGTCGGGATAAGACCTACAGCGCTTTAAGCCCTTTGTATTGGTGGCCCAACATGTATAAGTGGGTCGGTGCGTATATTCGCACCTGTGAAACATGTCAGAGGGTCAAACCCTCTGCAGATTTAGCGGCGCCTTTGGCGAGCTTATCCGTTCCTACGGAGTGTTGGAAATCCATCAGTATGTATTTTATCTTCGGTTTTCCGAAGGATAAGACCGGCAACACCGGCATATTGGTCTTTGTAGACCGTTTGAGCAAGATGGCTCACCTGGCGGCGGTGCCGGAGTCCATTGATGGAAAAGGAACAGCGAAAGTGTTCCTGGACCGTGTCTTTAGACAGCATGGTCTACCCGATTTCGTTGTATCGGATCGTGATCCCCGTTTTACGGGGCAGTTTTGGGGCACGCTGTTTAAGGTGCTAGGGATAAAGCTCCTTATGTACACTGCGGATCATACGCAGATGGACGGACAAACGGAACGCGTTAATCGCGTCGTAGAGTACATTCTCCAGAGTTTATGTCCGGATTCTCCAAAGAGTTGGAGTGAGATTCTCCCGATTGTTGAATTTGCTATCAACAATTCATTACATGCATCTACGGGGTTTACCCCGTTTTACGTGAACGGATTAGTGAATCCGAGGGTTCCGTTGACGCCACGTGTGTGCGGCCCAGGGCTTAAGGGTGGAGGATTTCCTGATGTCAGCCCTGTATCTGTGCGAAAGCACATCGATATGTTTTATCGACGCGCCTTAGTGTCTTACGACACGTTTGCGACGCCATGGAGGAAAGCCAAAACAAGCAAAAGAAACAGGCCGACCGTAAGGGTCGGCGTAACAAGGGCGTATAAAGTAGGAGAAAGTGTTTTATTAAACTCTAAAACCTTCCTACACATGCAGTTTCTAACGTGTTACAGAACAAACTGCTCCCCAGGTTTGTGGGGCCTTTCAAGGTGCTAGCCCGAAAGGGCCTGGCGTACACCTTGGATATTCCGAAGGCGATTCGTACGCATCCAACCTTCCACGTGGGTATGCTTAAGCCATACCAGAACCCGGAGTCGGGCCCCCTCTTGGGGAAGGTTGGGAAGGCGCATAGCCGTAAGACACGGCAGGGCGGAGTAATAACATCTCCTTCAGGGTCGAAATACGACCACGAAGCTCCGCAACGGAAGACTCGAGAGTCAATCCGCCCCTCGATGCGGTCAATCGCATCCCCCTCATCGTGGAGTCCCTCCTGAACTTCCAGGATGCGACGTCTTTGTCGATCACAGCGCTCATGAACCTCACGTCGCAATTGCGCGACCTCCTCCTCCAGTTCTCGATACGGAGGGTATTCCACATTACCATGTGGAGCGTCTGATGGCGCGACGCCATCATCGGGGTAAAACACAGTATCTCGTAAAGTGGAAGGGTTATCCACACTCACAGAGTTCGTGGGAGTCCGAGACTCCCCTGCGGCAGGATTCCCGAGACGTCGTTGACGCTTTCGAGCGGAAGAATCCCGCTGCGAGTCGGCGACCAAAGGGGCGGGGGCAGCCCCTTCACTCCCAGTTGTGGGGAGTTCGCCGGCGGCAGATGCAGAGCTCGCACTGTGATCCGGCACCACAGTGAGGGCACGGGAGCTAGCATAGCGCGTGCAATAAGTGGCAGATAATTGCCCCATCGCTTTGGCTCTGGCAAACGCCAAGCGCAATGCCCTCTCTATCCGAACGTCACGTTCGGAATAGCTGTTGTACAGCTTGAAAAAGTCAGGGATACGTTTCTCCCCTTCTTCCCAAGCGCGGAACTTCTTCTCTGCCCTCTCGTCATCTTCTCCTTGTAGGAGAACGAAGGGAACCTCGCGGAGGTTCTCAACAACGGCACCCTGTGCCTGTTTCCCGAGGCGCGCTCGGTACGAGGTGGCAGTGAACTGCTTCTGCGTGAGCAGTTTTTCCCGGAGTTGTTTCCGGCGTGCGATTTGACGCGGCTGTACAGCCGCAAGGCCAGGGGTATGGAAGGCTAAATCCCTCTTTACCTCGTTCTTAGCCCACTTTTGGAGGTCACGAGGACATTCAAAGTGATATGCCGCCCGTGCAGGGAGTTTAGGTGCGCGTAATGCAGCCTCTCGTGCCTGTGAAGCAAGTTGTGATTCCTGAGCTCGTCCAACTCATTGGTGATGGTCGCCCTCGGCGACCCAGATTTGCCATCTGTGGTTGGCAATGGTGGAGCGCTATTTAGCGCATTTTCCCCACGTGTGGGGAAAGGATTAGGCTGCCGAAATCGCCGTTCGGCGTCGTCGGAGCGGTCATCCTTAGGGGAGCTACCCCCAAGGGCCCCCTCCTCTGAAATATCGTCGCCCGAGTAGAGGACCTCCTCTTCTCGGGGAGAATCTTCACCACCACTAAATGTGTTCATTTGAGGCCAGCGTTCTGGCAGTTGGGGTCCCCAACTATAATTGATTATTGCGTGTCAATAGTTTTGATGGTGGAGGATGTAACATGGTTACATTTAGTTACGTTGGTGTACATAAATACACAACGGTTATGCTCAAGTATTGACCAGTCCGAAAGGTTCGGTCTTATTGGTTGTTTTAGCCAATCAGGGCGGGAGCCCTTGGTGAAGGCGTGGCAGCCTGCAACGTGTTGGTACACAGGTGTTGTACATTACATTTCGGCTAGGTGCGGATTAAGTGAGTTCTACCTAGTATTACATATAGTTTACATTAGTTTATTAAGTTAGACTAATTTCATATTAAATAAATATCAGTTTCAATTTACAGTAGCCAGCTAGACGTTCCACCGGGAAAGGTCGAGCGTGCTGAGAGTGTTGTAGCAGGGGAGTGCTGCCCTAGCTAGTCCCTACTTAGGGAAAGCGTAAATCCAAAGCGTTAGCGTACGCTAACAGGAAACTGGGTAAATCTTGGCCCCGAGCGAGAGAGTAATCTCAAGCTTAGCCCTTTTATTAGGGCGTAACGGCTAAGTAGCGTCGTATCGCCGCTTAATGAAAGTCTTCCTCTGTGCGCTATCCACACCGTGCGTTTACGCACCGGCTACAAAAATAGTATGAAGCATCGCTGTATTGCTGAAAGACCCCGTTGCCAAGAGCTACAAATCGGCTCGATGTTGATGGAGGGGATGGCTGACTAGTGATCTCCATTCCGGCGTCTGATTTATGGAGGTTGGATTCAACTATAGTTCGGCTGGTCTGTCATCGGGGCCAAATGATGTACTGTACTTATGGTTTGTTGCCAGTTTCTCCCCTATTAATACATGAGAATGGCCATCCCGGAATGTTACTATCGCAGAGGCACGGTGGAGTACTTATAGTGCCTCCTTGTGAGGATTGCGAGCGGAGTGAGAGTTGCACATAATGCGGGGGCGATGCAGTGCACATATAGGCGATTTAGACCACGGATTATAGACTATTATACTACAGTACAGGATGTGCGCAGGTGGATGGGTGTATGGTGATTGGTACATTTAATGAACTTGAGGACTGTCGATGCTTCGCGCAAATTTGCAGTGAAATCACTCCCTTATTTGTAAATATTTTTTGAATCACTCCCCTCTGTAATTATTTTCAAAATCACTCCATTATTTGTAAATTCTCGATTCATTTTTTTTAATTTATTACCAGATGAACGATTACAAACAACTTAACATTTGGTTCAACATCGATCGCGTGCTTCCTCACGCACTTGTACACTGTAAGCCTGTAACATCATCCCTGTTACACCTGGTAGCAATTTGTAGTCCGTCATCACGACGACTGGCACATTCCCTAGGTGTCTAACAGATGAGGCGACAAAAAAATCCTTCTTAGGATGACCTTAGCCGAGCGCTAGTGCAGGGTCACTCACGAGGAATCCCTCATCTTTCAGGCGGCAGTTTAGCGCATTGGTAAATATGTTCAGGTCTATAGACCCTGACATGAAATCAATACTCGAAGCTTAAAGCCCGGACGAGAAAATCTAAATCATTGACCAACTTTGAAGTCTTCTTTGCCGCGCCGGCGACATGCACGTGGTTACTTTTAAGGAAAACGTAATCCCCTACATGTGAAACAGAGAACCTCTTGTTGGAAGGACCCGCGCCCCGGCTGAAGCCGATGCTGGACGTAAATGGGTCAAATGCAACTTTTCAGCAAAATGCATTTTGGGTTGTACCCAATTTTTTGGGTCATACCAAATTTTATACTTAAATTTATTAGGTTAAGTATTAAACTTAATTCTAATAGTCACTTTTTTTTTCTTCGCACGCAAGTTGCACTAGCACACTATTGGTGAAGTTATGCCCTATTAAGGTCGGAACGATATTTTATCTCTCGTGGAGTGTGGAACACTGTGGTTTGCTTACGTTTTACTTTGTGGAGTTTTACGACGTGGATAATTGTAATGAATAAAGTAAGTTGTTATTGATTTTATTACGTATCTCGCTACCTTTGCTGTTACGTTGTTTTTCACGTTTGGAGTATGTTAAATAACTGGAAACTCGCGCATACGAATAGTAAGGGCAAATGATACGACTCATGAACAGGTTATGACCCCAAATGTGGGGAAACCAACCTTAAGGAGAAGGCTAAGGCACATGCAAGCGAACAAGAGTCATGTATGATCGATATGCTCACGACCATCATGGATCGCCTTAACAAGATCGAGATGTCGAAGGACGAGAAAGATCGTAAGAATAACGTGGCGCAACCACACAGAGTCGACATAAGGATCAGCATCGCGCCGCTAATCGATAGCAACACAGACAAGAGAGTTTTCCTAACTGGTCTACAAATAAGACAAAGCCTCGAAGAAATTTGCCATGTAGGAAAAGATGCGTTCTCAAGGGGGAGGATGCCTGCCTGGAGGTGGCGCACGCTATGAGCAGCGTGGAAATGTGAACTATCAGTACATTGGCCAAGGTGGGCAAGCCAACGTGCCGCCGCAGCAAGTTGGATTGGTGAGAGCACCAAGTATGAAGGAAAAAGGCAACTGCAGATAAGACAATTTGATGGAACCGAAACCTACAAGGGGTTAGGATCGGGTTCCAAGCGTGGGGAAAGAAATTTCTGCGGCAAGTGAGTCTGGATTAGGCCGTATGTGGATATCCGTGGCAGAAGACGTGAAGGTGGATCTGCTGGGCCATTACTTGGCGGACCCAGCAGAATTCTACTACAACAGACAAGTTGAAGGGTGGTGGTGCGAAACCCCACCCTGTGGTACATTATGGATAAAATGTTATCCGTGTTTAATATTCAGATTACGCCAGCGCAAGGAATTAAGTTGCTAACGGCAAGGAAAAGTACCTCAAGATCATGGTCTGACCATTACTTATACTTGACGGCGGTCGCTGAAGCATTCGAGTCAAATTGTGAATCGTTGGTGCTGAACAACGTGATCTATCACGCAGCACCGAAGATGAGGCAGATCCTCATCTCTAAGTACGATCACACCCGAAAAGACTATCTCAGGAGAGATGAGGAGCTATTTCAATTCACTCAAGCAGTGGAGTTAGAAGACAAGGGAGCATGATCATATAGTGGTGGTATAGTGAATGTTATATCAATCAAGAATAAGAAGGCGCCGAAAACGAGATCATGTTTCGGATGCGGTGAAGCAGGGCATATGTTTCAAAACTGTTCGACGAAGAAGCACAAAAATGAAGATTTTGTGGTGACGGTGTCGAAGCACACGCATAAGTCGAGTGAATACAAGTGGATTCTAGACAGCGGTGGTTGCATGCACCTGACCCATGACGAAACTTGTTTAGTGTATATCGAAGCGGTATCTGGTGTCTGTTACAAGAGCAGACGTCCAGCGCTTGGAAATTAACAAGAAGGGGTCTGTGTACTTAAATGTGCTTAGTGGAAGCAAGTAAACACTTCTTAAGATCAAGAATGTTTCTTACGTAGAATCAATGACGAGAAACATTCTGTCCTATGGAATTCTTGAGGAAAAAGGATGCGTATTGTCGTACTTTAACAGCAGAAGAGCGTTAATCGAGCAAGATAATGGAAAGGAAATCGCAGACGTATTAATGATGAATAACGTCTTGACGGTGCAAGGAAGGGTCGAACGAGACCGAGTTAGCTTTGGCGACACAGTTATTGCAGTGTTGCGAGAAAACGAGACGGATTTCAAGCTAACAAAGGTGTACAAAGTGAAATCTTGATGCAATTTCATTCACGCATGGGTCATTTGAATTATGACCGGATTATGTGTGGTGGAGCGGCTGGCCATATTTTGAAATTTAATCATACGTTCCCACAGTGCCCAGACTACCGACTAACGAAGGGGGTCCTCCGGTTGTCCTGTGACAGGCCTATGTCTTGCTCACCTTGTGTACCCGACGGTTTGGGCGTGGGTCGCTCTACAGGTGACTGGGACGTAGATCAATGCAATTCCGATGCAGATCGAGTGAACTCGTAGCAGATGGACGGGTGTCGATCAGCTGCAAAAATAGCAGGTTGACCTAGTGTGAATCGACGAGATCGCAGAGCGATGATCGCAGATCGATGATCGATGATCGCTGATCGACGAGTTTGCGTGTCTTTGATCGCAGATAGCAGATCTACGGTGTCGATCTAGTGGTGATCAGCAAGGGGTACTTGATCACGTGGCGGAAGTCTTCACCACTTGATCGCCGATCCTCTTAAGCCTAGATCGCTAACGGAATACCCAATATATTATGTATCCCTAGCCTAAACTTAAGAGGAGGGGGGGGGGCGATCTGCACTTTCTATGTGCAGATCGTCGAATTTCACAAATATCCACCTAGAGTTCCCAAGGGGCGCTTAGAGCAGCCGAACTTCTAGGGGCTCTGCGAACCAATGGGGGAAGAGGTGAGAGCAACCGGCTCGATCACGTTCCCAGTAGCCTTTCCAAACGAAGCCGCCGCCACAGCGGGCGGAGTTGATGATGAGTTCTTAGAACCTTACGTCTGCCGGTGGGCCAAAAAGTGCACTACGTTCTCCCGCCCGGGACGTGTAAGGGTGCGTATGCAAAAGAAAGGGAGGCGCGAGGTGATCACGCCGTCCCAATAGATGATCTTACTGATCGGACGCAAAAGGAGAACTTTATTATTGCTTATATCCTAATATCAACCAATTGGCTAATATCAACCAATCGAGCTACCCATCCTGATGTGCATCATCGACCAGACAACCTGATATCTCAGTCTTCCGTCGCTTACCGTTAGGTACCTGTACCAGGCGTCGCATCTGCTCCGGATGGCCCGTCCATGTTCACCACAGTTGGCCACAAAATCTACGATACGCTTCCCCGCAGCAGCCTCTGAGCCTCGTCCCAGCCGTACAGCGGTTGGGCGGGGGTCGATCATGCCGTTGCTACCCATCGATCACCCTTTTTTTGTCTGTTCACCTTGCCTTCTATCATGTCGTTACCACCCATCAATCAAGTCCCTATCGATCATGTCGTTTCCAAACGACATGATCAGGTCATCACCGATCATGTGGTTACCAACCATCGATCAGGTCTTCATGATCATGCATTTCCACATTTTCTTCGACAAGTTAATCATACAGACGATTATTGATAGTGCCTCACCCCTTGATCGATCTACGGCAGACGCCTTGATCTTGGTGATCAATCACGCATGCAAACAGCAAAAGGTGCTCCGCACGCGAGAAGAGGATGTCGTGGTGTTGAATGACTCGCTATCGGTTCTCGAGGACTCCGTCACGATGCTTCGGAAGTCACGCGTACGCACTGTCCGGAAACTCTCTGATCGCGAGGAGCATATTAAACGGTTCCAGAAACAGATTATGCCCCTACGCGATCATGTCCGTGCGACGGTCAACGATCTCCAATACAGACTGAAGACTGCCGAGGAAACCGTATCAAAACAACGCGCCCATCCGCGATCTGGAGGGTGGTCGTGTTCGAGATCTTTATCTGCTATCGGTCCAGGAGGAGATCATCGCTGATCAGGCGCAAGAGATCTCGCGCCTTGAGGCGCTCCCAGATCAAACGATGCTTGATCAACTCCGACGACGCTTGGACATGCTGCAGACAGATCATAATCATGCCATCTCCAAGAACAAGCGTTTGATCGAGAGGGTGATCAAGCTCACCTCCAAGACCGAAAAACGTAAGAGTCAACGCGATCGCATCCGGGAGGAGAATGAAGCCAATATTTTGAAGATAGAGGAATTCGTCCCTATCCCAGGTTGATGAGCTACATTCCCGCCTCGATGAAGTGCCGACCAGCAAGGCCTAGTGGAAAATCTAAGTGCTCAAAATTCCAAGTTGCAAACGGAACTCTCGACGGCACGGCGCCGCCTCAGTCACCAAGCTTCCCAGTTAAGTGATCATCAGTCAGTATACGCAGATCGTGACGCACTGCGTGATGACTTGCAACGTGCTCAAGACGAAGCTACGCAATTTCGTTCGCACCACTCACACATTAAATCCGTTTTGGCTGGTGCGGCGTTACAGATGCAAATCGCCCCGATTTCAGGCGACCTTTGCGCAGATCCTGATCAGACCACAACCTCGACTGCTGATCCTCAGGGTGATTCAGCAAAAGATTCTTTCTTTCGTCCCGCCTCTTCGCTCAAGAGACGCTCTCAGCGTTCGTGGTCCACACCTCGGTTCAAGCGGCAACGTCAAGTTCCTCCTACTCCAGAGGAGAAGTCGGATGATGATCGTTCGTTAAGTCCCGATCAGCCGAATGACGATCAAGGCGGTTCTTCTGCATCGATCAGAACACAGATTTTATCCAGCCCCACGATCAGCGAGATCGAGAGTGAAGGTTCACTCGATCAAGACTATGCTGGGTTTCTCTTCCCTCGCACGGGTTCTTACAAGTCGATTATTTTGGTGCCTGATGGTGCACCAGATGCGGACATCTTGCCATGGACCCCATATCAACTTGACGGCTTCGATCTGGGCAACGTCTCAGTACGAGTGGTCTGTGATTATTTGACACGCGCCGTGGGATGGTTGTTTCCAGCTGCCATAAACGCCCCTTCGACTGATCGGTGGTGTGATCACCTGATCAACCAGTCGGAATTGGAGCTGCTATATGCGTGACGCCCCTGGGAGTTCTTCAAACAGATGCTGCCATCCATCTCTTTCCACTCGGTCGGCTGGTTTGCTGACTTCGAATCGAGATACCAGACATTCCTGGATCATCATGCACAAGCGATCTGGGAGTCGCCTCATCATCTCCCGATATATCGAGACATCAGGGAGCGCGACGCCTTCTTTTGTGAGTACGACGAAGATCGACGTCAGCTTAAGAGCCGCGCCGGGCATTGTAGAAGAAGCTGGTCGAGTTCGTGTTGCAGGGTATGATCGACGGGATGTGCGATCTCGACATTTTTTTGGACCCGTCGATCTCGCACTGCTCCCGGAACCGTCTCCTGAAGTATGCTCCAGCTGATGATGGTTCATGGTACCCGGGGTACCTATCAGATCCACCACCTCGGACCTTGCAGTATGCGCTACGTGAAGTCGACGCTGATGAACCTTGGCGGATCCAGTATCGTATTTCTCTTGATGATCATCCTGGCCGTCACATCCCTCGTCTTCACCGTAAGTTTTATGGACCAGGCTAGCTAGTTGAACACTTCTTCCTCAATCAATAAACATTCTTGATCATACCAATTCCAATTGTTGCTTCGTCACTTTTCATGCATATACATAAATCGATCTTCCATTGGTTTATCTGCCGTTGTTCCATTACCATATCTCGCAATATCCATCTTAAATTTACCACTTCAAGTCAATCGTCACTTCTCCATTAATCGTGAGTTCATCAATCGATCTTCTCCAATCGAGGGTTCGTCAGTCATAATTCCATAGTCAATTCGTCTATCATGCGCTAGTTGGCTCTTCGTCCACTTGCATCACGTCGAACCGATGTATGTTAAGCATCTTCCTTTCGAAATCCTTGATCAGAGCATCACAATTTAGCTCTGCCTCGTCTACCCATGATGGATCATCGTACCTCTTCCAGTAAACTTGATATTCGCGTAACGTTATTCCATATCTAGTCTTTCGACCAGATCGGACATCGGTGATACGATCAACTTCAAATTCGTCCGGCTCTAGGGTCCTTTCCCAGCTGTACTCAGGTAGTAACGCTTCATCGAGATCGAAATGATCTTCTACCCCAGCTGCTAGCACAATAGTAGGTCGATCTAAAAATTCTTTGACCAATTTCAACTTGGATAGGTGCACCACTGGGAATATGCGATAGTCGGTGCCGTCCGTAATCAATCTTGCAGCATGATCACCGATCCCCTCTTCGACTCTGAAAGGTCCATACCACATATGCGCCAGTTCCTTCGCGAACCCTTCTTTCACCCTATCGAGGTATAACCAAACCCTTGATCCGGCTTCAATCTTGTGCGGTGTCACTTGATCATTATGCTTTTCAGCTCTATCAGCCATGTCTTGGTGCAATCGAGTACTCACTTGATCACGGGCTTAACGGTAGTCTTTCTGCATCTTATATCTCCACCGACGAACATCACGATCTTTACCCGAATTCCACCAAGTTGTAGCGTTGATTCCAATGATGATCGCGGATCCCACCTTTATGCCAAGTAAAATGGTTTATCTCCACGGATCCGATCAGGGGTCGAATTTTAATGCAAATACCAATCGTTCTGCATACGAGCTCCAATCCCTCTGACCGACATCAGATACATACATCTTGATCGCTCGTGTGATTGTTTGCAGCATTCTTTCCGCCTTGCCGTTCGCCTGTGGACGGTACGCCATAGTGGCACTCTGTCGTTGTCCCACGATCTTGTTGAATGCACGAAACACTTCGGACATAAAACCAGGTTCTCGATCATGCCTGATCACCTCGCTAGCTCCAAATCGACGAAATACACACTCTTCGTAATTTTTCGGCGACTTTCTGCGCTGTACGACATGATCCAGCTTTCGCTATCACCATACCCGTGAACAGATCTGTCCAAATCGGCAATTCAGTATGCCCATCAGTTGATCGGGGAAACGACGGGATATGGTCCATGGCTATCACTTGAAATGGGTACGTAGCTTCAATATTTACCGGCGACATACCCTTGATCGTAGGCTGGCCCTTCCCGTCTCACAATCTACGCATTGCCCAAAAAATCGTTTCACGCTGCGAAATAAACCACGCCAATGAAAATGTCGTCTGATCCGCTGATATGTACGCCCTATACCTTGGTGTCCTCCTTCCAAACTTACATGATAATGGTGGAGGACATCCGCATGTAGGGACTCGGGTAAGACCAGCTTGATCGAAGAGCGTCGATCGTCCTGATCATCTTGATCATCGCTGGCTTTTCCTTTAGCCATATTTCCACAGTAAATCAACAATCCTTGTTCATATACATCGTAATTGTCGGCAATTTTCGCGCAATCGTTTACCTCGTCTGCGCTCAATTGTGAAACGTCACCGTACAAGTAACTTCGCAAATCATGAATCCATTTCTCTTCGTCCTGCGCCTCTTTTACCCGTTCCGCCCTCATCCCTTCTATGGATACTTCGTGCCACGTTGACGGTAGCGGTTGCCGGA
>CM047583.1:16245697-16338731 GCA_026184515.1 Peronosclerospora sorghi
TGGGATTTTCATTCCACGTGATCACTTCCGGCAACCTGTTGAGATCGACCAATTCCTCCAGCTGTATCTTGTCATCAATCTCACATCTTGTTCCACCCTGCATGGATATAGTGGTGATACGATCAGCACTCCTTTTCAAGTCTATTTTGACGTGCAACAGATCATTATCGGTCCATTCGCGAAGGCGCTTAAGCGCACGCTGTTGCAACACTTGCAATCGCGGAGATTTACATTCTATTTCACCGCGCATTTGCTTGATTACCAAATTCGAGTCTCCACACACGATCATTCTTCCTTTGGGGTATCTCGACAGTAGATCCAAACTTAAGAGCAATCCATGGTATTCAGCTTCATTCAATGTGATGTCAGGTGCATGATAAGCAACCGTGATCATAACCTTCCACTCTGGATATTTCCACACAATAGAGCCAAACGCACCCACACGTCGCTTGACACTTGCAGATCCATCGAAACTAATCGCGTAGAGTTCCTCGCCTTTCTCAACCGTGGGATGTGGCACTTCAATCATCTGCCGAGGCTGCTTTTTTTGGTGCGATCGCGATCGGGGCTTCATCGATTTCGGTGCGAGGGGTGATACTTGCGTCTAACGCCCCTAGTACCTCTTCTTCTCCATGATCACAATTCTTGATCTCCAAGTCCCATTGTGACAAGATTGCAGCCCATTTTCCCAGTCGCCCGTATATCCCGTTGGATGTTAGCAACCACTTCAACGTAGACCGACGTGACAGGACAGTGATCGACTTTCCGACCAAAATCGTAAAGTAGACGTCCAGAATTCTCAGAAGAGCCAACACTTCCTTTTCGACGGGGCTGTAATTCAACTCGCCGCTCTTCAGTGTCCGGATCGTAAATGCGACGGGGCAATATACTTGATCATGCTCTTGCACTAGCGCGGCAGCCACTTCCCACTTGCTAGCATCCTTTTGCTTTAGGATATAAACTAATATTATGTATTAAACTTCCTATCGGTATATTTTGTAAAGGTAAAGCATTACCTATTTTTAATTCAGCATTAGATGAACTCTTAATATATTGATTAAGTTTTAACCCTTCAGCTGCTACAATTAAATAAGATTGAAAATCATTTTTAATATAAGCATAAACCACGATCACCGGCGTTTTGGCTTGGTCGAAATGGCTTAGGGTTGGGGCTGACGCGATATTTGCTTTCAGCATACTGAATGCCACTCGCGCCCTGATCAATCGATCATCTTCGCGATCCGGACTCTCCTTGATCGATGATCGACCCTCTAATTCTTGATAATTCGTTTCTCATAACTCGCAGAGCACTGCAGCATAGATCGCGAAGTCTTCAATAAATCTGCTATAGTAATTCAGACTCCCCAAAAACTATTGCATAGCACGCAAAGTACAAGGAAAAGGAAAATTGACCAGATCATCCAAATTCTTCGGATTTGTTTCCAAACCGCGGCTAGAGGCGTGATGTCATAGATAAGAAACTTCACTCCGCCCCCAGTACGATTTATCCACGCTGATCGACAAGTTCCACTGATCACACTTTTCCAATAGGTTTTTCGCACTTTATCACACAAGATCGTCCATGTAGGTGCAGGGATCAAAAAATTTATCGATATATGATCGTCGTTGCAACGAAGACGGGCCTTGTGCTTTATCAGGCTCTCCCATAGAAATAAATCAGTTGAATTGGCTAGATCGGCACCGTCCTTAACCTTGAGATACCCATACAATGCATTATCGATCAACCGCTGGTAGATCTGCGGAGCATTCTTTAGGACATAGGGCATCCGATTCCATTCAAAAAATCCAAACGGGGTAACAAAAGCCGAAATCTGACGTGCTCGATCGGCCATTGACACGACCCAAAAACCACTTTCGATATACAAAAAGCAAAACCACAACGCCTTATCCAAATCTACGAGCAGATCAGAGATCAGAGGCATTGGGTACACCATCAAGCGCGTGAGTTGATTCACCGCGCGATAATCGATACATAATCGAATATCAACCCCGTTGTTCTTCAAGATGATCACTTTAGGTGATGCACAGGGTGAAGTAGATGGTTGAATGATCTTTGTTGCCAATAGTCCCTTGATCAAGGCCGATAAATTCTCACGAAATATCGGAGCGACCTTCCGACACCTTTGAGCGATCGGACGCCTTTTCCACGTCAATATCACAAACAACTCCACGTGCATCTGGAGGTAACGCGTTTCCTTTCCCGATCAACAGATGTTTCTTCGCCCAAATTATATCGCGAAGCTGATCCATTTCCTCCTCTGTATTTATCAATGGATCACCAACTTGCAAAGCGTCCTTGGTCATTTCTTCGGTACTTGCGGACACCTAAGGCAGCGTGGCAAGCTGTTTCTCCAACTCTTCCACGAACAAATCTCCACCTTCATGGTAACACACATGATCATCGGTAGGAATCACACCAAATTCACTATGATCGACTGAGACGGGGTGATCATGCACATCTTGATCAGGCTCATCTCTTGCAGCATATCGTTTAACTTCATGATCAAATGTCGGACTCTTCACACTCGGTTCCAGATCGCACTTCTCTTGCACTTCTTGCACTATCTGCGATCTTCCGGTTACTAATGCCACAGACGTCACGATCGGGTCCGTAGGTCTTACTGAAATACTTCGAGGAGTAGGATACTCGTTCTTCTCGACTAGGGTACCTTTATCGACACTTTCTTGATCGTCATGTACAGAATCGGTAGAATCTTGATACGCGAGACTTTTCCACTCCTTATAACGATTAGACCCCACCAAAATAAATCCAGGGGGACGGGGCACGTCGTCTTTGTTCATCCAGATACCTAAAATTGTATCGTCTTGTAAGATGATCGGACGATCAGCAACGTTCGTAATACGCAGATACCGTAGATTACCCACGCCCCTAGTCACAGTGGGGACCCAATCTTTTCCACGAGTAATACATAATTTCCGAGATCGTTGATCACGAATCCGAACCTCAGCAGATCGACCTATCGGGATCTGCTCATACTGATCAAGTTTCATAAAGTTTCCACTTGACCCGTACAACTGCTGACGCACTTCCATTGGGATGATCACTTCATCAGGAAAATTTAATGCGCGGTGAGCAACGTCGAATCGGACACCAGCTGGGATCGTAAAATCCATACCCAATATAACATCTTGACCAAAGATCTTTCCCACACATGCATGGAAGTAATAAACTAAAGAGCCCGCTTACGTCACCTTTATCTTAGTGCGCCCTTCTGTGATATATGCAATTTCTCCGATACCAACACATTCTTGTATTTGGCTCGTGTCGATTTGACAACCCATCTTACGAGCAAAGGTTGAGTCGATGATCGACACTTTGGAAACAGAATCAAATAACAACGTGGCACGTTCATTATTAATTTTACCACCCGCCTTGGCTTGTTTAAACCATTTCTTGAGTGAGTGGTACTTCCAATATCCACGTGATTCACCCGGAAGTAGATCAACTTCCATGATCACCGGGGACCGAGAAAACTCATCAATACGGAAATTAGCCAAACGTGGTAAATCAGGATAATCACATTTTTCATTATTCTTCTCTTTTGCTCGATCTTCTTACCCACATATGCAAAACACACAAACTAGAACGCTCGTCTCGTACCAGATTCCAACATGCCGAGCGTCCTAGTTTAACATGTATTCGGCTTCCTTGGGCAACATTCCAGCAGGCTTGGTAGGGTTGTACCACTGGCGAATGAGATTGTAGAATTCCTCCATAGGGCACTTGCCCGCATCATGAATTTCGCCGCATGCTCGGCAGACGTACAAACAATGATCAGTCGGGTGACCTTTCTTGCCACACTTCAGACAGTCCAGGCTCTTCCAGCAGCGTAAATTGTCGTGCCTGATGGACCCACAACGACTGCACTTCTTCACCGCCCCTTGTTCAACTGAACTTTATTCACTTCGTTTGCCAGATCGGGGCTCACCAGGTTGATCATGCGTCACTGGTTGATCGCGCATGGCAGCAATCATGTAACGGCGCTGATCACCATCGCTTCAACTGTCTTCGGCACTTGATTCTTCACTCCCGGACATCACCTTGATCGTGAGTACTGCTTTGTGCTTCCGCGTCGGGGAAGATGCTCGATCATCGCCGAATTTCTGGCGGAATCGGTGGTACCTACCGCCGCCGTTGGCTTGGACCACTTATTGCGTGCATAATCCCGCAGCGTCTCTTCCAAATCCGTGGCGTTATCCAAACGCAGAAGTGCCAGTTGATCAGCGAATTCGCGATCAGTCAACGTGTCCAGAAAATGCTTCACATGTTCTCGCAAGATCGTAGACGGACCTTCCTTGATCGACAACTTGGCCCGAATTCCTGCCACATTCAACCGGTGCAGATACTCGATAGAATTTTCATCAGATCGCTGCTTCGTGTAGTAATATTGGCGAGATGCCGATTGACCACTTCCACAGTACTGATTTTCGAACTCTTTGACAAGACTTTTCCAGCTTCCACGCGTCGATCTACTCAGCTGGCGATGCCAATTGCGCGCCGGTCCTTTGAGCAGATCACCCATGATCAAACACTTATCATTATCAGGGTCTTGATAACGCATAAATGCTGATTTATGACGACTGAGCCAATTTCGCGCTTGATCTTCATCCACTTCTTTCCCGGAGAATTCCTTCAGATCACTGATCGCGGACATCCTGATCCTGGCAATCGACTGTTGATCAGGCACTCCAGTGTACTCCGACTCAACTGTAGCTGGTAGAGGCTGTGTAATCGGCTCATCTGGATCAATATAATCACGATGGGATTGTTGATCATGGAACGAATACACAAACTCCATGTCAACATCCTTAGCCGTCGCGGATCTTCCGGGCTTTGGACGGTGGATTTTCATGCGTACAACTTCAGGTGTCTACTTGCCTCTTTACTCAGCCAAAAAACGCCCCATATCCGCATTAAAAAACGCTTGCAGACGAGGGTCCTGTTGTGACTGATCATCTTCTGCCTAGGATGATCGTGGTTCCTTCTTCACGGCCGAGAACTTGGCTTCATCCTTCTGTTAGATCGTCATCCGGGTAATCTTGGGTTCCACACTGTCAGCACTGCTTGACTCCACCTCAGACACATCTCCCTCGGAAGGAGCAGATTCATAGCAAGATGATCCCGTGTGTTCTTCCACGTTGATCGACGGACCCGCTTCAGTTATCAACGGAGAGCGAGGGGGTTCCACCTTAGCAGATCTACCCACTATCGGCACCAACAGATCACACAGCCGCTGGGTAGCGGTCGCAACATCTTGAGGGTCCTGATCGAGCACGTCTTCGGCATCGTAGGCGCCTGTCGTGAGACCAACTTGCTTGATCATGCGTGTCAGCCCTAGCACCAGCTGAAGCTTGTCCTTTCAATCTGTCACTGGATGATCGACTGGTCCGTTCAGCTTTCCTCTGATCGTGACCCCGAGTAGGCTCATGATAGAATCCATCAATAAGAAATATTCCCGTTCCTTCCTATAAAACGTCTTTACCAGTTCAGATTCTGATGGCGCCATACTTGATCGACTTTCGTCGCTCTCCGACCCAGGTGCCATCCGCAACGCCTTCGGTTGGTCAGATTTGTAGTACGTCACCACCGGCTTCCAATCCGGATCAATATATCCATATGCAATTGGCGGATCACAACTTGCGTTGTGATCCGAAGGGGATCCAGAAGGAGCCTTGGGAGGTGATCGAGGATTTTCTTCCTTTATGTCATCAGGATACCTCCCCAGGTCCTGATGATCAGCATTCCCTTTCTTCTTCAGACATGACGACGGCGAACTGCCTTCCATCGTCACAACCAACTCCTCCTTTTCCACTTTCATCTTCAATTCTGCTTCCGCTTCCGTTTTCACTTCCTCTTCAGCGCCATCTTGCAGGGAATCGCGGTGATATCCCGAGTCGCCTAAAGATCCGGACACGCGCACCATTGTGGTGGAGCGGCTGATCAGAATTTTTGAGGTTCGATCAGGCGTTCCCACAGCGCCCGGAAAACCGACTAACGAAGGGGGTCCTCCGGTTGTCCTATGAAATGCCTATGTCTTGTTCACGTTGTGTACCCGACGGTTTGGGCGTGGGTCGCTCTCCAGGTGACTGGGACGTATATCGATGAAATTCCGATGCAGATCGACCGGTGTCGATCAGGTGAAAAATCGTAGGTTGATCTGGTGTGAATCGACGAGAAAGCAGATCGATGATAGATGATCGATGATCTCAGATCGCTGATCGATCTTGTTGATCTTGTGCGGATCGGCGACATTTCGTGTCTTTAATCGATGATCGATGATCGCAGATCGCAGATCGCTGATCGACGGTCCATGATCGCAGATCGCAGAACGCTGATCGAAGGTCCATGATCGCAGATCGCAGATCTACGGTGTCGATCTAGTGGCGATCAGCAAGGGGTACTTGATCACGTGGCGGAAGTCTTCACCACTTGATCGCCGAGCCTCTTAAGCCTAGATCGCTAACGGAATACCCAATATATTATGTATCCCTAGCCTAAACTTAAGAGGAGGGGGGGGGGTCGATCTGAACTTTCTATGTGCAGATCGTCGAATTTCACAAAAATCCACCTAGAGTTCCCAAGGGGCGCTTAGAGCAGCCGAACTTCTAGGGGCTCTGCGAACCAATGGGGGAAGAGGTGAGATCAACCGGCTCGATCACGTTTCCAGTAGCCTTTCCAAACGAAGCCGCCGACACAGCGGGTGGAGTTGAGGGTGAGTTCTTGGAACCTTACGTCTGTCGGTCGGCCAAAACGTGCACTACGTGCTCCCGCCCGGGACGTATAGAGGCACGTATGTATTGAAAAGGAGGCGCGAGGTGATCACGCCGTCCCAATCGGTGATCTAGCTCATCGGACGCAAAAGGAGAATTTTATCATTGCTTATATCCTAAAATCAACCAATTAACTAATATCAACCAATCAAAGATACCCATCCTGATGTGCTCCATCGACCAATCAACCTGATATATCATCCGTCTGTCGCTTGCCATCGTGTACTTGTACATGTTCACCACAGTTGGCCTCAAAATCTTCCATACGCTTCCCCATAGACTCCTTCTGCCTCTTCCGTTTTCAATAATTCATTCTTTACTTGATTGTTTCTCCTCTCATTTATTATTTGGATGTTTTTTAGGTGAAGTTCCAAGTTCCTTTGTGAAATCATGACTTTGATATATATAAAAATACTGGCAATAATTCTCTCGAGTACAAGGCCTAAGTCTGGACCTTTGGTGAAATCATCTAGAACCTTCTTGAATCTTCTACCAATTTAACTGATAAGTATTAACTCTTGAACCGTTATTCTGAATAACTCGGTACACGTTGTGACCTTAACACATCACTCATTACAATTTTAGTATCATTTATTATTATGTAATGGAGTCCCATTACACTTCTCGCTCGTTTTGGGACAATTTCTACGAATCTTCCCTTTTCCACGAAATATTTTTGTCGTTTGGCTTGCCTTCTATATAATTAATAAACTCGGATGCAAAAAATTGATCTGACGATGTTTTTCTTTCAAATACTTGAGCGAATTGGAATACAGCTTTGGACGAGTGAATTGGTATAATGCTTCGGCTGAGCGAATTGGCATATCACTTCGGTTCGACGTAAATAATCGTGTCGTGTACAATCGAATCTAGTGATAATGTTGATTTCAGATCGTTGACGCGTAATAAACCACGTTATCAAGAACTAGCGGTTCATTACTTTACAAATCTTCAAAAACTTCAACTAACAGTAAGTAGTGTTCATTTCAATATCTTTCGAATGATTTTTAAGTCGTCAACAGTTTCACAGACTGTGCTGTCGTGATATCAATGTACGCAATGCACTTAAATTTTATTTATCACGTCACATAGTGTAGGAATTTCGTTCCACCTCGACTATACTTGTGTGGCGGAGTCCAGTTCGAAATCGAACACCGAAGTGTCCGGAACTTGACCACCATCGCGCCCAGCCGACCAACTTACCGGGGGGGGTACCCCGCGAATCTTCGCTTCTGTGTCGATCGGGCGACCTATCAGCACTGCAGGACGCCGAGTCCGATATTTCTTGCAGCTCACCTTGTGTATCCATTGGTGTGGGTGGCTAGACACTCGGTGGACCGTCGCTTAGTGAGGACCTTGTCAGGTACCGATATGGGTGTACCGCTTCTGGGGTAATTGATTTAAAAACCAACGAAAAGCTAATCCAATGCTGCCGATCTGCAAATGGAGCGGAAATCGTGACTCAAACGCGAGTAAAATCTGGGACTTGACTGCACGCGGCATTGAGTAATCCAGCCAATAAAAATTCTGGGGATTGACTGCAAAGCAGTGAGTAACCCATCCAATACAAATAGAAAAACACGTTTCAAACGTGGCGGGAGTTGAGGGGTGAGTGAACGTAATGGGAGCTTTCCGTCGCGGGACTTCCGCTGGAGCTGTGTCCTGGACGGAAATAAATGAGCAAGAGGGGACCTTGTTAGCCCTCTGCTCCCAATGACTCCTAAGAAGCGGCGACTTATGCAACCCAATGTAATACAAACACTATATTATATAACCAATTAAAATCCAATATGTAAACTACATGCAAAACCGTGTGCTTTACCTCAAATCTGTGTACAAACACTCCAAGCACACGATTGGCCCAAAACACTCCATCATTTTAGCCAACCCGATCGATCCGCCTTGACAACTGGTACAATGGTACATGCTACTCAAAAATTTTCAATAGCACTTCACCACAGCCGCCCCTGAGTCTTGTCGCAGCCGCGCAACGGTAGCGGCCGATCTCACAAACAGTCTGCAATCCCATTCATTCCTCTGAGTCCAATGTACCAGTTAAATCCGCTTGATCTCCGATCGCCACATTTTCTCTAACACTTGTCTTTGTAGGAGATCGGTGCTCGCACTCCCGCATATTAAAACTCCTCACCGATCTGACCATTCCGACAACTCGGGCGACACTCAATTTTTCAGCGAACAAGATGAGCACCGCGTCGAGGTCGATCGGCCAAAAAAACAATCGATGCACTCCGTGAGGAGTTGAGAGATGAGAATGAAAAACAGATCGTGAACAACGCGCGCTCCAGAAAATACGTCGGGACACAGAACGGTTCTCCAAGCTGATCGACGCCATACAAGCTGAACGTTCAGACTTGATGGCCGAGATTAAACATCTCAAGGCCTCGGCTCCGAAACAAAATCGACCAGTTAAGTCAATCCACCGTTGTATACATTTTAGATCGATCATAACTTCCTTCTCTATGTAGACCCACTACCTATCAATGTCTTTCCAACCGTGCAAACACTTGTTCATACCGTTCGGCAGGTGCACAGCCACTTCGATCTGCTTCGAACGGTGTTGGAAGGGCGGATCGGCAATCTTCACGACATGCGTCGTTTCAAGATCAACCGATCGCATCTTCAAGAGCAGCTCGCAGTGGTCGTTCGAAAAAGCTCGGAGCATTAGGCTGACCGATCGATTTTATATTCCCAGAGGCGCGAGTTGGATCGACAGATCGCCGATCTAAAGCTCACGATTGACGATCACTCCGATAGAACAGATGCCTTCCAAGATCGGCTCGGCACTTGGACCCAAGAATCAAATCGACTCTGGGGTTTCGTCCACGGGTGCCGCGATGAGCTGGCTACGTGTCTGTCGAGTTCGACAGTCGCTAGATCCATTTCTTGCGGAGCAGTCTCGAGATCCCTCGCGGACCCGCAGTCGCATTTCGCCGGCAGTATTTCCCAACAAAATTCGGGATTAAATTCTCGCCATTCATTGGCTGAAATTCCCCCCCCCCAAAATTTGCACGCATACCAAGAAACGCAAGGGAGCGTCGAGAGGCGCGAGGGCGCGGGGCATAGCGGCCAATCCAGACTACGAGGAAAAGCCAGCAGCACCGCAGAACAAGGACAAGACACCGGCAAAGCTTCTGCGCGCTACAGCGGATTCAACCAATCCAGTTCAAGATACGAAAACTCAAGCGCCCTTGACCCCAACTACTGCCCGATCCAAGTCGGCATTAGCTTTGCCTGGTGTGGACTCTGAGGGTGGATCGACGGATTCAGTTGAGCTAGATTCCGTTCTATCACGGTCCCGATCCATCAAGCGTCGTCGATCTGCTGCCGCAGTTGAATCTCCAACGCCAGGAGCCGCCCAAGTTGTGCACCCGTAGGGTGACAGCGTCAAAGAACCATCGAAAAGCCGGCTGGTGAGGCAACCAAGCCAACTGTTCTGCCCGGTACTTCTGGTCTATATCGCCATACATCGTTGGGGGCATTGAAGGTTGAGGTGCCTCTCCCTCCTTCGGGTCGGGCTGCTGACGACCCTTGGTCTCCGGGGCAGATCGATCTTCTGCGGCGATATGTTCCGACCAAGCAGCAGCTGGTCCGCACTTTTTCGCGTCCGGACTACTGGCTTTTCCCGCTTGCGGTTAATCATCCAAGTGCAACCGAGTGGCGACCCGGTCTTATCACCGGATCGCAGATAGCCCGTCTGTATGACGCCAAGCCATGGGAAGTTTTGATTAGCCCCGACCTGAACGCCATGTTCACACAGACTTCGTGGATCGCCTCGTTCTTGGGTCGCCTAGGTCAATACCTCAGCACCCACTGCCAAGCGATCTGGGAAGCAACCCACTTGGTGCTTCCCGCCGGACAAGTAAAGCTGGAAAAGGATTTGGCCACGTTCCAGAAGCAGCGCCGGAGTCGGACGGGTGAAGCCTGGCTGTACATTTGTCAATTCGTTTGGAGGGCATGCGGGCAAGGGAATGTGCATTGACATCTTCCTATACCCGGTTGCCCTCCATATGGCCAGGCGTCGCGTGAAGAAAGCCGGGGATTTGACTGAAGACGGAGCTTGGTATCCCGGCTACCACTGCGACATGGTGATCGACAACTTGCAGGACGCCCTGACTCAGCTTGACCAGGAGAAACCTTGGTGTAACCAGCTTGTCACAAGATTGCAGATCATCCCGCTTTGACGGTCAGTCGTCTATGGGGAGACCGCGAACTTTGATTTCGTAGGAACCGATCGGGTAATCGTTCATATATTCATCAAAGATCAACTTCATCTTCAGATTACTCGATCGTCCCATCGCATAGCCTTTTTTCACGTCTGTCACGGTCCACCCATACCACATCAAACAATATCCACACCGTGAGAGTCGTTACCATTTCCATCAAAAAATATCCACATCCTAAAGTAATTTTACTACCCTCGATATATTACTCCAGCTCATCGCAGATCCTTGCATACTCGTAGTCGTAATCATAATATCAGCATCACACATATTCACGTCAGTCGTTATTAATCCATGCCTACTGATGTTACTGTGAGTCTTGATCTTCAACTTCATAAGTCTGCATCATTCCGAAACGTTTCTGGCTGACTCGATTTCTCTCGAACTCTTTCAGAAGAGCACCACAATTCAGATCGAGTTCATCGATCCAAATTGCTTCTTCGTGATCTTTCCAACGGATCAGGTATTCTCGGTGAGTCCGACCAAAACTCGTCCTCTTGACCGTTTGTCATCCAGTACGTTCTCCACTTCAAATTCATCATTATTCAGTGGTCCTTCATGACTGTCTTCGGGCAATAGAACTTCGTAGAAGTCGAATCTGGCCGACTTGTCCCCCAGCGTCAGCTTAGAAATATGGGTGATCGGAAAAACTTCCGCGTAGCCATCCTTCTCCAGATACTGCGGCACTCAATGTCTACATAGTTGGGCGATCAGGAGACATTACTCCTGCCGATACCACAAATACCCTTCCCGATTATTAAATATCTTTTCTTCCAAATTATTTTCTTGAGCTGATCGGTCTGTTCAGGGGTGTCGACGTCTCGGTCACCTGTTCTCGGATTGTCTAGGGTCACTTCAGGGGGATTGGTTGACACTTCGGATATACCCGCCATCTGACTCTCCAATATTTCAACGCACTCCTCTCCTCCCCCGTGTATACACACCTGGTCATCTGCTGGAGTAACATCGCTCAATACGCCCCTGTCAAACGGTAAATGCTGTTCCCTATCGACGGACTATTCTTCTAACTTGTGTAGAAGCGTCATTACATTCATCTTGGACAATATTACGACCGTCCCCATTTACCGTCGGTTCCACTGCCATCTGATCTTGTAACGAAACTGTGTTGACGACCTTCGGCACATCTTCCTGTGAGTCCACTGTATCAGGTAACTGTGTTGACGACCTTTGGCACATCTTGGGTGTTACGTAATATGGCCTTTCACTAAAGGTGAGGTGTCTTCTCCCACCGATTCATCATCGCTGCCCAGATCGGTGTTAGCTTCATATGGCAAGTTTTTCCACTCAACTTATCTTCTCGATCGATCGAAATAAACTCCTTCTTCCCTGGAATTTTTCTTTCGGCTTGCCATGTACCAACGATCGCATTGCTGGCTAACGTCAGTGGTTCGTCACCGATGTTAGTAATCCGTATGTAATCTTTTAGGCCTCCAATTTTCACAAAAGTCGATACCCAGCGTTCGCCCCTAGTTATCCACAACTTCCTCGGTCGGTAGCCCTTATTCACTGAGGTATTCGCCGATCGGCCGGCAGGAATAATAATATCCTGCTTCCACCTTACCTGATCAGTGTTTGATCTGTATAAGGGGCGTCGACCAGCCAGTTGCATCTGGACCTCATCCGGAAGCATGAGTACACCATGGGACAAATCAAGACGTAAGCCGGACGGTACCATGAAATCCATGCTAAGGAGCGCATCCTGTCCGGTATGCTACCGACCCAGGTGCTAAAGAAATATACCAATGAACCAGATAAAGTAATATTGACACGCGTCCTTCCTTCGGTCATATAGGAATTCTCCCCAATTCCGACACATTCTTGCCTCTGTGTGTCGTCTATTTGACATAAAACCTTACGAACAAAGGTGGAGTCAATAATCTAGACTTCTGTTCCAGAGTCAAATAACATCGTCGCTTTTTCATTGTTGATCTTCCCACAATCTTTCTCTTATTTAAACCATTTTTCAGGAGCGTGATACTTCCAATATCCACGTGATTCATCTGGTCCAACTGCATAACAACCTTCGATCGGGAATATTCATCATTCGCAAGACTGTAAATTGAATGAATCCTGTCGACTGCCTTTGTTGCTGTCCGACATATGCATAGATTTTGAACGTAGATCTATCGTCTCGACCCAGATTCCAACCTGGCGAGAGACCTAGTTTAACATCTTCTACACATCCGATGGCAACATTCCTGCATGCTTGTCCGGCACATACCACTTGTGCATCTGGTTGATAAACTCTTCCATCTTCGTGAATTTCTCCGGATGCCTTGCATACAAACAAACAGTGATCGGTAGGGTGGCCGCGTCTTTTGCACTTCTTATAGGTAATTATTTTACACCAGCCTCGATCATCATTTTTAGTCGATCCGCAGTTTGTACAACCCTTCCGCGGGCGATTTGGGTATAACTTGTTGCAACCTATTCCCTTCCGTTCGGCATGGTTCGACATCGATCGATTTCTCGGCGCAGACTGTGCGACGAAAATGTGTCGGTACTGTCCCTCGTCTGACTTCAGACTGGACCAACCACTACTATCCTCTTCCCAGCAGGTGCTATCATCGGCTACGATCGCATTACCGCTCGGTTCGACCTGACCGTGGGCCTCTTCACGGGATCAGCTTGCGTCTTCGATCGGAATCGGTTCTATCCGACAGCATCTTCGTTCTGATACTGCGGGAGTGGCGCAACATACGCAGTGCTTGCTTCAAATCTCCTACATCCTTCAGACGTAGCAAGGTAAGCTGATCGGCTAGTTCTTTATCGTCAAGCGTACTAATTATATGGCCAATGTGGTGAAGTTAAGGTGAAATTTTTTGACTAGCATGTACCAGTGTACCATTTATCAAGTTGGAGCGATCGGGTTGGCTGAAAGGGGGGAGTATTTTGGTCCAATCGTGTGTCTGGAGTGTTAAGTACGCATTTTTAGGTGAGTCACACGATTTTTCATGTTGTTTACATATTACGTTTTTCATTGGATATTAAATATAGTGTTCGTTTTTCTTTGGTTCGCATAAGTCGCCGCTCCTACCGCGGAGGTTTTGGAAGAGGAGGGATAACAAGATCCCTTCTAGCTCAACTTTCCCGGCCGGGACGCGTAACAGACGTACTAGATCCGCCGAAAGTCCCACGACGGGAACGCGCAGCTTTAACGACACTCACCCTCAAATCGCACACGTTTGGAACGTCTTTTATCGTTTTATTGGTTGGGTCTACACACCGCTACACGCGGTTTTCCCCAAATTATTGGTTGGGTCTACATATCGCTACGCGCGGACTGCCCCAATTTATTGGTTAGGTATACACATCGCTACACGCGGTCTGCCCCAAATTATTGGTTGGGTCTACATATCTACACGCGATCTGCCCCAAGACTATTGGTTGGGTCTACATATCGCTATACGCGGTCTGCCACAAAATTATTGACGTATTTGGAGTGACTATTTCCGCTCCATTTACACCTCGGAACTATATTGGATTATCTATATCGCTGGACATTGACGTGTTTAGGGTGACTTCCTACCCTGGACACACTCTGCCCCAGAAGTGGTACATTTTGTATTGATCCCCACCGAAATTAATATTACGCGACGGTCCACCGAGTGTGTTACCACCCAAGCCAATGGGTACACAGGGTGAGAATAATGATGATAAGTCGGAACAGGCGTCCTGCAATGCAGATCGGTCACCCGATCGGGATGCAGGCGAAGGTTCGTGGGGTACCCCCCCTAAGTTGGTCGGCTGGGAACGACGGTGGTCGGGTTCAGGACACTTCGGTGTTCGATTTTGAACTCAACTCCACCACAATGATGCGCGTGACCGGATCACTTGGCGACCGTGGATATCACCGCGATTTCTCGCAAAGTTTGGATTTTAAAAGTTCCGATATGGATTCCCTTTGGAGAGGACGCAAGGAATGCTTATCTCCTTTTGTATTATTGGTTGGAAAGGATGGCGATGTTCGATCTGGTCAAGGGGAAAATCGAAATTAATAATTTTTTACGACTCCCCACACCGCTCCTGACGGAGCCGATCGACACAAGGAGCGCTTATCGCCTTGTGTCGTGGTCGTGGAAAAGGAAAGCGATGTTCGATCTGTCCGGGTGGAGGACCAGAACGAGATGAACAAGTTTATTCCTCCCCGTAAGCTCAAACTGGAGCCGATCGGGACTATAGCAAGTCTTGCTAAATTTTATTAAAAATAATCATTCAAATATTTTAGAGTTCCGAAAAGGATGAGGACTCTGTTCCTGATCCTATGTATTTCGATGTAAAATTACATATGGTGGAAAACACTATAGGGGCGGATTACCCTGATCCGCCCAAATTACTCATGAACAAAGAAGAGCCTCGCAATTCTCTCATGATGATGACGACTTGGAAGAAAAGTCGTCGATCGGTGATGGGGTTGTTGATGACAAGGAGGTGACCAAGATGTATTACATTTACCAGTTGAAGAAATTCAATCGCGAAAACGAGGTCACTCGAATCGGCAAACCCCTAATTCCGGATTGTTTGCATGGCCCTACAACCGAACCGATCGACTCGGATCGACCGCTGGAGCTGGTGAAGAAATTTCTGGCGATGTTAGCCGAGGTTTGGGATGAAGGTGCAGAACGTTAATGGCGTTGGCAAGTTATTTGAGATCGATAAGTGGAAGCTAAAACTAGCTATGTCGACCGTACACGACCATCTGGTGCCATTGGTGGGGGCGGTACGCTGCCAAACTCCCCCAATTGCGCTGGAAGCCCCAAAACGCGCGTCATCACTTGTAATGGGGTGCCATTACATAATTGATATTCAAGTTAGAATATCACAGTTAGATTTCAGACGCGTTGTCTGGAATTCAAATAAGAGATTATAAGTTATTATAATCTACGAAGGAAATGTCGATTCGGTATAAATACCGAATCTTGCAGGTTAACTAATAGTACAGTTAGTTGAATACTTGATATTATTATATTAGTTAGGTAATTACTATACTATTAGCCCCTAACCACCCATTAAATAAACACTCTTAATTTTGCGTTCTAACCAACAAGTAAATATTTATATTTATTTTTAGTATAAGATTAGTTGTCATCAACTAATCCTACCCCTCTTGTATTGCGCGCTTCCTCGAACAACACAGTGTAAGCCCGTAACAGGATCAGTCCTGTTACACCTGGTAGCAATTTGTGGTCCGTCTTAACGACCAAAGTTCCGTTCCGCTAGTCAACTATCGGAGCGAAGATTAAGAGCCGCTCGGCATCATGTCGCGAGACATGACGCCTGCCGAGCGAGAGAGAACGCTGGAAGTGGTGAATAAACACTTCCCTCACTTCTCGTCGCGTAGTAAAGACGCGAAGGTGGAAATGGTTCGGTCTATGGGGACCGACATCATTACCTTCCTCCAGGCTAAGTCCCCGGAGGAAGTGATACAGGTGGTGAATCGCTTTAGGCGAAACCACCTAGAAAATCCAGCACGGCCCGCGCCAGAGGCAGCGCGGACCGCAACTGCACCTGCAACGCATAGCGTTGAAGTAGTAAAGGCGCGAGTACCGCCCTTTACTGGCGAAGGGGGTGAGCCCCTTCGTAGATGGTTCGCAGAGGTGGAAGATGCCATCTCTGTGCAAAATATTGTTGACGAACGTCAACAGGCGTACTTCGCCACAACATGTCTGGGCGGCAGATCCAGGGCATGGGCGATGCGTCGCAGAGCCACTGATGACTCTGCGTTCCTGACTTATCAGGAATTAAAAGCTGAGCTAAAGCTCAACTTTGAAGCTCCAGAAATGGAGCTAAGTAGTCGGCAGGAGTTCATGGAACTCCGGTAAGGTAAGCTTGACCTCCAAGCTTACGCTCAGAAGACGCAATATTTGCTTTCAAATATTGTGTATGAGCCGGTGCCCCCTGCTATGCAGGTCACTGGCTTCATGAAGGGACTCAGTGATGGTCCCGTCAAACAGAGTCTCTACCGGCACCCGCCAGAGACTCTAAGGGATGCCATTGATATGAGCATCCGTGAGGAGTTCAGCATGCGATCAGCGTCATCGCATGCTGGGTACAGCCGAAGGGCTCAACAGCCCTTCTCTTTTGACATGCCGCAACGGCATGTCAACAATCAGCAGTCAGGCAGAAGAAGCTCACACTTTGTCTCAAGAAACAGCCACCCGCTCCAGAGCATGGGCGGTGGAGGTCCAGAGCCGATGGACCTATCGGTTGCGGTTGCTTCGAACACGAAGCAACCGAAATTTAAGAAAAACATTCGATGCAATCGATGCGCGAAAGTGGGGCATTTTGCCCATGGGTGTATGGCACCGCGTCCGGTGCCACGCAGTCAGCGGACGGAACCGTCCGCTGCACGGCGACACCAACAGGGACATCACCCTGTTGGTGCAAAAAACGTAGAACACCAGTAGGGGAGGGGCGCCCTACTGGGAATGTTATCCCACATGCCGATATAGGGCATGTGAGGGTAATAGCCCCAGACGGGACTTTGTCCTGTCGAAAGGTGCAGGGTGATGGTAAGCCTCTTATCACCCTGTAGGTTAAGCCGCACGGGAGCGATGTCCCCATGCGAGCTTTGTTTGACACAGGAGCATCAAACAATTTCGTTAGAACTCAGAGTCTAACGCTGTTGAGCTTCGTGGAGGTAGAAACCCCACGAAGTATGTTGTCAGTACGGTTAGCAACAGGTGCAACCGTGACTATTCCAAAGCGTGTGATTAAAACACGCTTCGAGTTGAGTGAACTGTCATTCGAGGATGAATTCATCGTCCTCGATTTAGATGACAAGTTCGATGTGATACTTGGAATCCCATGGATGTCCAAGTTTAAACCTTCGATCGACTGGGTTAACCTATCGATCGACTGCGGCGGATGCACAGGATCTGATCACCCTGTGTGTAATCCGGCTGTATCAGAGGATACAACCGCAGCGTCAGACAGTCTAGTGGATAGCGATGGCACCACCAGGTCTGTTCTGACACGATCAGCGGAAGGTACCTACGCTGGTGAGAGTCCAGAGGGACTACCACACGCAACAGAAGAGTCGTTGCGTGTTGGAGAGAAACATTCCACGGGTGATAAAGACCACCGTGAGAATGAAGTGATATCCACGGTGGGAAACACCCACCGTGAGAATGAAATAGTATACACAGTGGGAAACACCCACTGTGCGACCGAAGGTTCCAAAACGATGAAAGAATTCCGTGTTGATGAGAGTGAACTCACAATCAAGTGCAATCGTGATCACAACTCCGTGGTGGCCAGTGCCCACCACGTTGCGTTATCCATGCACACGGGTGATAAAGACCACCGTGTCGCAGAAAAGGCGGCCGATCAGACGAGCACATCTGATCGCCAAAACTCCATGGTAGGCAGTGGCCACCATGAGGATGAATATTCGCACACGGTGAATCGTAATCACCGTGTAGCAGTCAATCAGACGAGTGCGTCTGATTGCATGAGAAGTTCCGTCGAGACGATCAACGTCTTGACGCAAACGGAGACCGGATTAGCTACCCAGTCTCTGTTGATGGAACACCCTCCGAAAGAAGGTTCGGAGGTGATGGCTCTTCCAGCGCTAAGCTGGAAGAAGTTTATGAGAAACTTGCACGATGATCAGATCGAACAGATCTGTATTATCGTAGCAACAGATGATGTAGTGGATATTCGTGAACGAATATCCACAATGCAAGTGGAAAACATTGGGAAAGAGGTTCCCAATGATCAAACCAAAGTTCAGCGCTTTGAAGCGCAGAGCTGGGAGTCGCTTAAAGCGAACTCCCCATTTTATGAGGTACTTCGGGAATACACTGACGTATTCCTAGAAGAAGTACCTAGCGAGCTCCCTAAGGATTAGGGAACTCGTCATGAGATTGACCTCGTGCCAGGCACGAAGTATTGTGTTACGCGGCAATGGCCGCTGCCGCGTGATCAGGTAAAAGCGATCGACGAGTTTTTCGAATCTCGTCGTAAATCAGGCCAAGTGCGGGAGTCTATCTCACCGCACTCTACCCCCACCTTTTGTGTGAAAAAGTCCACAGGTGGGTGGAGAATCGTTCACGCTTACAACAAGCTGAACGCAGCGACGGTACCGGCACAGACGCCGATACCGCGAAAAGATGTCATCATAGATGGCATGTGCGGGAGCACCATCTTTAGCGCTCTCTATCTAAGAGATGGATTTTATCAAATCCTAATGCGTGAGAAGGATATCCCTCTGACGGGGTAAGCACCCCAAGCGGCATGCTTTGGGAGTGGCTTGTTATGCCGCAGGGGCTTCGAAATGCCCCTGCTACGTTTAACAGATGGGTAACGCATCTATTACGCCCGGTGCGAGAATTCGCACCGATTATTTCGATGACGTGTTCATCCATAGTAAGGGTGAACACGATAAAAGCGATGTAGATGTCCATAGGGAACATCTACGTCGAGTGTTAGAGCTTATGCGTAAGCATAAGCTCTATGCAAATCTAAAGAAGTGCACCTTTGGTGCACCTGAGATACCCGTTCTTGGATGCTTTGTGGGCAAGAACGGGGTGCGTCCTTATCCAGAAAAGATCAGGTGATCGTTGAATGGCCTACGCCAAACAACGTTAAGGAACTTCGAAAGTTCCTTGGGTTGGAAACATATTTGCACAAGTATTTGTGCAACTATGCTGGGTTAATACGACCTCTTTCTCAATTGCTTAAGAAAGACGTTGAATGGCATTGGGATACCCAATGCCAAGATGCTTTTGATGCAGTCATGCAAAGCTTGACTGAAGCGCCTGTCTTGGCTATAGCCGATAACGAGCGTCCGCTCCACGTCGTTTGCGACGCGAGCGATTTCGCTATCGTCTGTGCTTTGATGCAGCGTAATCACGATGATCGTGATCGCGTAATCTGCTATCAATCGCGTTAGTTGCGCCCAGACGAGCGCAACTATCCAGTGCATGACAAGGAAATCCTTGCCATGAAGTATGCACTGGCCAAGTTTCGGATCTATCTATTGGGAGATAGACCGTTTGTGGTTTACATGGACCATGCGTCGCTACGCACGCCCGTGAATTCACCACACATTTCTCAAAGAATGGCTCGATGGCTGTCATTCTTTGCTGAATACAACTTTACGGTTGAATACAAACCCGGAAAGTTGAACGTGATAGCGGATGCGCTATCACGAAGGCCCGATTACGAGACGAAACTGTCCGTAACCGAAGGTGCCAGTGCAAACGCGATCCGTTACACTGCTTTGTCTTCGTCAATTATACGACAAGTATGCGAGGCGTACAAAACAGACGAGGAGACACGTCTGTTGATTGATTACTTAAGTAATCAATCAAGTGAGAAGCGCGACGAACTCCCAGAGTTCCTCCGCGCTTGCGTGCATCGATATCGACTGCAAGATGGTCGTCTGCTTTACAGCACAGAGCAAAAAGATGAAAGGCGCATCGTCGTTCCAAACGACGATCATCTCAAACATCAAATTAGGTTTGAGTATCATGATGCACCGATTTCGGGGCATCAAGGTCGAGAGAAGACATACGCTTCTCTCGCACGTGACTTTTACTGGAGAAACCAGCAAAAGTGGGTACGGAAATACGTACGCGCTTGCGAGATTTGCCAGCGCGTTAAGCCTGCGCAGTCTGCACAGGCTCCGCTGCAATCTCTGCCGGTTCCGACAGAGTGTTGGAAGTCCATTTCAATGGACTTCGTATTCGGTCTTCCACCCGACAATAGTCGGAAGACCGGAATAGGGGTCTTTGTAGACGGTTTCAGTAAGATAGTACATCTTACTGCAGTTTCAGCGAACGTAACCGCCGCTCAAACAGCGCGGATATTCGTTGATACGGTATTCCGTTTGCACGGAATGCCGGAAGACATTGTCTCGGATCGAGATCCGAGATTTACAGGACGTTTCTGGCAAGAAACGTTCTCATTGTTGGGAACCCAGTTGAAGATGTCAACGGCGGACCATCCGGAAACGGATGGGCAG
This sequence comes from Peronosclerospora sorghi, assembly GCA_026184515.1. NCBI lineage: Eukaryota > Oomycota > Peronosporomycetes > Peronosporales > Peronosporaceae > Peronosclerospora > Peronosclerospora sorghi. Next base: position 16,266,743 of record CM047583.1, read on the forward strand.
ACGGAACGGGCTAACCGCGTTCTCGGAGACATGTTGCGATCATACGCACATTATTTTGAACAGTGGAGTGACTACCTGCCACTCACTGAATTCGCGATTAACAATTCGGTGCATGCTTCAACTAAGCATACACCGTTCTACGTGAATGCCTTAAGGCATCCACGAACCCCAGCTTTACTTGGCTGTACGCCAAATCTAAGTGGGGGATGGACCCGCTCAAATTTTGAGCGAGTAAATGCGCAAGTTGCTACTGCAACTTGTGAACAAAACGATGGTCCTTCTACTGAAAGTACAGTAGAAGCGGAAGCAGCTTCAATTGAAACTAAAGCTGCATACGATGAATATGTGTCTGCAGCAATGGCTACAGACAACGAGGAGAATGCACCTACTGCTGATAAAGCAGTAGATGAATTAGTATTACAGCGCCAAGCTGTAATACGCTATATAAAAAATGCACTTGCCTCTGCTTTTGATAAGCAGAAAGCAACATGCAGACAAACAAAGAATGAAGAACAAAAACTCCTTTCTGAAAGGTGAATTGGTATTATTAAGTACTACCAATTTGCCTAAACATGCAATAAGCAACTTCCCTACACGGAAGTTGCTTCCTAAGTACATTGGACCTTTGAAGGTCCAAGAGATTCGGAGAAATGCCTACACCTTAGACATTCCCACAGCAATGCGGCTTCACCCAACATTCTATGTTGGGCGGCTCAAGCCGTATCACTCGTCTTCGTCTTACGACGAGACGAAGAACCACGGAAGATACCGTGCTTCTCCAAGTCTCCCAAGAGAGACTTGTAATCGACTTCCAGCCGTTGATGAGAATAGCGGAGAGTCGTTACCTCCGCCTTCGACTGCTCAAGATCATCCGTGCGCCGATCGAGCTCTCCCTTATAGCGGGAAAGCTCAATGTACAGAAGATCATTCTTATGCTGGAGGGCAGTGTGCGCCCCGAGGATGTCGCGGACATCCTCGCGAAGAGACCGATATGTCTTCACACAGTGAGACATATCGCTGCTCAAGGAGGAATAACCCTCCTCGAGCTTGCGGAGCAAAGAACAATGCTCCGCAACAACAACGGCGAGGGAATTCTCAACATCCGCCGCCCCTGATTGATAATCAGGGGAATAAGCGATATATCCTTGAGCGCTTGATCTCGAAGCGCTCGGTTCCTTCGAAGAAGGGGCAGCGAACCGAGTACTTGGCACGCTGGCTGGGATATCCCCAAGGGTTCGACTCTTGGGAGCCGATTGAGGTTATGAGGGCCCACGCCCCAGACCTTTTGACTGAGTTTGAGAAGAAGTCTCAAACTCATAATGCGAAATATCATCAACAGTAGGTGTTGATGCATTCATGGTATCAATTAAACCCTGAATTTCGGCGGGTACGGAAAAACCACCGTACCCCCGCAACTCCTCCTCTGACAGACGAGGAGTGCCCTGCGTACACCGCGGGCAAACGAGGTGAGAAGGGACACCACACTTTAACCCTTCTTTGATGCAAGCAAAATAGATGTATTCCATTTTGCCTGTTCGTGAGTGCTTTAAAAAGCGCTCGCGTATTACGTGAACTTTATTCACGTAATCATCTGGGCTTTTGTTGTAGTTGTCAACAAAAGCATTCCAACTCTGAGTCAGGGCGTCTTTATCGTCCCTGTTCTTCCTTGACCCTTTCCGGCTCGAATAATATCGAACCTGGAAAAAGAGGTCAATAAAGTACAGACATTTATCGTCTGTACTTCGATCGAATCGACGTGACTGGATGTCTTCGCAGTCATCCAGCACGTTGTTATCGAACAACGTATATTGGCAGTCCCGTTTACGGTGACCGCCACTGTTGGGGGCAATAGCCCAGCCAGGGGTCCAAATCCCCACTTTGTACGGAACATGTGGTTCCGTACGATGATACGCTTTAGAAGCGGCAGCCGCCGCTTCTGTTTGAGCCCTTTTAGCAGGCGGAGCACCGCCTGCTTCAACACCACGCGCCGGGATTAAATCAACCCGACGTAGAGAAGTACTTGGTCCAGGTGGGGAGCTGCGTTCCCGCAACCACCTGTGATAATCATTGTCGCTGTCATAGCTGACAGCGACACCAGAGTCATCATCGCTGTTAGGCGATGAGCACCTAGCGAGTTTCGACTCGCTAGATCCTTTAGTGGGGACAGCTGTATCCCCATCACTTTGTTCGGAGTCAGAACTCCCGAACATGGCCCTCTTGGCAACACGCCATTCTGAAGTTGCCATCGTTCGAGATGTTGCATTAGCAACATCTCCCTGTTTCTTGTCAGATGCCGCCTTAGCAGCATCTGTGGTCGAAGACGGTACGTCTTCCGACCTTTGCGTAGTTGACGCTGCTAATGCAGCGTCACTGTTGTCACTCAACACCTCAGCACCTAGTGCTGAGGCGGAGCAATAAGCTCCTTCATTGTTTTCAGCAGCGCTCTTTAGAGCGCCGCCGTGTGTCTTGACCATCGAGTCGATGGTCAATCAGTTGGTAAATGATAACGACCAACAAGTGCCACCCATGATTGGCCAAAATAAGAATTATTATTGGCCAACCACCTTAAGTGGGGGGTGATGTAATGGGGTACCATTACATAATTGATATTCAAGTTAGAATATCATAGTTTAATTTCAGACGCGTTGTCTGAAATTTAAATAAGAGACTATAAGTTATTATAATCTACGAAGGAAAATTCGATTCGGTATAAATACCGAATCTTGCAGGTTAACTAATAGTACAGTTAGTTGAAGACTTGATATTATTATATTAATTAGGTAGTTACTATACTATTAGCCTCTAGACCACACATTAAATAAACACTCTTAATTTTGCGTTCTAACCCATAAGTAAATATTTATATATTTACTTTTAGTATAAGATTAGTTGTTATCAACTAATCCTACCCTAATGCATTGCGCGCTTCCTCGCAATTATAGTGTAAGCCTGTAACAGAATCAGTCCTGTTACATCACTTGCTAAACAATCACTTTCCGATAACAGCTGTCTTTATGGGTCTCCACATTCCTTTAAATGCTCGTCGGAGTTGGAGGTCGGTGTGGAGCGGATGACCATGGGTCATAGTACCAGTCGTACGGAACAAAAAAAGGACGTGCGGCAGCGTGGGGCGGCATGCCAGTCGTGTCCCCAGGGGCGCCCTCAGATATCTACACCCCCAAAGAGGGCCCAGTCACCTCTCCCGCAACGGAAGGAAGCATGCAAGCCATGTTTGAAGTCATGATGAAGCGTTTCATCGAAAATTAGATCCAATCACCTCAGCGCCCTCATGCACCAAGTCGATCGGTACGGCAAAACGACGCCGTTTACGCGGACGTTGATATGGAGTCGGAAACATCGGCAGATAAGGTATTTGAAGGTGATGGAGTGGTTCATAAGGCGAAGCGCAAGTCGTATACAAACCGCCCTCGCCGATTGACAAGTAGCAGCGATTTCGACATGGACTCTACTGGCGAAATTGGCAGATACTACGGTGGTACGGGCATAGGCAGGACGCGTAAGGAAAACGTAGCCTCGACTACGACTTTTGATTTTAATTCGACGGCGATCCCAGGGATTCGTATGGCTGCAACCACTGAGTTGAAGGATTTTACGGGCAAAGATGCTGATGAGGATCAAGACTGATCGTGGTTCAGCCGAACGAAGTCCGCCTTCCTCCTTGATCAGACGCCAAATAAAGAACGGTGTCTGATCTTCTGAGATCTGATGAAGGGACCGGCTGAAAATTGGATCCAACAGTTAAGTTGGGATGTCCGGTATGATTGGAACCTGCTATGTATGGAATTTGAAGGGCAGTACTGCCACTCCGGCTTTTCCATTGCTAGGAAGTATTACCACATGAATAAAAAGGGTGATGAAACGCCGATCGAGTACCTCCATCGACTCAACGTGGCCACGGTGCGTGCAGGGATCCGTATCAAGGAGACCGTTCCGCCGACCGGCGCTGTCCAGGAACATGTGGGTCACTTCATCATTACGCTGGACGATCAGGAGCTGGACGATCAGATTACCCTACCGCGTCTCAAGGACGTGGGAGAAGTGGAGCAGACACTCGTATGTTGCGCCACTCCCGCAGTATGAGAACGAAGGTTACTGTCGGATCAAACCGATTCCGATTGAAGACGCAAGCGGATCCCGTGAAGAGACCTGCAACCAGGTCGGGCCGAGCGATAAGAGCTATCGTGGCTGATGACAACACCGGGTCAGAAATGGAGAGTAGTGGTTGTTCCATCCTGGAGTCAGACGAGGAACAGTACCGTCACATTTTCGTCACGCCGTCTGCACCAAGAGACCAAACGATGTCAAGCCGTGCCGAAAGGAGGGAAGAAATGGCAACAATTCAGACCCAGATTCGCCACGGAAGAAGTTCACGCACTGCGGATCGACCAAACACAGTGATCGGGGCTGCTGGAAGAGAATTACCTGCAAGAAGTGTGAAAGACGCGGCCACCCCACCGATCACTGTTTGTTTGTATGCAAGGCGTGTGGAGAAATTCACGAAGATGGACAGTGCAAGATGGAAGAATTTTGTAATCAGATGAACAAGTGGTATGTGCCAGATAAGCATGCGGGAATGTTGCCACCTGATGTAGAGAAGATGTTAAACTAGGTCGCTCGCCAGGTTTTAATCTGGTTCGAGCCGGGCGATCTACGTTTAGCATCTACGCATATGTTGGAATGGACGGCAACTCAACGCAGAAAAGGACAGGCGATGGGGATCATCCGATTTACAGTCTTACGACTGATGAATATTACCGATCAAAGGTCGTTATGCAGTTGGACCTGCTGCCTGTTGAGTAATGTGGCTATTGGAAGTACCACGCTCCCGATAAATGGTCCAAACAGGCGAAAGCCTGTGGGGAGATCAATAATAAGAAGGCGACGATGTTATTTGACTCTGGAGCAAAAGTCTCGATTATCGACCCTGCCTTTGCTCGTAAGGTCGGATATCAGATTGACTCTGAACAGAGGAAAGAATGCGTTGGAAATGGTGAAAATTCCTACATGACCGAAAGGAGGACGCGTGTCAAGATTACTCTATCTGGTTCATTGGTTTATTCTTTAGCGCCTGGGTCGGCAAGCTGACCGGACAGGATGCACTCCTTGGCATGGATTTTATGGTGCCGGCAGGAATACGCCTCGATCTGTCACATAGCGTACTCACGCTTCCGGAAGAAGTCCGGATCCATCTGGCTGGTCGGCGACCCTTATGCGGATCACAAACGGATCTGGTAAGGTGGAACCAGGATATCACTATTCCTGTGGGTCGATCGGCAGATATCCCGGTTGATAAGGGCTAACGGACAAGGAAGCTGTGGGTGACCAGGGGCGATCACTGGGTACCGACGTTTGTGAAAAGTGGAGGCCGAAAAGATTATATACGGGTTACTAACATCAGTAACAAACCACTGATGTTAGTCAGCAATACGATCGTTGGTATGTGGCTGGCCGAAGGAGAAGTACCAAGGAATATGGGGTTTATTTCGATTTAATTAAGACGATATGTTGAGTGGCAAAGCTTTGCGTATAAAGCTACCACCGATCTGGTTGGCGATGAATAACCAGCCGAAGAAGACCCCTCACCTTGGACGTAAAGGACGGATTACGTAACGACCAAGATGTGCCAGAGGTTGTCAGCACAGTTACCCGATACAGAGGCTCGGAGGCAGATGTGCCGAGAGCCGTCAACACAGTTTCGTCACGAGATCGGGTGACAGTGGAACCGAAGGTAGATGGGGACGATCGCAGTGTTGTTGAAGAAGAGTGTAATGACGCTTCCACACAATTTGATACTGCAGAGGACAGCCCGTCGATGGGGAACAGTATTGCCCGTGTGTCAGGGGCAGACCGAATGAAGTCACCTCACCGGATGTCCAGGAGTGTATGCACGGGGAAGGAGACGAGTGCGTTGAAGGATTGGAGAGCCATATGGCTGCTCCATCCGAAGTGTCAACCGATCCGTTCGAAGTGACGCTAGGAAATCCGCAAGCAGGTGACCAAGTCGTCGACACCCCTGAACAGACCGATCAGCTCAAAGAATTAATATGAAAGAATAAATATTTGCTGATAGGGAGGGCACTGGTGATACCGGCAGGAGTGAGGTCAAGTCGACTGCAATATTGACATCTTCTTGTACCCAGTCGTCCTCCATAAGATTAAGAATCGCGTAGAGAAAATCGGGGATTTGACCGAAGACGGATCTTGGTACCTCGTCTACCACTGCGTCACAGTGTTCGACAACTTGGTGGACGCCTTGAACCAGCTTGACAAGGAACAGCCTTGGCGCAACCAGTTTCGCCACAAGATCGCGGATCATCCAGCCATGATCATCAGTCGGCTATGGGGAGATCGCGAACTTTGACGTTATAGGCGCCGATCGGGTGATCATTCATGTGTTCATCATTAATAAAACTTCTTTTTTTCGATTACCCGATGGTCCCATCTGTATTAGCCTTTGTCCACATTAATCAAGGTCCACCATTACCACATCCAATTGTGTCCATACGTGAGAATCGTTACCATTACCACAGAAAAATATCAACATACTCAAGCCACTTTGTCACCATCGATATATCACCCGTTCATCACAGTTCGTCACACGCTGGTAGTAGTAATCACAATAAACATCACAAATATTCACGTCGATCGGTATATGCCGATCGACGCTATTGTCAGTCTTGATTTTCCACTTCGTGAGTTTGCGTCGCTCCATACCAATTCCGGTTGATTCTATTTCGCTCGGACTTTTTTGGAAGAGCGCCACAATTCAGATCGAATTCGCCGATCCAAGTTGCTTCTTCGCGATCATTCAAGCGTATCAGATACTCCCGGTGTGTCTGACCAAAATACGCCTTCTTGACCGATCTGACACCCAGTACTCCCTCCACTTCATACTCATCGTATTTCGGTGGTCGTTCTTGACTGTCTTCAGGTAATAGGACTTCGTCGGAGTTGAATCTGACTGACTTGTCTACCAGCTTCAGCTTGGAAATATGGGTATTTTCGTACCTGCATGCCCTCCAGTATGAACTGGCAGATGGACAGCCAGACTTCACCCGCCCGACTTCGACGCTGCTTCCGCTGCTCCTGGAACGCGGCCAGGTCCTTTTCCAGCTTCAATAGTCCAGTTTAAAGCACTAGATAGTGTGTGGATTCTGAGATCTCTTGGCTGTGGGTGCTGTAGAACTGCCCTAGGCGAATCAAGAATGAGGTGATCCACGGAGTCTGTGTGAACATGGTGTTCAAGTCGGGGAGGAGCAGAACTTCCCATGGCTAGGTCTCGTACAGACGGGCGATCTGCGGTCCGGTAACCAGATAAGGTCTCCACTCGGTTGTACTTGGATGATTAAACGCCAGCGGGAAAAGCCAGTAGTCTGGGCGCAAAAAAGTGCGGACCAGCTGCTGCTTGGTCGGATTGGATTGTCGCAGGAGATCGATCTGCTCCGGAGACCAAGGTTCAGCAGCAGACAGACCCGAAGGAGGAAAAGGCACGTCGACCTTCAATGCTCCCAACGATTCGTGACGGTGGAAACCAGAAGTGCCGGGTAGAAAAGTTAGTTAGTTCGGGTGCCTTGTCAGCCGTTTTGGATATGTATTTCGCGCTGTCGCCCTTCTGGATCATCCCTCGGTCGGCTCCTAGCGCTGGCGCTTCAACCGAAGCACTGGAACGACGACGCTGGGTGGATTGGGATTGAGACAGAGCGAGAAGTAGCTCCTCCGAACCCATCGATCCACCCTCCGAATCTTCTTCAGGCGAGGATAATGAGACTTGGGCCGAACTATATGTGTGGTCAAAAGGGCGCTTGAATTTTTCGTGGCTTGGACTGATGTAGTTGGATCTGTGGTGGAGTCCAGTTCAAAATCGAACACTAAAGTGTCCAAAACTGAACCACCATCGCGCCCAGACGACCAACTAACGGAGGGGGTACTCCGCGGACCTTCGCCTGGGTGCCGATCGGGTGACCGATCGGCATTACAGGACACCGAGTCCGATTCGTCTCGTGTCTCACCTTGTGTACCCATTGGTATGGGTGGATACACACTCGGTGGACCGTTTCTTGGGAGAGACTTTAGTGGGGATCGATATTGATGTACCCCTTCTGGGGTACTGATCCAAAATTCCAACAAACTGGTAATTCAAAATGGCCGATCGGCAAACGAAGCGGAAATCTTCACTCCGAATGCAATTAAATCTGGCACTTGACCACCCGTGGCAGTGAGTTATCCAGCCAATAGTAAATCCTGTCACTTGATTGCAACAGAAATGAGTAATCCAGCCAATAATAAATCATGGCACTTGATCGCAGATCGCGATGAGTAACCAGCCAATTCCTGTGACTTGACGCAGCAGATCGCGATGAGTAACCCAGCCAAAATAACACGTCTCCTTTGAACGTGGCCGAGCTCGAGGATGAGTGAACGCAATGAGTGCTCCCTGTCGTGGGGCTTCCAGTGCAGATCTGTCCTGACCGGGCTTAATGAGCGAGAGGGGACCCTGTTAGCCCTCTGATCCCAGTGACTCTTATCGGAGCCACTGGCGACTTACGCAACCCGATGTAATACGACCACTATATTATATATACAATTAAAATCCAATATGTAAACTATATGTAAACCGTGTACCTTACCTCAAATCTGCGTACAAAACACTCCAAGCACATGATTGGCCCAGAAAACTCCGTCCTTTCGACCAACCCGATCGATCTGCCTTGAAAACTGGTACACTGGTACAAAATGGTCAATAATTTTCACTTGCACTTCACCACAGATCCGCTGTTGCGCTTGAAGGCATTGCCGGTGTCTTGACTATCGTTTGCGGCACCGCTGGTTTTTCTTCGTAGTCTGTATCGTCCGCTACGCCCCGCGTCCCTTGCTCCTCTCGCCGCGTCCTTGCGTTTCTTGCTGTGCGTGCGAGTTTGGGGGCGGAATTTCAGCCAATAAATGGCGAGAAATTCCACCCGAGTTTTGTTTGTGAATATCGCTGGCGAAATGCGACTGCGGCGCTCGAGTCTGCTCCGCAAGGAATGGAGCTAGCTACTGGCAAACTGGACAGCAACGTAGCCATCCCATCGCAGGATCAGTGGATGATTCCCCAGAGTCGATTCGACTCTTGGGTCCAAACGCCGAGCCGATCTTGGGAGGCGTCAATTCTTTCGGTGTAATCGTCTATTGTGAGCTGTAACTAGGTGATCTGCCAATCCAACTCGCGCTTTTGAGAATATAAAACCGACCGGTCGGGCTACTTTTCAGAACTCTGCCGATTGACCAGCGCGAGCAGCTCTTGAAGGTGCGATCGGCAGACCTTGAAACGACGAATATCATGATGACCGCCGATCATCCCTTCCAACACCGGTCGAAGATGATCGAAGTAGCTGTGCATCTGCCGATCGGCATCAATCAGCGTGCTCACGGTTCTGAAGACATCGATTGACAATGGATCTATATATAGAAGAGAATGAGAATCGACTAAAGGCAGAGTTAACGGTGGATAGACATACCTGGTTTGATTTGTTGCGGAGACAAGGACCTTAGACGATTGTTCTCAGCTGTTAGGAGTGCGCGATCGGCTTTTACAGCCTCGACCTGTCTGGAGAACCGTTTTACGTCTCGGATTATCTTGTGGAATGCGGTGTCGACTATGGTCCGTTTCTCGCGCTCGGCTTTCAACTCCTGTTTGAGTGCCTCAATTATTTTGAGGTCGATCGACCTCGACTCGGTGCTCATTTTGCTCACTGACAATCTGAGTATCTCCCGAGTCGTCGGTCAGATTGGCCAGAAGCGGGAATATGTGGAGAGTGCGAGCACCGATAGCCTACGGAGACAAGCGTTAAGAAAGAAATGTGGCCATTGGAGATCAAGTGAAAGTACCTGGTGGAATGGACTCGGATGAATGCATGAAATTGTGGACTATTTGTGAGATCGTCCGCTACCGTTGTGCGGCTTCGACCAGACTCAGGGGTGGCTGTGGTAAAGCGTGTTTGAAACTTTTTGACCAGCATGTACCAGTGTACCAGTTATAAAGTTGGAGCGATCGGTTTGGCTAAAAGGGTGGAGTTTTTTGGTCCAATCGTGTGTCTGGAGTGTTTGGTACGAATATTTAAGGTAAGGCACTCGGTTTTGCATGTAGTTTACATATTGGATTTTAATTGGATATTAAATATAGTGTTCGTTTTTCTTTGGGTTGCATAAGTCGCCACTCCTACCGCAGGGGTTATTGGTAGCAGAGGGTTAGAACGGTACCCTCTATCTCATTTTTCCCGGCCAGGACACGTAGCTCCACTGGAAGTCCCATGACGGGAAGCATCTCACTTCGTTCACTCCCCCTTCAAGCCCCACACGTTTGGAACGTGTTCTTCTCTTTTGTATTGGATGGGTCCCCACATTGCGTCGAACGATCTTCCCAGATTATTGGTTGGGTCAAAGCGCCGTTCCGCCGGTCCGCCCCAAGTTTCAATTGGCTGGGTCCCCACACTGCTTTTCGCGGTCTGCCCAGGATTTCTATTGGTTGTGTCTCCACACCGCTTCGCGGTCTGCCCCAAATTTTCTTCGCATTTGGAGTGACGATTTCCGCTCCATTTGCAGATCGGTCTATTTGGATTATCTTTTCGTTGGTTTTGGTCCAAGTACCTCAGAATCGGTACCACCCATATCGGTACATAACAAGACCAATACTGCGCGACGGTCCACCGTTTGTGTAACCACCATACCAATGGGTACACAAGGTGAGAGTATTGATTCTAAATCGGACTCGGCGTCCTACAGTGCTGATCGGTCACCCGATCGGCACACAGGAGAAGGTTCGCGGGTTCCCCCCCCGTAATTTGGTCGTCTGGGCGCGATGGTGGTCAAGTTCCGGACACTTCGGTGTTAGATTTTGAACTGGACTCCACCACACAATGTTCCATCTAATTCGACATTTGAACATGATGTAATCTCAGTGCCAGAGTTTTCAAAGAAATTAAAGAAGGAAGATTATGAGGAAGTATATCGTATCAAAAACTTTCACGTCTCCGATACTGAAGAGCCAAGAGAGCCTCAACTACAATCGTTACTGGATTCATTTAAAGATTTGTTTCCCAAGAAATCACCAGATGCTTTACCGCCACATCGTTCGGTAGAGTTTGAAATGACTATGAAACCAGGAGCTCATCAAAGCAATCGACCACCATTTTACCTATCACAACTGGAACAAGATGCATTAAAGAAATTTGTTGACGAAAATCTATCACGCGCTTATCTGACTCGCCTTGCGTATCCAGTATATTTGGTTTACCAAAGAAAGATCCGAAGACAGCAACAAGTTTTTCCCGTTCTGAAGGGATTTGTTCTAAAAACTCCAACATATTGTGGTGATGAGTTATTTACTTTCGCTATGTCAACTCCCAAACGATTGTTTCAAAGATTCCCTTGCCACGCATTGACGAATTATTTGATAAGATGCAAGGAAATTGTTATTTTACTGTGATCGATTTGGCACAAGGCTATCATTAAATGAGCATCTATCCAAACAGTAAGAAGTATACTGCATTTCGTACAAGCAATGAAACCTATCAATGGTGTGTAGAACCAATGGGTCTTGCAGGAATGCCTGGAGTTCGGTCACGTCTTATGCGAGTTTTATTTGGAAAAATTTCATTTGTTGTCGTCTACTTGGATGATATTTGTGTGTTCTCACTGAACACTTAAAGCATTTGAAAACTGAGTTCCAAACCTTACGCAAAGAGAAGATTTATGCTAATATCGTCAAGTGAAAATTTGAACTAGAAGAATTTAGTTTTTTAGGTCATATTGTTTCAACTAAAGGAATATCTCTTGAGAATTCCAAAACAGAAGCAATTGCTAAATGGTCTTTTCCATCTTCAGTCAAAGAACTTCAAAGTTTTCTGGGTTTAGCTTGTTATCGACGTTTTATTCATCAATTTTCTCAAATTGTTTTGCCATTAAGCAAACTTGTGAAGAAAGACATACAATGGAGTTGGGGTAAAGACCAAGATCATGCTTCTGCTACTTTGAAGTCCGCTTTATTATCCGCACCTGTGCGCACTTTACCTAAATTTTAACGCCCACAACAGATGCGTCTGGGTTGTGCATTGGTGAGACTCTTTACCGCGCATCACCGAAGAGGGGGCGCATTGGTGGTGTAGTTTCGTAATTTGTAAATGGTCATTATCATCTTGATGCTTTCTATTCGAAAAAAGTTGGTGTTCATGAATGAAGTCAATTGGGCAGAACATTAGAAAGAACTATTTGCAATTAAAGCTGGTCTTGACAAATGGCGTCATTTTTTTACGCGAATAAATTTGAAATTTTCACTGACAATAGTGCATGTTCATGGCTTCTCTATCATCCCAAAGTCTCTTCAAAACTGGCAAGAAAATTGACAACGTTTTTTCAGTATACTTTTACTATTCATCACATAGATGGTGCTCTTAATGTCGATGCTGATGCGTTATCACGTCGACCAGGCGGATCTGCTCCGTCCAATATCAATTTTTTTGTGATGTTGATTGCCAAGCTCGCGGTTCTCGTTTGCGCGTTTCACCTTCTGGGACATATCTGCTCCGGGACGGGACTAAGTCACTTCAAGTGGCTGCAGTGATGACTGCATCGTATGTCCAGCTGTCTCCAGAAGTTCTCATAAGGTTTCATTAAGGTTATGCCAATGATCCTGAGTTTCAAGACTCATGGACAAAGTCTGATACTGACTATTGTTTATCAAACATGATGGATTGTTATTTCTACGTACTTCCAATAAAGTTGCAAGAGTTTGTGTTCCGAACAATTATCGTTTACAAACTCATGATATTTCAAAATATCATGACTCTGCTAATCCTGGCAATCGCAGAACTTTCTTGCAAGTTGCAGAGTGGTATTATTGGAAAACATTGCAAAATGAAATCAAGGAATTTGTCAAGACGTCTGAAAATTTTACACACTCGAAGCATGACAACCAACGTAAAAATAGATTGCTTATGCCAATTCCAATTCCAGATCAATGCTGGAATATAGTTTCAATGGTCTTTATAAGTGAAATCCCTGTTTCAAACGGATTCGATGATATTTTAACTGTTGTCTATAAATTGTCAAAACGTACCATGTACGCTACAGTGCATGCGAATGATGATGCACCTGAAACAGTCAAAACATTCTTTGAAGCTGTAGTTCGACACCATGGATTACCTGAAGTTATCATCAGTGACAGAGATAGTAATGTGGTGAAGTGTGCCATAAAATTGGTACCATCGTGAGCACAATTGTGGCTGTGTCTGTGGACACAACCTGGTGAGTAATTGCGTGTACGATTGTGTGTAACACGGTGTATACATTTGCGTGTACAACTGCGGTGTACATAGACGGGACATAGATGGGACATAGACGGGAAATCATGAGAAGGTACGACCAGGTACAGGTACCTAACGGACAACGACGTACGACGGATAAATCAGGTCGACTGGTCGACGGAGTACGCTGGAATGGGTAGTTCTGATTGGCTGATATTAGGTAATTGGTAGTTCTTAGGATTTAAGCAATAACAAAGTTCTCCTTTTGCGTACGATCGAGCAGATCGTTTCAGGGACGGCACCTTTGCGCCTCCCTTACTAGTATATACCTCTACGTCCCGGGCGGGAGCACTTAGTGCGTTTTTGGCCCACCTGTAGGCGTAGAGTGTGAGAAATCACCCCACAACCTTGCCCGCTGTGTCAGCGGTTCTTCTCTTAAAGGTTTTTGGTCTCGGGAACGTGATTGAGCAGCGCTCTCTCACCTCTTCCCCTTTTGGTTCACTTTTGGCCCCTAGCGTTCGGCTGTTGTAAGCGCTCCACGGGAACTCTAGGTGGATTTAGTGAAATTTGCCTCCCTCGTAGGTCTAGGCTAAGAATACAGTTATTTTGGGTATTCTGTTAGCTGATTAGGACTCAGAGGATCCGTGATCGGGTAGTAAAGACTTCCGCTACCTGATCAAGTACCCCCTTCGTCGATCGACACCAAATCGACATTCTACAACCTGCGACCTGCGTTCATCTGTTCGCAACTCTCGCAAACTAGTGCCTGATCGACTAAATCGATCAGACCGATCAGGTCGAGCACGATCAGTAATTTTCGACTATTGGCTCTGATCACCCCTGATCACCCCCTGATCAACGACCAGAGGCCCTGATCATCGACTATTTTCGCCTGATCAAGCCTGATCGACAACAGTCGCTTCATCACAAGTCATCTCAATCTTGCAGCAAGGAATTGCAGCGTGCCATCCCCGTTACTTGGAGAGCGACCCACGCCCAAGCCGTCGGGAACACAAGGTGAGCAGGAATACAAGCAGTCAAGGGACAACCGGAGGACCCCCTTCGTTAGTCGGCAGTCCGGGCGCCGTGGTAACGCCTGATCAACCTTCAAAAACTTTGATCAGCCACTCCACCACAATGGTGCGCGTGCCCTTATCTTTGGGCGACGCGGGATATCACCGCGATTCTACGCAAGATGGCGCTCATGCGGACGTGAAAACGAAAGCGGAAGCAGAATTGAAGATCAAAGTGGAAAAAGAGGAGGTGGTTGTGACGATGGAAGGCAGTTCTCCATCGTCATGTCTGAAGAAGAAAGGAAATACTGATCATCAGGACCTGGGGAGGTATCTTGATGGGATAAAGGAGAAGCCTCAACCACGTCCCGAGGCTTCTTCGGGAGCCCATGCGGATCATAACGCAAGTTATGATCCGCCAAATATATGTGTGTATAATGATCCGGATTGGGATCCGGTGGTGAAGTATTACAAGACCGACCAGCCGAAGGTGCTGATGAAGGCGCCTGGGACGGAGAGCGACGAAAGTCGATCAAGTACGCCGCCAATGGAATTGGATCTGGTGAAAACGTTTTACCGAAAGGTTTACAAAGGAGAACTGGAAGATTTTTTATTTACGAATGCGATCATGAACCTTCTCGGGGTCACGTCAGCCGAGATCTGAAAGGACCAGTCGATCGTCCAGTGACGAATTGGGAGGACAAGCTTCGGCTGGTGTTAGGGCTAATACGCCTGATCAAGCAAGATGGTCTGTCGCCAAGCGCCTACGATGCCGAAGAAATTTTCGATCAGGACCTAGGAGTTATTAGGACCGCTACACATAGACTATACGATTTGGTGGTACCTATCGTGTTTCGATCTACTATAGAGGAGTCCCCCCCCGGTTCTCCGCTAAAAATTGAAGCGGGTCCGTCGATCAACGTGGCAGAAAACACAGGATCATCCTGTTACGAATTTGCCCCTTCCGAAGGCGATGAGTCTGAAGTGGAATCAAGCAGTGCCGGAAGTATAGAGCCCAAGATCACCAGGATGACAGTTTGCCAGAAAGATGAATCCAAGTGCTCGGTTATCAAGAAAAAATCTCAACCGACCAAGGTGGACGATGATCAAGCATCGCAAGGCCCACAGCTGCATATATTTTCTGATAAGGCTATGAAGCGGTTTATGGCGGAGGAAAGAAGCAAGTCGACACCTGGAGTGGTTCACGCGAAGAGTTACCAGCCGAGGCCAGGAAGAGCTGCGTCGATCAAAGATTTCGATATGGAGTCAGTTCATTTGCTTCGTGATCGTCAGCCTAAGCCAGGTAGATCGACGACGGTTAAGGATGTCGACACGGAATCCGTGTATTCGTGCCATGATCAGCGATCCCAGCGTGATTACGTCGATCCAGATGAGCCGATCTCACTGTCTCGACGAGCCACAGTTGCGTCCGCCTATACTGGAATTCCTGATCAACAGCCGATTTCCAGAATCCGGATGTCTGCGATCAGTGACCTGAAAGAATTTTCAGGAAAGGAAGGAGATGAAGATCAAGCGCGGAATTGGATTAGTCGCCTCAAGTCAGCATTTATGCGTGATAAAGCTTCTGATCATGAAAAGTTTTTGATCCTGGGCGATCTGCTAAAAGAGCCAGCGCGCAATTGTATCGCCAGATGAGTAGATCTACTCGCTCAAGTTGGAAAAGTCTCGTGGATGAGTTTGAAACTCAATACTGTGGAAGTGGTCAATCGGCACCGCCAGTATTATTACAGGAAGCAGCGATCGGATGAGACTCCTATTGAGTATCTTCACCGTTTAACGTGGCGGGACTACGAGCCAAGTTGCCGATCAGGGACGTTTTGTCTACTACTTACGAGAGCATGTGCAACATTTTCAGAACACATTGGCCAATCGCGAACTCGCTGATCAACTGGCACTTCTGCGTTTGGATAACGCCACGGATTTGGAAGAGACGCTGCGGTCTTATGCACGCAATAAGTGCTGCCATCCAACGGCGGCGGTAGGTACCAGCCGATTCCGCCAGAAATTTGGCGATGATCGAGCATCTTCCCCGACGCGGAAGTCCAAAGCAGTACGCGCGATCAAGGTGATGTACGGGAGTGAAGAAAAAAGTGCCGAAGACAGTTGAAGCGCTGATGATCAGCGCCGTTACATGATTGCTGCCATGCGCGATCAACCAGTGACGCATGCTCAAACTGGTGAGCCCCGATCTGGCAAATGAAGTGAATAAAGTGCAGTTTACCAAGGGGCGGTGAAGAAGTGCAGTCATTGTGGGTCGATCAGGCACGATAATTTTCGTTGCTGGAAGCGCCTGACCTGTCTCAAGTTTGGCAAGAAGTGACACCCGACCGATCAATGCCTGTACTTCTGTCGATCATGCGGTGAAGTTCACGATGCGGGAAAGTGCCCTCTGGAAAAATTATTTAATCGCATCCGCCAGTGGTACAATCCCACCAATCATGCTGGAATGTTGCCCAAGGAAGCCGAAGATTTGTTAAACTAGGACTCTCGCCAGATTGGAATCTGGTACGAGAGGAGCGTTATGGTTTGTGTATTTTTGCACATGTGGATAAGAAGAGGGCTGATCAAGAAGCATAAAGAGATAATGAAAAATGTGATCAGCCTGATTTACCACATTTGGCTAATTTCCGTATTGATGAGTTTTCTCGGACCGCGGTGATCATGGAAGTTGATTTACTTCCGGGTGAATCACGTGGATATTGGAAGTACCACTCGCTAAAGAAATGGTTTAAACAATCCAAGGCGAGCGGTAAAATTAATAACGGACGTGCCACGTTGTTATTTAGTTCTGGTGCTGAAGTGTCGATCATCCACTCAACCTTTTCTCGTAAGGTGAGTTGTCATATCGACACGAGTCAAACGCAAGAATGTGTCGGCATCGGAGAAAGTGCATATCTCACAGAAGGGCGCACTAAAATCAATAGTACGTTAGCGGTCTCGTTGGTTTATTATTCCCATGCATGGGTGGGCAAACTTGTAGGTCAAGATGCTATATTGAGCATGGATTTTATGATACCAGCTGGTGTTTGATTATACGTCGCCGATGGTGCACTAAGTTTGCCTGATGAAGTGATCATCCGATTAGAAGGACGTCGACAGCTGTACGGGTCGAGTGGGAATTACATGAAACTTGATTAGTACAAACAGATCCCAGTAGGTTGATTTGCTGAGGTTCGGATTCGTGATCAACGATCTCGAAAGTTGTGGATTACTCGTGGAAAAGATTGGGTCCCCACTTTCACTAGTGGCGTGGGTAATTTACGGTATCTGCGTATTACGAACGTTGCTGATCATCCGATCATCGTACAAGACGATACGATTTTAGGTATCTGGAAGAACAAAGACGACGTGCCCCATCGCCCTGGATTTATTTCGGTGGGATCCAATCGCTATAAGGAGTGGAAAAGTCTCGCGTATCAAGATTCTACCGATTATGTACATAACGATCAAGAAAGTGTCGATCAAGGTACCCTAGTCGAGAAGAAGAGTATCCTACTCCTCGAAGTATTTTAGTACGACCTACGGACCCGATCGTGACGTCTGTGGTATTAGTAACCGGAGGGTCGCAAAAGGTGCAGAAAGTGCAAGAGATGTGCGATCAGGAGCTGAAGGTGAAAGATCCGACCCTGGATCACGAAGTTGAACAACCTGTTACAAGAGATGAGCCTGATCAAGATACACGTGATCACCCCGTCTCAGCCGATCATGGTGAATTTGGTGTGATTCCTATCGATGATCAAGTTTGCTACCATGAAGGGGGAGATTTGTATGCGGAGGAACTGGAGAAGCAGCTTGCTACGTTGCCTGAAGTGTCCGCAAGTACCGAAGAAGTGACTAAGGATGATTTGCAAGTTGATGATCCATTGATCAATACAGCAGAAGAAATTGATCAGATTCGATATATAATTTTGGCGAAGAAACATCTGTTGATCGGGAAAGGGAACGCACTGTATCCTTCTGCGCGTGAGGTTTTTGTGATATAGATGTAGGCATCGCGCGCCCGATCGCCCAAAAGTGTCGAAAGGTGGATCCGCAATTTCGCGAGAAGTTATCAGCCTTGGTCAAGTGGCTATTGGCCACTAAGATCATCCAGCCGTCTACGTCACCCTGGGAATCACCTATAGTGATCATCGTGAAGAAGAATGGGGTTGATATTCGCTTATGTATCGACTATCGCGCGGTGAATCAACTCACGCGTTTGATGGTATACCCAATGCCCCTGATCTCTGATATACTCGAAGATTTGGATAAAGTGTTGTGGTTTTGCCCTTTGGATATGGCGAGTGGGTTTTGGGTCGTGTCTATGACCGATCGAGCACGTCATATTTCGGCGTTTGTCACCCCGTTTGGATTGTTTGACTGGAATAGGATGCCCTTTGGCCTAAAAAATGCTCTGCATCTACCAGCGGTTGATCGATAATGCACTGTATGGGTATCTCAATGTTAAGGACGGTGCCGATAAATCGGCTGATGTATTTACTGTGGGAGAGCCTGATAAGAAACCGGGTCCGTCTGTGCTGCAGCGGCGATCATATATCGATGATATTTTGATCCCTGTACCTACATGGACTACCCTGTGTGATAAGGTGCGGAACCTGTTGGAAAAGTGCGATCAGTGGAACTTGTCGATCAGCGTGAACAGATCGTACTGGGGGAGAAGTGAAGTTCCTTATTTAGGGCATCATGTCTCTAGCCGCGGTTTGGAAACAAATCCAAAAAATTTGGATGATCTGATCGATTTGCCTTTTCCTGGTACCTTACGTGCTATTGAATCGTTTTTGGGAAGTTTGAACTATTACCGTCGATTTATTGAAGATTTCGCGATCTATGCCGCTGTGCTCTACGAATTAAGATAGATAGATTATCAAGAGTTGAAGATCCGATCATTGATCAAGGAGAATTCGGGTCATGAAGACGATCGATGGATCAGGTCAAAAGTGACATTCAGTATGCTGAAAGCGAAGATTGAGTCAGCCCCAACCCAGCACCATTTTGATCAAGCCAAAACACCCGTGATCGTGGTTTATGTCAGCAAATGGGCAGTATCTGCCGCGTTGGTACAAGTACATGATCAAGTGTATTGCCCCGTAGCATTCTCCAGCCGGACATTGAAGAGCGGTGAGCTTAATTACAGCCCCGTCGAAAAGGAAGTTCTGGCGCTTCGGTGGATTTTGGATGTTTACTTCACGATGCTAGTCGGAAAGGCGATCACTGTCTTGTCACGTCGATCCACGTTGAAATGGTTACTAACATCCAACGGGCTAGACGGACGATTGGGCAGATGGGATGCGATCTTATCACAATTGGACCTTGAGATCAAGAAATTTGTACATGGAGAAGAGGAGTTAATAGGGGCGTTAGGCGCAAGCATCACCCCTCGCACCAAAATTGATGAAGCCCTGATCGCGATCGCACCGAAAAAACAACCGCTGCAGATGATTGAAGTACCACCTCCTACGGTTGAGAAAGGCGAGGAACTCTACGTGATTAGTTTTGATGGATATGCAAGTGTCAAGCGACGTGTGGGTGCGTTTGGAGCTATCGTGTGGAAATTACCGGAGTGGAAGGTTATGATCGCGGTTGTTGATCATGCACCTGACATCACAGTGAATGAAGCTGAATACCATGGATTGCTCTTAATTTTGGATCTACTGTCGCGATACCCCAAAGGAAGGATGATCGTTTGTGGAGACTCGAATTTGATAATCAGGAAAATGCGCGGTGAAATAGAGTGTAAATCTCCGCGATTGCAAGTGTTGCAACAGCGTGCGCTTAAGCGCCTTCGCGAATGGACCGATAATGATCTGTTGCACGTCAAAATAGAGTGGAATAAGAGTGCTGATCATATCACCACTATGGCCATGCAGGGTGGAACAAGATGTGAGATTTATGACGAGATACAGCTGGAGGAATTGGTCGATCTCAACAGATTGTCGGAAGTGATCACGTGGAATGAAGATCCCACTGTCCCACAAGTGCTGGTGACGACGCGATCACGCAACCTCCGGCAACCGCTACCGTCAACGTGGCCCGATATATCCATAGAAGGGATGAGGTAGGAACGTTTGAAAAAGGCGCAGGACGAAGAGAAATGGATTCATGATTTGTGAAGTTACTTGTACGGTGACGTTTCACAATTGAGCGCAGACGAGGTAAAAAAAGATTGCGCGAAAATTGCCGACAACTACGATGTATATGAACAAGGATTGTTGATTTACTGTGGAAATATATGGCTAAAGGAAAAGCCAGCGATGATCAAGATGATCAGGACGATCGACGCTCTTCGATCAAGCTGGTCTTACCCGAGACTGTACATGCGGATGTCCTCCACCATTATCATGTAAGTTTGGAAGGAGGACACCGAGGTGTAGGGCGTACATATCAGCGGATCAGACGACATTTTCATTGGCGTGGTTTATTTCGCAGCGTGAAACGATTTGTTGGGCAATGCGTAGATTGTGAGACGGGAAGGGCCAGCCTACGATCAAGGGTATGTCGCCGGTAAATATTGAAGCTACGTACCCATTTCAAGTGATAGCCATGGACCATATCCCGTCGTTTCCCCGATCAACTGATGGGCATACTGAATTGCTGATTTGGACAGATCTGTTCACGGGTATGGTGATAGCGAAAGCTGGATCATGTCGTACAGCGCAGAAAGTCGCCGAAAATTATGAAGAATGTGTATATCAACGATTTGGAGCTAGTGAGGTGATCAGGCATGATCGAGAACCCGGTTTTATGTCCGAAGTATTTCGTGCATTTAACAAGATCGTGGGACAACGACAGAGTGCCACTATGGAATACCGTCCACAGGCGAACGGCAAGGCGGAAAGAACGGTGCAGACGATTACACGGGCAATCAAGATGTATATACCAGATGTCGGCCAGAAGGATTGGAGCTCGTACGCAGAGCGACTGGTATTCGCGCTAAACTCAACCCCTGATCGCATTCGTGGACAAAAACCATTTTATTTGGCGTATGGGTGGGACCCAAGATCGTCGTTGGAATCGACACTACAACTGTGTGGAATTCGGGGTAAATACCGGGATGCTCGCCGATGGAGATATAAGTTGCAGAAAGACTACCGTTACGCCCGTGATAAATGTGAGAACTCGATTGCAACAAGAAATGGCTGATCGAGATGAGAAGCATAATGATCAAGTGACACCACACAAGAACGAAGCTGGATCAAGGGTCTGGTTATATCTCGATCGGGTGAAAGAAGGGTTCGCGAAGAAACCGGAGCACATGTGGCATGGACCCTTCAGAGTCGATGAGGTGATGGGTAATCATGCGGAGAGATTGGTTACAGCTGGCACCGACTATCTCATGTTCCCAGTGGTGCACCTGTCCAAGTTGAAATTGATCGAAGAGTTTCCAGATCGACCTACTACTGTGATAACAGCTGGGGTAGAAGATCGTTTTGATTTCGATGAAGCTTTGCTACCAGAAGACAGCTGGGAAAGGACATTAGATCCAGATGAATTTGAAGTTGATCGTGTCACCAATGTCCGATCTGGTCGAAAGACTAGGTATGAAGGACGTTACGCGAATATCAAGTCTACTGGAAAGGTTATGCTGAGCCGTCATGGGTAGACGAAGCAGATCTGAACTGTGATGCTCTGATCAAGGACTTCGAAAGGAAGATGATCAACAGACATCGGTTTGACGTAATGCAAGTGAACGAAGAGTCTAACTAATGCGTGATCGGCGGACTGATCATGGAATCACGATCGAAGAACCTCCGATTGAAGAAGAATGATTGATGAAACTCACAATTGATGAAGAAATGATAATTGACTTGAAGTGGTGTATTTACGATGGATATTGCGAAGTATGGTGATGGATAAACGGCAGATGAGCCGACGGAGGACCGATTTATATTATACATTGAAAAGTGACGAAGCAACAGGTAGAAATGGCATGATCAAGAGTGTTTACTGATTAAAGAAAAAGTGATCAGCCGGCTAATCAGACCCATAAAACTTACGTCGTATGAGAGGGATTTTCCGGCAAGGGTGATCCTCAGGAGAAAGACGATATTGGTTCCGCCAAGGTTCAAAGTCATCAACCTCGTTCAGCGCGTCTGATATGGTCCATATGGTCGAGGTGGCGGGTCCGATAGGAACCCCGGGTACCACGCCCCATCGTCGGCCGGGGAAAACTTCAAGGGACGGTTTCGAGCACAATGGGTGATCGACGGGTCCAGGAAAATGACGAGATCACACTTCCCGTCGATCATACCCTGCAAGACAAATTCCACGATTCTCTTCCATGTTGCCCCGGCACGACTTCTTGGCTGACGTCGACCTTGGTAATACTCTTGGAAGAAGTCATCGTTCTCGCGAAGGCCTTTATGGGTGGGGAGATAATGTGTCGACTCCCAGATCGCCTGCGCGTGATGGTTGGGAAACAACCGGTACTTCGCTTCAAATTCGGCAAACCATCCGACTGAGCGGAAAGAGACGGGTGGCAACATGGTCTTGAAGATGTCCCAGGGTCTTTGAGAATATAACTGCTCTACCTCCTGCTGGGTGATCAAGTGACAAAACCACTGATCAGCCAAAGGGGCGTGCGTGGCGACTGGGAACAACCATCCTTCGGGGCGGGTCAAGTAGTCAAAGACCACTTCTGCCGAGACGCTACGAAGATCGAAACCACTAAGTTGACTTGGAATACACGGCGAGATGTCTTCGTCTGCTGCACCATCAGGCACCACGATCAACGACTTGAAATCACCCGTACGAGGAAAAAGGAACGCGGCGGAGCCTTGATCAATCGGACCCTCGCTCCCACACTCGCTGATCGTCGGAGTGGATGGAATTGAGGCGATCAGGTCAGGGAATTAACCTTGATCGTCCTGATCAGGACTTGGAGGATCATCATCCTCCGACTTCGCCTCCAAAATGGGGGGAAGAAGGCGTGGCCGCTTGGACCGAGATGAAGATCGTGAACGTTGAATCCGTCTTTTAGACGAAGAAGCGACTCGGCTGATCGAGCTGTCTGGAGAATCATCTGGAAGGCCATCAGGCGATGCAGCCTGATCAGAACCTGCAAGAGAGGTGCTGGCGACCGGGGCGATCTGCATCTGAAGTGACATGCCAGCCAGCTGGACTTGAAGGTCCGAGTGGAACGAACGCAATTGCGTAACTTAATCTCGAGCCTGTCGCAGCTGATTGCGAAGCGTGTCGAGATCTACAGAAACTTGATCGATGCGGCACTGCGTTGCGGAAAGCTCCTCCTCCAGCTGGGAATACTCGGAGTATAGATCCTTCAGCTCGGCCTTGATGTCCGACACCCCCTTGACACGTTCGAATATCTCCTGCGTCTGGGCTATGATGGCGGTATATTCGTCTATATGCTGGCGATTGGCTTTATTCTTTTTCAGGAGGCGATCGCGTTGATGTTTGCAACTTTCAGCCTCGGAGTTGAGCTTGAACGCCTGCTCGAGCAAGCGCTGATTCTTGGAAGCGGCCTGATCGTATCCTTCTTGTAGCACGCTCATGCGCTGCTGAAGTTGATCAAACTCTTGCGCTTGGTCATCGATGGTCTCTTCTTGCACCGATCGTAGATGGCGATCGCGATCACGAATGCTCTCCAGATCTCGGATCTGGGCGCGTTGATCGGCCATGGTTTTCTCTTGATCGGCTATGGCTTTCTCGGCGGTCTTTAACTTGGACTTGGAATCGTTTACTGCAGCGCCGACAAAATCACGCAGGGGCACAAGCGGTTTGAGGGCGACCCGCTCGATCTCGGCATCACGATCCGTCACGTTACGGTTGGCGCGAGCGAGCTGCTGTTGAAGCACCGAGATAGTGTCTTCGCTCACCGCGAGCGAGTTGGATAGCACAACCATCTGATCATCGCTTGCGTGGAGTGTCTCTTGCAGGCTGTAAGCCTGATTGACTGCGGCGATCAGCTGATCAGCCGTGGCCCGATCTAAGACAAGAGCGTTAGCTGTGGTCACTGGGGAACCATCCGTTATTGTTCGCATGATGGAAATGCAGAAATGCCTGATCGAGAGAGCCTGATCGCTGATGTCACGGATGGTGGAAGATGTACGCTTGATCGCGATGGGCATACCACTAAACGGTAACGGCCTGATCGATTGTGACTTGATCGATGGGAGAAAGGGCAGATTGATGGGTGCTGATCGCCTGATGGATGATGTCATGATTGATGGGTGTGGACAACAAGATCAACGGTGGCATGATCTAAGGTAATCAACGGAATGATCGACCCCCGCCCCAACCTCTGTACGGCTGGGACGAGGTTCAGGGACGGCTGTGGTGAAGTGTGCCATAAAATTGGTACCATCGTGAGCACAATTGTGGCTGTGTCTGTGGACACAACCTGGTGAGTAATTGCGTGTACGATTGTGTGTACCACGGTGTATACATTTGCGTGTACAACTGCGGTGTACATAGACGGGACATAGACGGGACATAGACGGGAAATCATGAGAAGGTACGACCAGGTACAGGTACCTAACGGACAACGACGTACGACGGATAAATCAGGTCGACTGGTCGACGGAGTACGCTGGAATGGGTAGTTCTGATTGGCTGATATTAGGTAATTGGTAGTTCTTAGGATTTAAGCAATAATAAAGTTCTCCTTTTGCGTACGATCGGGCAGATCGTTTCAGGGACGGCACCTTTGCGCCTCCCTTACTAGTATATACCTCTACGTCCCGGGCGGGAGCACTTAGTGCGTTTTTGGCCCACCGGTAGGCGTAGAGTGTGAGAAATCACCCCACAACCTTGCCCGCTGTGTCAGCGGTTCTTCTCTTAAAGGTTTTTGGTCTCGGGAACGTGATTGAGCAGCGCTCTCTCACCTCTTCCCCTTTTGGTTCACTTTTGGCCCCTAGCGTTCGGCTGTTGTAAGCGCTCCACGGGAACTCTAGGTGGATTTAGTGAAATTTGCCTCCCTCGTAGGTCTAGGCTAAGAATACAGTTATTTTGGGTATTCTGTTAGCTGATTAGGACTCAGAGGATCCGTGATCGGGTAGTAAAGACTTCCGCTACCTGATCAAGTACCCCCTTCGTCGATCGACACCAAATCGACATTCTACAACCTTCGACCTGCGTTCATCTGTTCGCAACTCTCGCAAACTAGTGCCTGATCGACTAAATCGATCAGACCGATCAGGTCGAGCACGATCAGTAATTTTCGACTATTGGCTCTGATCACCCCTGATCACCCCCTGATCAACGACCAGAGGCCCTGATCATCGACTATTTGCGCCTGATCAAGCCTGATCGACAACATTCGCTTCATCACGAGTCATCTCAATCTTGCAGCAAGGAATTTCAGCGTGCCATCCCCGCCACCAGGAGAGCAACCCACGCCCAAGCCGTCGGGTACACAAGGTGAGCAGGAACACAAGCAGCCAAGGGACAACCGGAAGACCCCCCCCCCCTCGTTAGTCGGCAGTCCGGGCGCCGTGGTAAAGCCTGATCAAGCTTCAAAAATTTTGATCAGCCGCTCCACCACAGTAAGTTCACTTCTTTATTTCGGAAATCTCTTATGACCATTATGGGTGTTCGACATAGTATGACAACAGCACATCTTGTTCCAGCCTATGGACAAACTGAACGACAAAACTTAGTCGATCAAGATGAACTAAGATGTGTAATGGTACTGATTGAATAGATTGCTTAGGTATCATCGAATACGCTCATTCGACACTTGTCAGTGCATTAACGGGTTATTCTCCATTTGAGATTGATACCGAGAGAAAATAACGTGCTCCATGACAAAAAAGGAATAAGTGCTAATGATCCGAAAGTGAAAATGAACGTACAAGCTAAAGAATTTGTGGAAAGAAGAGAAAATATCAATGGATAAGCACGGGAAGAATCTATTGAAAGCTCAAGCAACCCAAAAAAACATTATTACGAGTCAAAAACCTAGAGTTTATCAAGTAAAAATCATAGTTGGAGATTTAGTTATGCTAGATACTCGAAGAATATCTCTCAAAACCGCCGCCAAAGATTTGTAAAATAAAAGAGCGAAGTTTGCAGCAAGAAAATAATGGGTCATTCGAATTTATCAAGATAATAAATTCCAACGTGGCAAAACTCAAGTTTCATGAATAGAATTAATCCTACCTTCAACGTTGATGTATTATCAAAGTATGAGCCTACACTAGATAAATTATTAAGTCGTTCTATCCCTAAGGAGTCCAATTTTGTGGACACCGACTCAAAGAATTAGCTACAAATCGTTCAGCGTCTTCTAAAGAAAAGACAATTTAATCGCCAACCAGAATGGTTAGTTCTGTTGCATGGTGAAACGGGAGAAGAAGCTAGTTGGGAAAAAGAAAAAAATCATTCGACATGTAGCTCATTGGAATGACCTCGTCTCCGACCTTAATCAGCGTCAACGAAAAATCAAATTGGGGAAAATGTAAGGAACCAACCACACTTTCATAATTTAGAATCAGTTCTAGAACAGGGTGAGGGTGCGAGTAGGTCTTCTGTTGACGTATACAAAATGTACCCACGGTACCAGGGTCAAGGAGAGATGATTTCATATATTCATAAGTAGTTATATGAAAGGCAAAATCACAGGAGGAAAGACATGCATGAAGAAAACAGTAGGAAGAGTAGGATAGGCTAAATTTTAGTAAATCAGTCTAACAAATAATCTCACTTTTTAATTCGCCATACACCTCAATCCCTACTTCCCACAAGCCAACCTACAAAGCGACTACCTTCCAACCCCTGATAGATGCCAACATCCTTACAGCACCATAGGTTCCGCTACCTCGAGTCCTATTTCACGTATGAGTTCCCGTACGCCAAGAAGTTATAACATTTGGTCAGTGCAGCAGCAGAAATTACACCGGTATCGCTCAGAGAGAAACCTCAACTTGGTCATAAGAACTGTTCAGATTTCTTCTCATCCGTCATGCTCATAGATATGCGCTAATTTTACTATACGATGCGTACTAATAACGTGCCTCCAAGGAAAGACAAAGTAGACGAAAAATGCGTGTACTATAAGAACGAAAATAAACAACTTTATTCCACGTGATTACTTCCACAATCAAAATCTCCACAGAGTAACGCGACCAGACCAATTCGTGACGTTATCAACCAGTTCCACACTCCACAAACAAAACCCTTCCACTTGGTAACAACGAGAGAAAAAAATGTACTAAGCTGTTCTGTGTACTTGTGTACTCCAGATCGAATTCTGAAGTGACTATATTAGAGTCAAGTAAAAACTTAATCTAGAAAAATGTGTGTATAAATTTGGGTAGCACCCATAATGAAATTGGGTGTTACCCAATTTCCTTTTACTACAAAGTCGCTTTACCCAAATGCATGGGAGGTAGGTAGCCCAACCAACAAGTCGAGCTATAATGTACCGAATACATCTCCATAAGCTATGTGTGGTACATAACGTGAAGGAAAAAGGGAAAATTATATGCATGCCCTCGCTTTTTGCGGAAATTACATACATTCCCCTGATTTTATGAAATTACATCCATGCCCCTGCCAGCTTACCCGCGC
This sequence comes from Peronosclerospora sorghi, assembly GCA_026184515.1. Classification (NCBI taxonomy): domain Eukaryota; phylum Oomycota; class Peronosporomycetes; order Peronosporales; family Peronosporaceae; genus Peronosclerospora; species Peronosclerospora sorghi. The sequence continues at coordinate 16,294,605 of CM047583.1, forward strand.
CAACCGCGCCCCCACGCCAGCCCCTGAGTTTTTTGGAAATTGCATCCAAGCACTTGCCGCCCTCGCCACATCTTACTTTCCCCATCCGTTCCTTCAATTACGCTATCTTATGTGTCACTGGTCACTCAGATGGGATTAGGGCACGTACGCTTCGAATGTCCCAGGCCATTACAACTTGAACAGCGGAAGACGCGCTCGCAGCCGCTTCTTCTTAGGGCGTCCCGGATGGCGGCGAATAAAGGGCACCAGGAAATGGTCTCTCGCCTCATGTTCGCGGTCCTTGTCGCTTCTGACATTGCCATTCATCCGGAGATCACTTCTTCCAAATGAATAGGCTCTATGGTTTTCTCGTATGCCAGTCGGTACGTGTCCGCTTTTTAGTATTGTGACGAAAAGCTTTGCACATTGCTGCGACGGGTGCAGCAGCGCTGCGCACGCGTGGGGACATGGCAGACCAGAGAGCTGCCACATCTTACACATGCATTCGGCTCTGTCCACTTGACAAAGTTGGTCTGGTTTCCGACATGAGCTAGTACGCGGCTTTATTGGCACGGAAAACTTGGTACGGGCGGGCGTGAGCTATGTTACCTGCCAATTGACGCTCTGCGGAAGGAACCAGGGCCGTGGAAAAAACTGTTACCGCGGGTACGACGCTCGTCGAACCAATTCATCAGGCCGCGACGGATTGTCTGCAACATAGCGAAAACGGGTTTGTAGCGGGCCTCCAGCATCCACTCATTCAGCGACTCCGCGACGTTACTGGTCATTTTCCCGTAGCGCTGACCATGGAAGTGCGCTGCGGACAAGAATTTAGCCTCAGCATGGCTCTACAGCCAGGTGGGAACCTGCAAAGAAAGGGGTTCGTAAGCCACCACAAGGCATAAGTGCAACTGATAAACCTCAGGATTTAGCTCAGAGATTTGGACAATATAGTCATTGTAGTCGGATACGGCGGCAGCCCGAGAAGGTTTCCAAGGCAGCCTCATAATTTGGACGCTCTTGAATTGACGTCGCACATTCTATGCTAGGTGTCGCATGCAAAAGGCGTGATGCGCTCCCTGAAATGCAGCACTTACACCCTCAATCAGTCCTTTTTGCCTGTACGACAAGAAGGTAAGCTTTTTTTTGGTTGGCGCCGTTAATGTTGTCGTCGAGCGAGTCTCGAAGCAGACACATGAACCACAGCCAATTGCTGTAGTTCTCCGCATTCACTACACCAAACGCGAATGGGAATAGCGAGCCCTCAGCATCTATAGCTGTGGCGCACAAGACAATGTCAAGATACTTCGACTTGAGATGTGTTCCGTCAAGGCCAACAAGAGGTCGACAGTGGCGGAAGCCCCTGAGAGAAGGGGAAAACGCTAGGAACATGCGCTTGAAATGGTTTTCTGCGTCTTTCTCGAGCACGACCTGACTCCCAGGCATGACTTGTTTATCTTTGTGTAAAACGAGTACATGAGTTTGTAGGCCGTCTCAAACAAGCCATCTCGTCTGCACGCAGCTTCCTCGCGTGCTCGAAACGCCATCATGTAGTTTACCGTCACGCCCTCCTCGCGATGCAAGTCGTTGAGTATCTCCTTGGGAACGTAATAAGGCGTAACTCGCAACTTGTTGTCGATGCGCTCGGCGATATACATAGCGTGGCGTACTTGTTGCCGAGGTGTTCCGTACCGGTGCAGTTGTGCTCGTCCGTGAACCGTCGAATTTCGACGTGTCCGCCCGGATCAGCAACCGTGGCCGCATGGAGACGCGAAGGGCAAGCGTCGCGCGCGCACACGACTGTGTAACGGTTTTTGTCAGCTTTGATGGTTCGGAACTCAAATGAGCTCAAAATCGCCACCTCTTGAACGCACTTGCGAAGCGCCGCCATTGTCGCGTGCCGCTGCCCTTCGGCTAGAGATCCAAGAACGGGCGTCGGAAGCTCGGGATCCATCGCTTCGGGGCAATGGAGTCCTCACTGGACGTTCGCTCCTATTTTGTTTCCACCGTTTTTGGATACATTGAGCAATTTCATTGGCCGACAAGCTGCAGCCAAGGGCATGGATGTAATTTTAATAAAATCAGGGGTATGCATGTAATTTCCGCAAAAAGCGAGGGCATGCATGTAATTTCCCAAAGGAAAAATAGTATGTAGCATCATGAATCGCTTAATTACATACTGGCTATCATGTCTCGCGCGAGACTGCTGCCTCTTTTGCCGCATCTCGTGAGCTCCGTGCGAACGTCCGTTGCCTCCTGTGCTCGTTGCTATCGTGTGTCGACCCCACGCGATGGATTCCCGCTTGGTCCTTCCTCTTCCAGTCGCCGTCCGAACGTGTTGCGTCAAGTCGTTGACGCGCTGCGCACATTCTACTCGTTCGAACATCATTTTGCCGTTCCGTATAGTTTTGTGATTCCATCAAGTGCGCAATGGCCCACGAAGCTGCATCGATTGCCTTTGGGTAGGAAGGTGCACAAGTTGATGCAATCGCTCGAGAAAGTCACGGCATCGGCCGTCAAGACCAAGCACGAGCATGTGCACGAGATGCAGGCGTTGGAGACCATGGGGTTTCCATTACATTCGTGGCACGAGTATCAGTTTCAAGTGGTCTGTCTCCCTGCGCTCAAGGCCTATGCGCAGCACCATGGGGATCTCTTTGTGCCCCAGCAATTTGTCATCCCGAGCGACGAAAAGGACGCAAAGGGGACATCAAGGTGGCCATCGGCCACAAGAGGGTACAAACTTGGTCAGGCAGTTGCGAAACTTCGAAAACTAAAGCAAGAAAGCGACCGAAGAGCGCGACAAGACGATACAACCCACGCCAGTGCACTCTTGCCGCCGCATCATGTGGATGCCCTCAACGAACTGGGTTTTGTATGGAGTGTCAAAGATACGAAATGGTCGGACTTTTTTCTCCCGGGCTTAAAACGATACAAGGAATTGTATGGTACAGCTGATGTCCCGCTGGCGTTTACGATTCCACGGCATGCGGACGACCCGAGATGGCCACGACGGCTTGAGAAGTATAAATTAGGACGACATGTGTATATGGTTCGGTCCGGCCAGTATGCGACCCACGTTGAAGCGAGTAAGAGCGAGTTAGAGACACTGGGGTTTACCTTCTGCGTGAACGATAAAATTTGGCTCGACCGGATCTATCCGGCCCTCAAAACGTTTGCGAGCCACTATGGCCACTGTGATGTGGCGCAGGATTTTATCGTGCCGTCGGAATCGCCGTGGCCCCACGCCTCGTGGGGTTTCAAGTTGGGCGATGCCGTAAAAAACATTCGACGGGGAGCGTACGCGGCGCAAGTCCAACGTGTCCGGCACGAGCTCGAGGCCTGGGGCTTTATATGGAACGCACGCCATCGCGTGGAAAAGACGGTCCGGACGGTCGTGATTCCCGCGCTCGTGACGCACCAGAGACTCTATGGCACCCGCACGTGCGTGACGACGGATTTTATCGTCCCCGTGCGTGACGTGAATTGGCCACTCGAAACGCGAGGATTTAAGTTAGGCCATTGGATCACCCGGGCCCGCTCTGGGAAGATTCCCCTATCGACGAAACTGCGTGCAGAGTTAGATAAAGTCGGTTTTGTCTGGCGGTCCAATGATCAGCGATGGCACGAGCTGCTTCTGCCTGCGTTCCGCGCCTATGCGGCGCTCCATGGCGGCTCATGTGCGTCCATGTCCACTAAGTTCACGGTCCCAGCTCAAGCGCCGTATCCACAAGTAGCGTGGGGCCTGAATTTAGGGGGTGCGCTATGGCACATTCGAAATGGCGATTCCTATGTCCATTGCCACGAAAAAGAGCGCGAATTGCGGGCACTGGGGATCTTATAGCCGGGTCGAATGGAGTCGATGAGTTTGATGCATGTGACTCTTGTTCTTGGACATCAAGTCAGAACGGGAGCTCTGACTTCACGTTCTGAATTGATGTCCAAGAACAAGAGTCACCATTCACCAAGAGTGAAGGCAAGGTCGTTCCAAGAATGTCATCTGAAAGTTGCTCGTTACCTGGAGATGTTCGGACACGATTCTTGTACGTGTCTAAATCTTCGCATTGGATAAGATAGAGAGGAAGCTCATTTTCGATATGTTGGACCGATAATTATCGACAAGATGAAGAGCACTCAATTGCGCGTAAAGGATGTCGCTGTGATAACGAGGTGCTAGAAACTGCCATACATTGTGTTTGTCATGGTAGCCCATGCGTAGACCTAAAGATAGCAGATCGCGCGTGAATTGCAACGCAGCAAACCTTGGGTAGGGAGCTGGACTAGCAGGCAGCTGAGGAAGAGAGATGAAGGCCCCGGTATGAAGACCTGCGAGAATATCCGAGCAGAACATATGGTCACAAAGAAGCCGATTGATGAAACAGTGCCAGATACGTAGAGGCTCAGTGATGATCATTTAAGTGGTTGGGTGAGAACGTTGCCGGACGAAGAGATCAGTAAATTGACGGGTAGTGGAAAACCCTTAACCGATGTGAAGACACCACGGCGGAGATGGCTGAGACGCTCCAGACAGTGGTTTGGTTCGTCACAGTACACTTTTTGCTGAAACCAATCATGCTGGGTTGGCTCCGGGAGTATTCCCGGGACCTTCTTGTCCCGTCGTGAGCAGTGAACCACTCGACCACGGTCGGCCTTTGCTCCAAACATTGGTTGAATTCGTTGGTGAAAAGTTACGATACGGAAGCATAGTGGCTTCAATTTTCATATCCGAATTTTTTCCGAATTAGAGATTACGGGTCTAGATTTTTAATGGGGTCCACTAAACAGTACCGTGTCCAAATAGGCTTATTTAGAACTCGATTTTACTCGATTTTGATTGGCTGTTTTCAGCCTGCATATTTTGCATTTTTTTTGGGTCCCGCTCACTTTTGGCGCCTCTCCGCTGTCTCACATATACCACCCCATCCCACCAAGTAAACAAGCAACCAACCAACTAACCAACCAACCAATTGACCACGGAAACTTACCAAACAAACAAACAACCCTAAACCCTAAACCCTACACTCTAAACCCTAAACCCTAAAACCTAAACCCTAAACCCTGCAGGCTGAAAACAGCCAATCAAAATCGAGTAAAATCGTGTCCTATTTGGACACGGTACTGTTTAGTTTTTCCCATTTTTAATTATATTCATACACTTTTACCGTTTCTGTGTTAACGAAAATCCACTGTCTCGGCGCCCTATACAGTGCTCCCTCTGATATGTTATGGCTCTGGTGGACGCATAACAGTATAACCTACCGGAGGTTATAACTTTTCGGACTATAGTGGCATCATACATAAGAAAAAACAATTAATTAAAGAATAAAAAAGCGCCACAAGGGAATCAAAGGGACACCACCACACCCACTCCAAACCAAAAACTTCCAGAACAACAGAGGAAACCAGCCCTAGAGCCACTTATCTTCACACTGCTGACAAGGTACTCCAGTTCTAGCACCCTGGCTAGGTTTAGCACGTGTCTAGAAGTATAAGACACGTCTTTAACTGTTTTTTTCCTGTTTGCTTTGAGTTCCAGGGGCAGAAGTACTTCTGCAGTGGTTAGGGACCTTATTGCCTTTTAACTACAGATTTAATGCTGCATTCTGATTGGTCGGGGTGGGTGGACAGACGGAATGATTGATCGTGACGCTGTTGGAAATTTCAGATGTCCCAAGTCCGCCCTACCAACGCTCAGCGCCTCCAAATCTGCAAGCACAAGGAGCAGAACAGCAGCATGTCCCATACAGCCCTGGCCAAGTGGCTACAACAAAGTTTGGCCTGACCAAGACGCTGTCGCAGGCGTCAATCAGCAATATCATCAGCAAGAGGGTTAGTCTGGAGGAGATGGATCCAAGCAGTTTGGATGCAAAGCGTCAGCGGCTTGTTCAACATCCCGCCGTTGAAGAAGCTGTGGCCGTTTGGGTTCTGCAGTGTCAGCACCGTGGCGTCATCATCACCGGCGACCTCATTTGTGCAAAGGCCCAGCGTTTTGTTGAATCGATGTATATTCTGGTGTGATCAGCTTTTCCCACGGATGGCTCCATAAGTTCCAACAGCGCCATAAGCTCCGTGCCATTCGCATCCATGGCGAAAGCGGTTCAGGGGATGTGGAGGCCATGAACGAGGCTCTACCGAATCTGGAGAAGATCATCGCCGAATATGCCCCTCGGGATGTCTACAACATGGATGAGAGTAGTAGGTTTTGATTTGAAACTGGCGCTGGAAACAAAAGTCTGAATTCTAACTTGATCAATTTCAGGACTTTTCTACAGCATGACTCCGGACAGAACCATTTCCCAGCAGGAGATTGAAGGGAAGAAGAAAGACAAAGTGATCAAAGTTCAGCTCAAAGCAAATCATGACACTTTTGGAAAGACTGACTTCACCTGGCATCGGTTCAGACGCGGATTACCATTGCATTCACGGCAAATGCAGATGGATCCGACAAACTTCAGCCGTTTTTCATCGGCAAAGCCAACAAGCCACGCTGTTTCAACAAGAATTCTGGCCAGGAACTCGGATTCCTCTACAGAAACAACACCAAGGCGTGGATGACTGGTGTGTTCTTCCAGGAATGGCTTGTCAATGTGGACAAAATGATAAAGGTGTGTCAAAAGCTGGAAACTCAAATTTTGAGGCTGTCATTGAGCTTAACATCACTGCAGAACGCAAACAGAAGAATCCTTCTCTTGATCAACAATGCTCCATCTCACATCACGGAGTACCTGTACCTCACCAATGTCAAGGTTCAGCCGCTCCCACCGAACACCACATCCAAGATTTAGCCGATGGATTCGGGCATCATTGCGGAATTCAAACGCCGCTATCGCCGGTTCCATCTGCAGAATGCAATCCACTGCGACGAGCGTGGGGGGATCGGCAACATCTACAAAGTCGACCAACTCACTGCCATGCGCTGGTCAACTGCCGCCTGAACGAAATTTCGGCCAGCACTATCACCAACTGCTTCAACCACACCGGCCTGTTTGCAAAGTCCCCTGTCAACAGGATCTGGAAGCGAAACTCAAGCAGCTGCGCATTCGTAATCCGATGTCAATCTCGGAGCTCCTCAATCCTATTGAAGAGGATGAGAGCGCGCAGCCGGAGCTGACGGATGAGGAGGTTCTGGCGAAGCTTCAGGAAGTGGAGGAGGAAAACGACGAACGTGGGGAGGGTGGCGAAGCGGAGACCATTGGCAACAAGTTCAGCAAGGCTGAAAAACTTTCCATTCTTGGTAATGCCTGTTCTTTGCTCGATCTGGCTCAGGAAAGCCACCAGGCTGCCTATAAAGTTCTTCGCAATATTCAACTTAATGTTCGTAGTGCGAACACCGCGCAGTCCACCCTGGATGGGTGGTTCCAGCAGATATCCTCCTCTCAAATAAGAAAAATGTTCCCTCTGTAAAGTTATATTGTCCGGTCAAGTTATAACTTATAACTTATAACTTATCGGCCATAGAACGAGGTCGGTGGAGTTAAATCGGATAACTTATGAGAGGGTATAACTTAACAGGGGATAACTGAAGAGAGGGAGCACTGTACACATATTTAGGGTGCTCTTCACCACGCGCAACAGAAGCCTCAAGTACTGGTCGACTTGAGTGGAAACTTTTGTTCACACACACACCCAGGTCGTGTCAACTTCCCACAGGTTATGATCCCAAGGGGACACGGGGGCGCTGAGAGCTCACGAATTTTGATTGATTTCGAGGTTACGCTCAAAGTTTTCGATTGAAATTTTCTCGTGGAGATTTGGATAGAAGTACCCTGCTTATTGAGGGGTTATTGTTGTCGATTTTGATATTTTTGGTTGTTAATCCTTCACTTTTCACATCGAAGAAGAGAAGAGTGACCAGAGAGGTGTCTTAAACGCACTGCTTGACCAAATGAATGGATTGAAAGGGAGACTTGAGGTGATGGAAGAGGAGAATCTCCCAAGCTTCTGGACCCAGTACATCCATCATCTAGGTCAAGGAAACACTTGCCTGTTGTGAAGGGAGATAGTCCCTTCATGGAGATCCTAAAGAACTTTGGTCCATTCGGTTGGTAAATAACCTGAATAAGCTGTCCAGAGAGGACGGCATAAAGTGTCCGAGTGTGCAACATGCGGGAGCTCTACATGCACACCCAGATTAACCGGCTGTTTTTGGCGATGTGGATGGAATAATTCCACCACCAGGGAAATGTTCAATTATCATTTTTTGTGCAATAGAATGGTGGAAAGATTCCGTAGGTGACGCTTCAAAAATTTACTGGGGTATATTGAGGGTTACCGGTTCCTGATGGTATATACCGGTTCCCGAGATGATTATGGTACGTTGATTACGCCACCAGTGATTAGACGAGTAAGATGATTGGACGAGTGCAGAGTGTTGGTTATTGGATGACCCCAATGATTGGATGCAAACTAGGTAGTGAGAGTAGTGCAAGCTCCGATAAATCTATCACTTCAGAATCTTCCTTCTTCCCTTCAATTGGTCTTCGCTTCGGTCTTATTCTCCGAAGTGGTGACTCCTCCCTTCGCTTCTACAAGACCCTACGTCTTCCAAGATCCGTAACCTATATCTGGTTATAATCCCAAGTACCATGTCCTCTGCGCAAGACGTTTCAATCAAGGTCTTCATCGACAAGTTCAACGGCGATAACTACGCGACGTGGAACCGCTACATGCGTGGTGTGTTCCGGACCAAGTCGGTGTGGCATGTCGTGAACCGGGAGACGACTCCAAGCTTCACAGACTCTCGATCCATGGACGAATATTTCAAGTCGAGCAACAGCGCGTTCGGTCTGATGCTGCTCCATATGGACGCGAACTACCACCATGTGGTCGAAAACTGCGAGGAAGCGTGGACCGCATGGACGCGCTTGAAGACGCTGTACGAAGGATCGCAGAAGGCTGGTCGCATCTACTTGAAGCGAAAGCTCTTCAGCATGGAGATGTCTGAAGGCGCGAATGTGTTGCATCACTGCAACAAGGTCCTCAACATCAGCGCCAAGATCAGCATCATCGGCGCCAAGATGGAGGATGAAGACGTGGCGATCTGCTTATTGAGCAGTCTCCCCAAGAGCTACGAGAACGTCGTACTGAACTTGGAGATGAGCAGCGCAGAGATGAAGACGCAAGACGTTGTGAAGGTGCTCACGAAGAAGCATATCAAGCCGCAAAGCGAGAAGACTCCGGTGGTGAAGAGTGAAGACGCGGCGAAGGCGTTCAGTACCGAGAGAGAGTCTCGCCAGAGCACTTACTGCGGAAAATTGGGGCACGTGATCGACAAGTGATGACCCAAGAAGAAGGATGAGAATCGGGGAGGCCGAAGCGGTGGCAATGGTCGTGGACGCGGGGCCAACAATGTCCAGTGGAGAAACGACGACTGCGACTACGGCTATGATCGCATGACGTTTGCGGTTTCGCTGGAATGTGGACTTTCGACGGGAAAGGATGTGTCCGGTATGTGGACAGTCTACAGCGGTGCGACGCACCATATCTGCAACAACAAGGCCATGTTCGACACGCTGAAAGAGAGAGATGAAGGTGAAATGAAGGTGGAAGACGGCACTAAGGTCGACATCAAGCATGTTGGAACCATAATCGAGCTAGTGGTTCTGCCGAACGGCGGTGAGCGCGAGATTGAGATCAACGACGCGCTTTACGTGCCGATCATGAAGTAGAATTTGCTATCGGTGCCACATATCAACATAAGTGGCAAGTTCCAAGTGGTGTTCGACGTTTCCAGCATGCATGTTGCGCGCAAGAGTTCTCAGCAAGTGGTGGCTACGGCGAACCTTGTCGACGGACTCTACTGGCTCCGCACCCCACTGTTCTCTGTGAACGCGGTGACTTCTACGCCCAGTGTTGACTTGCACGCTCGTATGGGTCATGCTCCCATCTACAAAATGGTCAACAAAGGTATCATCAAGGACGCCAAGGCACCTCTGAAGTCGAATGGACCAAGTGTATGCCACGGCTACCAGCAAGGTAAAATGGTGCAAAAGCCGTTCCCAAGCAACCGCGACAAGCGCCGCTACAACTCGTTTGAGCTGCTCCACTTCAACATCTGCGGTCCCATGGAGGAAGCCTCACTGGGCGGAAGCAGATATTTGCTGCTCATCGTGGATAAAGCCAGAGGGTGCATGAAGGGTTTCTGCCTACGTGCCAAGTCGGACAGCGAATAGTGACTCAAGATCTACATAAATAAGGTGCAGACGAAGTTTGGCAAGCGGGTCAAGTTTGTGCGTCATGACGGAGCCCGTGAGCTCGCGACCAACTCGCTCAAGGTTTTCTATGAAGATCAAGGAATCGAACAGCAGACCACGGTTCCGTACGAAAACCGGACGAACGGCACGGCAGAACGCGCCATCCGGACCATTGTCACGATTGGTCGCAGCATGCTGCACCATGCCAGGCTGGACAAGTGTTTCTGGGGCGAAGGGGCTATGGCTGCAATCTACGTCAAGAATCGCCTACCGTCACCTAAGATCAAGAACAAGACTCCTTACGAGATTGTGTACAAGTCCAAGCCAAGTGTGGAATCACATGCGTGTATACGCGTGTCGGACGTACGTCCTAAATCCGAAGGAAAAGCGGCTCAAGTGGGATCCCAAGGCTTGCGTTGGTGTCGTCATGGGCTACGAAGAAGTGTCGAAGTCGTATCGAGCTTGTGGCATCGAGGCGGGGAAGGTGACGATTAGTCGCGATGTCACCTTCGACGAGTCAAGTATTGGTCTTTCGACGGGAAGCTCAAATGATGATGAAGATGCTGACCTGGAATTAGATTATCTCAAGATCAATGACACTGCGGCTGCTGGTACGAGGGAGTTCAAGCAGGCGGGGAAACGCAAGACCCGATAAAGTGACGTTGAAGGTGCCTCAGCAAGTTCTCGTTCTCGACGCCAAACAACTGGGCTGGAACAAGCCAGTGATTCTGACAGCTCGTTTAAGCGTCAAGCCAAGCAACGATCAAGTGCTCGAGCGGAGCGAACCCAAACCGATGAAGAAGTGAATGATGCTCATGATGATGAAGATGGCGAATCCACTCCTCCTGTGTTTTTGGCGAGCAAGTGCAAATGCGGTGGAGGCAGACGACTTGTGCGAGCCGAAGACATTTCAAGAAGCGGTAAACCGCCCTGACCAAGTGCATTGGTGCAAGGATATCCGCGCGGAACTCAAATCGATGAGAATTCGTGGCGTGTTACGAGCCGCCAAGCTACCGAACGGCCAAAGTGCCATCGGTACCAAGTGGGTGTTCAATATCAAGCGCAAAGCGGATGGATCCATTGAAAAGTACAAGGCACGGCTCGTGGCTAAGGGCTTAAAGCAGAAGTAAGCCATCGACTACACGGAGACGTTCTAGCCCGTGGTCAAGTACGTGACGCTGCGTATGATCATTGCTTTGGTCGTGTTTCTCATCAGGCCTCTAGACCAACTGGACGTGGTGACAGCATTCCTGTACGGTGTGATGAAGGAGGTCGTGTACTGTGTGGTGCCGGAAGGTGTGGAGATTTATGGCGACTTCGACTGCCTAGAGCTGGTGAAGGCAATCTACGGCCTCAAGAAAGCTTCGCGTGTATGGAACGAGACCTTCGACGATTATGTGTGCTCTATCGGCTTTCAAGTGTCGGACTATGACCCGTGCTTCTACATCAAGGTTGTGGACGGTCACGGCGTGCTTCTACTCGTGTACGTTGACGACGTATTGGTGACCGGGAGTTCAGCGGATCTGATTGCAAGGACCAAGAGCGACCTCAAAAAGCGTTTCGAGATGACCGACAGCGGCAAGTGGGCGTTTTTATGGGGGATCGAGATGTTGTACAACACCAACGGCAGTGTGACGATGTGCCAACGACGCTATGTGGACGACATTCTCGAGCGGTTTGGCATGGATGAGTGCAAGGCTATAGTGAGTCCGGCGAATTTGAGCTCTCGACTAGTTCCAAACAACGATCCAACCAAGGTGAACGCTCCATTCCGCGAGGCTGTGGATGCCCTCATGCACTTGATGACCGCGACACGACCGGACATCGCTTTCGGGGTGGGTTATGTGTCGCGCTTCATGGAGAATCCTCAAGTCGAGCACTGTACCGCGGTGAAGCGCATCTTCCGCTATCTACAAGGAACTAAGTCGCATCGCATCTGCTTCAAACCTGGTGACAAGGCGGACTTCCGCGGGTACTATGATGCAGATTGGGCTGACGACCACTCCGACCGCAAATCAACTTCAGGCTACACATTCCTGTTGATGAGCGCTCCTGTGAGTTGGGGAAGCAAGAAGAAGTCGAGCGTGTCGCTGTAACGAGCGAAGCGGAGTACATTGTGCTGAATTTGGCAATTCAAGAAGGCAAGTGAATTAACCGCCTACGTTGCGAGATTTTGGCGGCAACAGGCGAGTCGGGACCCGAGCTCAAGATCCTCGAAGACACTCAGTCGTGTATCAAGATGACCAAGAACCCCGTGAATCATGGACGCGCCAAGCACAACGACATCAAGTACCATCACATTTGTGACGAAGTCAAGCGTGGTGAAGTCAAGCTCGAGTACTGAGAGACGTCTGTGATGCAGGCAGACATCATGACGAAGACACTGCCAGGACAGCGTCACAGGGACCTCACGACGGCGCTCGGAATTCATTCTTGTTCGCATTAAGGGGGCGTATAGAGGGTTATCGGTTACGGACAGTATATAACGGTTCCCGAGCCTGTCGAACACGATCCCGCGATGATTATGATCCGTTGATTACGCCACTAGTGATTAGACGAGTAGGATGATTGGACGAGTGTTGAGTGTTGGTGATTGAATGCCCCCCCCCTCCGATAAATAAATCACTTCAGAATCTTCCTTATTCTCTTCAAGTGGTCTTCGCTACGGTCTTCTTCTCCGAAGTGATGACTCCTTCCTTCGCTTCTACAAGCCCCTACGTCTTCCAAGATACGTAATCTCTATCAGGGTAGAAATTTACCATGGCATTGGTTCTGGTATTCAGCAATGGGCGTGTCTCTTTATAGAAACCCTGGAAAATGCTGAATTAACCTCGTTTTTCACGTGGACAGAACGCCTGGAAGCAAAAATCTTGGAGAACATTTGGATGGAGCAGCAGGCCAATATTTTATATCTAGTATTGGTACTTGGAGGAAATACTCTCCAATTTTAAACTTCATGCTGGGACAAATTTGGCGAGCATTTAAAGTAAATATATCTCACCAACATCACCGTTTGCAGCGGAAAAGGACCTAAGACGAACAAGGAATAAGCACTTCCTGTATTTGTTGACTCTGGTCCGTGAGAGTGGCTCAAGCGAGAAATTGATTGTTGAGCATCTCGCCAAATACGTTGCTCCAAGTTTGAAATTGCCATGATGGTGCGAACAGATTGGATTATATGCAGCACAAACAAGAGCTGATGGCGTTGGATCATGAATCTGAAGATGATAACTACAGAGGGAAAAATGACCTCGAAAATTTCTGCAAATGCAGTGAGTGAAGTGAGAAAGAAGTTTCTGTGTTACAATTGTGGTGTGGAAGGTCACACGAGCAGGGAGTGCCCAAAATTGAATATAAAGAAGGGGTAACGAGGTGTTAGAAGGAGTTTCGGTGGGAAAACAGTGCGCCTTAAGCACGATGGAATTAAGCAAGAGCTTTACGGGAATTGTCAATTTGAGTAAGCCATCAACTGATGACCGGTGGATATTTTACATTGTAGCTAGTCGACATTTAGTGTCCGACGACAGTTTATTAGAAGAGCGTCAGGTTGTGGATCTTCGGAACGCTTAACGCTTCTAGATGGGAATTTCTTAAAACTCGCGAAAGTTGGAAAGTGAGCTTGAAAAATTCTCGCGGCTCACTTTCAACTATCACGCTTACGGAAGTTTATTTTGCTCCTATGCTAGCAAGGAACCTTATTCCACGGCGTGTCTGAAAAAGGTCTGTACGCTAGTTGATAACAGAAATAAGATGGCATTGACTATTAATGTAGAATTCTATTTGATGTTGAGATCTGTGGCTCAATTTTGGTTGCATAGTTGGTTGCAAAAAATGTCAAAGCTTTTCTCAAACATTGTAGTGAGTGTAGCCACGTAAGGAGATGAGGTTGATGCTCAGGAAGGAACTTTGTATCATTTTGATCTCTGGATAGATCACCTGGTCTATGACACGACGGAAAGGCTTGCCAGGGACCTGAGGTCAGGAAGCCAGATTTTATATCCAAAAAATACCGAACTGCCTGACATGCGCTGAAGGTAAGGGTGCTAAAAAGCCCCAACCAAAAAGATACTCTAGAACAAACGCTCCAATTGATCATGTGGTGGCGTCTTATGCAGCGACTTAAAGGGCCCGATCACTCCTCGCGACCGGTGCGGAAACAGATTTTTGATCGTGTTTGTCTATCATTATTCGAACTATGTTAGATTGTTTGCTGCCCGAACAAAGGATAAGGCGGCGAACATGTTTGAGCATTTTATGTTATGGTTCGAGAAATAATTCCATTGTAGTATTCACGTTCTGAGAACCGATGGGGGTGGAGAGTTTCAAACTGTTGCTTTTCTCTGCAAGAAAACCGGTGTAAAACGGCAATTGACTGAAGCCGGGTGCCCAGAATTAAATGGGTGCTGAGAAAATGATTTGGACCATTTTTAATTTGGTTCGGTGCATGATTATCGTGTCAGGGATTTACCTCGTATGTGGGTAGGAGGCGGCTGAGTATGCTACCTATATACTCAACCGCACTGATACTATAGCAAAACCAGGAAGAAAGGCTCCTACCGAAATACTGACCGCAAGTATCCGACACTGTGTTTTCTGGTTCACCCTGCATGGTTTGTTTGGAGGGACCCAAAACGTAAGTCCCTGGGAGACCACGCTGAGAAAGCGCTAATTCTCGGCAAAAATGATGAAGTAAAAGGGTACAAAGTACTCCTGTGGAATGACCTGGTACCCGGCATATTTCTAAAATTGAAACCTTGGGTAAAAAGACGAGTGAAAAAAAGGTTGGTTTGCGACAAAGAAAATTGCGCGAACGACTCCATTTTGGTATAAGCATCGAGAAAAGCATCGTGACGTTAATGAAGAAAGAAAACCGGAAAATTTAATGGATCAACGAAATATCTTTCAGAAACGCAAATCAAGCCGAAAGCTGAAAAAACGCCAAAAGGTGCAGTTTATGATGAAGGCACATCTGTGAAAAAGACCAAAAAAATGTAAGATCCTTTCGGAAGGTGGGGAAGAAAAACATACCCCAAAAGACGGAAACAAAACTCAAGAAGAGGAGAATATTTTGGCAGTGTCGGATATTTATGACACTGCTGGAGGGCATATCTCGGCTTCTGACCCTACATCGTACACCCAAGAGCAACAAAAAACGGTTTTACACATGTGGAGGAAGGATGAAGTGGAAGAGTTACGAGCTCTCGAGGAGATGGAAACTTGAGAAGTTTAAAGAAGGCAGGAAAAAAATTAACTGCCAACGTAATGGGTCTACAAGAACAAGTTTAAAGCTGACGGATCCGTAGAAAGATACAAGGCATGCCTAGTGGCGCGTGGCGATAAACAAGTGCTTGGAGAAAATTTCTTTATGACGTTTTCAACGGTGATGTAAATTAGCAACATGAAAGTGATGTTGGTACTTGGTCGAATATGAGAGGGTTCCTTCCAGGAACGGGATGTTCCCGGTGCATGTCCAAGGGCTGAAACGGAAGAAGATTACGAAATTTATCTCAATATACCCCAAGGGATCGATTTTTCGCAAGAAAAAATTAAACGTATGGGGTTAAAGAACTTGTGTTACGTCTCGAAAGGAACTTGTATGGATTGAAACAAGCCGGGAGATTATGGTATGAATTGTTACGAAAGACTTAACTGAATTTGGAATTCACGCAATGCATGACAGATACGTGCATTTTTGTCAAGAAACAAAACGAACATATAACGGTTGTTGGTGTGTATGTGGATGAGTTGCTAGTCATTGGTACATCGCAACAGATAGTGGATAAGATTTTTGTGACATGAAAATATTTGATCTGAAGGAGTTAGGAAATGTCGAAAAAATTCCTCGGAATGAGAATTAGTGGAGTTCCGTGGAGACGATATATGATCGATTAAGAAGCAATGATTTACGATACCTTGAAGAAGTATTGATTGAAAAATGCGAATATGGTCGGAGTTCCTTTTCATGTGTGGATTCTGGCGAAAATTCTGGAAATTTACTGCCTAAAAAGCGGAGGATATTCCCCGACTGTAACGATCTTTCAGTCAATTGTTGAAAGTTTGTTATGGGTGTCTTGATGTAACCGGCCGGACATATCCTGTGCCATCCACATGATGACAACGTGTACCGACGCACCAAAGTGTGGAGAGTAGAAGATGGATAAAAGAATTTTGCGCTATCTGAAGGTAACGAAAGATGTCAAGCTGGTTTTGAAGCATGATTAAGAGATGCCATTACCGTTACGTTTTGTAGCATATAAAAATGCTAATTTTACAAAAGGGCGACAGAAAAAGTGTCAGTGCTGTGGTCAGCCACGTGAATGGTATTGTCGTAAAATGAATCTGTATAAAACAGAATTCGGTTGCAATGTATACTTCCCAAGCCGAGTTTGTGGCAGATTCAGTAGATGGCAAAGAAGAATTGTGATTGCAAGAATTGTTTGGTGAAATTGGATTGATAACGGATACACACATGGTATTGGGAATTGATAGTCAAGCAGCTGTAAAGCAATTGGAGAACGAAAGAAGTGCATCCAGCGCAAAGCACATTAACGTGAAAATTAAAATTTTGAAGGACTACCTGCATAAAGGAACGGTGAATCCAATTCACGTCACAAGCGAAGTTATTGTGGCTGATATTTTAGCCAAGGCACTAAGTGAAACGAGAATTAAGGAGTTGCGAAAGCAAATCGGTTTGATGTAAGCCTCAGAGTTTGCGGAAGGGGTGTTGAAAAGTTGCGATGGATGGTAAAATCGAAATTTTCAAAAGTAAAGAACCACAGTGGCTTCAATTTTCATATATAAATTTTGTGATTAGATATTTGTGACTAATTTTGTGATCAGAGATTTGGTACTAAATTTTTAATCGTATTAATACACTGTTACCTTTTCTGTCCTTACGAAACACCTCTGCCTCGGCGCGCCCTACTCATAGATAGAGCACTCCTCACCACGCGCACCAGAAGTATCAAGTACTAGTCGACTTGAGTGGAAACTTTTGTTCACGCGCACCCCAAGTCGTGTCAACTTCCCACATTGGTCACATTACTCTTTTGAAACCAACAAAGTTGGGCTGTCCCCGGGACCTCCCGTCCTGAAGTGAGCCGCGTCCCACTCGACCACGGGATCGGTCGCTCCAACATTGGTAACTTGAGCACGGGTAAATGCACCAAAGCTAAATGGGTGGTTGGATTTAATGTGATCGACTATTTTGTTACCGTTTATCCACGATGAAAGATAAGAAACAGACACTGTCATCAGTCACAAAGCGGCTAACGAGGAATACTTAATCTTCATCATACCAGATCTCTCGTACCCGATCCCATATTGGTGCCTAATCGAGGTTTATTCCGATCGGTAATAATGACTAGTCAGATCATTAACAAAAAGTACTTAATCAATTCCAGCTGAGATCTCCACTTTCTTCAGATTGCTCATATTCCAGTAAACCTATCCATTAAACCTATTGGTCACATATTACATATTCGTATACTTCCAGTATTTGATAATTTATACACATTAAATCTAGGTTATGATAGGGACACTTCCATTATTTATGCTGACACTTCATAAACCCTAGTTTTAACTTTAATACGTTTTGCATTGAAATTATTTTGCCACTGTTATGGATAATGCATGGTTCTTTGGGTGCTCAAGAAATTGTCGACAGCAGAAAAGAGTGTCGAGAATATGAACAAAATGCTATTGCACGCGGTTTGTGGTCACCACTAAAGCCTAAAATAATCGAAGCTTTACCTCAAATGTGATCGCAGCGGGGAATATCGTAACATTCGTAACTTAACAGCTCGGAGTCGTCAAAGAAATACTTCTTCACGTTTGATCGACTGATCTTATCTTATGTATGCTCACAAGGACGGGAACGATAAATGGCATCTATATATTAACAATGCAACCCACAATCATGAGCTGGAGGTAGATCTTTATGGACATTCAGGCGCCAGAAAACGCAACCAAACACAACAAGGATCAGTACAGAGATTTAATAGCGCCGGTGTAGCAATGCAGCGTACTCCACAAGGAAGATCCCCAATGTGCAATTCATTCTGGGGATATTTACAACGAAAGAGCGAGAATGAGTGATGCAAAATTGCAAGGAAGATCATCACTTGAAGCACTGTATGATCACCCTGTGTAGGGAAACTACTTATACCACTTTCGTTAGGATGGAAGTGATCACTTAGCGCACTTGTTTATTAGCAACCAAAAGGCTGTGACCATGGCTAGACGATTCTGTTACGTGGCAATTGCTGATTGCACCTATAAAATCAATCGGTACCGGCTACATCTACTCCATGGAGTCGGTATCGAGTGCTTCAACAAGATTTTTACGATCGCAATTGCTTTTATGGAGGAATAGAATACAGAGGATAATACATGGGCAATGCAGCAACTCGCCACGGTGTACGTTGATGACAAGTATCCTAGAGGATTTTTTAACGGATCGTCAATTGTCCCTCATGGATCTATTTCCGACGCTTTCCTGATGCTCTTATGCTATGTATTTGGCATATCAATAAGAATCTGCTGAAGAAGTGTCGATCGGAATTTACAGAGACAAGTGAGTGGGATGCTTTTATGAAAGATTTGAACGTCTTCTGCGCATCCTACACCGAACATAGTTATGAAGAGCGGTGTGGTACCTTTTATGACACTTACAGCAAACGTGGAGAAACCATAGGTTTACATCACAGCTACGTCAATACCACTGCATTTCAACACGTCGTTACCTCCAAGGCAGAGGGTATCATGCAGTACTCAAAAGTTATTTGGCTGTGTGGTGAAGTGTACCACAAATTTGGTCACTTTTGATCAAGTCAGTTGGTCGAGTTTCCGATTGGTCTAAACAAGGGGGGCTTTTTAGCCTATCAGATTCAAGGAGTATCAAGAACGCAGGTCTTGGGTGAGTCACCTGACATTGGGTATTTTACATAATTTTGTGTGGGTACATTAGGGACCATAGGGAGGTAGTATTATTGGTTAGTTGCGGATTTTCCAAGTAAAAGTCTTTTGGTCTAGGAATAAGTGGCAAAAACCTCTTCTGGTCTTGGTCTACACCGCAGCAAGGGGTCGCCGTTATTCTTTTCACGTACACTAGTCGCCTCCGCCCGCCGCGGAGTGTTTGGGGGCAGAGGGTTGAATTATCCCCTCTCGCCTATTATACCCGGTCTGGACGCGCCGCACGCGCACTTTGGCCACCGGAAGTCCCTCGACGGGAGTAAGATTTGGCGATCTCGACACTTTGACTCAAGTACGTTTGGAACGTGCTATTCACTGGATTGGTCTTTACGTGGAGATATATTTTGTGGAGTTTCACGGGCATATTGGGTCTTTACGTGGACATATTGGCTTATTGTAACATTGGTTGGAGTTTAGACCGGTTTTGGTCTTCTCTCATATTGGTCAGGGGCTAGACCGGTTGATTGGTCTACCCTCTATTATTTCGTATTGGTCAGGTATAGATCGTATGAACGATCGACCTATTGGAATTTATCTTTTGGAAGTGTTTCTGGTCTGTACATACCTGGGGTGAAGAGTTCCTCCCTAGGTAAACCTAGCCAGCACGGTCTCATATTCAAGACCGAATTAGATCGATCTGCGATCCCGATCCACCGAGTGTGTAACTAGCCCATTCCATCGGGTACACAAGGTGAGATGAACTTAAGAGAATCGGACCAAGTGTCTTTGGATGATGACCGGTCGTCTGCCAGCAGCGGACGATCGGACCAGATTTCGAATGGAGGTCCGCGGGGTACCCCCCCGTAAGTTGGAAGGCTGGGCACGATGGTGGTGGTCAGGTTGTCGATACAAATGTATTCGATTTCGAACTTGAATCCACCACAGCTGTTTCTACACTTCACTTGTACAAAGCAGACGAGAAATTAGAAGTTGCTATGGACGACCAACACCGATACTTCAAAATACATTTGGCTCAAGAGAAGATAAAAATTCATCTCCGATATAGTGAGGAACCTCTTATGAAAAACCCTAGTTTATCTTCATCCCTTGAAGCTATTCAGTTGGTGTTCATCAGGTGGAAATGTTAACATCTGAGAATGAAGATTAAAGGGAATGCAGTGATTCTTTTAGCCGAACCACAGGGATTCCATGTGTTCACAAACTTAAAGAGATGATGGCGGATGGGCGTGTTTTAGAGCTGAGCGATGTCCACAAGCAGTGGCATTTAAAGGATGTTGTGGAAGTTGAACTACCGAAACATTCATAATATGACATGCAATGGAATCAGCTCTACGAAGGCTTCCAAAATTGACAGCCATACACCTAAGATGCGGTTGTTGAGCAAGTTAGGAAGGTCCTAATAGAAAAAATGAAAACATCTTAAAAGATCCAATCATAAAAGCAACAAAAGGTTGTACGAAGGAGGCATTGAATAAGGCAACCAAAGTAACAACTCGCGAACCTTCAATATTTGAGTATGTTGAAAATCAGCTGGAATAGGGAACACGAAAATGTGGCAACTTCGGGAAACCTGTGAACAACGCACGTACTTGTAAATAAAGAGTAATTACATAAAATACCACGGTTTTGAGCAATAATTGACAGCATGCCACCCTATTTCCAAAATTTCACAGAATACCACTGTTTCGCTAGGGCTCATAACGTTACCATAGAAAAATTCACGTCAGGAACGCCTCTCAGATCCAGTCTCAGATCTAGCGCGTAAACGAAACACAGCTCTCGTGTACGATACTTCCCACACTTACATCTGCACAGCATTGTCCCATATTTTATACCATGTACAAAAATCTTGCACGAATACCTCCATTGGCTGTTGGGCAGACTTATGATTCGTTCGATGGTGGCGATCAATGCCGCACGACAGCATGCGAAAGACCAGCAGATCTCTTACAAAATTGCGACCAGGGACAAAAGCTAACAGAAGGGTCTGAACAAATTGGTTCTTAGTGAAAGTACCGTCTACCGCTAGATACTTTCTGAGACTAGGAAACGTGCAGCGTGCCGCTCATGGGTCCATGAAGATACTGTGGAAACGTCTATGGCCATTCAGTGGATTTACTGGATTGACAGCCTGCGTCTTCACCTCTGCAAGAGTATCCGGATCAGCTGCCTTTAGACGCTCTGTATACGAGTTTAGTAATGGAAACTGTTGGTGCTGCGCGACTGCGCTCTCTTGCACACGAGATTTAAGAGCTTTATAGGCGGTAGTGTATTGAATGCTTAATCCTAAGTTTTTCTCTAAGTAGCGCTTCACATGATCAGGCTCAGTTTGTCCGTCGACTGGGAGCTCTTCCTCAAGTAGAGCTACCAGGTACTCATGATCTCTTTAAATTCCCCTGGGCTTCTCCAAAGCTCCCTGGCAGGAATGTTCGTCATTCAAAACGCGCAAAGTGATCAGCCCAGGCTTCTTCGAAAGCGCGAACCGGACGTAAGATGTACAATCGTCTCCTTTACATTTCAAGTAGACAGGGCAGTGGGTATGGACGGTAACTACAGCTTTGTGGGCCTTGGATGGGCTGTGGTACCCGGTGAGAATGAAACAAAATGGAAAGCATTCATGCGCTTTTTGAATCAAGTGTTCCCCGCCATCGACTCGTCGGACTGTGTGATTATAAATGATTGTGAAAAGGGCTCTTGAATGCAGTTGCTCAAGATCTTCCTCATACATTCAACGCCTGGTGCTGCTGGCACATTGCCCACAACGTTCAGACAAAGTATGGTATTGCAGCCAAAAAGTAAGTTTTTTCCGTGTAAGATGTGATAGAAAAGGCTGAGTAATATGCTTCATACCGGATCTTCTAGCAATGTGTTTATGTAGACACAGAGGAATGTTTCAACGAACATCTTGAGTGCTTCGTGCGCTCAAAGCAGATGTGGCAACCTACTTGAATAAAATTCCTATGAACATTGGGATACTTACGCGATGAGCGCTTTACTGTTTGGTCATTGTACCTCCCATCTGGCGGAAATTACCAATTTGTTCCTACAGGAAGCAAGGGAAAACTTCTACTTGAAATGCTTGACATTTTGTATCGGCATCAGATGAAGAAATTCTACAGTAGGAAAACTGCTGGTGAGGAAATGAACAGCCCTATTCCTCCTAAACCACTTAAGATATTCAAGAAGAATCTGTAGGGCATGCGTGAGTGGCAAGTGACTCCTGCAGATGAAACAACGGGGTAGTCATCAAAGGCACCAAACATTTTTTTGTCACTCTTCCCGCTACCGATGGTTCGCGAGGCGGCGAATGCACTTGTAAGCAGTAGCATAATACCCTAATGCCCTGCCTCCACGCCTGTGCATTGGCGACGTGCCAAAAGACCACCAATCTCTTTGGTTCACTCTTGCTACACCACTGACACTTACTAAGCAACTTATGCTAATGGTTACAAATCAGTGGTCATGACTGCGCTGGTTGCTACTGGACTGCAGCCCCTCGCCTTTAAATTCCCGAGGACATTCTGCAATGAGAAGGAGAGAAAAGGGTGCGTAGGTAGTCCAAGGCCAACCGCAAGGATCGGCCAGGGCTTGCAAAACCTGTACCGACCGGGCATAATCGCCGTACTTGCAGGGAAGCACATGTATAGATTGTAGTTGTATTTTGTCAAGATATTTCTATTAACCATTCGGCGTTTTGCAAATATGATAGTGCAAAACGGCGGTATTCTGTGAAATTTTGGAAAAAGGGTGCTATGCTGTGAATTTTTGCTCAAAACCGTGGTATTTTATGTAACTACTCGTAAATAAAAAGTAATTCATTAGGGGGTTTCAAAGTTAAGTGATTTCGGCTAATTTTTGTAAATGAAATGGTCGACCATTTGGTCGATTTTTCGTCCATTTCGGAAATCGGTTATCCCCGAGCTAGTCGATTTCGTTTTGGCGAAATAGACGATTTTCTTTCTCGAAATCGCCGCCCTCTACCCTAACCCCAGATACACGCATCACCCCTTCTTTTGACACGTACAGTACGGAAGAAAATTAGTCCGACTCGTAAAACATAACCGTCTTTTTCGCGAAACCGATCTGCTTGTGCGCGCTATGCCTAATCCACTAAATTGATGCACGCGATAGCGGGGCGCAAACATGGATTCTTTCGTGGAGAGCGTGGGAGCGCCACCGTACTCGGCATGCACTTTGCTCACGTCGAGCCACGAGAGCGCTGTCTGGACGTGCTTCTTGCCATACAGACGAGCGAGTATCTGTTTGGCCTCGTCCGTGTGGCCTTGTGTTAAGAGCCATGCCGGGCTCTCCACGAAGAGAGACGGGGAGAGGAGGAGATAGACGCTAGAAGGTAGCACGGGGAAGGCAGCCAAGTACCGTCACCCCGAGCTTGTGTTGGCAAAGAAAAAGGCAATGGCCGGGAGCAAAATGTCAATGGTCGAGAAGATTTGCAAGCCCAGTCCGAGCGTATTCCGCATGGGCGGCGGCGACAGCTCGTTAATGTAGCTCCTAATCGTAGCAATGGCCGTCTCGGAAGCAATTCCTGCAAGGAGACGACCAAGGACAAAGATCCAAATGCTCGATGTCGACGACTGGACGACCGCGCCCACGATAATGAAGATACAGTTGCCCATGAGCTCTTTCTTGTGACCGTAATTGTCCCTAAAGTGGCCACAGAAGAGTGAGCCGAGCATGGCACCGAAGACCCACGCGTTCATGGCAAAGGTCCACTCTAGCTCCGGGTGGACTGGAAACATTAGGCACGTATGTTCCGCAATAGTACGCGTATTGCACGCGCTCGTGTCATGATACTGCGCAAGATTAATCTGCGATGTGGTCCATCCCATCTGGAACGACTGGAGCTACGAGTGGAGGGCACTTGTGTACAAAATGGCGTTGGGTCGAATGAGATGAGCAGCAGTATTTCTCGCGTCATCAAACGCCTCGCCCTGTTTCGGCGAAATTGCTTCCGCATATTTATCCATCATGTCTGTTTAAGGTTTGAGAGAGAGCGCTCGTATGGTAAAACGTGCGAGAGACGAAATTAAAAGTGAGAAACGGGGTCCAAATTCATTGTTGCAAAAGTAGCTACAACATGGACACCGGACATCAAAGTAGTGAATCGTATGCGCTTCCGCGTCCTCTTCGTTTGCTTCACCAATACACGTCTGCTTTCCTTGATGCATCTTTAAACTCAGTAGTAATCGCTTCGTACAAATTTTCCGCGACGCATTCATCTCTTGAAAAGTGAACTGAAAATTTCCACGATCTCCTGTAAACACCTTGAACGATTGTTTTAGAAGCACATCCACGCGACAAACACCTTGTTCCTCGCACAACGTGACACTCGTGTTCATTCCCACATATGTGCGCAAACGGCACCTCGGACACCGCGTCAAAAATTTCGGTCCCTTTTCCATCACCTTTTTCCACCGAAAACACGACCGCAACGTCATTCTGGCCGTGAAAATGGCTCATGACACCACACAGTTCATTTCATTCATCCATGACACACTTTTTGCGTGCACCGTACTTCACTACACCCGTGCGCCTTATGCAATTCATCAATATTCAACACACATGCGCCAGCGCAATTACGAGCGCAATACTCGCTCCCCCACATGTGAAGCGGAACGTCACACATGTGACGAGACACGTGCTCTCGTTTTAACGAGAACTTCTTGCTACAATTTGCCTTCTGCTCTAAAAAAACAGATGTGTGATCGCCATCGGCACATTCACATTTTCCTTCGTGTCCTGCTTCTTTCGAGCAACTCGGAGTCTTGCCAAAGTGGTCACTGCTCTCGCAATACTCGCAGTGGCCAGCATAAACGTGACTACAACCACAATCGTGCGCGGTAGTGCCATTATGAGCAGCTGCTTTCATACAGACCAGACGAAAATTGTCACACTTGCTTTGGCAGCTGGTCAGCAACATTTGGAACCGTTTAAAATATTGCTGCTCGACAAGTTTCCATTCCTCCGGCACTCGTCCGCCCAGCGTTTTCTTGACCCACTCGTTGATTCGAGCTTTTCGACGACGGAAAACGAACACTAAAACGAGTCAAAATCAGCGACCATCTCGCGCGAGACTTTTCCACCACGGACGCCGGCGTGACATCGAAGAAACAATCGAAACAACTATTTAATCGCACCATGAACCCGCTCAATAATATCTTCGCACGTCGAGATACAATCAATTTCACCATGGAGCACCGAGGAGCCAAAACATGTGGTATAATTGTCGGGGTCTTCAAAAAAGATTACGCATCGCTTTTGGTCTTCGCGTCGAAGCTGGCGTTAGCGACGCGTTCGCCGTCCTGCAAACTTTCAACACCTCCACGGCCTCGACCGCGGCCTTGGAAGGCGGCCGTCCGAGAGCCTAACCGTGTCAGGGAGCCGGAGTCGTCGGTGTCGATGAGGAGGATGAGGCAGGGGGCGCGGCGGGTGTACACGTCGTGGACATGCCACGGTCGGCGAAGATTGGTATTGATGTCGAGATCCGACGGCCGTCGTAATCGGGGCAGGGCGCGCAATGTGAGGCCATTGGGATGGTGCTTGACAGGAGGGTGGAGTAGATATGTACAACGGTAGTGCAGCGGTTGTGCAGCGGTGGAGAGTCACGAGGAAGGGCTTAAGACAGATGAGGGTTCGGACATAAACCCTAAACCCTCAGAGGCAAATTTAAATTCCTGAAATGGACAAAAATTTCCTTAACATGGCTGGGGGGGTTCGACCTTGAACAGTTTAATTTGCCAAAACATGGTCGTCCCCAATTTTGGATGAAATCGTTCACAGAAATCGCCAACTTTGAAACCCCCTATTAATAACGATGCTTATAAAATTTAAAACTAGGTTTTATGAAGTGTCCGTATACAAAATGGAAGTATCCCTATCATTAACCTAAATCTATCCAGGGACAGGCTGAACGGCAGCAAGTGAAAGACTAACTAGCAGCAAGTGAGGCAGCGACTACGAAAAACAAGAAAAAGTACCAAAAAGGATATACTTTTTTTACCCTTTTGGGACTTTTATTCGCGGATCAAGGCATTCAAAGTTGGACATATTCGTACAAGACCAAAAAAGATATACTCAATGTTTGTGTATTTGTATCAGACTATAATTTAGTTATAGTCAAATACATTACTTGTAATAGACTAGGTTGTATTTCATGGCAACGTTCAGCGCGGCGGAAGCAGCCGTGTACGACCGGCAGATGCGCCTGTGGGGCGTGGAAACCCAGAAACGTCTTCAAAATTCACGCGTTCTCGTCAGCGGTCTATCCACGCTCGGATCAGAACTTTTGAAAAATTTGGTGCTCGCTGGTGTGAGCGTCACATTACACGATACGCAATCCGTGACGCCACTAGCCGTGGCGTCCCAATTTTTTCTTTCCCAAGAAGACGTGGGCAAAAATGTAGGTCAAACGTGGATTTTCAAGCAATAGACACATCCCCGAAATCTCCAAACGTTACTTTCAACTTGATGATTGTATGTGATGAGAATAGCGTGCCGAGGCGTGTCTCCCGCGTGTGAAGGAGCTGAATCCTTTGGTGCAAGTGGCATGTGATGCGAGGACGAGGACGGATCTTCCAGACGACCTTTTCAAGCAATTTACCGTCGTGTGTCTCGTAGGAGATCCGCGTAGTGTCGAGCTGAGGCTTGATGAACTCTATCGTTCTTTTGGTATAGCGTTTTATGCGGCGAGAAGCTTCGGTTCGGAAGGAATTTTATTTGCTGACCTGGGCGAGCACACGTTCCATCATGCTGCGGTGGGAGATGATGCATCGCCAAGTGACCCAAAGACAGTAATGTTTCCGACGCTAGAGGAGGCTCAAAAGGTTCAGTGGAGCTCGCTGCAGAGTGCACGAAAACGAGCTCCGCAGTTTCCTCGAGTATTTGTCGAAAACGAATGTATGTAAAGTATTGAAAATGGGTGAAGTAGGATACGTGACTGACTCTGTTTGCTTGATTTCAGTGCTGCAAGGCTACAAGAGCCAGAGAGGCGTCGGGAAGATCACGAGTGGCGACGAAGTGGACTTTATTCAGTACGCTAGAGAGCTGTTTCGAACCAATGGACTGGACGAGGACTATCTGTCACCGGATCAGTTGCAGTACGTTGCTACAAGGTTATAAATTACACTCGTTCCACCTACCGATGTTTCTCAACTCACCTGGCAAACAGCAGCCGCCGACCACGCGTAAAAGTCCCAAAATGACGTAACTTAACTAAAAGACAAATTATTACAATAAATTCCATATTGTATTCTTTGGTCCCAAAAGGGTAAAAAAGTATATCCTTTTTGGTACTTTTTTTGTTTTTCGTAGTCGCTGCCTCACTTGCTGCTAGTTAGTCTTTCACTTGCTGCCGTTTAGCCCGTCCCATCTATCCATCCATAATATAACAAACTTTTGTCATGGTTACATTATCAAATTTGAGCTTGTGGGGATACGCTCTTGCTATTGGGTAAAACGGCGTCAGGAAATGCTGCGGATTGGACGAATAGCGCGACTTGTCAGGCGTGGCAACTTCATCAGTGCCCGCACTGTACTTACCATCATGGCACTGGAGCGGGCGCATCCTAACGTTGCTCTTCCTCGAATCGTTCATGCTGTCGCTTCTACCGTTTCTACTTCCACTCGCGTACTTATTCTAGGCGACGTGCATGGTTGTTTTGACGAGTTGCAATTACTTCTTGAAAAGTGCAATTTCTGTCCTTCGGAGGATCGTCTAGTCTTTGTAGGGGACCTGGTGAATAAAGGCCCAAAGTCATTGGACGTCGTGCGTTTCGTACGGAACTCTCGCTCGCTCTGTGTGCGTGGGAATCACGAAGATGCCGCACTTGCTGCGTACTACGAGTGGGTCCGTGCCGGTCGGATTTCTGGCACCGCAAAGTATCCTTATATCGAGCACTTTGAAGCAGCCGATGTGGAATTCCTGGAGCAGCTGCCGTTCACATTGAGTCTCCCCACTCACGAGGATATTATCGTCGTTCACGCTGGATTCGTGCCAGAGGTGGCGCTTAAGGACCAACGACCTTATGACATGTACAAGGTGCGCTTCGTGCAACGGAAAAAAGCAGAGGATGGGAATTCCAACTGGATTGCACGAGAGAAAAACAAGATCGAGACGGAAGAAGGCGAACCACTTGAAAGGTGGGCGAAAGTATGGAAAGGACCGAGACATGTGTATTTTGGACATGCAGCCGCTCTGGGGCTACAGGTGAGAGTGTATCGTTAGTAAGGGATGATGGAGTGAATGCTAATGTATTTTTTTGTAGCAAGAGAAGTTTGCGACAGGTCTCGACACAGGTTGCTGCTATGGTCGAAAGCTTACAGCGTGCATTATTCCGGTGAGAAAAAAAAGTTACTGATTGATACGGTGCTGTGACGAACTGTTTGATTGACGCTGTGATGCGGTCATGGTAGTCGAACACGATAATGCAGGTGTATGCGAAAGAAGAGTACGAAGTACCGAATGGGGACAAGAAAGAAGAACTGACGAGCAGATAGTAGCCTCCTTCGAGTGATTTCGTTTGAAAACATCCTTTCCAGTGCTGGTACCTTCTGCTACTTCCATATCATCTCGACATCAAATAAAGTGTGAAATTGTAATAAAAAGGCAACCACAAGAGTGGTAACATCTTCGCTGTGAAGATGCCTTTAGAAAGCAGCCGAGCGAATGAAACGAGTTCTTTCAATGTGCATGCAAGTCGACTAGTGCAATACTTAAAGCTACGACTTCTACATCCAATTCTTTTGCCAACTTTTATCAAAGAGAGTCAAAATGCGGCTAGTATTGACGAGAGCTACTTTTATGATCACCGGTCGATGAGATCGCAGCATTTGACACGACTCGCAGTGGCACCCTCATCTCGGAGGCATCTCAGCGGTGACTGCAAATAAATGAATTATTGGATAGAACTCGACACAATTATCCGCACCCATCCACACTCATGTCGCAATGTCATTTGAACGTGCGCTTTTACTAGTGACCCAAACGTGACGCAGCGTGCGCTTCAACTAGTAGCCAAAAGATTAGGAACAGCCAACGTTCCGGCGACGAAGAGGGTATCGTCTAGGTCATTATATTCTTTGGTATCCCAACTATTCGAATGAGTTCTTTAGGTTTTATTGTACCTTATTGTTGGTGGCATTTTCGATTTATAAATGTGTGTCTCAGCGCTCAGTTGGGCTACATGACGAAATACATGTACAGTACCAAGTATGTGTCGTCACACTACTCCCGTAATCAATACCTTCCCCACTCTTCTTTGTTGCTAACTAGAGACGATCCAATTTGCCTGCCCCGAGCTCAAGTAAAACGCTTACCATCAATAGTAGTACTAAAATCATGCGTGACGTCCTACGAACAGTACTAAAATGTATTTAAGTGACGTGTTTCATCAAACTGGATGCCACAACTGCGTACATTCGCCTATAACTCGCCGGAACTTCGTTTCGTGGTCAACAAGTGCATGCGGTCCGTCCGGCTCTGCGACATGATGATCATACCGAGGAGGAGGAAGTGTCCTGTCCGTATATTTTTTGTATTAGTGATATTTAGGAACCTTCCCATTTAATTGGATAGGTGTAAGCCATGCCAAGCGCGTGCTGTAGGGCCGATCTCATTACACTTGGACTCCGACCTTGAATTCTGTCCACTACGGGACTCGAACCCTCAGCCTTTAGCCACTGCACCACAGGGTCGGTTATTATTTGTAGGGAAAATTTCATGCTTGCCCTCGCTTTTTGCGGAAATAACATGGATGCCCTTGATTTTATGAAAATAACATCCATGCACCTGCCACAGATTAATGTTGCCAACCCAAAGAAAAAAAAGAGGCGACGTTGTTTATGTATGTGTACACTTAAACTCGAAACAGGCTCACGTGAAATCCATATGTTCACTGCTACTACCGTCATGTTTTAACACGTGCGATATCGCTGCTAGGATCTGGTGACTAACTTCTATAAATATATACTTAAGTCTTTTTACGAGCATAAGGACAACGGTGGTACGCTGACCTCTTGATATGAAGAGATAATCGAACCGAGTAGTTCATTTGTTGTGATACGAGATTCATCTGCTAATTTCAGCCAAACGTTGATCTCGTCATATTCTATAGATCGAGTTACCCATGAGCGCATTCCGTTGCGATCTGTAAGTAAACAACATACTTAAAATCATCGCTATCCCAGCGAAATGATAACGTCGCACACGAACACTTTTTCAGGACTAGAAATATATGACCGTGACTTCGATTGAGGCTCTCTACGAACTAACTAGGTCTCGTTTGATGCCTTTCATCCACTAGAGCAGATCGACAGCTACCACGAGTTCTCGTTGGACTGATGCGCCTCTCATCCAAACATTGGTCAAAGTAAATTGACACTGTCATAAGTCCGGTCAGCACATGTTTGCAGTTGTCACTACAGCACAAAACTAGCCAAAAAGTGCTCACACGACCGTACATGCCAGCCAAGAAACTGCAACGATAAATCCAATACAGCAGAACTAGTACTGGTGGCCCGCCGATTTCTTCTTTTCACCAAGCTCGAAGTGTTTCGTGCCCTAATGGGCAGCTGCTTCTTAGCCTTGCACTCCTTGCATTCCATCCGGAGCGTAATCTTCTTGGTCGTTTTGGCCTTTTTGTTAAAAACAGGCTTTGTCTGACCACCAGAACCTTTCTGCTTACCGTTGTAACGACGCGCACCCTGAGCGTACTTGGAGCCTTTGCCAGCCTTGTACTGGGTAATTTTGTGCACCGTGTGTTTCTGGCACTTTTTGCCCTTGCAAAAAGTGCCACGTTCCTTGGGCATGTTGACCATAGTTGCTGATGTCAAAGTATGTAACGAGCAAGCAACTTAGACTGAGGGATCGATACGGACACGCAACCATCTTCATCTCTTACCTGTCTTCTAGTCCGTTTTTCGAAATTACTTGGCGACCCCAAATGAGAGCGCCGTATCTACCAGCCATTGGAACTAAGTTAGTCACCAGATCCTAGCAGCGATATCGCATGTGTTGAAACATGACGGTAGTAGCAGTGAACATATGGATTTCACGTGAGCCTGTTTCGATATTAAGTGTACACATATAAAAACAACGGCGCACCTCTTGGCATACATTCGGGATTTCAATTGTGCACACCTCAATCCGAGTCTATTGCTATATTTGGAGATATTATACCCTAAAAGGAACGACTCGTTGCCCAAGCAAACGCGACTCGTCGATCCAGCTGGCGTCTTTTTTCTCTTTGGGTTGGCAACATTAATCTGTGGCAGGGGCATGCATGTTATTTTCATAAAATCAGGGGCATGCATGTTATTTCCGCAAAAAGCGAGGAATTTTTCCCTTTTTTGTATTAGTATGGACGCAGTATATGCCAAGAACCGCGTCCCTTAATAAATCGCTAGACATTATACTTGCAAGGTTTGAAGGTATAATGTCTAGCTGTTATTCCCTATTTTGTCAATTAGTGAAAAGATAGCAAATTTTAATTCGTACAAGGTCCACCCCGCGGGGACACAACTATTCCATTTTCAACAAATACAATGCACGCAGGAGGTGTGTTACCTGCTTATTATGTTTCCTATTTAACAAATAAACAGAGCAGAAGCTGAAGACAGAACCCACTAAATGTGCACTTCTTGAAGCATAAAACCCAGAATTTATTTGATAAATTGATGTTTATTACTATCGGTAAAAGGGAGACAGGTGGGACCACATAAAAAATGCCAGAGGTGAAATTCGGTACTACATACAAAATAAACACCACCTTCTTTGTTTACTGAGATCCGCTGTCTCTCCGTGCGTGCTCGTATCACGTTGAAGATTAAAACAAAGTGAAGTTCATTCGACCAGTGATAGGTGCGTGTGGTCTCACTTTTTGCCATACTGAATTTGACGGATCTCGTGGAATGTTAGTATGAACGCACTTGATGGGTCAGCCAGCCACTGTTCCTCGCTCTCTCTTCCGTAGGTACGTATCTCAAGTTCATCCTATCAAGCATGCGCGGCACCCACTCGAGTTTCTTGGACTCATTCCACTCGCACTCGCTGTCGTCCAAGTGAACAGGACCATCCCAGAGTTCACGGGGAAGGGCTCGCCCCTCATCCTCCCCATGACGGGCATCCAATCGTACGTGCTCAGCGACAAGAACGAAAAAAAAGGAATGGACCGTCATAGTACAGTAGCTCCCGCGACCGATTGTGGGAATCCTCCGGATTGTACTAGCTCGCGTCCTGTTCGAAGCGAGATATCACTACAAAGAGGGACTGCTGCACGGTCCACACTTTGAAGCAGCTGTTTGTAGACAGAACAAATGTCGGGAGCGCCGAATCTCGGCCAAGTTTAAATGTCTCTCTATATTTCTATTTCGCGTTTACTATTGTTCCATGCGACGCCGTCAGTCCTCGATTTGCGGGCTTCTAAACACACACACGACCCTTTTTGTCTCATATGGAGCCGGTCCGACTCGAGCGGCAGCACCAAGTGTATGCGAACCATCGCGACGACGCTTCCGTGACCCCCGCAGATCAATTAAGCGCGCCCTTAGCGGCTGTCCACTTGGCCGAGACCAGTGACTTTCCGCGTCTGTTAGTCGCGTTAGCGCTGCGTCCGGACCTCGCCCAGGCAGCGGACGCGTTCGGCATGACCGCGCTCCACTGGGTCTGCAGCGACGCGACGGTCTCGCCGCGCGTCGTCCTCACCGTCGCCCGCGCGTACCCCGAAGCGGGCGGTCGCCGGAACTTGGCGGGCCAAATCCCCCTGCACTTGGCCATCCGAAAGCACCTCGTGGTGGACGCGGTGCACGCGCTCCTGTCTGTGTATCCGCTCGCGATTCGAATGCGGACGCTCCCGGATGGCAAGACGCCGCTCATGGTCGCAACCACGCTACCGAATCCGTCGCATGCCTTGTTGGCGTTGCTGCACACGGTGGCAAACGACGTGGCACACGACGCGCGCTTGTCCAAGCACGTGGAGGCGGAAAACGAGCAGCCGAGGCAGCAGAGAGAGGACAGAGCAGTAGAAGCAGGACGTAGACTGTCCACCTCTTGGAATCCAAACGAGACGTTGCCAACCGTGCGGACGCCACTGATCCTACCGCCAACGTGGGCCGTCGCTTCGAGGTGCCACTTGTGTGCGGTAAAGTTTGGATACTTTCGAAAACGACATCATTGTCGCAATTGTGGCGCCTCGGTCTGTGGACAGCACTCGCGACCCCGTGTGCCGCTACCCCAGTTCGGACTGTTTCAACCGACTCGAGTCTGCGACTGCTGCTTTGATGCGCTACAGAAGCAATGGACTGGACAAAGAGCATGGGAAGGC
The DNA here is from genome assembly GCA_026184515.1 of Peronosclerospora sorghi. Classification (NCBI taxonomy): domain Eukaryota; phylum Oomycota; class Peronosporomycetes; order Peronosporales; family Peronosporaceae; genus Peronosclerospora; species Peronosclerospora sorghi. The sequence goes on from CM047583.1 coordinate 16,328,047, forward strand.
GGCATGCGTGCAGGCGAAGCGTATCCATCTCGTACCACCGACACTGGCGCAAGCAGGCTTCCATCCAGCACGTCCATGAACAGGCATGCGCGCCACCGGGCACGTAGCAAGTCTGTGCATAGTGAGCCGATACCGTGCCACGGATTGACCGAGTCAAGTACTGAGTACGAGTACGACAGTGAGACCATGGCCAATGGCTTGACACGCGGCTCGACGCATTGGAATTGGAGCGCCGCAGCATCAGAGCCCGTGCAGCCAACTATGGGCTCCATGTTTCGATTCGTTGCGCCCTCGAAGCACACGGTCGTCCTCGAGCGTCAACGTCTCTTGCAGGAGCAGCAAGATCCTTGCCAAGGAGCGGAATCGATCACCCAAAAGAGCACCACAAAACGTCCAACGTGTCGGCCCCATTCGTTCTTCGCCTCTGACAGGTCGTTGCATCTCGAACGCTTGTCGCTCGTCGAGTCGAGCTGCTCGAGCGACGATAGCAAACTGGACGAAGCGATGCAAGCGCTCATGAAAGGTCACTGCGAGCTTGGTGATACCGTACGATGTAGTGACGAAGAAGAGGGTTGGGCGGAATCCGAAACGCTCGAGCTTGCGGACACGATCAGCGAAACGGGGTTTTTCGGTCCGCTCGACGACGAAGACGAGGAAGCACCCGTTGCGTTGTTTGGTAATGAAAGTAGCAAGAGCAAGAGCAAGCACGCGGACGTGGTGGGAAACACTCACGCCCAACGTGATGTCGCAGCGACACACGAGAAAGTTGGTGCCACGTTGCTCAGCAAAGGAGACTTGACGGGGGCGATCGTAGCCTTGCGACGTTGCGTCGAGCTCGATGATCGAAACGCGTGGGCATGGCTCCAGCTAGCCAAAGCGCTCGATAGCGTGGGTTCGCATAGCGAAGCGGCGGAACACGCTGTTCGTCGCGCCTTGGCGTTGGCACCCGCGTCGTTTGGCGCGTTATCACTGTTAGGAAAATTGTTGCACGTGCGTGGAGACCACGAGGATGCGATTCGGGTCTTTCGACAAGCCTTAAAGCTGCAGTGTCCTTCGACGAACGCTGGAGCTCCTGCGGCACTAGAGGACGACGACCGCGTGCGTGTCGACGAATAGCCGCGTGGCGTCGTAGTTTTTTCACTAGTCTGTGGTGCGTGGTGCGAATCTATAGAATGTGCGAGGTGTATAGAAAGCGGATGGCCGAGTGAGAGTGTCACCATATGCTTCTCCTATAATGATGTAGGTACATATCTGCCTGGTTTGATGTTTCATCGCGTGACTCAAAATGCATAATCACATAGAGGTTACGTGATTTTGGAATTTGGGAGCATGGATATGGTACCAGTGAATTTGAAAAGGCTATGATTTGACACAGGTTCCTCCTGATTGTCTAAACAACGTAGAGCATCGTCATGGGTCAATGGTAAATGCTTTCTACAGTAGAACCTGTCTAAGCTGATACTGTCTAAGCAAATAACCTCCGTAAACAATTATATATTGCCGGTCCCAAGTACGTCCCCATACATAATTTAGTACAGTATTGCCCTGTCTAATCAATAGCCTCCGTGAACTAATACTGAACAGGCAGTCCCGGCGATATTAGTTTAGACAGGCTCTACTGTATACCAATTTAACACTGAAATGTCCAAAATTTGTTCTCCACCAGTAAAATTCACTTAGGATATGAAGGTATTTTCAACTAATAACACCGCTTTCGGATATCATAAAATAAAGTATTCGTCGAAGTGAGGGTGTGCCCGTAGGGCGGAGGGGTGTGCTGGAGAGCGACCCTAAATCAAAATCCAAAGTAATTTTATTAGGGGGCCGCTATCTAGCGCTCACTTTTCGCTAATCGGCGCTCACCCCCAAAATTATCAGCCAATCAAATTTTACTCCGATCCACTCTTTTTTTATGCAAAATTGATGGATGAAACAGGCGGACGGCGCTGGACTTGTTTGCGCGGCGAGTTTCTGGACGAAAATTATATTAGACTGAAAATAGGTACTCTCTAAGACAAGGCACACCAATTCGCTATACGGAGATGTATTAGGATAAATTGGACTCTCACAATACAAATAAAACCTGCTGTCATAACGCCATTTGGTAAAATTTTCGAGCCTCCACACACGAGCTCTTTGCAGAGTAGCCGAGATCTTCAGTTTGTTTTACTAACCATTTTTCATGCGTAAGTTTTCCGTCTTTCGAACAGGATTAGAACAAATCGTATCTCCATCTATGGGGCACACATACACTTGGCTTAAAGCGGCAAAATGTTAGACTCTCTCCACAGTACACGCGTAACCGAGGATAACACACTTCTCACCAGCAACGGTACATTTGGCTTCAAATTATACGTTTCCGCTACTCCCTTCCCCTGTACGACCTGTATTCTCTACTTCACAGCTACCAGATGGAAGACACTTAGCATTCTTGATGTCGGTGCGAAACTAATAGCTAATACCACTAGATGCTTTACGTATCGCGAGATGGCGGAAGTATTCGAAGCATAATTAGCTTAAAGACTTGACTAGTCCACGATGAGGGCATGTATTCACCGTTTTTCCACGAATTTTGCGTATTTCCTACAAAGAGCGCTTAGCGGTGAGTGCACAAAAACGCGCCTTTTCAAGAATAAAACTTACTCGTAATATCCTTTGCCGCAAAAACTATCGGCGAGTGATGTCGGATAAACTATTTCAGGAAACTGTAAACTTGCTCCGACAGCGCCAATCCGTCTCCCACGCTTTTGGCTGTCATCTTCCACCATCGCAAAAAGTCATTCATTACACATATTCCAGATACAGAAACAGCAGCATGTTCTGATAACTTGTCGATGGCGTGGAAAGATCCGACACAGTTGAACACTAGCATCAATGATGTGTAGACGCGCATCATTACATTAGTTCACATTAGTTAATTCCTCCATCTCCATTGTCCGCTGCAACTCACGCACTGGAACTTTTTTTAACAGCTGAAAGTGTGGTGGAGCGGATGATCAAAGTTTTTGACGCTTGATCAGGCGGTACCACGCCGCCCGGACTGCCGACTAACGAAGGGGGTCCTACGGTTGTCCTTGACTGCTTGTGTTTCTGCTCACCTTGTGTACCCGACGGCTTAGTCGTGGGTCGATCTCCAGATGTCGGGGATGTAAACACGTCAATCTTTGATGCAAGATTGGGGAAACTTGTAACGAGTTGATCTAAGTGCTGATCAGGCGCGATCAGGTATAATCGAGCTCGAATCAGGTGCGATAAGGCTTAATCAGCATTGATCAGGCTTGGTCAGGCGCCAAAAGTGGTTGATCAGCTGTGATCAGACTTGATCAGGCTTGGTCAGGCACTAAAAGTAGTTGATCAGCGGTGGTCAGACTTGATCAGGCTTGATCAGGCACTGAAAGTAGTTGATCAGCGGTGTTCAGACTTGATCAGGCTTGATCAGGCACTAAAAGTAGTTGATCAACTGTGATAAGACTTGATCAGGTGCCAAAAAGTCGCTCAGGTACAAGTTGGTGCGATCTGCGAGTTGTTGATCGCGGGTCATGAGTTGCAGAGTGTCGATCAGGTGTTGATCGGCGAAGGGGGTACTTTCTCAGGCATCGGAAGTCTTCACTGCCTTATCACGGAACCTCTGGAGTCTTCAACAGCTAAAGGAACACCCAAATATCTGTATTCCTATCCTAGACCTACGAGGGGGGTAAATTTCACTTAATCCGCCTAGAGTTCCCGTGGGGTGCTTACAGCAGCCGAACTCTAGGGGCCAAACGTGAACCAAACGTGGAAAGGTGAGAGCACTGCTCAATCACACTCTCAAAACCAAAAAACTTTACTGAAGAGCCGCTGACACAGCGGGCGGAATTGCGGAGTGAGTTCTCAACACTCTACGACTGTAGCCGGTGCGTATGCGCACGGTGCGGCTAGCGCACAGAGGAAGACTCTTCCTTAAAGCGGTATATACCCCTACTTAGCCGATAAGCCCTTATAAAGGGCTTAGTAGGAGAGAGCTCTCCTACTCGGGGCCAAGATTCCCGGGTTGGTTTATTTCTTAGCCTTAACGACTGTGTCCCCTTTACGGGGTGTAAGTAAAGGGAGGGCTCCCTCTTACCTACGACACTCACTGCATGCGCGACTGGTCGAGGTCTCGCGTCTGCACTTTAGAGTGAAATGTAAACAGAATATATTTAATATGTAATTAGCCTAAATTAATTTAAACTAATGTAAACTATATGTAATACTAAGTAGAATATACCTAATACGTACCTAGCTAAAATGTAATGTACACACCTGTGTACCGACACGTGGATGACTGACACCCCCCCCAAGGGCTCATGACCTCATTGGTTAAAATAACCAATGGTTCGAATACCTTTCAAACCGGTCAATACTGACCTCAACCGTAGTGTACTCAGGTACACCAACACTAAATGTAACTCAAATGTAACCCCGTTACATCCTACCCCATCAAGACTATTGCTTACGCAATAAACAAAATCTTGTTGTATAACTCCAACGCCAGTTCCTCTGGCCCTCCATATTTACACCTTCAGTGGTGCTATGGCTTCTCCTCTAGAAGAGGTAGACTACTCCGAGAACTCGGAGGTGGATGCCCTTGTGGATACCTCCCCAACGGTTAACCGCTCCGACAGCGCCGAACGGCGTTGTCGGCAGCCTAATACGTTCCCCACACGTGGGGAAAATGCACTAACCAGTGCGCCACCCCTGCCCATATCGGATGATACATCCGAATCGCCAAAGGCGATCGTCACTAATGATCTGGACGCAGCTCCAGACTCCCAACTTTCCGCACAGGCACTAAGGGCTGCGTTACGCGCCCCCAAACGCCTGCCAAGGGCGGCTTATAATTTTTATGGTCCTCGTGACCTTCCAAGGTGGGCCAGGCGTTTGGTAAGGACTGGTTTAGCGTCCTATACCCCTGGCCCCGCGGCTGAACAGCCGTATCAACGCGAACGCCGTGAGAAACTTCGGCAACTGATTACACAAAAGCAGTTCACTAGCGTCTCATATCGAGAGCGCTTAGGCAGGCAGGCACAGGGTGCCCATGTTGAAAACCTCCGCGAGGTTCCTTTCGTTCTTTCTCCGGGAGAAAGTGCTGATGATGCAGAGAAGAAGTTCCGCGCTTGGGAGGAAGGGGAGAAGCTTCTCCCCAGCTTAAATGATCTGCACGACAGCTATTACCGTCGAGACATTTGGGTGGAGAGGGCGTTGCACCTGGCATTTGCCAGAGCCAAAGCGATGGAGCTATTACGTGCTCCATATCGCACGCGCTACGCCACCGTCCCTGTCTCCACCATGGTGCCAGAGGACAGTGTGTGCGTCACATCTGCCTCCGGCGAACTCCCACTTACTGGGAGTGAAGGGGATTCTCATGCCCCTCTGGTCGTTGACCTACAGCGGGATTCTCCCGCTCGAAAGCGTCAACGACGTCGCGGCAATCCTGCCGTAGGGGAGTCTTGAACTCCCACGAACTCTGTGAGTGTGGATAACTTTTCCACTTCATCAGATACTGGTTTTGACCCCGATGATGGCGTCGCGCCATCATCCACTCCACATGAAAGTGTGGAGTACCCTCCGCATCAAGCATTGGAGGAGGAAGTCGCGCAATTGCGACGTGAGATTCGCGAGCGCTGTGATCGACACAGCCATCGCATCCATGATCTCCACGAGGGGCTCCGCGATGTTTGGGATGCCACTGATCGCTTCGAGAGGCGGCTTGACTCTCGAGAGACGACCGTTGCGGAGCTTCGTGGTCGCATTTTAGCCCTTTCGGGCTTCCTTCGCCCTGCCGTGCCTTACGGCTCTTACGGCTATCCGCCTTTCCACCCCCCTCCAGGAGGGGGCCCGCCTCCGGGTCCTGGTATGGCTTAAGCATACCGACATAGAAGGTTGGATGCGTACGCATCACCTTCGGGATGTCCAAGGTATACTATAAGCCCTTTCGGGCTAGTACCTTAAAGGGCCCCACAAACCTGGGGCGCAGTTTATTGCGCAACACGTTGGAAACTGCATGTGTAGGAATATTTTAGCGTTTAATAAAACACTTTCTCCTACTTTGTATACTTTTTCGTTACGCCTCCCCTTGCGGTCAGCTTGCTCCTTCTGCTTGTCTTGGCTTTCCGCCATGGCATCGCAGACGAGTCGTAAGACACTAAGGCGCGTCGATAAAAACTTATCGATGTGCTTTCGCACAGATACAGGGCTGACATAGGGTAATCCTCCCTACTCAAGCCCTGGGCCACACACACGTGGCGTCAACGGAACCCTCGGATTCACTAATCCGTTCACGTAAAACGGGGTGAGCCCCGTAGATGCATGTACCGAATTGTTGATAGCAAATTCAACCATCGGAAGCATCTCACTCCAACTCTTTGGAGAATCCGGACATAAATTCCGGATAATATCCTCAACAACGCGATTAACGCGTTCTGTTTGACTGTCCGTCTGCGGACGGTCCGCAGTGGACATGAGGAGCTTGGTGCCTAGCACCTTAAACAACGCTCCCCAGAATTGTCCCGTAAAACGGGGATCCCGACCGACACAACGGAATCGGGTAGACCATGCTGTCGAAAGAGACTGTATAGGAACACTTCGCTGTTCCTTGTCCATCTATGGACTCTGGCACCGCCGCCAGGTGAGCCATCTTGCTCAAACGGTCTACAAAGACCAATATGCCGGTGTTCCCGGCCCTATCCTTCGGAAAACCGAAGATAAAATCCATGCTAATGGATTTCCAACACTCCGTTTGAACCGATAAGCTCGCCAAAGGCGCAGCTGAACTTGCAGAGGGTTTAACCCTCTGACACATCTCACAGGTGCGTATATACGCACCGACCCAATTATACATGTTGGGACACCAATACAAAGCGCTAAAAGCGCTGTAGGTCTTATCCCGACCTAAATGACCCCCGGTAGGGGCGTCATGTGCCTCAAAGAGGAATCTGTACTTCAGTTCCTCATCATGAGTAAATACCACCCACGGAGTGTCCTCCGCGCTCGTGCTATAAAATAGCAGACCGTCACAGTACCTGTAACGGTGTAAACGAGCTTTAGCTCGACTTGACAGGGTTGGCTCAGACGAGCCAAGTCCCTTTCCACCTAACGCGCTGACTAGCGCCGTACACTGTGGGTCTTTCTCATACGCCTCGCGTATGAGATCCACCACAGATGTGGTGACGAATGTCGCGTGAGAGAGCTCGTAATCGGGACGACGCGACAACGCGTCTGCAAGAACGTTCTGTTTGCAAGGTTTATATTAAACCTTAAAGTTATAGTCCGCAAAGAAGGAGAGCCAACGGTCCATCCGTTGGGAGAGATGAGGCGAGTTCGTCTCTGTCCGTAAGGACGCGTGGTCTATATAAACCACGAACGGCTTTGAGCCGAGTAGGTGAATCCTAAATTTGACAAGAGAATACTTCATTGCAAGTAGCTCCTTGTCATGAACGGGATAATTCCATTCCGCAGATTTAATCTGCCTCGACTCAAACGCAATTACGCGTTCCCTTCATGCATCGTCTGCTTGTAACAAAGCACATCCGATTGCGAAATCGGAGGCGTCGCAGACGACACTAAATGGTTTCCCAGAATATGGGAGAGCAAGAACGGGAGATTTTAACAAGCTCCACTTAACCGCTTCAAAAGCGTTTTGGTGTTCGGTTTTCCAACACCAATCAACATCCTTCTTCAGAAGGTCGGTCAATGGCTTCGCCATTTCAGCGTAGTTCTCGCTGTACTTGTGGAGATAGTTGGCTAATCCAAGCCACTTCCGTAAATCTCTAAGATTTAAAGGCGAAGGCCACTCCACAATGGCTTTCACCTTCGCGGGATCCACCCGAACTCCATCCTTACCGATGAAGCATCCGAGGAAAGGAATTTCCTCAGCACCAAAGATACATTTGGATGGGTTTGCATACAAATTATGCTCTCGCATACATTCGAGCACCGCTCGAAGGTGTATCAGATGCGTCTGAACATCAGACTAGTCGCCTTCTGCACGACTATGAACGAATATATCGTCGAAGTACGTATGAGCGTACTTCCTATGAGGGCGGAAGAGTTGAGTCACCAAGCGATTGAAAGTCGCTGGTGCATTTGAAAGCCCTTGTGGCATAACAAGCCACTCCCACAGCATGCCGCTAGGCGTACTGACCTCTGTAAGCGGAATATCGGACGCTCGCATGAGCACCTGATAATACCCGGCCACCAGATCTAAGGCACTGTATACAGTACAGCCCGCCATATTATTCTGGAGGACATCCTTCCGAGGAATCGGAGTCTGCATGGGTACAGTAGCTGCATTCAGCTTGTTGTACGCATGCACAATGCGCCACTTTCCGTTCGGTTTACGAACAAAAAAAGTGGGAGATGATTGGGGAGACTTGCTCACCCGCACCATACCTGCCCTTTCTTTCCCCTTGAAGAATGCGTCGATGACGTCGCATTGCTCCTCGGGGAGATGCCACTGCCTAGTGACGCAGTATTTGGTTCCAGGAACCAAATAAATTTCATGTCGGACTCCCCGATCCGGTGGTAACCCCATCTGTGGGTTGTCACTAATGGCATCTCCAAATTCCTTTAATAAGGAATGGTAAGGGTCCTCAGGATCCGCGAGGATCTTGAGGCCGTTTCGGAAATTCAATGCCTGTTTGGTTTGCACCAAAACTGACTCGTCCATCGTGGATGAGAAGTTTAACTCCTCTTCCGGACGCAACACGATGATCTCGTCGAGTTCACCATCTTTTACAGCAGTTTCAAATTTGTTGAAGGTCATCTCCTCCAGCGACAACAGTTTGCCTACCCCAGGCAACCGTTCCAGGCTTACGCCTTCTGTGACAACACCTGTCACACTATTCAGCATCCTATAGGACTGCTGACTACTGGCCTCGGGACTCATCCCGACACCCAGATGGGGGGAGTCAATTGCCCCATCTATTGGAAGCGCCACGCGCCTATCCACAGAGGTCTCTACCTCTAACACCGGTGACTCGCCGGTCTCACCTATATCGGCGTAGTCGGAATCATTTCCGACGTGCGAAAGAGACATACTTCGGGTCTCTTCGGGTCTCTTCGCTTGGAAGCGCCTCGCGCTGAACCACAGGGGTCTCTCTACCCCTACCACTGGAGTCGTCTCAGAGGAATACACCTCTGTCAATGGCGACTTGCCAGTATCGCCTATAACGGCGTGGTCGGAATCATTTCCGAAGTGAAAAAGAGACGAAATACGGGTCTCTTTGCTTGGAAGCGCCTCGCGCTTAACCACAGGGGTCTCTACCCCTACCACTGGAGTTACCTCAGAGGAATCCACCTCTTCCACTGGTAACTCACCAGTCTCGCCTATAACGGCGTGGGGATTAACCGCCGAATCCCCCTCGTTAAGGAACTCTTCCTTAACGCCATTGGGAATGATCATTTCAGACATCCCAATCTCTGGCATCTCACGCCAGAATAGATTTTGCGATCGAGCAAAGGTGGGTTCATGACTCGCCAATGCTTCACCCGACCGGGGGTGCGTTGAGCCAATGGACTTAGACTTCCAGTCTATCCATGGCTCGTGGAGTTCCAGCCACTTCATGCCCAGAATGAGGTAATACCTCGAGTCCAAATCCAGGACTAGGCAACGTTCTAAGCTGTTGAAGTCTGCAAACTTCAGCTTAAGGTCAATCGAGACCTTGGGTACAGAAACCTGTACGCCCGTCGCAATATGGACCGTGACAACGTCACGAGAACGTGCCTCTAGGGCCTCTGCATACAGCCGACTCTTCTCTACAGAAGCCCGTCTGACATAATTGTCAGACGCTCCAGAGTATATCAAGACTGTGGTGGAGTCAAGTTCGAAATCGAAAACATTAGCATCGATAACCTGACTACCACCATCGCGCCCAGCCTTCCAACTTTCGGAGGTGGTACTCCGCGGACCACCACTCGAGATCTGGTCCAATCGTCCGCTGCAAGCAGACGACCGGTCGTCATCAGAACCCACTTGGTCCGATTGTTTAGTGTCCATCTCACCTTGTGTACCCGATGGAATGGACTAGTTACACACTCGGTGGATCGGGATCGCAGATTGGATCGAAGCGGTCTTGAATATAGAATACCGATCTGGGTAGGTATCTCTGGGGCGGAACTCTTCACCTCAGACACAAATAGACCAAAAACACTTCCAAGAGATAACTTCCAATAGGTCGATCGTCCAAACGATCAAGACCTGACCAATACGAAATAATATAGGGTAGACCGACCGTTCCGGTCTAGCCCCTGACCAATACGAAATAAGACCAAAACCGGTCTAGTTTCCAACCAATATTAAAACAAGCCAATATGTCCGCGTAAAGACCCAATATGCTCGTGAAACTCCACAAACGATGTCTCCACGCCAAGACCAATCCAGTGAATAGCATGTTCCAAACGTACTTGAGTTGAGGTGTTGATATCGCCAAATCGTACTCCCGTCGAGGGACTTCCGGTGGGCCAAAGTGCGCGTGCGGCGCGTCCAGACCGGGTATAATGGGCGAGAGTGGATAATTCGACCCTCTGCCCCCAAACATCCGCGGCTGGCGGAGGCGACTAGTGTACGAAAAGGGAAGAACGGCGACCCCTGGCTGTGGTGTGAACCAAGACCAGAAGAGATTTCAGCCACTTATCCGAAAGCTAAAAGATTTCCTTACTTAAAGGTA
>CM047583.1:16358731-16425586 GCA_026184515.1 Peronosclerospora sorghi
TACCTTTAAGTAAGGAAATCTTTTAGCTTTCGGATAAGTGGCTGAAACCTCTTCTGGTCTTGGTTCACACCACAGCCAGGGGTCGCCGTTCTTCCCTTTTCGTACACTAGTCGCCTCCTCCCGCCGCGGATGTTTGGGGGCAGAGGGTCGAATTATCCACTCTCGCCCATTATACCCGGTCTGGACGCGCCGCACGCGCACTTTGGCCCACCGGAAGTCCCTCGACGGGAGTACGATTTGGCGATATCAACACCTCAACTCAAGTACGTTTGGAACATGCTATTCACTGGATTGGTCTTGGCGTGGAGACATCGTTTGTGGAGTTTCACGAGAATATTGGGTCTTTACGCGGACATATTGGCTTGTTTTAATATTGGTTGGAAACTAGACCGGTTTTGGTCTTATTTCGTATTGGTCAGGGGCTAGACCAGAACGGTCGGTCTACCCTCTATTATTTCGTATTGGTCAGGTCTGGATCGTTTGGACGATCGACCTATTGGAAGTTATCTCTTGGAAGTGTTTTTGGTCTGTTTGTGTCTGGGGTGAAGAGTTCCGCTCCAGAGATACCTACCCAGATCGGTCTTCTATATTTAATACCGCTTCGATCCAATCTGCGATCCCGATCCACCGAGTGTGTAACTAGCCCATTCCATCGGGTACACAAGGTGAGATGGACACTAAACAATCGGACCAAGTGGGTTCTGATGACGACCGGTCGTCTGCTTGCAGCGGACGATTGGACCAGATCTCGAGTGGTGGTCCGCGGAGTACCCCCTCCGAAAGTTGGAAGGCTGGGCGCGATGGTGGTAGTCAGGTTATCGATGCTAATGTTTTCGATTTCGAACTTGACTCCACCACACCTTTCACGTCCGCAATAACTACCAGCAAACCTGGCTGGTACACCAACTCGGTGCTAGAAAGCACCGCTTCCCTCGGGGCTTTGTGCTGTCGTCCCCTTCTCTGGGGCTTAACAGCACTGAGGGGTCCCCCAGTAGGGCGCCCCGCACCTACTGGGAGCCGTCGTTTCCCGACGGCTTGGGCAAGGGCTTTTTCCCCACCCTTGGCCCTTTGTAGCGAGTGTCTCGCTGGGGATTTTTCGGACATATGTTCCTCAGATAATCCTTTGCCCCCACACAGGAAGCATCTCAGCGGCTCATGTCGCTGCAGCATAGATAAGAGCTCCGCCTCGAAGCTCTGCGAAAAAGAGTCGGTGTGACTTTTAGCGGGAGGGTTTTCCTCCGCTTCGACCTGACTAAGGTCCATGGGTTCGGTACGCACCTTAGAGGAACGGAAGTTCCTCTCGGCGTTGAACGCCATCTTGAACGCCTCCTCCAGGGATTGGGGTAGGCATCGGAACAATTCCTAACGTGCTGGACCTTCTCTCACGACTCCCATGAAGACGGGGATGGACACATCGTCCGAATACGCTTTCGCGTACATCCCTGCCAACAGGGTATTAAGTTCCTGGATATATTTCTCCAGGTCCCTAGTGCCCTGACAGCACCTCAGTAACGCCAGATGATTCTGGAAAACCAGATCAGGCGTTGCGTACATGTCCATAAGCTTCTGCTTAAGGACCTCCCAGGTTGGGAACACGTCCGCGACTGACTCCGAACACGTAAACGCCCATGTACGGGTTTTGTCCGTAAGATGGGTCAATGCAAGTCCCACTTGCAAGTGATCCGAGATCACACTCGCTGTGGCAAAGGCCGTTTCGACCTCTCGCAACCACACGTAAAGGTTGTCACCCTTCTCCCCGGTGAACTCCTTTATTTTGAATGATAACGGAGGGCGCACCCCCGTGGAACGACCTCCACTACAACTCGCCTCATGAGCGATGAGGGCATTTACCCTTGCCTTTACGGCCTCAAGGCCCTGCTCCACTAGGAACTTCATGCATTCGTCACCCATTAACGGTAACAGCCTTTTAAAGGCTTCCTGCTGGACGAGGGTCAAACTATCCCAATCTTCCTGATTCATCCTTTGCAGAGGATGCCTAGTCTACCAACACAGGTGTTGGATTGACTACTAGTGCTACCAGATGTAGCCGGTGCGTATACGCACGGTGCGGATAGCGCACAGAGGAAGACTCTTCCTTGAAGCGGTAGCTACCGCTACCTAGCCGATACGCCCTTATAAAGGGCATATTAGGAGAGAGCTCTCCTACTCGGGGCCAAGATTCCCGGGTTGGTTTACTTCTTAGCCTTAACGGCTGTGTCCCCTTTACAGGGTGTAAGTAACGGGAGGGCTCCCTCTTACCTACGACACTCACTGCACGCGCGACCGGTCGAGGTCACGCGTCTGCACTTTAGAGTGAAATGTAAACTGAATATATTTAATATGTAATTAGCCTAAACTAATTAAACTAATGTAAACTATATGTAATACTAAGTAGAATATACCCAATTCGTACCTAGCTAAAATGTAATGTACACACCTTTGTACCGACACGTGGGTGGCTGACACACCACCACCCAAGGGCTCATGCCCTCATTGGTTAAAATAACCAATGGTTCGAAACCTTTCAAACCGGTCAATACTGACCTCAACCGTAGTGTACTCAGGTACACGAACACTGAATGTAACTCAAATGTAAACCCGTTACAACGTCTGCCGGTGGGCCAAAAAACGCACAAAGTGCTCCCGCCCGGGACGTAGAGGTGTATACTAATAAGGGAGGCGCAAAGGTACCGTCCCTGAAACGATCTGCTAGATCGAACGCAAAAGGAGAACTTTATTATTACAGTCAGCTCCCTCTATAACAGCCCTGTTTGTCTGGCCAGAATTTGCCTGTTATAAAGGGAGGCTGTTTTACACATAAAACAGCCCGAGTGATGATATTACAATTTGTCTGTTACAGGCAACATTGGCTTTAGTATTTCCAGGGTCAAACATAGAATAATATACTGTACAGTACATATCGGAAGAGTTGTGTAGAGCATAACTATGGTAATTGGCTCTCAACTAATCCAGAGGCCGTCCCTTGCCCTTGTCGCGCCGGAAGAAATTCATTATTGTTGTCTGCTTGGTAGACTCTGCCCTTGTCGCGCTGGCAAACCTCTTCTACTGGCGTAAGATGCAATCCAGATCCTCTGCGAGAGGACAACCGATGGCCTTGCCTTGGAGGCTGCCGATCAAGACCGTGGCAGCTTCTTCAAGTTGAGCCCAGGTAACCTCCATGCCTTCCACAGGAGTGTCCTCCTCATCCTCCGCTTCAACAGCCTCCACCGCTTCAGTGGTTGAGCCAGCGAGCACTTCAGAGACAATCTCCTCATCGGTGAGTGTTTCAACCACAGGAAGTTAGCCATCAACATCCAAGTAAGCAGCTGCATCCATGACTTGGTGGGTGTCATCCTGAGGGATGCGGGCAAGCAGAGCTGCCACCTCTTGAACATGCTCTTGGATTGGCGGCACATCATCCTCGTTGATGGTGGAGCTGCGGCCAACTTGGTTGTCTCTAATGGGAAGAATGCCGGTCTTCTGCCAGCAATGGGCAATATTCGAGGGTAATACGTCGTTCCAGGCCTCAACAAGGGTGTCAATGGCCTGACGAATGCTGAACTTGTTGCCGGCAGAAAGTGGATGATTGCCGTTCTGCTCGTACTCGTCGAGAAGGTACTTGATGTAACGAGTTTTGTACTTGACCTTGAAATTAGCAATCACACCCGCGTCGGCGGGCTGCAGGTGAGATGTAGTGTTTGGAGAAAAGAAATGAACCTGAAACAGAAACGGTCAATCGCTGACTAGCTTAAGATATGAAGAGTGGATTCTGCAAGAGAGTGCACATTACTGTACCTTTACATGCGTCAAACGATCCTCATATTCTTCAAAATCATGAGGAGATGCGTTGTCCACAAGAAGCAGGATTTTTCGATTTTCTCCTTTGTACTTCGCGTTCAGTTTCAGCATGTACTTCTTGAAGATATCACCGCGCATCCAGGCGTTCTTGTTGTGATGGTAGTCGACGTGCGGGAGAGAGCCCATGTCGGTGTTGCGGTAACAACGGGGGTTGGCGGCCGTTCCGATCACAAGAGGCTTGAGTTTCTCAGTCCCTGCAAATGTGGGATATGTATCCGTCAGCTGTTAGGGAACAAGCAACCAAACTTAATCGCCATTTCTAAACATGACATACTCAAAGCATTACACGTAAGGAGAATGGTGATTCTGGTCTTGTCTTTCTTACTCCCCTTCTCTGCAGACTGGCTCAGAGTCTTGTTGGGCGACATGCGAAAGAAGAGCCCAGTCTCGTCACAGTTGAAAATGTCGCAAAGGGCGTAATCCTTGGTGATTTCTTGAAGGGCTAGGCGGAACCCAGCAAGATCTTGAATTGGAGCACTCTCGGATTCTCCATGGAGGCGATAAGACTTGATGCCGTGACGTTGCTTGAACCTTGAGAGCCATCCATCGGAGGCGACAAATTCAGGCTTTGGCTGGGCCGCGTTATTGATGCCGAGAGAGCTAGCAAAAGCCAAATCCTTGGCGGCGACAAGTGCGTCTGTCAGAACCATATGATTTGACCGTGCTTGTGTAAACCAAAGCTTGACAGCTTTGTCAATCTGCATTTTGATGATCAAATCAATGGATGGTCACGAAGTGTGCAATGTGTTTTGCGCTGGTGAATGCAGTGGTCACGTACCTGAGGGAACTCGCATTCACGCAGCCTTTTGCGATTGATGTCTGCGTTTGTTACCTCAGCCTGCTTGGCCGCGTCCTTGTACTTGTTCTTTTTGGCCAGAATGTCAGTCACCGTCTTGCGGCTGGCAAGGCCAAACATCTCCCTGAGTTGCTCGTGTGTAATGTTGCTGTGCTTTTCTGCGTAATCTATCAAGGCCACCTTTGTCTCAAGAGTGTTTCATTGTCGTTTGGGCCGCATGATGAGTGCGTGCAGCAAGGAGATGTTCAGGCTAAGGTGAGAATAATAGATTTGTGGGTGCTTTGGTTGGGGTTTTTCTGTTCGATTTATACCAATTATACCAACAAAAACTCGAAATTGAACAGAACAGAAATTTCTGTTCAATTTCGAGTTTTTATCTAAACATAAATAGATTGGTTTCTGTGCACCAGCACATTCCAACACCTTCTAGAATTCTCTGGCATATT
The DNA here is from genome assembly GCA_026184515.1 of Peronosclerospora sorghi. Taxonomy (NCBI): domain Eukaryota; phylum Oomycota; class Peronosporomycetes; order Peronosporales; family Peronosporaceae; genus Peronosclerospora; species Peronosclerospora sorghi. The sequence continues at coordinate 16,363,832 of CM047583.1, forward strand.
CTAGTGCAATCTATGGCAGTTGACACCCAAATTCCAAGGCCCCTAGCAATAATGGATGTTATAGAGGGAGGATTTTAGTATGGAGTGGATCTCAGCCGAACGGCTGTTGCTGTTATAGGCAATATGCTGTTATAGAGGGCGGAAAAAGTATGGGAAAATGCCGTACTGGGAAAAATCTGCCTGCTATACAGAGATGCTGTTATATCAGATGCTGTTATAGAGGGAGCTGACTGTACTTAAAACCTTAGATCTACCATTTCCATAATTTCAGCCAATCAGAACCGTCCATTCCAGCGTCTTCCGTTCACCAGTCCACCTGATTCCACCGTCGCTCGTCGGCGTTCGTCGGTGTTCGCTGAGTACCTGTACGTAATCGTCTCATCTTCCTCTGCCCTGTCTATGTCCTGACTATGTACACCACGGTTGTACACGCAACTGTATACGCCGTGGTACACACAATCGTATACGATTACGTACCCGATTTTTGTCCGTAATCGGGCCCCTAATTTAGGCCCATATTTAGGCCCTTAATTAAGCCCAATAATTAGGCTCTTTATTGGGCCCAATTATAGCACGTTTTACGACAAAAGTGAATGTGATTAAGCGTTGCGAGCCACTGAAACGTGTCACGACAAAAGCAGCTTTGGACTCGATTCAGCGCCTCCCCCACTGCTCACAAGGCCTGGGTGGATCTTTGACTTGGGCGTCAGCCAATCAGCGTGCGCATTTCAGGTGGAGGGGTTCCTTATATGGGGGGTGAGCGCTGATTAGCGAAAAGTGAGCGCTAGATAGCGGCTCCTTTTATTAGTGTTAAGTTATATACTTAAACTAATAATATGCAAATATGTAATTCACTAGGTTTTTATCGAAAAGTCATAAAACAAAATTGTTTCAAACGACGGGCGCTGCAGGAATTGCGCGCCCTTCCAACACTTTTTCCCAACTAGCTTCTTCTCCCGTTCTTCGGGTGTCTGGGAGCTTCACTACCAGCCGTCCACGACATCCAGATACGCGACGTGACACGTTGGCTTCTGGCCCAAGTGGAAAGATCCAGCCATCCGCGATGCGCCGCTGCCTCTCGGCGGCATCTGACCTCGAAAAACCAATGCAGGAGATGGGGCAGAAGATGAAGCAACTCCATGAAAAGAAACCAGATCGAGTCGGGGGGATAAAACTGCCCTGCCAAGAAGGAAACGTCACTTAGCCAAGAAGAAGAGAACACGTTTGAGCATGCCGAGCAAGGCGACAAAAAGAGACATGAGAACGAGAGACTGAAAAAAAAGCTGTGTCCCGACTGGTCGCGATGGTTCAGCTGATACTGAGACGCTCCGGATAAACCTCGAGCTAGCGCCTCACAACGAGAGTACGTTATTCATGGACACTCTGGGGCCGAAAAAATACTTTCCGTTGAGGATCGTGGCTTTACCGGATGTGTGAGCTGAGTTTCTTGCTCGTTTGAACGCTCGAACGATCACCAGCGCTGTGAACATCCACATCTCCCAAGTCACGTTGAAGCGACAGCAAGCTGCAACACCCTTTTCATATCTACGTCAACTCGAAGGCTGTAGGTGACTATGTCTCCGACAGCGCCAGCCACGTTGAAAAAACACGAGCATTGCCAAGATGGCGAGATCAAGAAGAAAAGTAGTTTGAAGGGTCGAAACGTCCGCTTAGGTGTCTACGGCAAACTTTGCGCTGCCTCACCGTGAATATGGCATCCGATAAAGCTTCTATCTCATCGATCATCTCATTCAGTTCAGTTTGCTGGAGCGCTACAACCTTGTCAAGACGCATGTTCGCACAAGCGATTTGCATCCAGCGTTTAGGAGGTCCTTATCGACGTGTGGATTCTTGAACGAGATGAAGGAGCACGAAGCCATCAGGAAGGCAAGTGTCGAAGAGAGCAAGACCAATGTGCAACGCCAATGCTACGCACTGCGTACTCGGACTGTCTACGTGGGGGGCATCCAAACAATTGGAACACATGGCATCATACTACAGGAAGTTTTAGTAATACATATCGAAATAGTATCCAACCACCCACTCGTGCATTTACCCCGTTCCCGTCACAAAAATGCTCGATTTACTGCGAGTACTTACCCGTCTGCCGTGCGGCGTTTTTTGGCTCACGTCGTTGCGCGTCCACTGAGAGCTTCCAGTGAGCCGCTGCTTGGAACAAAGCCACTGGCGTCAGCCGATCCAGTGCTTTTCGACATCATCGAGCGTGAGATGCATCCAGTGCAGACCTTAGATACTGTCCATCGGGCGATTCTTATATAAAGGAGGGGCGTTTAGTATAGGAAGTGATAGAAGCGTACATTGTTAGTACGCTTCTGTCACTTCCTCTACTAAGCACACCGTTATATAAGAATCGGCCTTTTGGGTCGTTTCATGAATTGCTCCTTAGCACGATCAATGTCTTGACTGATCGCTTCCATTTTCCTCTGCAAACCAGCCATCCCACGTTTGTGAAGGCTCTTAATAGAAAGTCACGTGCTGCCAATGTAGTAACTTCGATAATGAGTCCAAGACTGTGAGCCTTTTGATCAACACTATTTCCCCGCGGTTTCTGCTCACGCACCTCTTCCCAACGCATGGTGGGTGTGAGCATATATCTGATTTGTTGAGAATGCTCGTCGTCCATCTGGTCGTACGTACTTCGTCACACAGGTTCCAGGTACCACGTACTACTGTGTGATGTTCCAATACAATTGAATAGGGCTAACAATTAGCGTAACAGTGAATAATCAAACTCCAAACGTAATCCAATTCTCCACTGTCCTTTAGCGACTTAAGCGTAAAGGCCAGCAACTCAATTCAACAGACATGCAACACGAGAATCCAATACGTAACAACCACTCCAACTGCCACTGCAGTGTACTAAGTACCCACGTAAATTAATTCCAAACAAGATGCGCACAGTTGCGCGCTTGTCAACCACTCGTGATCATCCACACGTAAGTTAATAAACAAATTCAGAAGTGATTTATTAGAATTAAGTTTACACCTAAAACTAATAATATGCACATACATAATGTTTTGTACCTAACGTAAAGTTATGTACAATACACCACCTTTTCACTGTAAAGTCGCTGAAAGTCGAAAATGGCGACGCGAGCTGCTGCGCAAAAAGCGCGCACTTCTAACACTCCTTCTCGACTTTTCCGTGAAAACCAGCTAGTCCATCGCAATCGCCGCTAATACAAGACCATCCTGCGCACGTTTCAGCTTATCAGGATTCAAGGGATTGGTAAAAACATCGGCCATGCTTTCATCCGTAGATCGGTAGCTTGCCTTAACCACACCCTCCTTAGACTTTGAAAGTAAAAACTTCACCCGAACATCCATGTGTTTCGTCTTTGATGTTTTACCATCACCTTCCAACATTTTTATTGCCGCCTGGTTGTCGCAAACAACGTCATCGTCAGTTTCACCTTCAATCCAACTTCACTTGACATCTCCTTGAAGCCAATCAGCTCACACAGAGCCACCGACGCTGCATAAATCTCAGCCTACATGGTGGAAAGCGAAACACAAGACTGTCGCTTGCACACCCAGAGCACAATGCACCCTTCCACAAAAATCACGCCACCGCTTGTGGACTTCCGATCTTCCTTCGAACCATCGAAATCTGCATCGCAAAATCCAACGATTTCAACTTCGTCATTTTCTTTAGATTTCGCATCTGCATTCACCTCCAAACGCAACTTCATGTTTGACGTCCCCTTGAGGAAGCGTAAAATCCTCTTGGCGGTCATCGAATCCAGCATCGAAGGCGCATGAGCTCTGCGCGTAGCCTTGTCTACTGCATATGCAATGTCAGGCCTGCAGCAGCGCGCGATCCAAAGCAAGCTTCCGGTCAACGACTGGAAGTTCTTGATCGTCGGCGCTCAATCATTCCCACAATTTTTCAACATATCATGATCCTTGAGCTTTTGGTCTTAGAATTCATCGCCGATCGGTGCCTTCACTGTGTTCGCCTCCTCCATGCTATACATCTTCAGGAGGTCCTTGATCATGACTTCCTGATCCAGAAAGTAACAATCACTTTCTTTGTACTCCACCCGCATGCCGAGAAATTTCCACACTTCGCCCAAATTTTTGATCTCCAAATCCTTGAGCTCCTCGAAAAAATTTGTCACGTGCACCTGCTTCGTTGCAATGACTTATAGGTCATGGACATATACACGTACCACGACCGTTTCACCATCAATCTTCTTGAAGTACAGACAACAGTCCGTAAAACTTTGTTCATAACTTTGTCTTAGAATCTTGGAGTGCAGAAGGCGGTTCCATTGCCTCCCCGCCTGCTTCAAACAGTAAATCGTTTTCTTTAATTTCAAGACTACATCGCTTGAACTTCCAACTTGCAATTGTTTGAGTTTTTATTCCTCGATCTTCATTCCACTGGGGGTTAACAGATATATATCGTGTTCGTCCTCCAACGCTTTGACATAAGCGTAGGGGATGTCCCCATGCATCGCTCGTACTCTCCATTTCCGAGCAAGCATCGGAATAAACCGGACGGTGGTCATCTCCATGACCGCGGCAAAGGTTAGTTCATAATCGACCCCGAAACGCTGCTCGTTTCCGCATACCACTAACCTCGCCTTGTAGTTCTCCACTCTTCCATTTGCATCAGTCTTGATCTTGGAAACCCACTTCTAATGCAACGGTTTGACGTTGGTTGGCTTCTTGACTATCTCCCAGACTTCGTTATCTTCCAACGCCTTGATTTCTTGATCCATCGCATCGATCCACTTATTAGCATCTTGGCGACCCATCGCATCGCGATAATTCCTTGGGTAGCCCTCCATTACCATGTTAACCGACGCTTCCTTTTCTTCATCGTCGCCTTCGTCCTCTTTTTTGCTTTCCGCCTGAGCCATGCGCTCGACGTACTGGAGCATGACATGGCGATCCCTCGTCCAGCGCGGCTTTCTTTTTGCTTGATTTTTTCGTGACTTGCTCGATGCTTGGCGTCCCTTCGGCTCCTTCTGACCCTGGGTCACTTGGTGGAACTTCCGCTTTGCATTTTTCGGCTTCTCAAATTCTCAGCTGCCAGTTCTGCACGTCCGTTACTGTTTCTACGTTCTTCACATGCTGGGTGATGGTCATCTTCCGTTCGGCTTTCAAGTAGACCTTGAACCCCTTGGTTTCCTCGCTCCTGCCGATAATTACACCGACTTGCGGACGATGCGCAAGTGACTTCTTTCAGGGATTCCTGTACACGGTACACGGCGAGCCAAAAGTCACGATACCGCCTAGGTTCGGCTTATTTCCAGTGAGCACTTCCAGCGGCGACATCCGCTTGGGATTCACGCTTGTCGGGGTGCGGTTCAGCACATAGGCTGCATACTCCGCCTCATCCCCCCAATATGACAAATTCAATCCGCTTCCGAATAGCATGCACCGGGCCATGTTCATCACGGTCCGATGCATGCGTTCGGCCTTCCCATTACTGGCTTGATTCCAGGCCTTGCTTATCTGCCGTGCGATGCCGGTAATACGACAAAAGTAATCGACGTTCTTAAATTACGCCCCTCCGTCGCTCCGTAGAACGTGAATTTTGCATCCAAATGTCCTCTCGTAAAACGCCAAAAAATGCTCTAACTTCTTGGCCGCAACGTCTTTGTTCTTGGCCAGAAAAATTCTAGTATAATTGCTCTTGAAATCAATAAAGTTAACCAGGTAGCGATTGTCCAATCGATCTTTTGGTGTGATTGGACCTTTAAGGTCAGAACAAATCACACCTCCGATCCGATTGATGGGCGCATTTCCACCGCTATATCTCTTTGACTGGACATTTTTAGTTTGCTTCCCTTGCGCGCAGGTAACGCAGTGCCTGCGCGTCTCATCTGTGATCCAGATTCTAGATTCCGGATCCTTTGCAAACCTGAGAATTTTGTCGTAATTCAGATGGCCCATCCGCACGTGGAAGTGCATCAACGTTCCACTTTGAATGTCATCGTCCGGCGCATAATTTTCTTCCGTCGGATATTGCACCGACATGATCATTTCTTTGTACGTCTTTTTCAGACGATCCACTTCACCTTCCACGGTGAACACATTATTTTCCGCGCGTATAATCGGGAGGCGTGTGTCATGTCTGACAAGCGTCCTTTTTCCATCCACGTAATCGATTACAAAACCGCCCTTCTCGAAAGCACCATACGAGAAAATATTCCGGGATGCTCCTTCTACGTGAAAAAGTCCTTGATTTTCACGCGAGTTTCTGCGTTCTCATACACGAAGCGAATGTACATCGTGCCCTTCTTGGTGATAACAAACGTTTTGCCATCCACTTGATGGCACTGACGCGCTACATTCTTCACCTCCGACAAACATGTAAGGTCCGGTGTCAAGTTCATACTTGCACCGCTGTCCAGGACCCATGTGTCTCGACCGCATGGCACATCGCTGCCAACGATCATTAACGCGAAATCGGACCTTGGCATCTTCTTCTTAGGGCATTCCCTCTTGAAGTTCCCCTGCTCGCCACATGCGTAGCAGCCACGATTTCTTACTGTCACAGCCTTCTTGGGCTTTTCCACAACCAAATTAATCGATCCCAAGCCATGACCTTTCTGCCGCCGGCTGTTGTACTCAACAGCCTGCGCAAACTGACAGATTTCTTCAGCTTGCTGCATATGGTCCATCCGCAGGTGGTTGTAACGCGACACAAGAACATGTGCCATCTCCGTCACGGCATGGTAGATTATATTATCTAACACCATTGCGTCGCAGTTCGTCCCGACTGCATCCGCCACTGCCGTGAGATAAAGAAAATGATCAGTCCAACTCCTTCTTGATGCCTTGAGCGCACCTATGAGTTTCATCCCCTACGCGTTGGTTATACGCACACTGAAATCTACATTCATCTTATTCATGATGTGCTACAACACTGGTTTTTCTTTCGACCAGGTTTCTGCCAACCGATCGTAATATGCTTCCGCTGGGCCAGCCAGATAATGGCCCAGCAGTTCGACCTTGATGCCTTCCGTCCATCTTAACCCGTAGCATTCTTCTAAAATGGTTATATGCCTGAGGAATTTTGTTCCCCAGGCCCAAAAACAAGACCCCAGCCCCTTGTAAGCTTCAGTTCCATCGAATGCTCGAACCTGGAGTTTCTTCTCCTTGGCAGTCGGTGGTCTTGGCATCGTGTATGCCTGCACATGAACATTTCCAGGGGCAACGTATGCCTGTTTAACGTTCCTGGGGGATCAATATGCCTTCGGAACGTTTTCAGGGGATACATATGCCTGCTGAACGTCCCAGGGGATACGTATGACTGTTGATACTTATTCAAGGCCTGTTGCTTCACGTAGACGTTCGATGGTTGCACGTAGGCCTTAGCGGGGTTAGGACCCCAGCCCCCAGTGAACACATCCATGCCAGCTTCACTAATATTCTTGAAGCACATTTTTCCGGCGCTCCCGGTGTTGCACCCTTCCTTCTCTTCATCGCTTCCATCCAGGGAGGCCAATCTCATCTTGGTGTCTCCTTTCGACTTCGGCGCCGCAGTTTTTTTCGGCGCCCCCTTGTTTAATGATGATTCCAAATCATCAAAGTGATTCATTATACGTGCGAACAATCGCATCATATCCTCCAGGATGACTGTCCGATTCGACGATTCACTGCCCTTATTTGGGCTCATAATGTAGCCGGGTGCGTACACGCACGGTCCGGCTGCGCACAGAGGAATAATTTCCTTTAAGCGGCGTTCGCCGCTACTTAGCCGATACGCCCTTATAAAGGGCTTAGTAGGAGAGAGCTCTCCTACTCGGGGCCAAGATTCCCGGGGTGGTTTACAGATAGCTTTCGCTAACCCCTTTCAACAAGGCTTCCCTTATAAAGGGAGGTAGCGTAAGGGAGAACTCCCTTAGGCTTCAATACTCACTGCGCGCGCGACCGGGCGTGGTCGCGCGCCTAGCAGTCTTAAGTACTTTGTAAACTGAATGTATATTTAATATATAATTAGCCTAAATTAATTTAAACTAATGTAAACTATATGTAATACTAAGTAGAACTTACTAAATTCGTACCTAGCTAAAATGTAGTGTACACCACCTGTGTACCAACACGTGGCTGGCTGCCACGCCACCACCAAGGGATCCTGCCCTGATTGGTTAAAATAACCAATGGTCCAAACCTTTCGGACCGGTAAATACTGACCCCAACCGTAGTGTACTCACGTACACCACCTACTAAATGTGACCCGAATGTAACCCTGTAACATCCTCCCCCATCAAGACTATTGCTAACGCAATAAATCAATTTTAGTTGGAGAACTCCTACTGCCAGAACCTCTGGCTGATCATGAGCACCATTAGTGGTGCTATGGAAGAAAACTATTCCGATAACTCGGAAGTGGATGCCCTTGGGGATATCTCCCCAACTCCGACAGCGCCGAACGTCGATGTCGGTCATCCCATCCATTCCCCACACGTGGGGAAAACGCGCTGTCTCGTGCGCAACTATTACTAACCTCGGATGACATATCCGAATCGCCGAAGGCGATCACCACTACTGAGCTGGACGCAGCTCAAGAGGCTCAAAATGCGCACCGGCATTACAAGCTTGTTTGCACGCCCCCATGCGCCCTCCACGGGCGGCATATCGTTTTGGGGGTCCTCGTGACCTCCCGAAGTGGGCCAAGAATGAGGTAAAGAAGGGTTTAGTCTTCTATACCCCTAGCCTCGATACTGTACAGCCGCAACACATCACACGCCGGAATCAACTCCGGGAAAACTGCTCACGCAGAAGCAGTTCACTGCTACCTCATATCGAGAGCGCCTCGAGAAACAGGCACAGGGTGACGTTGTTGGGAACCTCCGCGAGGTTCCCTTCGTTCTCCTGCAAGGAGAATATGCCAAAGAGGCAGAGCAGAAGTTCCGCGCTTGGGCGGAGGGGAGAAACGTCTCCCCGAGTTTTTAAATCTGTACAACAGCTATTCCGAACGTGACTTTCGGATAGAGAGGGCATTGTGCTTGTCGTTTTCCAGAGCCAAATCCATGGGGCAGTTACGTGCCCCTTATCTCATGCGCTATGCTAGCGCCCGTGCCCTCACTACGGTGCCGGAGCACAGTGCGGGTTCCGCATTTGCCTCCGGAGGGATCCCAACTACTGGGAGTTAAGGGGCTTACCCCGCCCCTTTGGTCGTTGACTCACAGCGGAGTTCTCCCGCTCGAAAGCGTCAACGACGTCACGGCAATCCTGCCGCAGGGGAGTATCGAACTCCCATGAACTCTGTGAATGTGGATAACCCTTACACTTCACCAAATACTGGGTTTGACCCCGATTATGGCGTCGCGCCATCAGACGCTCCGCCCCGTCCTTCCGGCCGCCCTTCCGGGTAGGCCAAACAAACGGACAGGAGCATACAGGGCTGACATCGGGGACTCCACCCCCCTCAAGCCCTGGGCCACACACACGTGTCGTCAACGTAACCCGCAGATTTACTAATCCGTTCACATTAAACGGGGTAAGCCCCGTAGATGCATGCACCGAATTGTTTATGGAAAATTCGGTCATAGGAAGCATCTCACTCCAACCCTTGGAGCATCCGGACATAAGCTTCGGAGAATATCCTCAACAACGCGATTAACGCGTTCCGTCTTGTCCACCAATGTACTCTGGCACCTCTGCCAGGTGAGCATCTTGCTCAAACGGTCTACAAAGACCGAAATGCCGGTGAAACCGGCCTTTTCCTTCGGAAAAACCGAAGATAAATCCATACAATGAATTTCACGCGATTAACGGGTTCCGTCTTGTCCATCACTGGACTCTGGCACAGCTGCCAGGTGAGCATCTTGCTCAAACGGTCTACAAAGACCGAAATGACGGTGTTCCCAGCCTTATCCTTCGGAAAACCAAGGGTAAAATCCATACTAATGGATTTCCAACACTCCGTTGGAACGGACAAGCTCGCCAAAGGCGCAGCTGAACATGAAGAGGGTTATACCCTCTGACACGTCTCACAGGTGCGTATATACGCACCGACCCACTTATACATGTTGGGCCACCAATACAAAGCGCTTAAAGCGCTGTAGTTCTTATCCCAAACTAAATGACCCCCGGTAGAGGCTTCATGTGCCTCAAAGAGGAATCTGTACCTTATTTCCTCATCATGAATAACAACCACCCGCGGAGTGTCCTCCGCGCTCGTTCTATAATATAGCAAACCGTCACAGTACCTGTAACGGTGTAAAAGAGCTTTAGATCGACTTGAAAGGGTTGGCTTAGACGAGCCAAGTCCCTTTTCACCCAACGCGCTGAATAGCGCCGTACACTGTGGGTCTTTCTCATACGCCTGGCGTATGAGATCCACCACAGACGAGGTGAAGAATGTCGCGTGAGCGAGTTCGTAATCGGGACGACACGACAACGCGTCTGCAAGCACGTTCTGCTTGCCAGGTTTATACTTAACCTCAAAGTTGTACTCCTCAAAGAAGGAGAGCCAACGGGCCATCCGTTGCGAGAGATGAGGCGACTTTGTCGCTGTCCGTAAGGACGCGTGGTCAGTATAAACTACGAACGGCTTAGATCCGAGTAGGTGAACCCTAAATTTGACAAGAGCATACTTCATTGCAAGTAGCTCCTTGTCATGAACGGGATAATTCCGTTCCGCAGATTTAAGCTGTCTCGACTCAAACGCAATCACGCGTTCCCTTCCTGCATCGTCTGCTTGTAGCAAAACACATCCGATTGCGAAATCGGAGGCGTCGCAGACGACACTAAATGGTTTCCCAGAATATGGGAGAGCAAGAACGGGAGCTTTCAACAAGCTCCCCTTTACCGATTCAAAATCTTTTTGGTGTTCAGTTTCCCAACACCAGTCAACATCCTTCTTAAGAAGGTCCTTCAATGGCTTCGCCATTTCAGCGTAGTTCTCGCTGTATTTGTGGAGATAATTGGCTAATCCAAGCCACTTCCGTAAATCTCGAAGATGTACAGGCGAAGGCAACTCCACAATGGCTTTCACCTTCGCGGGATCCGCCCGCACTCCATCCTTACCGATGAAGCATCCGAGGAAAGGAATTACCTCAGCACCAAAGATACATTTGGATGCGTTCGAATATAACTTATGCTCCCGCATATATTCGAGCACCGCTCGAAGGTGTATTAAGTGCGTCTGAACATCATACGAGTCGCCTTTCGCGCGACTATGAACGAATATATCGTCGAAATACGTCTGAGCGTACTTTCTATGAGGGAGGAAGAGTTGAGTCACCAAGCGATTAAAAGTCGCTGGTGCATTCCAAAGCCCTTGTGTCATAACAAGCCACTCCCACAGCATTCCACTAGGCGTGCTAACCGCTTTCAGCGGAATATCGGACGCTCGCATGAGCGCCTGATAATACCCGCCCACCAGATCTAAGGCACTGTACACAGTACAGCCCGCCATATTGTTCTGGAGGACATCCTTCCGAGGAATCGGAGTCTGCATGGGTACAGTCGCTGCATTCAGCTTGTTGTACGCATGCACAATGCGCCACTTTCCAAAAGTGGGAGATGAATGGGGAGACTTACTCTCCCGTAACATCCTTGCCTCTTCTTCCCCCTTGAAGAATGCGTCGCTGACGTTGCATTGCTCCTTGAGGAGAGGCCACTGCCTAGTGACGCAGTATTTGGTTCCAGGAACCAAATCAATTTCATGTCGGACTCCCCGATCCGGTGGTAACCCCATCGGTGGTTTGTCACTAATGACATCCCCAAATTCCTTTAGTAATGAATGGTAAGGGTCCTCAGGATCCGCGAGGATCTTGAGGCCGCTTCGGACATTCAATGCCTGTTTGGTTTGCACCAAAACTGACTCGTCCATCGTGGATGAGGAGTTCAACTCCTCTTTCGGACGTAATACGACAACCTCGTCGATTTCATCTGCTTTCAAAGCAGTTTCAAATTCGTTGAAGGACATCTCCAACTGCAACAGCTCGCCTACCCCAGGCAACCGTTCCAGGCTTAAGGGTTCCGTGACAACACCTGTCACTCTTTTAAGCATCCGATAGGATTGCTGACTACCGGCCTCGGGACTCATCCCGGGACCCAGATGGGGGGAGTAAATTGCCCCATCTATTGGAAGCGCATCGCGCCTATCCACAGAGGTCTCTACCTCTACCACCGGTGACTCGACGGTCTCACCTAATACGGAGTGGTCGGAATCATTTCCGACGTGCAAAAGAGACGAACTTCGGGTCTCTTCGCTTGGAAGCGCCTCGCGCTTAACCACAGGGGTCTCTACCCCTACCACTAGATTCGCAACTTGTTCGCCGAACACGGCGTGGTCGGAATCGTTCCGACCTGTAGAAGACACAAACTATGGGTCTCTTCTCTAGGAAGCGCCTCGCGCTTAACCTCAGAGTAATCCACCTCTACCACTGGCGACTCACCAGTCTCGCATATATCGGCGTGGGGATTAACCGCCGAATCCCCCTCGTCAAGGAACACTTCCTTGACCACATTGGGACTGATCATCTCAGACATCCCAATCTCTGGCATTTCAATCCAGTATCGCTTTTGCGATCGAGCAAAGGTGGGTTCATGACTCGCCAATGCTTCACCCGATCGCGGGTGCGTTGAGCCAATGGACTTAGACGTCCAGTCTATCCATGGCTCGTGGCATTCCAGCCACTTCATGCCCAGAATGAGGTCATACCTCGAGTACAAATCCAGGACTAGGCAACGTTCTAAGCTGTCTAAGTCTGCAAACTTCAGCTTAAGGTCAATCGAGACCTTGGGTACAGTAACCTGAACGCCCGTCGCAAGACGGACCGTGACAATGTCACGTGAACGTGCCTCTAGGGCCTCGGCATACAGCCGACTCTTCTCCACAGAATCCCGTCTGACAGAATTGTCAGACGCTCCAGAGTCTATCAAGACGCTCCAAGGCTTATCAAATCCTTTCATGTCCGCAATAACTACCAGCAAACCTGGCTGGTACACCAACTCGGTGCTAGAAAGCACCGTTTCCGTCGGTCTTTGTGCTCTAGTTCCCTACCCTGGGTCTTAACATCACTGAGGGATCCCCCAGTAGGGCTCCCCGCACCTAATGGGAGCTGTCGTTTCCCGACGGCTTGGGCAAGGGCTTTTTCGCAACCTTTGTCCCCTTAAAGCGAATATCTCGCTGGGGTTCCGCGGACATCTTTTCCGAAGATGTTCCGTGCTCCCACACAGGAAGCATCTCAGCGGCCCATGCCGCTGCAACATAGATAAGAGCTCCGCCTCGAAGCTCTGCGAAGAAGAGTCATGGTGACTCTTAGCGAAAGGTTTCTCCTCCGCTTCAACCTGACTTAGGTCCATGGGTTCGGGACCCACCCTAGAGGAACGAAAGTTCCTCTCGGCGTTGTTCGCCATCTTAAACGCCTCCCCCAGGGATTGGGGTGGTCATCGGAACAATTCCGAACGTGCTGGCGCTTCTTTCAGGCCTCCCATGAAGACGGGGATGGACATATCGTCCGAATACGCTTTCGCGTACATCCCTGCCAACAGGGTCTTCAGTTCTTGGACATATGTCTCCAAGTCCCTAGTGCCCTGACGGCACCTCAAAAACGCCAACTGATTCTGGATAACCAGATCAGGCGTGGCTTACATGTCCATAAGCTTTTGCTTAAGGACTTCCCAGGTTGGGAACACGCTCGTGACCGAATCCGGACACGTAAACGCCAATGTACGGGCTTTGCCTGTAAGATGGGTCAGTGCAAGTCCCACTTGCAAGTGATCAGTGGTCACATTCGCTGTGGCGAAGGCCGTTTCGACATCGCAGCCATACATAAAGGTTATCACCTTTTTCACCGGTGAATTCCTTTATCTTAAAGAATAATGGGGGACGCACCCCCGTGGAACGACCTCCACCTAAACTCGCCTCATGGGCGATGAGGGCATTGACCCTCGGCTTTACGGCCTCAAGGCCCTGCTCCACTAGGTGCTGCATGCCTTCGTCACCCAGTAAGGATAACAACCTGTTAAAGGCTTCCTGCTGGACGAGGGTTAACCTATCCCAATCGTCCTGATTCATCCCTTGCATAGGATGCCTTAGCCTACCAACACAGGTGTTGAATTGACTACAAGTGCTACCAGATGTAGCCGGGTGCGTACACGCACGGTGCGGCTAGCGCACAGAGGAAGACTTTCCTTTAAGCGGCGTTCGCCTCTATTTTATACGCCCTTATAAAAGGGCTTATTAAGAGAGAACTCTCTTACTCGGGGCAAAGATTCCCACTTTGGTTTACTATTAGATTTTGCTAATGCCTTAACACAAGGATCCCTTACTAAGTGGGTAGCTAAAGGGAGGACTCCCTTTACGCTACTTCACTCACTACACGCGCGACCGGTCGAGGTCGTGCGTCTGGTAGTCGGTTGAGTGAAATGTAAACTGAATGTATATTTAATATAATTAGCCTAAATTAATTTAAACTAATGTAAACTATATGTAATACTAAGTAGAACTTACTAAATTCGTACCTAGCTAAAATGTAGTGTACACCACCTGTGTACAAACACGTGGCTGGCTGCCACGCCACCACCAAGGGATCCTGCCCTGATTGGTTAAAATAACCAATGGTCCAAACCTTTCGGACCGGTCAATACTGACCCCAACCGTAGTGTACTCACGTACACCACCTACTAAATGTGACCCGAATGTAACCCTGTTACAGAATCTGCTTTTGTTGCCTATCTTCCGGCGTCGGAAGCACGCTGGTTGGTCGGGATTCTGGAATAAGTAGCGTAAGAAGGGCTCATCATATAACGAGCGTTGGAGCAGCATGCCCTTGGTTCTGCCACGCTATCTGCGCCACTTAATCAGACACGGTACATCTCTTATGCGCAAGTTTGGGATCGTTGGAAAAGTCATTTTGATAGTTCCAATAAGTTTCCGGGAACGAATAGATAGTCTCGAGTCGATTGTGTACGGGAGACGCAGTAATTACCACGTATACATGTTGCTTTTCTTTCATACATTCGTCGGACCAATCAGCGGGATGAAAAGTCCCAAAAAGGTAAAAGTAGGGGGTTTCAAAGTTAGATACAGAAGATATTGCAGATGATTTTGCAGAAAACCCGATTGTCCAACTGGAAGCGTTCTGCAAGTGGATAAATTTGAAGCCCCCAGTCCCCACTCCTGCCGATCGGAATTAAACAGCCAATCAGATAGCGCGTTCTCGTCACTCACCATTGACACAATCACACTCACCCAGACTCACTTTTCGTAACTAACGACCCGAAACGATGCCAAGGATTTCTGCACGCGTTAGTTTACTGCGCACGTTGGACCGCTACGCGAAATCACTTATTAGGCTCTCGGTCCTGGATTACGTTTTTGGTGAAAGTGAAGATGAAGACAGTTCAGAAACTAGATCTGATGCTGACAGCAGCGATACCACTGAAAGCGAATGGACAAGTGAGTACAACGACGAGATTTTGGAAGTGCTCTACTGGAAGGAGCATGTGAAAACAAACCGCTACCTCACAAGAAACTCCATTGCTCGGGCGCCAAATGTTTTCGATTCCACATAAATCAACTTGATGAACCTCGATTCAAACAAGAGTTTCGTATGTTGAAGGGAGCCCGTGTACAAATTGTATCGCTTATTCATGATAAACATGTGTTTCACAACAACTCAAGAAATCCCCAACGCCCGGTAAACGAGCAGTTGATGGTGCATCTGTTGGAATGCTCGCAAGGTTTTTCGTATCTCCAAAGGAACCGTTGAATTGTACACAAATAGATGTATAATGTCCATTTTATCTTTAGAGGTAAAATTGTCCTGGAGTGCACTATATTACTTGGTTTATTTGGATACACAGCTGCTAATGGTCTTCAAAAAGTGATGTCATATTCTGGCCAGGTGCGGACGAAAGAAAGCAAATAGCGCAACGGATTAAAGACGCGTCTGGATTCCCATATTGCACTGGATTTGTCGACGGAACGATTTTTTTTTGTTTTCCAGGATAAACCGGAAACGGATGGGAAGGACTACTACAGTCGCAAAGGACTGTATTGAGTGGCAGGCTTGGTTGTCTGCGATGACGCCAAACGCATCCGATACTTGTACACTCGATGACCGGGATGTTCTCATGACGCTCGTCTGATGCAAAATTGCGACCTTGTACAGAACAAGGACCGAATGTTCTCTGGACGGGAGTACCTGCTTGCAGATTCCGGATTTGTTCCTGATGTAACGGTAATTCCATGATTCAAGAAGCCAGCGCACGGGTCCCTCAATACCGAACAAAAAATATTTAACAAACAGCTAAGCAGCTTCCGAGTATGCAATGAGCATTGCATTGGACTGTTGAAGGGCCGTTTTCAAAGCTTAAAAGGCCTCCGGATACGCCTCCAGGATGAGGAAGATGCGCAGCGACATTTCTTGGATTAGATCATGTGCAGTGTTGCATAACCTCCTTCTGAGCGAAGATTTTGACTGGGTTGACATCGACGTGGATGAAGATGGCGACGAACAGGTTGAGGAGTACCAGGCTGGAAGCGTTAGAGATAAACAGGGAAAACGTAAAAGACTATGGATTATGGTTTGACCTCGTAGTCTTTATTTGAATTGTTCATTTACCATCTGACGAATTTCTTCGTTCGTATAAATGTCTAGTTCTTTGAGCTCTTTGATAAATTTGGTTTTAGCGGCAGCCTGCTTGATAGCAATCTATTTCTTTTTTAACTCGCATCCAAGTTCGCTTGTTCGTTTTCTTGACCTGATTGATTCAACCATCATTTTTTTAAGACTTACCTTCGCGTTTTTTGGACCGCGCTTCAACTTAAGGGCCTCTTTTTTCGTTTTTTTTCTCGTTTTTTCAATTTCACACGGTGTGCTGCAGGAAGATTAAGTCATTAATCCTATTTGCTTTGTACTTAATAAAATTCTCAACACGTACTGAAGCTGGCATACATACTCTTCAGCTTGGTCACTTTCAATGTGGTCACCGAACTCATCGTCATCTTGAACCACACGCTTTTTCCCCAACAGATCGGGAATTGCTGCATCTACAGTTCCTGACGTTTCGAGCGGGTTGTTACATGCCCTGGCTGACATTATCGGGTGCAGAACATCCCAATATTTGCAAATTTTGGTAAGGGCAACTGAAACAAGTTCATTAGATGTCGCTCATAATTTTGCTGTAGACTCAAATGAAAAGAAATCTAGCCTTGGACTGTGTTCGTTCCATCTTTGAAATCCTTCTCCTACAACCCAGAACCCGTTTGTTGCTTCCAATCCGACGCTTTTGCGTAGCTCTCCTGCAATTCTTGTAACTTCGTCTTAACCCCTACAGGTCAAGCAGTTAGGTACTGATAATTGAAAGCTATAAAATAATGCGTTACTTACCTTTGTTGTCGCGGTGGTTGATTCCTTCATTCTTACAAACCAACGATTTCGCCAGAAAGCGTTTCCTTTGATATGCCTTTCTGCGTGTCGCCTCTACACCTGCCATAATTGCCCGTTGCGCTCAGCCAATCCAGAAGAACTTGGATACTAGATCTGACAGGAACAACAGCGTCTTTTCCCCAAGAAATGGGCTTCTTTCTTCCGGCACCTGTTGACTGTATTGCATACCATTAGCAAGGACAGCAGTGAGCAAAGCAAAAACTTTCTTCCTGACCCACCGGCTTCTTTGGCGTTCCCGCCGGAACTGAAACGTAGATCGGGGTCGAGGGGATCTGGTGCTGGGGTAAAGCGATCTGGAGGTCGGATGGCGGAGGGATGTGATACTGAGAGGAGGGAATTATCGGGTACGGGTATCCCGCGATGTTGTAAGGCGCCAAGGGTGGAGTTGACTAAGGAGGAGATATTGAGTACAAAGGCGGCGGACGCGTTTGGTTCTGCAAGTGAAGAGAGTGAAGGGAGACTGTTAACAGACATCAGAGTGCAAGTTGAGATTTTTCTGCTAGGCTAACCTGCGTTCACGACGCAGCAGCCGCGGACGGAGTTGGTGGTAAGTTGCCGGGTTTAACAGCCATGGGGACTCATTGTTGTGTTTTGCTTTCTGCAAAATCTTATGCAAGACCGAGGCATTCAGTAAATTCTTCTTTCTGAAATTTTTTCAGATCGCTCTGATTGGCCGGATTTTTCTGCAAAATCATCTGCAAAATCTTCTGAGCTAACTTTGAAACCCCCGAGTATATCCTTTTTGGTTCTTTACCCTAGTCTCTGACTCACTTGCTTCTGGTTAGTCTTTCTCTGGCTGCCGTTTAGAGCGTGCAAGAGACGAACAAAGCTTGATCAAGTAAAGCAGGTACAGCAAACCTGATGGTGTTTTTACTTCGAACCGCTTTTGACACCTGAGCTTTATTCAGGCTGCGTCCGATAACATACTGGAGGTATCACACGATGTTGACACGTTGCTTAGGCAAGTATCCATCGAAAAGAAGTGAAGAGACCCATAATTACATGACAGTAAGGCATTTACTTATGGGTCTGTTCACTTCGTTTCGATGGATACTTGCATAATGCTGATAATTTCAATACTATAGCTACTAAAGATGACGCTTCAGTATCTTCCCAGCTACAATTTCCCTTTGATAACATTGTCGACAAAACGCGTACGACGCTCAGCATGGAGCTCGGCAGCGAGCGCTGATCTCGCGTTTGGCTTTGGCGCACTCGGATAAGAGAACCAGAGCGTAGCAAGATAGAAAGCTACAACACGTCTGCTCCGCGGCGATTGTGCCGCTCACTGAGCCATCATTTTGGCAACTACCGTTGCCGATATTTGTTTATTGTGATTGTCCTTTTTCCTTCCTCTTCATTGTTTCAGTGTAGTTACTCGGTCCATTTCCTTTAACACATTCACTACTCCATTCTCTTTATCTTTATCCTTGTATTTTTCTTCGTGAATTCCTCTGTTTTTTTTTCTGATTCCCTGCGT
The DNA here is from genome assembly GCA_026184515.1 of Peronosclerospora sorghi. Classification (NCBI taxonomy): domain Eukaryota; phylum Oomycota; class Peronosporomycetes; order Peronosporales; family Peronosporaceae; genus Peronosclerospora; species Peronosclerospora sorghi. The sequence goes on from CM047583.1 coordinate 16,382,708, forward strand.
AATATCGCGTTCCATGTCACAAATCCCGCTCTAATTTGTCGTGAGAGCTCAGCACACGAATATAAACTGTGTGCTGCGGTCAATTTTGTTTTGAAAGGAAAGATTGCCTTCAGCAAATCACGGTTCTCATCAAGAAGAGAGAAAAGATTTTCCTTCGAGCCGAAGTCAGCATTGAGGGAAGAAAACATCTTGCGAAGTTTAGTTTGACCCTTATAAGGCTCTAGAAGCCGCTTCTCGTGCTTCTCGTGCTTCTCGACATCAACGGCACCTACACTTCCACGGCCACCTATTCTTCTTGATAGTCGCGTATTCATCGGTGCTTGAATGCAAAATGCTCAAGCCGAACCGACCGCGAGCAGCGTACCGCGTACTTAGTACGATGGCTCGATTACACCCAAGATTTTGACTCTTGGGACCCCTCAAGGTATGCACCAGATATTTTGAAAGAGTAAAGTTCAGAATTAGTGCCCTCAGTAGCACTACGGGTATATGTGTTGACCACGTGAATTCCCACGTGCCACGCGGTCAGGTACTGCGCATCCCCTCTCCGGTGTAACGACTGCTTCGTTTAAACAACGGGGGAATTTAAATGTGTGGGAACCCCGCATGGAATTCTGCTTCGTCAAAGGCGCATTTCACCTTGCATTGTGGAGCGTTTGCGCAAGTAATTCTTGAGTTTTCTTGGTGTTGACAACAAAAGCATTAAACGATTATCATTTTGCCGTGATGGCTTTCGTCCGACGAATTAGCGACCCTGGAATATAGCAACGTCTATGATCGGAAGTTGGGCCTATTTGACGATCGAGGAGTTCTTACCAATGTTACAATACATCGACATCGAACACTTTATGCATATATAGTCGGGCTTGTTATTACCGCCGGAGAGCCCAAATAACCCACATTGCGCGGAGCTCGCGGTTTCTCATACTAGCTGTACTAAACATTGGCACAGAGTGCATACTCAGACTCCGCGTATAGCAGATCCTTTAATACTCTGCTTGTTAAGTTCTTCCTTTTAGGACTCGGTATCATATTGCGATACTACACTCGAAGCTCTATGTTATAATCGTCCTATAGGATTTAGTCAATCTGCTTGCGAGCATATCATAATGTGCCTTAGCACCATCTGTACCAGTGATCACACTGTTCCCTATCTCGACGATTAAAGATGTTTCTTCAGCATCTGTATAAGCAACTGAGATTTCAGATCGTGTCTTAAAGTAGATTCCTGAAGCGATTTTAACTTTGACTCGGCAGCTCCCTTTGGTTGCCGCCGATTTTGACGCTCATTCTGACAAAACAGATAGAGCGTTATGTTGTACTAGGGGATGGTACCCGTAGTTCCGACGAACTGTTTCATTGAAATTTCATTGAAACTACAATATATCTACATTTACTTTGAAACAAAGGAAAGGTGTTTTTACAGCCATCGACTGCGCGTGCAATCTAGGATATTGACTGTTCCCATCGTTGCGGGATTTTCAATTATGTCCGATTTATAGTATAGTTCGAATTCGATAGATAGATTACCATTGATGAGAATTGTATTAAGCGTAATGAGGCAACTTCGCCCTTTTAGGTAGACTAACACCTTGTAATAATATACTGCTGTGTACCTATGTCACCTGTTCGAGCAGCCATGAGCAGCTGCGGCACCTTAACGCTCTCGGCCAGCTTGTCGACGGCGCCATCACCTTTTAGTATGTTCTCAACAACCTATGTAGGGTGAAAAGACACATGACCGAGCACGAATGGATCGTCTTGTGCACATTGCCTTGCGCACACCCCATGAACCCCAGAACATGCCGTAACTGATCAGACGTTCGAAACCTACCTCGGTCCTAAGGTAATTGATGGCGTCCTGAATGCGCGGGCCAAACTTTTCAGCAAACGTGTACTTCTTAAACCAATCAGTAATGCCGTCCATACTCTCGATATAGTCACCACACGTAAGTTCTACGACGACCACCGCGTAACCGAGCTTACCCAGTGTGTCAGCATCGACCTTGGTGCGGCCACTATCCAGACCGAAAACGTCCGGGTATGCGATGAGCCCGGCCGAGAAGGAGTGAATGAGCACATGGGAGGCATCCTAGTTCGTATGCAAAAACTCGACGTTAACGCGGCATTGCACTGCAATCTCACGCTGCACATGGTTTAGCTCCGACCGTTCGGCTGGACGGGCACACGATGCCGACCGTAGGCAGCTCGCTGGATGGTTTTATAATTATTCAAAGACGCTTATGGGAGGAATCGAAGTGTCGAGAGCTTCGTGAGACTGTCCTACCTGTCCGTTGTTGGGATAAGTGACTTGCATACGGCGCAGCTGCTAACTCGGCGCTAGGGTCATGAATCGAGCTGTTACCAGTAATATCAAAGCCATTTGGTCCTGTTCCCGAGACTGTGCTTAAAATCCTTGTATCAAGTTCACGCACAGTGCCTCTTACTGCACCAGTACGCGGTGATGCCACACGCCCACCATTATCAACTTCTTCACCGTCTCCAGATCCAGTTCCTGCCCATTTCCATTTTTCTTGGCCTTCAGCGTGAGAATCGTGCGTCCGATTTTCACGTGCATTGCTTGTTCCAATAAAATTCAAGTGGTTTACTTAGAAACAACATGGTGCCATTCGAGCTTGAAGTATCAAACAAAACGAGGTGGTTCTAAAGCACGAATCACAGTAGAAAACGTTAGAAAAAACAGCGCTCCCTCTCCAGCTAAAGTGTAAAAAACGTAAATCTTGGTACATCATGTTGGCGTGCATCTGAGAGACTGTCGGCTAAAGAAGTGTCATGTTGTTAGTAGTCGAGCGCCCCATTGTTAGGTACTGCTGATTCCGCGGCATGCTACACGAATACACCACAAACAACGCTGTCAGCGCCTTTCACGATAGAATGAAAATCTTTTCTTACGTAGAACGCATTTGTAGCCCTGCCACGTGGCAATTTCACCGCCTGCAAAATGTCGGTATGTAAATCTGCTATTTCTAACCAATGATAAAGTCGAATAGTTTTTTATACTTAAATGTAAAAGCGCTATTTGTAACCAATTAAAAGAAATGATAGTACAGTTCGACTTCGCTTAGGTACGGTATCGCGTACTTAATTGAATTTTATACTTAGATGAAGATATTCGATTAGGTACGGGATCATCGATGCGGACATGACTTCTGTTATTATATAGATCAGTTTGGTAGATTCCGTGACCAAGAAGTGTCACTTTGATTGGTCAGTAATACTATCCTTGCAAACAGGGTGATTAAAAATGGAACTCCATTACGTCAGAGCAACTCATATTTAAGTTGAAATGTCATTATTTTAATTTGGACATTTAGCTTGTTCCAAAAAGGGAACTTTTAGATTATAAGTTCTTATAATCCATTGGTAATTTGATTTGGTTCACTTAACCGAATCCAGAAGGCCAAATTTCAAAATAAATCAGCGATCTTACTACACATTTGTTTATTAGATTTAGTTATACTTGTGAATCTAAACCATTCATAATATATTAAAAGCTCTATCTTCCGCCTACCACATAAATGATTATTTTTGTGTTGGACCAAATTGGGATATAGGTATAATTAATTTTAATATATCTATTAGAAACAAACTTACATGTATTGCGCGATTCCTCACGAAATTAGGTGTAATCCAGCAACAGAGTATCTAATACACATTGCAAGCCATAATTGTTTGATCTGCTCTCAGGGAAAATAGTCAGCGAGCAACCAGGCAAAAGAAGATAAGGATGAGCATCTACCAACCGGCAGTATTGGTAGTGTAGTGTATTCTGATTTGAAGGAGCCAATTGCGCAGATGCGTCGAATGGAAAATCGCTACACGATTATTTTTTCGTGAATCGTAAAAGCAAAGAAGTGCGTGTTTTCTTGTAAAGATTAAGGATTTGCTGTCAAAAAGTTTTAACATTTTTAGGTATATTTCAAAAGGCGTTTAATTGTAAGTAACACTTTTACGTACGGACAGTGAAAACAATACAAGAATCTCGATCGTTTTACATGAATAATTGGATTGGGGGTCAGCCAGAAACCCAGCTAGCAACAGGAAAGCAGAAATTATGCATCGAGAGGCTATGAATATGGCAGTATATTAATCTAAGCCTGTATTCAGGGGGATATCACCGATGGAGATTTTAAAGAATAAGAAATTAAATCTTGGAGAGATTGTGGCACTTGGGTCATATATCTCAACCATAGAAAGAATTCGTTAGCACATACGACGCAGTGCTGATTATTGGAAAAAAAAGTTAAGAAGTCAAAAGCTTAAAGGATATCTGAAGAGAAATAGGAACGCATCACGTAAACATGAAAATTCTGGATTATACACAAAATCAGTAGTTACGTAAGTTGTGTTTTAATAAATACTTCAGAATAAGCAGTGGAAGGTAAGCAGGATACCAAGATAAGAAAAAGGGAAGCGAACTATGAGCAAGAAACCAGCACGGGGCAAAATTATCGGTTACTTCTGGTCGATCTGATTTACCACGCCATTCTTTGCGAGGCCTTGACTCACAGTTGCGGTAAGACAAAGCTCAATTTTTGGGCCATAAAATTTTTGGTTCAATCGCATCGCTGCGGGAAATGTCAATGAATGGCATTTCTCTTAACGCTTTGGACCTTAAAAGGTCCAATGAACATGAGCATCAACTTCTGTGTACGAAGTTGCCGATTGCATTTGAAGGCAAATTAGCAGTTGTACTTTACCTTTTCTGAACGAATATAGGATATATTTGGTCCATTTCGCTCAGCGTACTGCTTCTGATTACGTAAAGCAGAAAGAAGTGCGTGCTTATTATAGCGTAAATGTTGTATAATACGAAGTCATCTACTGATTTACTAGCCGTAGATGTCATCTGGCACTTTCACAGTGTAGCCGGTGCGTAAACGCACGGTACGGCTAGCGCACAGAGGAAGACTTTCCGTAAGCGGCGAAACGCCGCTACTTAGCCGATACGCCCTAATAAAAGGGCTCAGCGTGAGATTACTCTCTCGCTCGGGGACAAGATTTCCCCAGTTCCCTGTTAGCGTATGCTAACGCTTAAGCTTAACGCTTTCCCTCAGTAGGGAGTAGCTAGGGGAGGTACTCCCCTGCTACAACACTCACATCACGCTTGACCCTTGCGATCGAGCGTCTAGCTGTACTTTAGAGTGAAATGGAAACTGATTTATATTTAATATGTAATTAGCCTAAATTAATAAACTAATGTAAATTATATGTAATACTAGGTAGAACTTACTTAATTCGTACCTAGCCGAAATGTAATGTACACCATCTGTGTACCAACACGTGACAGGCTGCTACGCCTTCACCAAGGGTTCCCGCCTTGATTGGTTAAAACAACCAATAGGTCCGAACCTTTCGGACTGGTCAATACTTGACCTCAACCGTTGTGTATTTACGTACGCCAACGTAACCAAATGTAACCCTGTTACACACAGCACATGAATATTCAATGTTTACAGCTTCACGCAACCCGACGCCAAGTCGACTGTTCCGACAAATTAGGCAAGTAGAACACCAGCAGCTTAATCAATGATATGGTCGTCCGTTGCTTCCACGGTGAGAATACACACATGTCCTACTCGACAGAAGTGTTTTCAATTAAACTTTCACTTTCTATAACCGTTCCGGTCGATAATACGGTAGTTTTTGCTCCATAAGGGCTCGTGCTACTGTGGTGAAGTGCAGATGAAAAATTTTGACCAGCATGTACAGTGTACCAGTCAAAAAGTTGGAGCGATTGGGTTTGCTGAAAGGGGGGGGGTATTTTGGGCCAATCGTGTGTCTAGAGTGTTTGGTACGCATATTTAAGGTGAGGCACACGGTTTTGCATGTAGTTTACATATTGGATTTTTATTGGATATTAAATAGGGGCGTGACTGGGTACACCCCCCCTTTGCTGCGTACACACACACCCCTCGCCCCGCCCTAGTCCCCCGGCCCCCACCCCTCCTTCGCCCCGGCTACTCGCAGATCGCCCAAACCCCCTCACGTCGGACGTCGGCAACATGCTGGAGCCCCCGCCCGAAGCAGTCCACGCGTCGTTGGAGGAGGCTGAGGCCACTCTCATCGAGCACGTTCGCTCGCAGGGCTTCGCTGTCACGCGCACGCGTACGAAGAAGAGAAAAACAGGCGTGACGCGCAAAGTTTGGTTTGGCTGCGCGCACGGTGGAGCGTACAAGAACCGGCGAGACTAGCTGACGGAGGAAACTCGGAAACGCAAGACGTTCACCAGGGCTTCAGGCTGTCCGTTCGTGGTGGTTGTTCAACGCGTAGGGAACGGCGAAAATGGCGATAATGACGCTGCCGTGGCGCCTGCGTACAACTGGACGACGACGGTTGAGGTCGCGGGGCATAACCATGGCGAGGCCGAAGTGCTCTCCGTTTACCCATCGTTGCGAGGGATCGACAACAACCAGAAGAGGACCATCCGAACCATGTCAAAGGCGGGCGCTGCGCCGAAGGTGATCCTGTCCACCCTCCGTCAGCAGGATCCCGCGTGTACGCTTATTCCAAAGAATGTGTACAATGAGAAGGCGGCCATGCGCAATGAGGAGCTGAACGAGCGTACGCCGTTGGAGATGTTACTGGATGACCTCCGGGAAAACAACGTGCTTCATGCGCACGAACGCGACGGGGATGGGCGCATCACGCGTCTCTTCTTCGCCCCTCCGAAGTCGGTACAAATGGCAAAGAAAAACCCAGATGTTGTTTTGATGGACAGTACTTACAAAACGAACCGGTATGTGCAGACAGATGCGAATTGATGTGGGGACAGAAGGCATAATCTCACACTATTGTGTGGCTATTGCAGATTCAAGCTTCCGCTTCTGCATGTGGTTGTCCAAGAGTGCACGAATCAGACGTTTTAGGCGGCATTTTGCTTCCTAAAACGTGAGACGGAAGATGACTACCTCTGGGCCCTGGGGCACATCGTCTCTGTGTTTCACGGACATCAACTGCCGCGCGTGAGTCGTGACGGATCGCGAACTGGCCTTGATGTCGGCGATTCTTGTCAGGCTGCCAAACGCCGAACATTCTCTGTGTGTGGCACATCCACAAGAACGTGCTGGCAAAGTGCCGTAAGCACTTTCGATCGATGGAAGCCTGGGTCAACTTCGACAAGGATTGGCGCAACGTTGTACTGTCATCGGACGAGGCGATGTTCGAAAGAGAATGGGCAGCGCTACGCCAGAACCACGATGTTCAAGCCTGCGAGTACGTGTCGAACACATGGATACCGCACAAAGAACGCTTTGTCCACGCCTGGACAAACCGCATCTGCCATCTCGAAAACTTGGTCACATCACGCGTCGAAGGGAAGCACAGCGCCGTCAAGACTTGTATTACCGCGTCCACGGGTGATTTGACGGACGTGTATCGACGTTTGATGCTGGCGGATGAAGAAGAAATTAAAAAAAATACCTTTTTGGTTCCTGAAACCAATTCAGCTTCAGTTTCAGGCAAATCAAATCGATGGACCATCAGGAGGCGATCATCCGACGTCAGATTTCGCACAACCGCGCGAACACTCTCCTCCAACAGTAGGGCGCCATCTGGGCGGAAGTCCGACGCAAAGTCTCCCACTACGCCCTGAATCTTGTTCACGAGCAGTTGCGCAAGGCGCAGCATTTTGGAGACGTCGCTGCGCAGTGTACCAACGCATTCACTAGGACAATGGGTCTTCCTTGTGCGCACCGCATTCGCGACATGCTAGCGACCACCGGGCACCTCATGATGGAGGATTTCTCCGACCATTGGTGGATTACCCGCAGGCGCGTCCATGAGCCAGCGCACACACACTCCGGCGATGCTGTGCAACGCGTCTCGCAGATGGAGCAGGCCCTCAAGTGCATCCAAGTGGGCCATGTGCATCTGCCGCCACACCAACAGAACATTCTCGAGGATCAGCTGTGTGTCCTGTCTCAGGGCGATTCTATAGTCCCCGTGCAGGATCCAGACATAATCCGCGGCCGCGGTCGCCCCAGGGGCTCTCGTGGACGCCGCCGCGGTGCCAATTCCACGCGCAGGGATCCATAGGAGTTTGAAATTGTTGATCAGCAAGATAAATAGGCGCCAATTGAACCAGTTCTGATAACCCAACATGAGATTACGGCGGTGAAGGTGGCGGGTAATGGGTTTGGGGGTGATTTATGTGCGTCGGGTGAGGGGTGGGGGGACGGGGGACTAGGGCGGGGGGGGGGGGGGGGGGGTACGCAGCAAGGGGGGGGATGTACCCAGTCACGACCTTAAATAGGGTCAGCCTGCAGTCACACCCCCTTCTCTTTTTATGCCCAAATGCGGCAAATATGGATAAGTTTTGGGCTTCAAAAATCAGCCTTTAAATTATGCTAGCTTTAGAGGCTAATCCAAACGCACTCACTGTTTTGCGTGAGAGTGTCAGCAGTTCTAGTGGAGTACTTGAGGCGGCAGACGAGGCGCGTCTATTTGTTGTTGTTAAAATAGCACAAAAAAGGTTGCAAACACTTAACGCGATCAATACGCACCACCTGGCCAAGTTTCAGTGTGGGAGGATCAGCGGAAGGTGTCGAATGGTGTGCGTAGCGTCGTAGCCCTTGCAAAGATTCAGTCTGGCACTGTACTTTATAATGCAAAACGGAAAGTGAAATATATTATGTATAGTTACTTAAGTCGCTATCCATTCCTTACTGCAACTTTAAACTGTAACTGCTTTTTGTATGAAAAAATGTATGGCTTACCTGCAACAGCCAATGGGCTTCCTCTATACGGAAGAGTGCAAACTCCAAAATGGGTACACACTCTTCCAATACTCCTCCTGGAAGACAGGAGGCTGTATCTCCATCACTGTAAGCCCAGCGCCGCACGCAACACTTGGATCCGCTGCGCTCCTAAGTCCTTTGTCAGCAAGTCAGCTAGCATATCCTCACTTGGCACGTGGTTGGCCACAACAATGCCCTTCTTTGTATAATCCTTGAGAAATTTTAGCTTGACATCGACATGATTGGAACTTGATACACTTGCCTCATCCTCCAGCTGCTGTATCGCGGCTTGGTTATCCATCTTGAACATCATAGGCGTCTTTGCGTGCATCCCAATTTCAGCTACCAGTTGTCGCAAACCCAATACTTCTTTGTCGGCAATCGCCGCCGCAACAAATTCTGCTTCCGCAGTCGAAAGCGCAACTGCAGTCTGCTTCCTGCAGGCCCAGCTTACGAGAATCCCATTAATAAAAACAACCATAGCTGAAACGCTCTTCCGATCGGTCTTGTCAGCAGCGAAATCTGCATCGCTGTAGGCCATGATCCGGAGTGGCATGGGAAAATCTTCATCGTCCTTTAGCACCAGCTTTAAATCCATGTTGCCCTTGAGGTATTTCAAAATGCGCTTCACAATCTTGTAGTCACCCAGCGTGGGTGCATGGGTCTTACGCGTGTCTCGGTGCACGGCGAACGAAATGTCAGGACGCGTGCACCGAGCAACACATAGCAAACTGCCCACAAGCGACTGGAACTGCTTCACACTCGGAAAATTCTCCTTTGGATGCAACAATAATAATTCTTGAAACTCCTTCACATTATCCAGCGCCAGCACCGGAGTTAGGGCTGGGTTCATCTTCTCTAGCTTTTTTGTCTAGAGGATTTCTTTAATCGTTCCTTCCTGATCCAATACGTATCCAGTCTTTGGATCGCCTTGAATCCGTATCCCCAGGAGCTTCGTAACGCTTCCCAAATCTTTCAACTCCAATACATTTATATCTTCAAAAAATTCCATCAGAATCCCCTCACTGGTTCCAGTAACCAGGAGGTCATCCACATATGCGCCGACCACCACCGTTTCGGCGTCCTTGTGCTTTACAAAAATGCACGTATCGGTCACGCACTGCGTGAAACCAAATTTCTTCAATGTCTCGCATAAGCACTGGTGCCATAGGCGCCCAGCCTGCTTCAAACCATAAAGGTTTCTTCTCAGCTTCAATGCAAGCTCCCTTTGAGAATCGACACCAAAATTTCGCAAAGTATCCATCGAGATTTCCATGCCTTGCGGCACCTGAGGGAAGGACGAGGTAATGGGTGGAACAAGATCGTTATATGTTCAATAGAGCGTGGAAGGAGCTCATCACCGCACGGGAGAGTGTACTATGAAGCGATATGAGGTAACTTCCCTTTCCCCGATTCTTTTAGTGCCTTTGGATGGCGGTGACACACAAAAATCTGTCACCTCTGCCCGGATGTTCGATAACCCGACTAGTTTTTTGTGGTGTGACCGAAAGTACCATTGGCGCAATTGGTTTGGCCACCGTCAAGATACGGATATCCACATCTTCTTCAGACTTGGATTTGGGGTAGGCACTAGGCACATCGCCGTGGCGTGCCGCTACCCCCCACACTTGCGCCAAAACCAGAATCAACTTTACGTTGTTTAATTCCATAACAGTGGAAAATGTAAAAAAAATAATCGTCCCCGAAAACTTGCTTGTCGACCGTGGCGACCAACCTCGCCTTGTACCTCTCTACCGACCCATTTGCACAGACTTTCGTCTTATATACCCATTTGGTCGGGAGAGGTACCTTGCCCTCAGGGCGGCGAACAACATCCCAGGTTTCCAAATCCTGGAGGGCCTTAAGATCCTCCATTTCCTCCTGTCTCCACATGCTTGATTGTGGGCCACCGTGCCTCACGGTAATTCTTCGGATCCTGCAGTATCATCGAGCCACCTGTTGGCTCACAACCGGGGTCACATACTGCATACGCACATAAAGCGCCTTCCACATTTTCATTTATTCCAGTAATTTTTTCGGGAATTTCCACACTTGGTGTCACCCTCTTGGACCTTGAATCTTCATATTATTGGCCCTTCAATGTCTTCTTTGTCTTCCTTCGGGTCTTTCTCGTGCCCTGCACTGGTTTCTCGGCGCGCCTCGGCTCGTCTGCAGCCTCCGGTATTCCTTGACTTCCGCGCCCTTTATTTTGTGTATTCGAACCAGCATTTATTGAACGCGACTCGTCCATTTCCTCGCGTTCTTGGCTGCGTTCACCTACCAACATCTTGGTTATTTTCTCACTTGTTTCTGCACTGAGTGTCTCGATCGCGGTGACGTGCCGCGTCACCACGACCACCCTGTCCTTCATCAGCAGCACCTTGAAACCCTTGGTTTCATCACTCTTGCCCAGACTTAGGGCGCGCTCGGCATGTTTTGCCAGCGCCTTCTTCTTCGGGTCCCGCTAAACCATGCACGGGGACCAGAAAACCACGATATCATTTACTGCCGGCATCTTGCCGGTCATTACTTCCAATGGCGAAATTCGCCCAACGTTTGATCTTGTCGGAGTACGGTTGAGTATGTACGCAGCATACTCAGCCGCCTCCGACCAATACGTGAGGGGTACGCCTGACCCAAAATCATGCACCGGACCATATTGAAAATGGTCCGGTTCATCCGCATCGCCTTCCCGTTTGAGGCCGGATTCCATGGCTCCGTTTTTTGGCGGCGGATACCGGTCTGCTTACAAAACAGATCCACGTTTCGGTACTCTCCGCCGCCATCCGTCCGCAGCACGTGTACCCTGCACGAAAATTCATTTTCAAACCAAGCCAGGAAGTTTCCAAACATCTTCTCCGCTAAATCCTTGGTGCGTGCTGAAAAAACTATGACGTAAATCGAATGATGATCCACGAATACAACCAAGTATCGGTTGCCACGTCTGTCGCGGGGAGTGATCGGATCTTTGAGGTCACTGCAGATCACTCCTCCAATGCGGTCAATTGGTGCATTTCCACCCGAATCTGTCTTCGGTTGCGCCCTTCTGGTAGCCTTCCCTTCGGCGCACGTAAGGCAATTCGGCCTATTCGTGTCCGTTAAGGCAATACCAGACCTCGGTTCCCTGGCCAACCTACAATGGTATCGTAGGCCAGGTGACCCAGACGCATATGAAAATGGTGTAGGCTGCCAGTGTGGACTTCCTTACTGACATCTTCCGACACACTGTTGACAACCATGTCGCCGAAATTTTTCCGAAAAACTTTGCGCCTTTTCGGCCTTCAACTTAGCCACGAAGACAGAACCATACGTCATCACGTTGAACAAATTTTCACCTTTTATCATGAGGCGCATCTTGATGCCATCATCAACCATGGTGCAACCCTTTTCGCGCAACCTACCAAGCGAGATCAGGTTTCGGGCTAGTTGCGGATCTAAGTGTACTTCGGTCAAGACAACGAACGTTTAACTTTTGTCGCACGTCCGCAACGTAAGCCGCCCGACCTTGGTTGCCTGAAGTGTGCCACCATCCGGCAAGGCAAAATTATCATCGGGACTGCAATCCCTAGCGTCTTCCAACAAACTGGCGTTCGACACCAAGTGTCTACTAGCCCCACTATCGATAATCCAGATATCTTCATTTGCGCTTCCATTTCCGCAAGCATTTAAAATACCATCCATGGTCGAAAGCACGAAACGCTTTGACAATCCTTCATTTCCACCACGGCTCTGCCTTTGGGTGCGTTCACCTCCACTTTTTCGGCGCTTTTCGGGGCAATACCTCTGTATGTGCCCCTCGCCACCACAGCCGTAGCACACGCGCCGCCCCTGAACAGATGTTGCTGCATGCACGTGCAACTTAGGGACGGGCTTCGACTTTACCATGCCGTCTTCGAGCTCCTGCGCCCATGCGGTTAACTCTTGCGCATGGCTTAGTTAATTCCCCCTTCTCGGGTCATACCTAGCCATCAACATTATCTTGAGTCGCGGCGCGGCATACTTGACGATATTTTGAACTATTAACTTTTCACTCGACCCGCTTTCGCGAGCCAGAGCTACTAGGTATAAATACTGCTCCGTCCAGCTGCGTTGTGGATCCTTTTCACTTGCAAATCTCGCAGCGGCTTGGTGGTGGGATATCCTTGTCCTAAATCCCAACCACATTTGATCCATGACGTGGATCAACGTCGGCCGCACCCGCCACCACCACGCAACATTTGTGCGGTAATATTCGGCGGAGGTTCCCTCCAAATGCTCGCCGAACTTGGTTACCTTCAATCGTTCACTCCACTGGAAGCCAGAGGTCATCTCTGCGATCTCAATGGCTTCCATGAACAGGTACGCCCACTGGCGATACCCTGCACCGAGACCGGGATATGACTCGCGTCCCGAAAACTTGTCGATGCTTATTTTCGGTATCTTGTACCCGGCGTACTGCACGGGTACACTTGGCTGCGCTGCGGGCGCTTCGTCACCGTCTGCACCTTGCGCCGCAGCGGGCGCCCCACGTGGTGCATTATGCGCTCTCGGGCGTGGCTTCGCGCCAGCTTCCACCCCTTCGTCCTTGGCCAGATCATCCAGTTCCATCTGCTGGCCGAACGGACGGTAATTTCTCAAACTCTCACGAAAGTTACTTTCCGGTATACGCACCGGCGCTTCTCTTTTGCGCTCGGGCGACCTCCTCGCTGGTGGGGGCCTAGCTTGCCCTGAATCAGGATCATTCGCAGCTCTTGCCGCTTCACGCCAATTGTTCAATAGCTCTCGGAATTGCTCCGGAGAGGGCATATCATCGTCATCAAAATCAATCATCTCAAACTTATTTAAAAACTTCAATCACGTCCGGTACTAGCTTCCCCTTCAACAGAGGGCTTTCCACAAGTTCCACGGAACGTAACAATAAGCAAAAACGTAATGCAAAGTGCTCCAAACGACCAAGAAAACTCCACTGGGTTACTTGACGCAAATTGGGCTCATAACCTGTTAAAATAGCACAAAAACGGTTGCAAACACTTAACGCAATCAATACTCACCACCTGGCCAAGTTTCAGTGTGGGAGGATCAGCGGAAGGTGTCGAATGGTGTGCGTAGCGTCGTAGCCCTTGCAAAGATTCAGTCTGGCACTGTACTTTATAATGCAAAACGGAAAGTGAAATATATTATGTATAGTTACTTAAGTCGCTATCCAGTCCTTACTGCAACTTTAAACTGTAACTGCTTTTTGTATGAAAAAATGTATGGCTTACCTGCAACAGCCAATGGGCTTCCACTATACGGAAGAGTGCAAACTCCAAAATGAATACACACTCTTCCAACAGTTGTACCCGATAGCGACTTTCTGGGCGAGTGCAACCCCAAAGGGCTGCCAATTACGTGTCCGAAGAGGAGGCTAAGTGTTAGAAGCGCGCGCATTTCATGCAGCGGCTCGCGTCGCCATATTTGACTTTTAGCGACTTAACAGTGAAAGGTGATGTATTGTACATAACTTTAGGTTAAGTACAAAACTTTGTGTATTTGCATATTATTAGTTTAGGTATAAACTTAACACTACTAAGCTAAACGGCAGCAAGTGAAAGACTAACCAGCAGCAAGTGAGGCAGCGACTAGGAAAAATAAAAAAAGGACCAAAAAGGATGTACTTTTGAGATAACGTCCTGGTTTGGCCCAAAAATGCTAAAATGCCCCTCTTTCAAAAAAAATCCTAAAATGCCCCTGTTTTCGCCTTCACGGATTCGGTTAACCAGACGCTGAATTCTTTTTTAGGTACATTTCCAGCTGAAGTTGCGACTGGATGGGGAATCGTTTTTGGTGGAGCACGACCTAAATTACGTACTGGTGGACCCCAGAAATTCTGGTCGGGCTTTACGAGTGGTCTGCTGACAATTTGGGCCACGGAAATTGGGGACCCATGACGTTCTTTATTGCAGCTATTTTGAGTATGAAAAAAGACCGTGTCGTGGTTTTTGCGGGTGCTATTGGTGCCTTAATTGTGATGACGGTACTATCGGTGGCCATGATGGTCGTGGCTACAAAATTCATGCCGCCTGATTTGACGCATTATGGGTGCAATGCTGGTAAGTGGGAGAAAAGTATCTTGCAGCTCCTGATAATACTGACTACAGAATTAAATTGTGTCACGTTTCAGTTTGTGGTCTTTGGAGTCAAGATGTTATACGATGCGAGGGAGATGAATGCAGCGTAAGCAGATGACGAGGCAAACAAATGATGGGAAGAGTGGAGGTTTTTTTTGCACTAACGTTGGCTTTTGTGGTTACTGCTATGATTTGATTTAAAGAGACCCGTCGGAGGAATTGACAGAGGAGGAAGAATAACTGATGGGGAAGAAGGATGAAGATGCGATCCAGGATGAGTACAGAGGCGTTTTGGCTCTTCTAGTGAGATCCTAGTGTATTAAAAAGGTGGTTGTTGCTACATGTATTTGATGTTATTGCAGACAAGTGGAAGAAAGCAAGGAAAAAGCAGATTACGTGACGGACGGCATGATTCAGGTGTTTTCCCAGACGTTCATCATGACGTTCCTGGCGGAGTGGGGTGATCGCTCGCAGATTGTGACAGTGACACTGTAAGCAATGATGGACGCATTCGGCGTCACCCTGGGCGCAATTCTCGGTCACTCCCTATTTACGGGTATTGCTGTCATTGGTGGCAAGTTTCTAGCTACGCGCATCTCGGATCGGACCGTTACGATTGTAGGTGGTGCCCTTTTTGTGCTGTTTGCGCCGCACTCGCTCGTCACAGGCCCGAACGAGTGTTGGAGTAGCTCTCCGACATGCTTGAGGCACAATATAATAATATATTTGACTATAACTAAATTATAGTCTGACACAAATACACAAACATTGAGTATACCTTTTTTTGGTCTTGTACGAATATGTCCAACTTTAAATGCCTTGATCCGCGCATAAAAGCCCCAAAAAGGTAAAAAGTATATCCTTTTTGGTCCTTTTTTGTTTTTTCCTAGTCGCTTTCTCACTTGCTGCTAGTTAGTCTTTCATTTGCTGCCGTTTAGCCCGTCCCTACTAAGGCACCCTTTATAAACGAGTTTTGAAAAAAGTTTTGAAAAAGTTTTGAGTTCAGTTTTGAGTTCAAAAGTAACTACATTTTAACGCATTTCGATTTCAAAACTTCTCAAACCCTCCTAACGAGGTGGTTTAAGTTTCAAAACCTTTTTTTCTGGTCGTTTAGCCGCAAATTTTGCGCGCCTCCCAAGACTCGAACCCTGTGCCTCCGTTGCATGAGCCTGGCTCTTAGACCACTGGGACAAACGAGCAGGTACTATTTGCTAGTCCGGTAGACGCTTCATCACCTCGTCCTCTCGTTTGAATGACCTGTTCAGCTCAGCTGTAGTCTTTTGCATACGCTGGCAACCAGCAGCAGTTCCGCAATACGCCGCGATTGCTCGTTTGCAGCACCAGCTGACTCATTTTCCTCAGGTACCAGCCCGTCCATGATATCAAGGACGATTAAGGCTGGGGCGTGAGCGACTGCCTCGTGGAACATTTCACTTAGCCGATTATGACGCCCACCGAGGGAAACCGCACATACGCCATTATTGTGTGCATCTTTGCATCTCTGGGTGGATTCTTCTTTGGTTACGACCAAGGAGTGACGGGTCTGTGCTGGTGATGGAGTCGTTTCTGAACGACTTTTGGGTGGGCTGGCATGGCCAGATGATGGCGGACTGTTCACGTGCAACAGAACGATTGCCGCAACGCTGGGTAGACTACACGCTTTGGTACAACATGACGTACAACATCGGCTGTATGGTGGGTGCTATAATGGGTGGCTGGATCGCTGATAGATTCGGCCGCCGCCTCACAATTTTTCATGCCGGGTCACTTTTTTGTATCGGCACGGCGTGGCTCACCTTCTGCCCGAGTTAGATCCACACCTCGCTGCTTATCGCACGATGTATACAGGACATGGTCGTCGGTAACTCTTCGTTTTAACTACCGCTGTACGGTGCTGAGATCGCGCCGAAGGAACTGCGTGGCTTCCTTTCGGGTTTCATGCACATGACAGTCGTCACAGGGCTGCTGTGTGCTACCTAACATCGCGAACCAGCTCATTGCGAGCGAGAATCACTAACGGGATTGCCATGGTGGCACCTATCGTCGTAATGCTTGGTATATTTTTTGTACCGGAAAGCCCTCGGTGGGCCTACTTGCATAAGGCAAGGACGCTGCGTTAGCTGTTCTGAAGCAATTAAGGCAACAAGAAAGTTGGACGAGAACTACGGGCCACCGCCTTCTTCACTTAGTTGGCGTTGTGCATCTTCAAGCGCTTGTTTTTCAGCACCAAAAATGAAAGGAGTTGGGCACTCAAGATATTGATGCATCCGTCGGGGAAGCACCTATTCTTTCGAGCTGTAAACAAACTCATCGGTGATTTTGGATACCATCGCTTTGTTTGGACGGACGAGTTTGCACGGAAACGCACCGTGTTTAATTGGTGCGCAGAGTGCACGAGAGAGGCGCCCTGGAGGGTATAAGGAGCTGATGGAACCGTCGATTTTGAAACGTGTAATCATTGCCATGCTTCTCCAGGTGCTGCAGCAGGGCACAGGTATTAACCCAGTATTTACTTATGGTGGACTTATTTTTAAGGATGTCCTGGGTAATGGCATTTTATCCGTGCGCATCATTTCGATCGTCACTTTCATCAGTTCTATTCCGGCCATGCGGTGGGTAGTCACATACGGGCGTCGTCAGTTGCTTCTCATTGGTGCCGTGGTCATGGTTCTTAGTCACTTAGTTTCCGCCATCTTGTTCACCCTTGGCTGTAACGGCAATACGGAGAGTGCAGGGTTCTCCAAAACTTCAGGGTACGCAATTCTTGTTGCCACGTCATTGTTTTGTCTTCAATTTTGCCATTTCGTGGGGACCAGTTTGTTGGATATATCTGGCCGAGATCTTCCAACTCAATATTCGGTCCATGGCTGTGTCACTCTCCACGATGGCGAACTGGCTAAGGGGTGAAGTCATGACTTGGGTTGTTAAGCTTTTTCCGTCGTTGAACATAAAGGGCGTATTCTTTTTGTTCGCTAGCACAAGCATCCTTAGCGGGATGTTCGTGTACTTCAACTGCCCTGAAACCGCCGGTATCCTGCAGAAAGATATTGAGTCTTTATTCAACGGTAGTGCACGCCACAAAAATGCACCAAAAGAAGCAGAGGAAACGCCTTTCCAGTCCGATCTGAGCAGCACGGGTAAATATATATATATACAATCGTAGTGTTACTTTGCTGTCCCAATTTCACAGATTCCATTTCGAGCCCTCGTAAGTTCCTGCACTCTACAATTGTTGTGAAGCCAGCAAAGTTAAGAGGATTTTGAACTTTTCGTCGACTAAAGCGTGCAAAAGTGTCGATTTCCCACTTCCATGCACACACCATGCAACAAAGCACACCCTGTAGGCTTTACGCCCAACAGAAATCGCGCTGTCGATGCATCTTGTGACAAAACAGGGCGCACAGCTGCGATCAACTTTGCATAGGATTTTTTCTTGCGAAATAGCTTCAAAATCGGTAGGTTCAATGCGTTAACTGAAGCACTTCTACTACGCAATCTAGTCAGTACTTGCTCTTGGGTACTAGCTGCACTTTGCACAGTCACTTGGTCTTGCGATAGAACATAACCATCATTGCGTCCTCCAAGCACTGTATAATTATTTAGAGCGCCAGCATGAGTATCTGCAACGAGGCACTTGAGGTTAGCCACCAGGCAGGACGAACGAATTTTTTTTTTTATGAACACAAAAATTTTGAGGCTGGTTTTGATTAGGTTTTGAGTTTAAAAAGTTCGTAAAAAGCGGTTTAAAAAGGTTTTCAAAACTAAACTCAAAACTTTTTCAAAACTTTTTTCAAAACTCGTTTATAATGGGTGCCTAAATCACTTGTGAATTTGATTTTTGGCCTTCTCGTAATTTGAGTGGAGAACAAGTGCGCTACAGTGCGTAGCTTGAATTGTGACGTTTACGATTGGAGACCTGGTACACTGCAAGGGCAGTTGGATTTGTCTTGACGTTTTCGTTTCTCGTTTCACGTGGTTGTTGATTTGGGTCGCTGTCTCGCGTTAAGTTGCGTAAGGACTGTGGATAATAAATTTACGTTTGTGATTTTATTGTTTGCTGTTACGTTACTTCCTCGCGCTATCTGATTGTAGTGGAATTTCACACGCCAGTACGTGGTTAATTTGGAACACGTGTGATATAGTACATACGTTTGGATGAGTGATTACGACGAACACTAAGTACTTGCGCAAGCTCATTGCAAAACATGCCGAAGACTATACCAAGATGGCGCGTGACATTAAACTTGACAATATGCACTGGATTGAGGAAAAAATGCGTCGTCGTTGTGCGTGTTTGATGCTGGTAGACGCTAATATTATCAGTAAGGAAACAAGTAGGGAGCTGAGCGGATACGAGTAACGTAAGTTGCAACAAGCGAAGAGGAGGGGGATAAACTGAACACTAGTTCTCTAATGATGTTGTTTTTCATTAAGATTTTCTTCGCTATTCAGACTGTACAGGTAATGCTGTGTTGCTACGTGTCTAATGTCAACTGACCCTATCCTTTTTCCTCCAACTCGGTGCTATACAACTCACGAGCAGCATTCGAGCAACGAAAGTTGCACTTGGCGGTTTATGAGAGCCTACTAAATACACCGAGGCTCCGTGATATCCGGCTGCTCAATCTTTTGCTGGTTAAATCCAATTTTAGCCAGACGAAACAGTAACATGTTGCAGATGAGGCGACGCTGTCTCGGGTGAGGACGAGTTAGAAGATGAAGAGACTGATAACGACGAGGGTGACGATATTGGTACTGCAGATGGTGAGTTATTTGCACATGAACCTCGAACACGGGGTTGCACGGGTGCACCAGACAAAGCTGGTGGTGGCGAGAAGCCACCACATGATGATGTTGATGAAGAACCGCTACTGGATCCAATAGTGCCAGTGGTTATCATCGAAGATGTCGAACACAACGAACCAGATGGCGATGAGACAGAAGTTGTTGTCGAGCGCTGCACATGCTTCAGCATTTCAGTCGAGATATTCTCCACCCCAGAAAACACGGCCCTATAACTATTGCCAGAAACAGAAGCTGAAGATGCATTGCTTCCTTTCTTTGCACCTGCGCCAGTGGCGACCTTTAGTGCTGCTGTAACGCTATCATCAAGTTCAATGGTACCAGAAGCAGCAGATAGCGCATTTACAGCCTCTAGAGACTCATCGTTGACTGCTTTTACCACAACATGTGGTAATTTCTTGTGTGCCACGGCACGCTTGTGATGTGCACGCTTTGCTGCACGCAACTGGTTTTGCACTTGACACCGTGGGCACGGACCGCCTTTGTGGTGACGATGTTTCGTACCTTCTACCCTTGTGCTCGTTGGCTTCAATCTTCCGTTTGCGCTCGCGTAAGTCTTGTGGTAGGTTCAACAGATCCGGTAACGGCAGGTTCTGTATCTTAGATAAAGCCATCTTGGATAATGATGCACCAGTCCCTCCAATTCCTTTTACATCAAGGCCTTGCTCCGTAAAGGTTCTTTCCAGGTCGGCGAACGTTTCCTGCATCTTAAGTGTCATTAGCCGCTTACGCTCCTCACGCTTCTTTGGCATCTTTTTCTCCCCCTTAGTTGATAATTTGTTTCGACCCAAACCGTTATCATTTCCGGTAGCAAGAAGAGGGACAAAACCGCTGATTGCTGAGCCGTCTGAACCATCGCCGTGATGTTGCTGACCACCAAAGGCAAGACTAGTAGCTAATGATCCACCGAGCCGGTGCGTCTGTAGTACACCGCCTTGTCCTGATGTGGGCTCACCGTTGCCCAGGACGTTGAAATCCACAAGCTTCACCTGATTTTTGTAGGGATACTGCAGCTTTCTCTTGTGTAAGCACGAGCTTAAAATATGACTTACAGTACGATTCTGGCAAGTGCCGAAGTCGAGGCTATTCCAGTCCTCGACTATATCGACATTTGATGGCTTTTGCTGCTAATTGGGCTTAAATCCATGACCTTGTCATTATTTTGGTGGACCAAGCGCTCCGTTTGAATCGCTGGGAGACCATTGGTGGCAGAGCTGGATGAAATTGTCATTATGTTGGAGGGACTGTTGTCGACCCATTCAGCTACACATGCCGACGTCAGTTCAGCTCGTACCAGACCGTTGGGTTGTGGCCCGACAAATTCGCTATTTTAAATTCATATAGGGAGCGCCTACACACACCTCACATAAAAGTGAGGGGGGGTGACCGGGGGGGAGGGTGACCGGGGGGGAGGGTGACCGGGGGGGGGGTGACCGTAGGCTGAACCATTAAATATAATTTTCGTTTTTCTATGGTTTGCATAAGTCTCCGCTTCAACCGCAGATGTAACAGGACTGATCCTGTTACAGGCTTACACTGTATTTTGCGAGGAAGTGCTCAATACAATATAGGGCAGGATTAGTTGGTAACAACTAATCCTATAATAAAGTAAATACATAAATATTCACTTATGCCTAAGAACGCAAAATTAAGAGTGTTTATTTAATGGGTGGTTTAGAGGCTAATAGTATAGTAACTAACTAATTAATATAATAATATCAAGTATTTAACTAACTGTACTATTAGTTAACCTGCAAGATTCGGTATTTATACTGAATCGACTTTTCCATCTTAGATTATAATAACTTATAATCTCTTATTTAAATTTCAGACAACGCGTCTTAAATTAAACTGTGATATTCTAACTTGAATATCAACTATGTAATGGCACCCCATTACATCACCCCCACTTAAGGTGGCTGGCCAATAATAACTCTTATTTTGGCCAATCATGGGTGGCACTTGTTGATCAGAATTTCTCATTCACCAACTGATTGACCATCGACTCGATGGTCAAGACACACGGCGGCGCTCTAAAGAGCGCTGCTGAAAACAATGAAGGAGCTTATTGCTCCGCCTCAGCACTAGGTGCTGAGGTGTTGAGTGACAACAGTGACGCTGCATTAGCAGCGTCAACTACGCAAAGGTCGGAAGACGTACCGTCTTCGACCACAGATGCTGCTAAGGCGGCATCTGACAAGAAACAGGGAGATTTTGCTAATGCAACATCTCGAACGATGGCAACTTCAGAATGGCGTGTTGCCAAGAGGGCCATGTTCGGGAGTTCTGACTCCGAACAAAGTGATGGGGATACAGCTGTCCCCACTAAAGGATCTAGCGAGTCGAAACTCGCTAGGTGCTCATCGCCTAACAGCGATGATGACTCTGGTGTCGCTGTCAGCTATGACAGCGACAATGATTATCACAGGTGGTTGCGGGAACGCAGCTCCCCACCTGGACCAAGTACTTCTCTACGTCGGGTTGATTTAATCCCGGCGCGTGGTGTTGAAGCAGGCGGTGCTCCGCCTGCTAAAAGGGCTCAAACAGAAGCGGCGGCTGCCGCTTCTAAAGCGTATCATCGTACGGAACCACATGTTCCGTACAAAGTGGGGTTTTGGACCCCTGGCTGGGCTATTGCCCCCAACAGTGGCAGTCACCATAAACGGGACTGACAGTATGCGTTGTTCGATATCAACGTGCTGGATGACTGCGAAGACATCCAGTCACGTCGATTCGATCGAAGTACAGACGATAGACGTCTGTACTTTATTGACCTCTTTTTCCAGGTTCGATATTATTCGAGCCGGAAAGGGTCAAGGAAGAACAGGGACGATAAAGACGCCCTGACTCAGAGTTGGAATGCTTTTGTTGACAACTACAACAAAAGACCAGATGATTACGTGAATAACGTTCACGTAATGCGCGAGCGCTTTTTAAAGCACTCACGAACAGGCAAAATGGAATACATCCATTTTGCTTGCATCAAAGAAGGGTTAAAGTGTGGTGTCCCTTCTCACCTCGTTTGCCCGCGGTGTACGCAGGGCGCTCCTCGTCTGTCAGAGGAGGAGTTGCGGGGGTACGGTGGTTTTTCCGTACCCGCCAAAATTCAGGGTTTAATTGACACCCTGAATGCATCAACACCTACTGTTGATGCTACTTCTCATTATGAGTTTGAGACTTCTTCTCAAACTCAGTCAAAAGGTCTGGGGCGTCAGCCCTCAGAATCTCAATCGGTTTCCAAGAGTCGAACTCTTGGGGATATCCCATCCAGCGTACCAAGTACTCGGTACGCTGCCCCTTCTTCAAAGGCACCGAGCGCTTCGAGATCAAGCGCTCGAGGATATATCGCTTATTCCCCTGATTATCAATCAGGGGCGGCGGAGGTTGAGATTTCCCTCGCCGTTGTTGTTGCGGAGCATGGTTCTTCGCTCCGCAAGCTCGAGGAGGGTTATTCCTCCTTGAGCAGCGATATGTCTCACTGTGTGAAGACATATCGGTCTCTTCGCGAGGATGTCCGCAACATCCTCGGGGCGCACACTGCCCTCCAGCAGAAGAATGATCTTCTGTACATTGAGCTTTCTCGCTATAAAAGAGAGCTCATTCGGCGCACGGCTGATCTCGAGCAGTCAAAGGCGGAGGTAACGACTCTCCGCTCTGCTCACCAACGGCTGGAGGCCGATTACAAGTCTCTCTTGGGAGACTTGGAGAAGCACGGCATCTTCCGTGGTTCTGCGTCTCGTCGTAAGACGAAGACGAGTGATACGGCTTGAGCCGCCCAACATAGAATGTTGGGTGAAGCCGCATTGCTGTGGGAATGTCTAAGGTATAGGCATTCCCCCGAATCTCTAGGACCTTGAAAGGTCCAATGTACTTAGGAAGCAACTTCCGTGTAGGGAAGTTGCTTATTGCATGTGTAGGCAAATTAGTAGTACTTAGTACTACTAATTCACCTTTAAGAAAGGATTTCCGGTTCTTCCTTCCTTGTTTATCTGCATTTTGCTTCTGCTTATCAAAAGCAGAGGCAAGTGCGTATTTTACATAGCGTATTACAGCTTGGCGCTATAATACGAATTCATCTACTGCTTTATCAGCAGTAAGTGCATTGTCCTCGTTGTCTGCAGCCATTGCTGCAGACACATATTCATCGTATGCAGCTTCAGTTTCAATTGAAGCTGCTTCCGCTTCTACTGTACTTTCAGTAGAAGGGCCATCGTTTTGTTCACAAGTTGCAGTCGCAACTTGCGCATTGACTCGCTCAAAATTTGAGCGGGTCCCTCCCCCACTTAGATTTGGCGTACCGCCAAGTAAAGCTGGGGTTTGTGAATGCCTTAAGGCATTCACGTAGAACGGAGTATGCTTAGTTGAAGCATGCACCGAATTGTTAATCGCGAATTCAGTGAGTGGCAGGTAGTCACTCCACTGTTTAAAGGCATGTGCGTATGATCGCAACATGTCTCCGAGAACGCGGTTAACCCGTTCCGTCTGCACATCCGTTTTCGGATGGTCCGCAGTTGACATCTTCAACTGGGTTCCCAACAATGAGAACGTTTCTTGCCAGAAACGTCCTGTAAATCTCGGATCTCTATCCGAGACAATGTCTTCCGGCATTCCGTGCAAACGGAATACCGTATCAACTAATATCCGCGCTGTTTGAGCGGCGGTTACATTCGCTGATACTGCAGTAAGATGTACCATCTTACTGAAACGGTCTACAAAGACCACTATTCCAGTATTACGACTATTGTCGGGTGGAAGACCGAATACGAAGTCGATTGAAATGGACTTCCAACACTCTGTCGGAACCGGCAGAGATTGCAGCGGAGCCTGTGAAGACTGCGCAGGCTTAACGCGCTGGCCAATCTCGCAAGCGCGTACGTATTTGCGTACCAACTTGTACTGGTTTCGCCAGTAAAAGTCACGCGCGAGAGAAGCGTATGTCTTCTCTCGACCTTGATTCCCCGAAATCGGTGCATCATGATACTCAAACATAATTTGATGTTTGAGATCATCTTCGTTTGGAACGACGATGCGACTTTCATCTTTTTGGTCTGTGCTGTAAAGCAGCAGACCATCGTGCAGTCGATATAGATGCACGCAAGCGCGGAGGAACTCTGGAAGTTCGTCGCGCTTCTCATTTGATTGATTACTTAAGTAATCAATCAACAGACGTGTCTCCTCGTCTGTTTTGTACGCCTCGCGTACTTGTCGTATAATTGACGACGACAAAGCAGTGCAACGGATCGCGTTTGCACTGGCCCCTTCGGTTACGGACGGTTTCGTCTCGTAATCGGGCCTTCGTGATAGTGCATCCGCTACACGTTCAACTTTCCGGGTTTGTATTCAACCGTAAAGTTGTACTCAGCAAAGAATTACAGCCACCGAGCCATTCTTTGAGAAATGTGTGGTGAATTCACAGCCGTGCGTAGCGACTCATGGTCCGTGTAAACCACAAACGGTCTATCTCCCAATAGATAGATCCGAAACTTAGCCAGTGCGTACTTCATGGCAAGGAGTTCCTTGTCATGCACTGGATAGTTGCGCTCGGCTGGGCGCAACTGACGCGATTGATAGCAGATTACGCGATCACAATCATCGTGATCACGCTGCATCAAAGCACAGCCGATAGCGAAATCGCTCGCGTCGCAAACGACGTGGAACGGACGCTCGTTATCGGCTATAGCCAAGACAGGCGCTTCAGTCAAGCTTTGCTTGACTGCATCAAAAGCATCTTGACATTGGGTATCCCAATGCCATTCTACATCTTTCTTAAGTAATTGAGAAAGAGGTCGTATCAACCCAGCATAGTTGCACGAATACTTGTGCAAATATGTTGCCAACCCAAGGAGATTTCGAAGTTCCTTAACGTTGTTTGGCGTAGGCCATTCAACGATCACCCTGATCCTTTCTGGATCAGGACGTACCCCGTTCTTGACCACAAAGCATCCAAGAACGGGTATCTCAGGTGCACCAAAGGTGCACTTCTTCAGATTTGCATAGAGCTTATTCTTACGCATAAGCTCTAACACTCGACGTAGATGCTCCCTATGGACATCTACATCGCTTTTCTCGTGTTCACCTTTACTATGGATGAACACGTCATCGAAATAACTCGGTGCGAATTCTCGCACCGGGCGTAATAGATGCGTTACGCATCTGTTAAACGTAGCAGGGGCATTTCGAAGCCCCTGCGGCATAACAAGCCACTCACAAAGCATGCCGCTTGGGGTGCTTACCGCCGTGAGAGGGATATCCTTCTCACGCATTAGGATTTGATAAAATCCATCTCTTAGATCGAGAGCACTAAATATGGTGCTCCCGCACATGCCATCTATGATGACATCCTTCCGCGGTATCGGTGTCTGTGCCGGTACCGTCGCTGCGTTCAGCTTGTTGTAAGCGTGAACGATTCTCCACCCACCTGTGGACTTCTTCACACAAAAGGTGGGGGTAGAGTGCGGTGAGGTAGACTCCCGCACTTGGCCTGGTTTACGACGAGCTTCGAAGAACTCGTCGATCGCTTTTACCTGATCACGCGGCAATGTCCATTGCCGCGTAACACAATACTTCGTGCCTGGCACGAGGTAAATCTCATGACGAGTTCCCTTATCCTTAGGGAGCTCGCTAGGTACTTCTTCTGGGAATACGTCAGCGTATTCCCGAAGTACCTCATAAAATGGGGAGTTAACTTTAAGCGACTCCCAGCTCTGCGCTTCAAAGCGCTGAACTCTCGTTTGATCATTGGGAACCTCTTTCCCAATGTTTACACTTGTAATGTGGATATTCATTCACGAATATCCACTACATCATCTGTTGCAACGATGATACAGATCTGTTCGATCTGACCATCGTGCAAGTTTCTCATAAACTTCTTCCAGCTTAGCGCTGGAAGAGACATCACCTCCGAACCTTCTTTCGGAGGGTGTTCCATCAACAGATACTGGGTAGCTAATCCGGTCTCCGTTTGCGTCAAGACGTTGATCGTCTCGACGGAACTGCCCATGCAATCAGACGCACTCGTCTGAATGACTGCTACACGGTGATTACGATTCACCGTGTGCGAATACTCATCATCATGGTGTTCACTGCCTACCATGGAATTTTGGCGATCAGATGTGCTCGTCTGATCGGCCGCCTTTTCTGCGATACGGTGGTCTTTATCACCCGTGCGCATGGCTAACGCAACGTGGTGGGCACTGGCCACCACGGAGTTTTGCTCACGATTGCACTCGATCGTGAGTTCACTCTCATCAACACGGAATTCATTCGTCGTGTTGGAACCTTCGGTCGCACAGTGGGTGTTTCCCACTGTGGATACATTTTCATTCTCACGGTGGGTGTTTCCCACCGTGGATATTACTTCATTCTCACGGTGGTCTTTATCACCCGTGGAATGTTTCTCTCCAACACGCAACGACTCTTCTGTTGCGTGTGGTAGTACCTCTGGACTCTCACCAGCGGAGGTACCTTCCGCTGATCGTGTCAGAACAAACCTGGTGGCGCCATCGCTATCCACCAGACTGTCTGACGCTGCGGTTGTATCCTCTGATACAGCCGGATTACACACAGGGTGATCAGATCCTGTGCGTCCGCCGCAGTCGATCGATAGGTTAACCCAGTCTATCGAAGGTTTAAACTTGGACATCCATGGGATTCCAAGTATCACATCGAATTTGTCATCTAAATCGAGGACGATGAATTCATCCTCTAATGACAGTTCATCAACTCGAAGCGTGTTTAAATCACACGCTTTGGAATAGTCACGGTTGCACCTGTTGCTAACCGGACTGACAACATACTTCGTGGGGTCTCTACCTCCACGAAGCTCAACAGCGTTAGACTCTGAGTTCTAACGAAATTGTTTGACGCTCCTGTGTCAAACAAAGCTCGCATGGGGACATCGCTCCCGTGCGGCTTAACCTCCAGGGTGATAAGAGGCTTACCATCACCCTGCACCTTTCGACAGGACATAGTCCCGTCTGGGGCTATTACCCTCACATGCCCTATATCGGCATGTGGGATAACATTCCCAGTAGGGCGCACCGCCCCTACTGGTGTTCTACGTTTTTTTCACCAACAGGGTGATGTCCCTGTTGGTGTCGCCGTGCAGCGGACGGTTCCGTCCGCTGACAGTTTGGCACCGGACGCGGTGCCATACACCCATGGGCAAAATGCCCCACTTTCGCGCATCGATTGCATCGAATGTTCTTCTTAAATTTCGGTTCCTTCGTGTTCGAAGCAACTGCAACCGATAGGTCCATCGGCTCTGGACCTCCACCGCCCATGCTCTGGCGCGGGTGGCTGTTTCTTGAGACGAAGTGTGAGCTTCTTCTGCCTGACTGCTGATTGTTGACATGCCGTTGCGGCATGTCAAAAGCGAAGGGCTGTTGAGCCCTTCGGCTGTACCCAGCATGCGATGACGCTGATCGCATGCTGAACTCCTCACGGATGCTCATATCAATGGCATCCCTTAGAGTCTCTGGCGGGTGCCGGTAGAGACTCTGTTTGACGGGACCATCATTGAGTCCCTTCATGAAGCCAGTGACCTGCATAGCAGGGGGCACCGGCTCATACACAATATTTGACAGCAAATATTGCGTCTTCTGAGCGTAAGCTTGAAGGTCAAGCTTACCTTACCAGAGTTCAATGAACTCCTGCCGACTACTTAGCTCCATTTCTGGAGCTTCAAAGTTGAGCTTTAGCTCAGCTTTAAATTCCTTATAAGTGAGGAACGCAGAGTCATTAGTGGCTCTGCGACTCATTGCCCATGCCCTGGATCTGCCTCCCAGACATGTTGTGGCGAAGTACGCCTGTTGACGTTCGTCAACAATATTTTGCGCAGAGATGGCATCTTCCACCTCTGCGAACCATCTACGAAGGGGCTCGCCCCCTTCACCGGTAAAGGGTGGTACTCGCGCCTTTACCACTTCAACGCTATGCGTTGCAGGTGCAGTTGCGGTCCGCGCTGCCTCTGGCGCGGGTCGTTCTGACTTTTCTAGGTGGTTTCTCCTAAAGCGATTCACCACCTGTACCACTTCCTCCGGGGACTTATAAAATGTGTTGGCTCATGTAAGTTCTGCAAATGCGACTACTTGAGGAAGGTAATGATGTCGGTCCCCATACACCAAATCATTTCCACCGTCGCGTCTTTACTACGCGACGAGAAGTGAGGGAAGTGTTTATTCACCTCTTCCAGCGTTCTTTCTCGCTCGGCAGCCAACATGTCTCGCGACATGATGCCGAGCGGCTCTTAATCTTCGCTCCGCTAGTTAACTAGCAGAACGGAACTGTGGTCGTTAAGACGGATGACAAAGTGCTACCAGGTGTAACAGGACTGATCCTGTTACAGGCTTACACTGTATTTTGCGAGGAAGCGCGCAATACAATATAGGGCAGGATTAGTTGGTAACAACTAATCCTATAATAAAGTAAATATATAAATATTCACTTATGCCTAAGAACGCAAAATTAAGAGTGTTTATTTAATGGGTGGTTTAGAGGCTAATAGTATAGTAACTAACTAATTAATATAATAATATCAAGTCTTTAACTAACTGTACTATTAGTTAACCTGCAAGATTCGGTATTTATACCAAATCGACTTTTCCTTCTTAGATTATAATAACTTATAATCTCTTATTTAAATTTCAGACAACGCGTCTGAAATTAAACTGTGATATTCTAACTTGAATATCAACTATGTAATGGCACCCCATTACAGCAGAGGTTATTGGGAGCAGAGGGTTAACACGGTCCCCTCTAGCTCTTTTTTCCTGGCCAGGACACGTAGCTCCACCGGATGTCCCACGACGGGAAGCAATCCACTTTGTTCACTCACCACTCAATCCCCACACGTTTGGAACGTGTTCTTCTCATTTGTATTGACTGGGTCCTCACATCGCATCTGGCGATCTGCCCCACATTATTTGTTGGGTATCCGCACCGTTCCGGCCCGCCAAAAATTTCTATTGGCTGGGTCTCCACACTGCTGCGCGCAGTCTGCCCCAGGATTTCTATGGGTTCGATCTCCACACCGCATCGCTGTCTTCCCCAAGTTTTCTTCGCATTTGGAGTGACGATTTACGCTCTATTTGCAGATCGGATCATTTGGATTATCTTTCGTTGGTTTTTTTGGTACAAGTACCTCAGAAGTGGTACCATCCATATCGGTACCTATCAAGACCCATACTGCGCGACGGTCCACCGAGTGTGCTACCACCCATACCAATGGGTACACAAGGTGAGAACGCAGAGGCTAAATCGGACCAGGCGTCCTGCAATGCAGATCGGACGCCTGGTCCGATTTAGCATCTGAGTTCTCACCTTGTGTACCCATTGATATGGGTGGTAACACACTCGGTGGACCGTCCCGTAAGTTGGTCGGCTGGGAGCGATGGTGGTCGAGTTCCGGACACTTCGGTGTTCGATTTTGAAGTTGACTCCACCACATTGATAATTTAATTCGGCACACTTTAACCGTGTTAGAGTGTGTTGGAAACACACTTGACAGTAAAGTCGTAGCGACGACAGGTTGTTATTATTGAGTTAGTCTACGGTAGTTTAGTTATATCATTCTAGAAGGTCAGTAAGTCATTTTGTAGTTTGGAAGCAGTGCTCACTTCTCAATTGGTAAAGACACTGACGAGGCCCCCGGCGGGGGGCCGAAACGCGTCTGGCACGCGTTCAATAGAGATGTCTTTAACACAACCATCCAGTTCCTTTTAACAGGTTATGAGCCCAACGACGATGAACTCTGCCCAGGACGCTAATACTTCTATCGGCAAGTTTCGTGGCGACAACTACGCGATGTGGAGCCGCTATATGCGTGGCATGTTTCTAACCAAGTCTGTGTGGGACGTCGTAAACCGAGAGACGTCGCCTAAGTTTGTGGATCCTCGGGCCAAGGACGAGTATGTGAAGAACAACAACGTCGCATTCGGACTAATGATACTCCACATGGACGCGGAGTATCATCATGTGGTCGACGACTGCGAGGAAGCGTGGGTTGCGTGGGATCGCTTACGTACGTTGTACCAAGCGTCTCAGAAGGCTGGTCGCATCTACCTGAAGCGCCAACTCTTCAGCATGTCAATGGAGGAAGGCGACAACGTGTTGCAGCAGTGCAACGAAGTCCTCAACATCAATGCCAAGCTCAACAGCATCAGCTCCAAGATGGTAGAAGAAGACGTGGCGATCTGCTTGTTACGCAGTCTCCCCAAGAATTACGAGAATGTCGTTCTCAACTTGGAGATGAGTAGCGCAGAGCTGAGGACGCAAGACGTGATCAAGGTTTTAACAAACGAGCACGTGAAATGGAAAGGTGACAAGACAAGGGTGAAGAGTGAATGGAACGCAAGAGTGCTCAACACCGACCGAGAACCTCGTGAATGCACGTACTGTGGAAAGCTGGGGCACACGGTGGAGCGGTGCTGGACCAAGCAAAAGGATGAGAATCGCAAGTCACGGCGCAACGGACAGCGTGGATGCGTGAACCAAGTGCAGCGCTGTAGTGACTATGATGACGATGACGATCAAGTAGCGTTTGCGGTATCAATGGAGTGTGGCAATGTCTACTCGGGTGTGAAGTTACAAGGGATGTGGGCGATCGACAGTGGCGCAATTCACCACATCTGCAATGACAAGCGCAAGTTCGTGGACCTCGTAGAGAGAGATGAAGGCGAACTAAAGGTGGCCAACGGCAACCTGGTCGAGATCAAGGGCATGGGGACCATCGTGGAACGAGTGCTCCTGCCCAACGGAGACGAGCGCGAGATTGAGATCAAGAACGCGCTGTACGTGCCAAAGATGAACAAGAATCTGATTTCCGTTCGGCAGATCAACAAGAATGGCAAATTTTGAGTTGTGTTCGACGGTTCGAGTATGCACATTTCAAGGAAGGACTCGAAGCAAGTGGTCGCAGCGGCGGTTCTCGTGGGAGATCTATACTGGCTGCGGGTTCCAAGAAGTGCGGCAAATGTTGTGTTATCGGCCAACAGCGTTGACTTACATGCACGCATGGCGCATGGGTCATGCTCCAACGGATGTTTTGCGCAAGATGATTAACAGCGGCATGGTGAAAGATGCGAAGACTACTTTGACAACGAAGGACTCGAGCATGTGCCGCGGATGTCAACTGGGCAAGATGGTGCAAAAGCCGTTTCGAAGCAACCCCGACAAGCGCCAGTATGACGTCTTCGAGCTGCTCCACTTTGACATCTGCGGACCAATGGAGCAAGACTAACTCGGTGGAAGCAAGTATCTACTGCTTATCGTGGATGAAGCAAGTGGAAGCATGCAAGGTTTCTGTCTGCGAACCAAGTGCAGAGTGAAGGACGTCTCAGGACTTTCATCAAGAAGATCCAAGCCCAGTTCAACAAACAAGTAAAGTATGTACGGAATCATGGAGCCAAGGAGTTCGCGACCAACTCGCTGAAGCAGTTCTACGAAGACCCAGGCATCGAGCAGCAGATCACAGTGCCGTATGCACACCAAGCCAACGGAACGGCGGAGCGCGCGGTTCGGAGCATTGTCAGCATTGGTCGCAGCATGCTCCATCATGCAGGACTGGAGAAGCGTTTCTGGGCGGAAGCTGCGATGATCGCTATCTACATCAAGAAACGACTGCCATCGCCCAAGATCCCCATCAAAACGCCGTTCGAGATTATGTACAAGGCTAAGCCAAGTGTGAAACACATGCGTGTGTTCGGGTGTATGGTATATGTATTGACCCCGAAGGATAAACGACTGAAGTGGGATGCCAAGTCTGGTGCCGGCATGTTCATGGAGTACGAGGAGCTGTCAAAGGCCTATCGTGTGTATGAAATCGAGGCGGGGCAGGTGATTATTACTCGCGATGTTTTCGATGAGACCAAGATGGGGTCTATTGTGCTGAACAGGATCGACAGCATGAACGATGTCTTAGACGACCTGGATGACCTTGACATTGGTGAGAATTAAGGGACTGCAAGCGAATTCAAGCAAACCGGCAAGCGAAAGAATCGTTCTGTCAGGACTACGCCCGAACCGCCCCACCGATCGCAAACCAGGACAACTTTAGAAGAAACTAGCGGTTCGGAAGATGTGTACGAACACCGTGCGAAGCGCCGATCAGCTACACGTGAAAAAGTCGCGGTAGTACCTGACGACAATGACGCCGACTCGACGCCTCCGAAATTCTGGAAAGCAAGTGCCAACGCTGCAGAAGCTGATGATTCGGCGGAACCGAAGACGTATCAAGAAGCGGTGGACGGTCCCGACCAAGTGCACTGGCGCAAGGCCATCAATGCCGAACTCGATTCGATGCGTCTGAGAGGATTTTTCCAAGCTGCCAAACTTCCTGATGGACACCAAGCAATAGGAACCAAGTGGGTGTTCACGATCAAGCGAACATCTGACGGATCCATCGAGAAATACGAGGCGCGTTTAGTGGAAAAAGGATTCAAGCAGAGATATGGCATTGACTACACAGAAACGTTTGCGCCTGTGGTCAAGTACACCACGCTTCGGATGATCGTCGCAGTAACAAGTCACTTGGGGTGGGAAGTCGACCAGCTGGATGTGGTGACTTCTTTTCTGTATGGCGAAATGGAAGAGCTGGTACACTTGACTGTCCCCGAAGGTGTGAAATTGGATGATGGATTCGACTTTCTGAAGCTAAGGCAATCTACGGTCTCAAGCAAGCGTATCGTGTGTGGAACGAGACGTTCGACTGGTTCGTGCGCTCCATCGACTTCCAAGTGTCTGCGTGCGAACCGTGTCTTTACCTAAAGAAGAAAGCTGGGCACTGCGTACTATTGTTGGTATATGTTGACGACGTACTGGTGACCGGGAATTTGGCTGATTTGATATCCCAGACTAAGTGCGACCTCAAGACACGCTTCGAGATGACTGAAAGCGGAAAGTGCAATTTCGTGCTCGGCATTGAGCTCATCGACGGACCTGATGGCAGCATGACCATGAGCCAGAGGCTCTATGGGGAAGGAATTCTCAAACGCTTCGGTATGAATGAGATCAAGGCAGTGGTGAGTCCTGTTGACATAAGCACGAAGTTGGTTCCAAGCGACGAACCGTCCGAGATCAAGACGCCGTTTCGCGAAGCGGTTGGTGCATTAATCACTTGATTACAGCAACTCGACCGGATATCGCGTTTGCAGTGGTATACGTCGCACGTTTCATGGAGAACCCGCAAGAAAAACACTGGGTCGCGGTGAGAGAATCTTCCGCTACCTTCAAGGGACCAAGAATTATGGATTACGCTTCAAGCCTGGTGACGACGTTGGTTTCTTGGGATATTCCGATGCCGACTGGACTGGTGACATCTCTGATCGCAAGTCTACTTCAGGGTATGTGTTCCTGATAGCAGGTGCTCCCATCAGTTGGGGAAGCAAGAAGCAGTCAAGGTTGTCGCTGTCCACGAGAGAATCCGAGTACATCGCGTTGATCCTGGCCATCCAGGAAGGTAATTGGGTGCACCGATTGCTGTGCGAAATGCTTCAAGCTGCGGGCCAAGACTTTACAACGCTCAAGATCTTTGAAGACAACCAGTCGTGTATCAAGATGACGAAGGATCCTGTAAACCATGGTCGCGCCAAGCATATCGATATCAAGTACCATCACATCCGCGATGAGGTCAAGCGTGGTGAAGTTACGGTGGAGTATTGCGAGACGACTGCGATGTTGGCGGACATCATGACAAAGGCGATGCCCGGACCACGCCACACGTAATTGACTCAAGCTCTCGGCGTAAAAGAGTGTTCGCATTGAGGGGGCGTGTTGAAGTTATTGGACAGGATATAACCTATTGGAGGTTATCAAGTATTCCAATGCGATCACGCGACATTGCGACGTTTACGGTAAGGGCACGCACCCTGATTACGCCCAGGGTACGTGCTGCGCTTATCTTCTGACGCAATGGGTAAAGGTGTTATAATTCAGATATCACAAACTGCATAACTTACATACTGTAGGATTAGTGTAGCATAGCGAACCAAGGACCTAATTAATTCACTTCCGATTATTCCATCAACCACTCAAGTGTTCAATTTCTCCTCCGTTATTAGGTAATGAGCCCCAACGGCTCGTGCAGCAGCGTTTGAAATCAAGAATTTGCTGGCTGCGCGAGTGCGATGAAGGTTACGTGGATGTGTTGGTGTTGAGGGTCTCGTTGAGATCAAAGGTGAAGAGGGGTCTGCTTCAGGGGGAGCGCCTGTGTGTGCGCTAACGAGACGAACAACTGGACGAAGAAGATGCAACTACGATGTTACTGCGCGTACCTGTGAAGACGACGACGATGGTGCTGTCGCCTGGGTGAGCGACTGGATGCACAAGATGAAGATTCCGAAGAACAAGAGGAATGTTTGGTCTGCGGACACATTCGTGAAGGAAAGACGATTGCGAGGGCGGCGTGGTCCAAAGCGGACGCAATGATGAAGCGAGAGAATAATCGATGAGGATTATCAACGCTAGTCGCCGAGGGGGAGTGTTGGAAATACACTTGACAGTAACGTGGTAGCGACGACAGGTTGATATTATTGAGGTAGTCTACGGTAGTTTAGTTATATCATTCTAGAAGGTCAGTCAGTCAGTTTGTAGTTTGGAAGCAGTGCTCACTTCTCAATTGGTAAAGCCACTGACAAGGCCCCCGGAGGGGGGCCGAAACTCGTCTGGCACGCGTTCAATAGAGATGTCTTTAACACAATCATCCAGTGCCTTAAAAAAAGTTCCCCGAAATTCGGCCGCGCCGTGGGTCGGACGTAATTGGGCATTTGCGACTTTCAGTAAAAGGGATTTGGGAAATTATTTTTTTACCCAATTTTATGGGTCTTACCCAATTTATATATATATATATACATTTTGTTACATTAGGTATTTACTTAATTCTAATATACTCACTTCAGCATTCTAACTGTAGAACAGAAGTACGCAGGTAAGATATAGTACGTTTGCGCACGCGAGGCACAAAGTGGAATTGATTACATGTAGGAACGTGGAAGTGGGATTACGTTACGTTTGTAGTCGGATATTATTACTTTTGATTTACTTTTGTTTTGGAATTGATCGCGTGGAATATACGTGGTTTTATATTATGTGGTTACTAGTGTAGTACCCAGTCGTACTGACGGGGCGGAGAGTATATAAGAATAAACCATAGAAGCAACTACGTGACCGGGAACGTCACAGGGACGGACACTTTTAAATAGGTAGATGTAAAAGCGCTATTCCTAACCACTTATATACTCGTTAACACTGATCTGCATGCCAATAGTACTACCACGGATTAGTCTTCAACGGAGCGATGATTCTTGAAGCCAAAATTGTATTTTATGTTTTTTGTCAGATATTTTTTCCTTCTATAAACAATAAAAAATAAAAGCGCTATTTATATAAAGGCGAGGGAAACATCACCCCAGATTTTTCGCAAAATCACCCCAACCGTGGGCTTTTCACCCCAATTTTTTGTATAATGTACAGTATGAGTCATCATAAAATATACGACACGTCAAAAACAGTGGTGTTATAAGAAATGCGCTTAGCTCTAATCATTGTAGAGACAGACAAGTCATACAATAGCTGTAGCTAGCAAAGAGTGTAAGCGCGAGGATCCAAAACCATATCCAAATTAATTATAGAGTAACATTATCTCTCTGGGGATCGGTGGTCCACTCATAGAATCTCTTATACTCCTTGCCAGCATGTTCCTTTCTAGTGGAGGTTTTCGGCTACACTTTTTGGTTGGGTCGATAGAATAAGGAGCAGTGACGACTGCCAGTGCTGCGAGATTGTTTCAGGCTTACAGGAATTAACACGAAACATTGAAAACGATGCGCCGATAGACTTCCGGTGTCTGGAAGCATCCCTAGCGACATTTTTTCCTGTCCAAGAGCATGGTCAAATGCGAATGTGGAGACAGACAAGTTTTTCCAGCTTTAGGCGAGAATACTGCAATTCTGGGTAGCTTTCCGAGGTATGCATTAGTCGCACGTGTGCTTCTGGACGACCCAACAATCCATGACTAGAGCGTTTCACTATTATTATTATTATTATTGTTCTACGCGAAGACTAAAAGTTCTCAATTTTATTCGCGGGCAAGTGATAATCGGCGTTGAAACGGGTGTGTTTGGTCCAATGATACCTATTCGTACGTACTCATCGTTTTAACGAAGCTTGGATTTGAGGCGGATGTGAAAATATATACTTTGCGATGCGATTCAGTGGTGAGTGGACATGCTCGATCCTTTGACAATCGCTCGAACTGTTGAGAGGATTGAATTGTATTAGCTCCGGGGGTCAGGTCCCTCTCGCAATGAACTACTGCTTAGAATTATCGTACGGAAAATGATGAGACTCTATTGATGGACTTCTTTTCAAAAGTGGGCCAATATGTCCGCTTTTTTCTGTTAACAAGGCAGAGTCTAACAGTACGACATATGTTGTTGACGTGTCGTATATTTTATGGGCGAGGGAAAAATCACCCCAACCACCTCGTTACTGACCCATTAGCGCAGAACAAGTGCTCTAATTATGCATGAAGGTACTATTTCTACACAAACACCCCTCAAAAATGTTGCTAGGTCGCACAACAGCAGCAATTAATGTAGTACCATTCACAACTAAAATGCGTGCTATATAGATGGCGATGTAGATATGCTTGAGAAGACGATCGAGTCGATGCAAGTGATGGGTGTTACAGACATTAAAGAGACCTTGACGGACTTCAAGGATGCACACAAACGCACGGTGCTGCACTTTGCAGCCGCGAAAGGACGGCGAAAAGTGATGAATTAGATTGTAGAACGCGCTCCAGAGTGTCTTCAGTGTCTGGATGAAGAAGGAGCGACGCCATTAATCTATGCATCTAAGTAGAATGAGTTTGCTGCTGTCAAGTTGCTCTTAGCGTACGGTGCGGATCCTAATGTAGCTATGAAGAACGCCGTTGATGCTGGCGTGCCTCATTAACAAACCTGTAGTGGTAAAAGAGCTGCTGGGAGGTGAAGCGTCCTTACCGCCAACAATGCAAGGCAGATTCACAGCTTTACACATGGCAGCGGAGACTGGATTCATCGAAGTGATTCAGTCATTCTTCACTGGCCGTGTGGAAGACACAAAGAATTTCCAAATATGACTTCCAATTCTGGAGCAACGCCGTTGCAACTTGCTGCTGGTATGTGTCACCACACGATTGTATCGCTTCTTAAGCCCATTACAAAGGGATTCGAGAAAGTAGACCTGAACAAACTCATGACGGACGAAAAAGTGAAGCTCGATGCGTACTATGAGCACGCTGCAAAAAGCAAAACCCGGATTCGTCTGTTCAAACAAAGGATCCTGTTACGTGTGAGGAGAAATTAGAGGCGGAAACTAAGCGAAAATTCGCGGAGATTGAGAAGAAAGAGGACATACTCGTCCCTGAAGCTGTCGAGGTGAGAAACGAGCAACAAGTTGAAGCGATTTAGCTTAAAGACGAGGGAACAAGGTGTACTTGACAAAAGATTATAAACAAGCTGTGGATCTGTACTCGAAAGCGATTGCCATTACACCTCCAGACACTGTTTTCTATACCAAACGATGTGCCGCGTATTAAGTGCGGGGGATGCCAAGCAAGCGCTGCATGACGTTCGGGTGTCCCAAAAATTTCGCCCTCAGTCGCCAAAAGCGCTTTTTCGCGAAGGACAATGCCTGGAAGCGCTTGGACTGTATGAATAAGCTGCTTGTGCGATGTGGGAGGCCATGCAGCTTGAACCTAATGATCAGCTCCTGAAGCGCCTAGGGAAAGTGGAATGTAATAGAGTTGTTCCTACTCTCGTTTCCACAATAGTTGATAATGATGGTACAGTAGAAACTGTCTAAATTGATACTGGCTAAACTAATAACCTCCGCAAACAAATATTGCTTTCCGGTCCCGAGCTCGTCCCCATATTGGAATTAATAAACCTCCGTAATGTGATATTTGATAAATTTTCTCAGCCCCACAACTTATGTAAAAAAATATCCTATATACCTGGCCCTATATGTCGCTAGTCAAACACGCTCAAAAAGTCACGTATGCCGTTCTGGTTCATCTGGCTGGTCTTTATGGGAGCCATAAGGACCAACCAGATGAACCAGAAGGGCATACGTGACTTTTTTGAGCGTGTTTGAATAGCGACAGCCTTGTTCTTCATGCGTTGGAGGGCCGTCATGAAGAGCTCGTTCACGTCAGATTGCTGCAGCCAGAATGTTTCCAGTGAACGTATCGTTGCCTGTGCCTCGAATACCGGAACAATGGCTACCTCTTGGCTTTCATCGTCATCGGCCTGTTCTTCCACGGGTTACGTCACCAAGTGATCCTGAATCACCTCGTCCAAGGTAGGTGCGTAGGTGACAACATCCTCCTCGCTGTAGTTGAGGAGGTTACGCACATCCATGGTATTGACGTAGCGGAAGCGGCGAATCTGTGACTCCAGCTCGGCCACAACCTCCTGGTCGAGAAGCTACTCCTCTGCCAAAACTGGCTGCTGATTCTTCGGTGCCGTGCTGCGAATCTGACAGTGGCGGAAACAGTTTGCAATGGTCTCTGCCTTCACCTCGTTCTTCCACCCGGGGACTGCAATCCTGATTGCCTCACGAATGTCGATCTTCTAGGATCAGGAAGTTTGTCCTCCACACGCTGCAGGAGAAGGAGGTTGAAAGCGCGGCGGTAGTAGGCCTTGAGGTTCCGGATAATCCCAGCATCACAGGGCTGCATCTTTGATGTGGTGTTTGGTGGCAGGTAGAACACAGTAGTGTTCCGGAGCTGAATGCGGGCCGGAATGCCGTCAAGAGGAACATGTGCACCGCAATTGTCAAGAATCAAAAGAACTTTTCTGTCAGCCATTCGAAGATCAAACGATTTGAGCCACTCAAGAAAAATAATTTGCGTCATCCAAGCCTTTACATTGTTGCGGTACACGCAACCGCGATTGTTCAGATTGATGTTCTTGAAGCAGCGTGGGCTCCTTGACTTCCCAATTATCCAAAAGGGAAGCTTGTCTGAACCATCGGCATTGCAGCAAACGGCAAGAATCAGCCCTTCCTTGTGCTGCTTGCGCCCTTCAAGCTGCTTGGTTGCAAGCGAGTGATCTGCCTGAATCGTGACATGCTTAGAGCAATTTTTATCACAATTGAATTGAATGGCAATGTTTAACAAATCTGCATCCTGTAGAACAGGCCCATCTCATCCATGTTGTAGATGTCACTGAGTGCATACTTGTCGAGCACCTCACGTATCTTTGGGCGCTCATCCTCGTTGAGTTGTTTGTTAACGGAACCACTCTCGCCAAAGCGACGGACGGACCGAATGCCGTGACGTGTCTTGAATGATTCAAGCCAGACGTTTGAGAACTCGAATTTCTCGTGACCTGGGTAAATACAATCAAGGATCTTGCTAGTGCTTTCTTTCAGAAGATCGCCGCTCATGTTCACCTGCTCCTCATGAGCCGTAAACCACTCAAAAAGTGCCTTCTCCATCTCAGGATACTTTACGGTCTTTTGCCGCTTCTTCTCAAGATTTTTGTTGGACGCCTTTTGGAGGATCTCGCCCGAATGTTTGAGCGTGTTGGAGACCGTTGCTTGGCTGATTTTGAGGTGGTGATTGGTCTCCACCCAAGCAATCAGCTCTTTCTGCGTGAGCGAATGTAGCCGGTGCGTATACGCACGGTGCGGCTAGCGCACAGAGGAAGGCTTTCCTTAAAGCGGCGTTCGCCGCTACTTAGCCGATACGCCCTTATTAAGGGCTTAGTAGGAGAGAGCTCTCCTACTCAGGGCCAAGATTCCCGGGTTAGTTTACTATATACTGTACTAGTGCCTTAACGGCAAGGCTCCCTTACAAAGGGTGTAGCTAAGGGGAGGGCTCCCCTTACGCTACGGCACTCACTACACCCACGACCGGTCGAGGTCGTGCGTCTGTACTAAGGAGTGGAAAGTAAACTGAATATATTTAATATGTAATTATTTAAACTAATATAAACTATATGTAACACTAAGTAGAATATTCCTAATTCGTACCTAGCTAAAATGTAGTGTACACACCTGTGTACTGACACGTGGATGGCGGACACACCACCACACCAAGGGACCCTGCCCTGATTGGTTAAAATAACCAAAGGTTCGAAACCTTTCAGCCCGGCCAATACTGGCCTCAACCGTGGTGTACTCATGTACACCAACACTCAGTGTTACCCGAATGTAACCCCGTTACATCCTCCCCCATCAAGACTATTGCTTACGCAATAATCAAAATTTTGTAG
This sequence comes from Peronosclerospora sorghi, assembly GCA_026184515.1. NCBI lineage: Eukaryota > Oomycota > Peronosporomycetes > Peronosporales > Peronosporaceae > Peronosclerospora > Peronosclerospora sorghi. The sequence continues at coordinate 16,423,619 of CM047583.1, forward strand.
GAGAACTCCAACGCCAGTTCCCTGGCCATCCATATGTACACCTCTAGTGGTGCTATGGCGTCTCCTCTAGAAGAGGTAGACTACTCCGAAAACTCGGAAGTGGATGCCTTTGGGGATACCTCCCCAATGATGAGCCGCTCCGACAGCGCCGAACGGCGTTGTCGACATCCTAATCCCTTCCCCACACGTGAGGAAAATGCACTAACCAGTGCGGCAACCCTGCCCGTATCGGATGATACGTCCGAATCGCCAAGGCGATCATCACTAATGAGCTGGACGCAGCTCAAGACTCCAAACTTGCCGCACAGGCACTAAGGGCTGCGTTGCGCTCCCCCAAACGCCCGTCAAGGGCGGCTTATAATTTCGATGGTCCTCGTGGCCTTCCAAGATGGGCCAGGCGTTCGGTAAGGACTAGTCTAGCGTCCTATACCCCTGTCCCCGCGGCTGAACAGCCGTACCAACGCGAACGCCGTGAGAAACTCCGGCAACAACTGCTTACACAAAAGCAGTTCACTAGCGTCTCGTACCGAGAGCGCTTAAACAGGCAGGAACAAGGTGCCCCTGTTGAGAACCTCCGCGAGGTTCCTTTCGTTCTTTCTCCGGGAGAAAGTACCGATGACGCAGAGAAGAAGTTCCGCGCTTGGGCGGAAGGAGAGAAGCTTCTCCCCAGCTTCGATGAGCTGCATGACAGCTATTCCAGTCGAGACATTTGGGTGGAGAGGGTGTTGCGCCTTACATTTGCCAAAGATAAGGCGATGGAGCAACTACGTGCTCCGTATCGCACGCGCTACGCCAGCGCCCCTGTCTCCACCCTGGTGTCCGGAGACAGTGTGGTCGCCACATCTGCCTCCGGCCAACTACCACTTATTGGGAGTGAAGAGGCTTCTCATGCCCCTCTGGTCGTTGACCTACAGCGGGATTCTACCGCTCAAAAGCGTCAACGACGTCGCGGCAATCCTTCCGTAGGGGAGTCTCGAACTCCCACGAACTCTGTGAGTGTGGATAACCTTTCCACTTCACCAGATACTGGGTTTGACCCCGATGATGGCGCCGCGCCATCAGCCGCTCCACATGAAAGTGTGGAGTACTCTCCGCATCGAGCATTGGAGGAGGAGTTCGCACAATTGCGACGTGAGTTCGCGCGCGCTGTGGTCGACACAGCCTTCGCATCCATGATCTCCACGAGGGGATCCGCGATGAGCGGGATGCCACTGATCTCTTCGAGAGGCGGCTTGCCTCTCTCGAGACGACCGTTGCGGAGCTTCGTGGTCGCATTTTAGCCCTTTCGGGCTTCCTTCGCCCTGCGGTGCCTTACGGCTATCCGCCTTTCCACCCTCCTCCAGGAGGTGCCCCGCCTCCGGGCGCTGGTATGGCTTAAGCATACCGACATAAAAGGTTGGATACGTACGCATCGCCTTCGGGATGTCTAAGGTGTACGACAAGCCCTTTCGGGCTAGCACCTTAAAGGGGCCCACAAACCTGGGGCGCAGTTTATTGCGCAACACATTTGAAACTGCATGTGTAGGAAGATTTTTAGCGTTTAATAAAACACTTTCTCCTACTCTGTATACCTTTTTGTTACGCCGTCACTTTCGGTCAGCTTGCTCCTTCTGCTTGTCTTGGCTTTCCGCCATGGCATCGCAGACGTGTCGTAAGACACTAAGGCACGTCGATAAAAACTTATCGATGTGCTTTCGCACATATACAGGGCTGACATCGGGGAATCCTCCCCCCTCAATCCCTGGTCCACACGTGGCGTTAACGGAACCCTCGGATTAACCAATCCGTTCACGTAAAACGGGGTAAACCCCGTAGATGCATGTACCGAATTGTTGATAGCAAATTCAACCATCGGAAGCATCTCACTCCAACTCTTTGGAGAATCCGGACATAAACTCCGGAGAATGTCCTCCACAACGCAATTAACGCGTTCCGCCTGACCGTCCGTCTGCGGATAATCCGCAGTGG
>CM047583.1:16440586-16643925 GCA_026184515.1 Peronosclerospora sorghi
ATAACTTTAGGGGCGCTTTCTTATGGGAGGGTGTGTCTTGCAAAAAGTGGCCTCGCAATTCCCTAAATTTAAGATAGGGAACGTTGTTTTCAGGAGACCTAAACCTTGGCATAAACACGAATGAGATAACGAATCTTTGCATAACGCGGCAAAGTCCGTAATCCAGCAATGATTACGACGGCTTTTCCACTCATCTCTCTGCCTGCCGAGGATCGGTGGCCTGTGCTTTTCACATGAGACTCTCACCGGCAGGAGACTCGTTTCACCCGTACATATGTCGCGACCCCCATGGTGTAAAACGGAACGCCTAAAGGAAGGATAAAATCTTGTCATCAAGGTAGTGGGCAACTACACTGACGTGGCATGTCCTTTTCGCGCTTTTAAGTACAGTAAAGAAAGGGGCTGTTACGTTTCAGTAGAAAAACGGAGTGCCGGTCCCGTCTATGCGCGTGTGATGATGAATAAAGTTGGAGCAAACACGTCCCGATAATCACACACCGTCTTAGTGGACGTAGATGATATTCGAGTCCCCCCCCCCCCCTGTACGTATCACGCCGTATACATTGTAAACACCCATTGCACGCACGCGCTCATTCGTGCACTTTCCAAGGGGGGTGCGTCCAGCCCATGGCGGTGCTCTCGAGACATGCCCAAGATGACAAGATCCAGCCCACGCAACCAGTCAAGACGACGGCAGACGACGAAGCGCAAGATATGGACGCCATGGCACGTGCGTCTGCACCCACGGACGACCGGTTGTCCATGGAAACCAAGCGTGTGTCGAGCACGACCGCTCGCAGCAGCGAAGAAAATGTACGCACAGAGGAAGAGCGTGGACTACCGCGTACGGTCCATGGCCCAGCCACCACGACCTTGACACGAGCCAAGACGGTCGTGGTCGTCCACAGCGAGGCCACGGACACGCCAACGCGCACGAGCAGTCCTCGGAAACGCGCCCAGAGCTGGCCACCTCGTACCGCGGCGTTCGAGCGCGCCAGCGAGCACGAGTCCGTACACTTTCACACTGCGTCGGCTGCGCAGGACGTTCCCGAAGCGTGTCGCATGCGCACGCCCGTAAAGAAGCAGGTGGGGTCCGTCTGGCGCAACATGACACTCGTCGTGGACCGCAACGGCGTCACGTGCGAGCGCACGTCGCTCGTGTGCCACAAGACCAAAGCCTGGCGCATTGCCAAGGACGATCTGCTCGCCGCGACGCGTCGAGACGAGACGAGCGTCGACGTGCACTACATGCTGCCCGGAACAGGCCCCGAGCATCGTCGTCTCTTGCGTCGCTATCGCCGCGTGCGGTTACGATGTCCGGACGAGCGACGCGCGGCGCAGCTCGTGGCGTGCGTGCAATTCTATGTCAAGTGGATGGCGCGCGTGCCGGACACGGCCGTGCGTCGGATCCAAGTGGTCGTGAATCCGCACGCAGGGAGACGGCGCGGACGCAAAGTCTGGGACCGCTGGCGACCCGTGCTCGAGCTCGCTGATATCCAGTGTGACGTCGAGGAGACAGCGTACAGTGGCCATGCGCGCGACCTGGGCGCGGCGTTCGACTTGGCACGGAAGTACGAGGCCATTGTGTTTGTGGGCGGCGACGGGACCGTGAACGAGTTCATGAATGGCGTGTTTGGCCGCGACGAGCGGGTCTGGCGGACGCTCGTGGCCACGACACCCATCGCGCTCGTGTGTGCAGGCACGGACAATGCGTTTGGCCAGGGCGTGGGTACACCGACGCCGGCGTCGGCCGTCTACTGCATCATTACGCGCCAGATCCGTCCGCTCGATGTGTTATCGTGCCAAGCGAGCAACGAGGATGGTACGCACCGGCACGAATTTGCCTGCACGGGCGTGAGCTACGGCATTGGTGCGGACATTGCCGTGGAATCTGAAGCCACGCGCTGGATGGGCGTGCATCGGTACGTGTACCTAAAACTCAAGCGCGGCGTGTTCGCACCGCGCAAGCATCACGCACGGATCCGGTACGTTCTGTCGGATACGACGCCCGTGGATCCCGTGACAGGCGAGCAGGTTCTGCGTACGTACTACGAGCTCCAGCAGGATCCGGCACGCGACGAGCAGCAGGACGTGGACCACTGCAGTATCTACGACACGCGTGTCCGGACATGGGAGGGCGACGCATCGTCCATTTTTGCGCCCGCGCGCGACGCGAGCTTTCAAGGGCTCTGGCGCACGTTGACGGCCGAGTTGACGTCGGCCGGCGGCTCGAACGTCTACTTTGAGACCAAGTACGCACACCCGTGGGATGGCAACTTTGATTTCATCTACTCGCGCAAGGGGAGCGTGCGGCAGACGACCAAGCTGGTCGTACAATATTTGCGCGACACGTTCCTTGCGTCCGAGCTCGTGGGGTACTACAAGGTCAAGGCGTTGGTGATTGAGCCCCTGGGGGACAACGACGATCGGCGGCTCAATGTGGACGGCGAAGTGTTTGCTGGGCCCGGGCCGTTCCGGATCGAGGTGGTCCCGCACCTCTTGCGCGTGCTCTCGGAAAAGTAGCCGCGAGCGAGCGAGACGAGGCGTGGCGTCGTGGTCGTCGTCGTCTTGCGTAAGTATCCATTGTATACTGTGTAGTGGGCAAAAGGGCGTAGTGAGGGGCAAGGAGGGTACAGATATACGTTACGCTCTCTCAACCTTTCGAGATAGAGACTTTGCACCTTGTGTACCTTCGCGTTAAGTGTGTGTACTTTGAGTCAAGGCGTTAGGAGTTTGTTTCGAGCGTGGCCATGCATGACACGATGGCTACAGTTCGGTGGTCCGAAGGTTGTCGTGGCTTGGGACGACATTCGTTTTCGATCCTCGCGACGTGACAACAAAACGAGAGAGGAGCCCCCCCCCCGCCCCTCCTGACTCTAAGATGAGCCACGTATGTAGGTAGGTAGCCCCATTTTCTTATCGCGTGTCATGCTCTGTCCGATCGTGGCTCTTTCAGTCGTACGAATTGGGGTTTCTGCTGCCACATTGCATGCCACTGGGCTCTCGCTCGAGGTCGACGACACACGTCGGCGCTTGGCGAAAAAAAATTTTTTTTTCCTTGTCTCGAAACTCATGTAGCACGGCAAAAACGGAAAAACAGGTTAGAGAAAGTCATAAAAAGGGGGAAACGGGGGGGGGCGGCCTGCAGAGGGTCAGTGAGGTCGGGTCGTTTCTGCGCCCCTGTCGTCGCCTTGTGGTCGTCTCGACCAATGACGGGCCCGCAACGGGCGTGCGGGTAGGGGACGGGGGGCCCCAAACCGACGACCCGAGGGGGCTACTTACTCGATAGCCGGACGTCCAGTTCAGATTGTTGCGCTGGCGCAAACGACACGAGCCAAGAAGACACCACCACAAGAGTGCCGCCTTGTTGTCTCTATCCACTTGGACTCGTTTGATACGTGGTATAATATTCCCATCGTGTTCTCTCTCTCTAACTCCTTCACAAAGCCATCCCTCCATTAACAACGTGGTAAGCACCCAAACACTCCTCCTACACACACACACGGTAGGGAGAGAGAGTGTGTGTGTGTGTCTGTGTGTGTGTCCGTGTGTGTGCAATCTTACCCGACAAGAAACGTCTGTGGCTTGTTGTCACTTCCTCGCGCGCGCAGCTCGTTTCTCACTCATCCGATCGACACTAGCAAGCGCGTGTCGTGTGTGTGTGTCGTGTGTCTCTCTCTGCGCACTCACTCACTGTCTTTTAGGTACGTCGAGCTGGCCATCCTCGCACACCGACCAGAGTGCTAACTCCCGCACCTCAACTCACTCTCTCTACACCTTGTCTCTCTATCTTGTATAGGTAAACCCGACTAGCCCCACTACCCCCCCCCCCCCACTAGCCCCACCATGGCCTTCCGCTTTCCTCGATGGGGACGCAAGAAGAATAAAGGCGACGACCCCGTCGTCGGGCGCACGAACAAGTACCTAACCGCCGCGCCATCCTCAGGGCCCGGCGGCGGCGTCCCCCGCGCCCCGCCGTCCGCGCCCGGACGCACGTATAGCACAGGCGCCGACTATCCGCCGTCCGCGCCCGTCTCGACCGGGAGCGGCCCGTCGCCGTCGCCGCTCCCGTTCTCGCATCCGCTCTACGCCATGGACGAGGACGGGAGGATCCACTTGAAAGCCACGGGCAAAGGCCTCGACGACTCGGACCTGGCCGTGCATCAAGACGAGATCATTACCGCTGTTGTCCAGTACGTGCACGAGTCGATGCGGACGGAACTGCGCTTTCGTGAAGTCTACGTCCCGGCTGACAGCACGCCTGCGTCGCCCGTGAAAGCCACGGTGTTTGTCTCGCGCAACTTTGACACGTGCACCAAGCTGCTCGTGTTTGTTGCTGTGAGCCGTGGTCTCGTGCCGGGTCTCTGGAGCCGCGGCCTCGTGCTCCACGCAGGCGTCGAGAGCGGGAGCATGCTCGCGTACTTTCGCCACGCGCTCGACGAAGGCTACGGCATCCTCGTGGCCAACCCAAACAAGAATGTCATGGTCACGCGCGACGGCAAGCAGCGCGTGCCGATTCCGGGCTCTGCGAGCCCGGAAGAGCACATGGATTCGGTCTGGGACACGTACGTGGCCCGTGCCGCGGCGCGACGCGTCTACTTTCTTGGCTACTCGTACGGTGGCGTCTTGATCAAGTACCTCTTGCACTCGCGCGGGGATCAGCTCATGCGCCGGAACGGCGCGATTGCACTCATTGAATCAAGTCATCGCATTGAAGATGGCGACGCACCGTCGGTCAAGTCGATCCTTGCGCATCGGACCATGTACTGGGAGAGCAACGACCAGCCGTTCCAGACGAAATTGGACGGCGACGCGCCGCATCGGACCGGGTGTACGTGCTTGTCAGCAGGCCGCCCGCCCCGCGCCCACGCAAATCACTACTACGTCACGGCCTTTTGCATCCACAAGATTCAGCACGCGCTGTTTCGGTTCCTCGAGACGCGGGACGCTACGACGTACGTTGCGGGCGAGAAACCCGTGGTCGAGCCGCGCCCGACGTCCGCGCCCGTGGTCCAGAGCACTGGCAATAATCGAGGCGGCGCGAGTACGGGCAGCCCCGCGAGCTCGCCGCCCTTGCAACGCCACGACTCGATGCGACGCGACGGGAACCACACGCCGTCCAAGATCGCGAGCAATAGCAGCAGCAGCTCGAGCGAGAAACACTGCAACTTGTGTCTCTTTCACTTTACGCTCTTTGACCGGCGCCACCACTGCCGCATGTGTCATCGCGCCGTGTGCAACGCGTGCTCGCGCGACCGGCTCTTCTTGCCGGGCTCGAGCACAGCGCAGCGCGTGTGCACCGAGTGTGCGACGGAAGGACCGCGGGGGAACCACACGCCAGCGCCACCGACGTACCCGCGCTTGAACCGCACGACGAGTGAAGCCGTGCTGACTGCGGGCGCGACCATGGCCACGTCCACGGACGCGTCGTCCCAAGCACGCACGCGCTCTGACACGCAAATGTCGACGCAAGGCCGCACCGAGTCGAATGCGCAGCCGCCCGGCGGCAACTCGAAGCTCAGTGTCGAAGACTTTGATCTGTTAAAAGTGATTGGCAAGGGCGCGTTCGGGAAAGTCATGCTCGTGCGGAAAAAGGCGCCGGAAGCCTCGTCGGCGCCGAATGCCATCTACGCCATGAAAGTGCTCAAGAAAGCCTCGGTCTTTGCCAAGAATCAGGTCGAGCATACGAAATCCGAGCGTCGGATCTTGCGTGACATTGATCACCCGTTTGTCGTGCGGCTCCGGTACGCGTTCCAGAACGAAGACAAGCTGTACCTGGTCATGGACTATTACAACGGCGGCTCGCTCTTTTTTCACTTGCGCAAGTCGCGCAAGTTTTCCGAAAAGCGCGCGCGGTTCTACGCTGCGCAGTTGCTCATGTCCATGTCGCACTTGCACGAGCTCAATATTGCGTACCGGGACTTGAAGCTCGAGAATATTCTCATGGACGACAAGGGCTTCATTGCCCTCACGGACTTTGGGCTCTCGAAAGAGAATGTCGACGTCCCGGATGGCGCCAAGACGTTCTGTGGCACGGCCGAGTACATTGCGCCGGAATTACTCAAGGGCTTGCCCTATGGCAAAGCCGTCGACTGGTGGGGCTTTGGCACGCTCCTGTATGAAATGATGACGGGCCAGACGCCGTTCTTTGACCGCAATCGCAAGCGCATGTTCCACAACATTTTACACCGCGACGTCGTCTTTACGCAAGCTTTCTCAGAAGATGCCAAGGATCTGCTCACGGGTTTACTGCGACGAGACCCGGCCAAGCGATTAGGCTCGGGCCCCTCGGGCGTCCAGGAGATCATGGACCACCCGTTCTTTGCGAGCATTGACTTTGACAAGTTGCTCAAGCGCGAGGTCGAGCCGCCGTTCAAGCCTGTCGTGAATAGCGAAGCCGATACGGGCAACGTGGCCAACATTTTCACGCGCGAAATGGCGCGGGATTCGCCCGTGACGCAGGAGCTCGGGGCCACGCATCGGGCGCAAGCGCACTTTGATGGCTTCACGTACATGCCTGGGAACGAGCATCTCAATTAACAAGACGCACGCACGACGTGGGCAAAACAACAACACCACACACGGCGCCGGAGCAAGGCGCGCTGGAGTAGGCAAACAAACGAGACGAGAGACGCTGCTCGTGTGGAGGGAACGCAGGGACCGAGCGACGCGTGTGTGTGTGTGTGTGTGTGTGTGAGGGGAAAAAGCTGAAGTCGAGGAAACAACAGAACGAGGAGGAGGAAAAAATAAAAGTGTCCGACGACGCTCGTCGGGAGGCTTGGCGACGAGTCCTAGACAAGCAAAAGAGGAAGGAACGAGGGACGACGTGACAGGAGCGAGCGAGCGCGAGCAGGGTACTACGCACGCGCTCTGAACGTGGCAGTGTGCGTGGGTGCGTGGGTGTGAATGCGGTCGTACACGTCCGTACGTACGCCTTCCATCCTGCTCGTACGCTCGCCAGTTATAGTTTTAGCATTTTTTGCCAAGGGACAGGAAAAAAAACGAGAAAATGAATATCGAACGACGACGCTGTCAAGTCTCTTAGATAGATATACTTTGCCTCCTCATGTGGAAGAATGAAATAGGGGGCAAAAGAACGACTTTGGGCTTTGTATGTGTGTGTGTGTGTTGTGTGGGGGGCATGGGGCAGTTCGTGTCGTCCCGAAACGGTCGTTCATTGTGTGTGTGTTGTGTGTGTGTGTGTGTTGGCTCCCCCTCTCCTTTCTGTACTGCTGGTCGTACATGTTGTGTCTAGTGCGTTCCCATGGCGTCAACTCGTACTTGACTGGATCTGTTGTCTCTCGTCCGTGAGTCGTCCGTCGTCCATTGTACGACTAGTGCGTGTGATACGTGATCCCGTGGGACGACGGATCCCGATCTCCGGTCATCTTCCCTTCGCGTCCGCCGCGCGCTTTCTTCCCTCGTCTCGCTTCGTCTCTTCACCCTCTTACCGAAACGTCCCCAGGTCCTCATGCAACCGAACGCTCTCGCTTTCGCTCTCGTGGGACGCGATCGAGGTGGACGACGTCAAGTCGTACAAGTCCGTCGACAAGCCCCGCGTCACAAGCGCAGGATCCGAACACGACGAGAACGCGCGTGCGCTCGACGGGCCTTCATCAAACACGCACGACGAGCGCGTCCCACCGTCCCATGACTCGCACGCCTTCATGCCGTCCGTCCGCCGCTCACACCGCTCAAACAAGCGACGCCCGGACCGTCGTTCCGAGGCTGGCGTCGCGCTCGTGCCATGGAAGCCTCCTCGACTCGAGAGGCTGCGAGAGTAGTCGCCGCCAAAGCTAATGTTGACATTCGGGAGCATTTGCTGGAGGAACGCGAGCCCTCCTCCCCCTGCGTCAGTGCCTACGGCACCATCCAGTGGCCCCTCGGCACGATGCAATGCACTACCAAACGAAGGGCTCGACAGAGGCAGTGGAGGGTGCACGTCTTTCGGAGCACTTCCAAGCGGTGGGAAATCGCATCGGTCCGTCACGAGAGCGAGGCCTGACGAGACGGACGATGCGGGATCGTAGCGAGCCGCGTCCAACGCGCTAAACGAGCGATCGTTGAGTTTCGTGCCATCGAGCAACTCGAAGCGCGTCTGTGTCGGTGGTCGATCCGGACGCGCGTCGGTCGGATTCGCAAACGCAAAGCGGGACGTGTGGCCGTCCTGGGGTGGAGGAATCTTTGCAATGGATTCCGGAGCCAACTGGAGACCAAGCAACCCCGCTAGCGCCTCGGTCGATTCGTTTCGTTGACTGAAAATCGCATCGATGGAGGCAAACGACATGGACGAAGACGTGCTTGCGGACGGTATCGTTGACACGGCGGGGGAAAACGCGCTGAGCGTCGGATCGGACAGGCTAGAAGCGTCCCAGCCGTCACTCGCCACGGCCGGCGTGGGCAAGAGCTCGACGTTGCCACTACTTGCACCAGCGTCAAATCCAAGTCCAAATGGACTGTAGACACTTGTCTCACTACTACTGCTGCTCGTCGTGGTCGTCATCGGCTCGTCGGGTTCATGATGCAGCACTGTGGGCGTTGGAAACGGTTGGGCCCACACTGGTTTCTCCGTTGAGGACCCGGTCGCTAATTTCAACGCCTCGAGTGGACTGACGACGGCATCCACTGACTGTGTCGTCTCTTTTCCTCGTGACGTCTCTACCCGCAAAAGAGGCGTCGAGGTCGACTCGGACGCACTTTCAATTGTGGCATTCCCGTAGCTGCTACTGGATCCTCTTGCGACCACTTTGCTGTATAAATTGTGGGTCGCTGCGCGGGTGTTCTCGGTCGACGAGTTGCGCGGATCGAGATCGCCCGACGCTTGTCGGAGCTTCGAGATCGCGGCGGCACTCTGGGCATGTCGCTGGGAATTTCCATAGACTTCGCTGCTCTGTGATCGGACCAACGTCGTGGCTCTTGCGAGAGAGGAAGCGGACCGCGACGACGACGTGGAGGAAGATGGAGGGGGTCGCGTGGGTGGAGGAAAGCGGGATCCCGCTCGCTCTTCCATCTGTCCACTCACGGTCGAAATGTCTCGGAACGCTGCTTTGCCTGAATGCAACGCTGGAAAAACATAGCGTGTCGTATTAGCACGTCACGGGGCCACCGCTCACACGCACTCTCCTTTCTCTAAGCACGCCACGTACCCGTTTGCATCTCTTCTTTGGTAAAACTATCGTCTTCATCGCCGAGCTCGTGCAAGTATAAACAATCTGGATTGTTACACTGCATCTTGCGTAAGAAGAAATTGCAATACTTGGTCGTGCCAAACGAGGCGCTAGACCAGGGAGCAGCCGTAGCACAAGCACGCGAAGCAGACACGTTAGAAGCACGTTCTGACTCAGGCAAACAAGACGACATTACGCGTCAACGAGCGTACCGTAAGACACTGCCATCGAGACAGTAGCCATCAATGGCCACGATGCAAGCGAGTGCGTGCTCTTTCTGGGCAAACGTAATGTACGCACTCGCGGTCGATGCATGAGTCGCTCGATCCGCACTCAGGTGCGCCTTGTTCACAACTGCTTTGACAATGGTGCCATACTGTCCAAAACAGTCGTGCGCACGGAGCATCGTTTCGTTGGCAAAGTGCACGGGGAGCCCAATCACGTACACGAGATTGCGCTGCAGGACGCGGACGTTCTGGAGACTCTTGCGCGGGAGCGTCGGGGCGGGCGCGGGCGTGGGGGTAGCGGCTGCTGCTTTCGAGTGCCCCGCTGCGGACAACGCGCGTCGGTCCTGTTTTTCCTTTTGTTTTCGCTGTTTCGTGCGTCGGACGACCCTGTGCGTACAGTAATCAGCGTCCAGTTAGTACGCACGTACGTACGAGAATGAACGAACGGCTACGAGGGGACAGACTCTTCACGGTCGAGCGGATGCTTGTGCTTGGCGAGGTCCGCATACGGTTGTCGACACGCGGGACAGAGGCCATTGTACTCGTTTTTGATTTGATGCCAGCACCAGAGACAGACCTGATAGCCACAGGGACAGGCGTTGAACGTCTGGTCCGTCAAGTCGAGTTCTTCCATGCAGAGGGGACAATAGTCCTTGTCGTCGTCGTAGTCGGCCATGAGGAAGGAAGGAAGGAAGGAAGGAGAATCTCTAGCACGTGGTCGATGAGGAGGAGGAGGAGCTTAGAGGTGGATCGAGACACTCACACACAAAAGGCACGGGGAGGATGAGGACGTACATACGAGGTGTATACTGTATAGCCAGCGGCGTGGTTCCTTTTGTTTTTCGTCTCGTGCTTCTCCTGTCATTCAGTGGCCGAATGGCCCATCGAAGGACATGGAGTATGCTCGTTGCGAGGTTTCGCTTCCCCACCTGCCTTTTAGGACCTTGGCAGTATAATTAATGGCGTTCGGCTCGTTGACGTGAGGCACGGCACGCACTCTCTCTTCCACCTTTCTGTCCACGCTAACGACCTACCTCCCTGTACAAGAACACACCCGGTTTCGCGTCACCTTCAAAGTAGCCATTTGCCAATTTCCGACGTTGACGAGACGAGCGAGCGACCATCACTCTTGCCCCGGCATGCCCCAGGCTTCCGCGGCCTCGTTCTTTCCCACGGCCAAGGAGCTCTCCAGTGGCGTGCAGTGGTTTAAAGACCACCCGGTTCTGGCGGCTGCTGCCGCGACCGCCGTGTCCGTCATTACGTATCTCAATGCACTGGAGCTGGCAAAGGGAGACGACGACGCCGTCGCTCAAGAAAACAAACCCAGTGCGGCGAGCCACTCGAGTCGACACCGCAAACCGACGCGCAAAAGCTCGGCGGGGGCACCTAGTGACACGAAATTGTCGGCGGCCGTGAGTTGGTGCGATGAACACGGTGGCAGCTTAACGCAGGTGTTCGAGGACGAGGCGCCGGGGCCCGACCAACGACGAGACCCGTTAGAGGATAGTGACAGCGAGGACGACGCATGTGATGACGTGGCCGAACGCGTCGAGGACGCTTGCCCACCTCACAGCGTGACGACGCAGCAGGAGGAGGGAGATGCCGTTGCCGTCGGCACTCGTACGGTGAACGACGCAGAGGCGGACGTGGTACAGACCGAGAGTCCGCAGTGGGGATGGTATGTCCCCATCACGCCGCCCCAAGATCAGTTTCATGCTCCGACAGGACACGACGCGACGGGTGGTGTGGCACCTGGTCCACCCAAAACCATGCGACGTACCGCTTCCGGGAAAATTTCGTAGATTAGGGAACAAGCAAGACATGTCTGGTTAGCGAGAGAGAAAGAGTTGGAGTGGCACGGCGTGCATCAGGGAGCTCTTCCGTAAATTATTGAGATCGTCCACCCTCTGCATGGAAGGCACACGACCGGGTACCATCCAAGCGCCTGTTTCAGCAGCTTCAACTTCTTTAGTACAACAAGTACAGACCATCATCCCCTTGAACCTGGTCGAATGCCAGCCCGCTCCCCCATCTTTAAGCCTCGAAGAAATCGTTGCTCCCTCCCCCTCTTTGCTTTGATTTCATTTAGCCCCCCCCCCTCCACATCCTCCATCCCTCTTACCAAATCTCTCCTCTACTCTACGTTTCCATACAAAGCCAACGACGGCTCGTTCGCGCCACTCAAGTCGCCTGGGGGTCGCGTCCCAGCCACGGGAGCACACCCACGTCCAGCACTCACGTCAGGCGTCGCGTCGTCGTCACTGCTTGGCGTCGGGGGGGAGGGGCGGCTGGGGCCCCCCGCCACTTCCCGGGAGGCTACTTGTGTACGGTACACCAAACGTCCCACTATGCGGCGCCGCGTAGTACCCCCGGGGATCGTACGCTCCTTGCGGCGGGTACGATGTGCCGCTGTAGCTACCGCGTTGCGCGCTCAGGACGCGCAGATGCTGCTGGGGCATCATATAGGGATAGAGCATGGGGACTCCGCCCGGTCCCATGGGCATGGCATACCCCGTTGGAAGGTACGGCGGCGGCAGCAGACCCCCCCCCGTGGTGCCGTCGTCGTCGCCCCCCAGGCCACTCTCGTACATCATCCACTCGTCGAGCATCAAAGGCGCGTAGCCTCGCCCAACATGCGGCACCGACGTGTGCGTGGGGCTCGAGTCGCTGCGGTACGGCGACGAAAACACGTCGTCTTTCCCCACGGGCAGCACGGCCGCGAACCTCGGCGTAAACTCGGCGGCACTCGCGCTCAGTTTAAATTCCTTGGCGTGGGGGTTCAATCCTTTTTTCTTTTGTGCCCCCGGCGCCGGCCGCGTGTCCGTGCCCAACGCCTTCGTGCCTTGTGAGGGGCTCGTAGTGGACGGAAGGGACGACGACGACGACGAGGACCGGGCGGGACTCTCCTTTGCCACGCACAGAGCCGTGCGCTCTTCGGTTGCGCTTTCGTCGTGCACGCACACTGCGTCCGTTTGCATGGGACTCGCCTCCCTCGATGGAGGAGCAGCACTAGTCGTTGCAGTGGTCCCATCGACCGGTTCCGATGCCGCTGCCTTGGGTGGGGAAGCAACGGTTCGTTTCGCTTCTTCGGCCACGCTTGGCGCTGCCTTGGGCGCAACAGCGGGGGATGCCGTCGCAGTGGACCGACCAATGACTGCTTCGCTGAAAGAAAGTGGTCGGGGCGGAGCTGCAGGCGCTTCCGTACCAGTAGGAGCCGGCGTGACCACGGATCGCGCCGACGCGGGGGCTAGACACCTCGACGAAGCAAGGCACGGATCCCCACCACTAGCCTGTCGCGCTGTGTTTTTTCGTAACGCTGGTGGCATGTAGACGTTTCTGTACACGCTCGCGGCCCTCGCACTCGTGCGGCGGGCCACGGAGCTGTACCGCGCTTCCTCGTCCACCTCAGTGCCACGGTGTCCAGTCTGTCCGCGTTCTTCCTGCAAATGGAAATTGCCACCCGTGGCTTCCTGTTCAATCTCGAGTGCCAACTTCTCCGCCGCGCGGGACTGCTCGGTCGTGAGCTTGGTCTTGTCGAGCTTGGTGGTATAAATATTCTCATCGTAGCTCGAGACGACGCCAAAGAGCTTTTCGTTCGCTTCAAACTGGTCCCATCCCGCCTTTTCCTGACTCTTGCTCGGACGTCGACCACTGGGCGCGACGTCCTCGAGCGCGCCCGTATCGAGCGCCGGGTCGAGCCACGAGCTAGCCGTCTCCAACTCGCGTCCAACCAAATGCTTCCCTTTGTCTCCGCTAATTTCTGTATCCGTACGAAAGCCACTCGAGCCTGCAGCGGCTTGGGACGCGGTCGCGCCCACGGCATCCGTGTAGTCAATGGCGCCGTCAGCGACCAAATACGCGACCTGGTCGCGTCGAAAGATAACCGTGCGGCCGTCCACAAACGGCTTCGCGCTCGTGCCCGTGCGCACGCGTTTGGCACTCTTCAATACGATGGAAAATGCGTCGGGGTCGACACAGTCCAAGATCCCAGCGTATCGCTCGTCCGACGCGACCACTTGCAACTCGACCGCTTTGCCCACGAGAAACCGAAACGCAAACAAGGCACGATGTCGTAGCAGTCGCACGTGTGCGTCTAATAAAAAGCAGCAGCAGCAGCACGCACATTAGTGTCCTCTCCACTATCGTGACACGATGGATGCGATGCAAACGTACCACTGAACCCCACGGTGGGGCTGGTGGATGGTGGTGGCGTGCGTGCGCTCGTGGCAAAACCGGGTGGAGGAGGCGCCGCACTCGTTGTCAGGGCATGCGGTTTTCCCCATGGTCCCGATACAGGCGCTGGCGCCACGTGGCGCGGTCCTCGCGGTGGTTCGTGGCCGTGGCCACTCGGTGGCGCCTTGTGGTTTTTCTTCTTGCCTTGACTCTTGGGACCCGGGACGTGGCTGCTCTTGCGGATCGCAAGGGAGGCCGTTTCGCTGGAAGGTTTCAGTGTTGTCATCGGCGTGGTACGGCGCGCGTCCTACGAAGCGAGAGAGAGAGAGAGCGAGAGAGCGAGAGAGAGAGAGGCACGGAGCCGCTCTCGCTGATCTTCCTACCGGTGGGTTGCAGGTTGAGAGATAGAGTCACTCTTAAGAGGGAACCGAGCCACCTGCCTCTGCGGTCATAGCCAGCCAATCACAAGGCAGTTCGTATTGTTTTGTCGAAGTAATTATTTTTTATTTTTTATTTTTTTGGGCGTGCGTCGCGATAAAGAAACGGTAGCAAGGTGGACCAGGTCTTTGCGTGGCATGAAGGAGAGAGAACGACGAGCGGATGGTTGATCGAATTGGGACAAGCAGATGCGGTGCTACCCGGAGATGGCAAAGCCGGGGTCGCTCTACCGGGGGGAGAAAATGAAGCTGTTAAACCTCAGCGTCAAAGGGTGAAGGGAGTAGAGAGCAGGATGAGGAGACGATGAAGAGGAGGGCGGGAATATGTAGAGCGACAGCAGACGTAGTGGAGCGAGAACGCGTACATAGCAACGAAAAGTACAGGAGCGTACGAAACTTTGGCTCATGGAAGTGTGCACGAGGTGGCTGTTAGAAAAGGAAGATGAGCTGAAGCGTTTCGATGTTCCAGGTACGATGCATCACTGCGCACGTGCAGAAAATAGGTGAACACACAATTTTATAATTTGTGACGGACTATGATTTAGTCTAGTCAAAATATATCACTTTACCATTTTTTTCTTTAACTACTTAACCGACGCTTCTTTCGCACACGCTACTTTTGCGCGCACTCTGACTTTTCACCAACAAGTGATTGTGTGTTAGGTCAATGGATCTCTTGTTTGGCATTACGGATTAGTGGAGCGCATACAAGTTGAGTTTTCGAATTAGAATGGTTTAGATACCTGACTTTACGTTAGGGACGAGTGGAACATATAGCTGTAGTACGATTACGACATGGTAAAAGAGAAGACTACGCAACAGGTTATGAGACCAAGTGAAGGGCGCGATGTGAAAGAGGATAAAGATTCTGTAGTAGAGGAAAGTGTGAGGTCGGCTGACATCTTGGCGGCCATCCGCGGAGCCGTTAACAAGACTAGAAGATTCACGCGGAGCTGCGTCAGATGGGCGTGATAACGCTTACCACACGACACCAAGATGAGCATGGCATCACTCGATGGTAGCCGTGAGGAGAGGGTTGCCTACAAGGTTGGTAACCCTGTTGTGGTGGAGTCCAGTTCAAAATCGAACACCGAAGTGTCCGGAACTGAACCACCATCACGCCCAGCCGACCAACTAACGGAGGGGGTACTCCGCGGACCTTCGCCTGGGTGCCGATCGGGTGACCGATCGGCATCGCAGGACACCGAGTCCGATTCGTCTAGTGTCTCACCTTGTGTACCCATGGCTATGGGTGGCTACACACTCGGTGGACCGTTGCTTGGTGGAGTCTTTAGTGAAGATCGATATGGATGTACCATTTCTGGGGTATTGATCCAAAATTCCAACGAAAGGTAATTCAAAATGGCCGATCGGCAAACGAAGCGGAAATCTTCACTCCGAATGCAATTAAATCTGGCACTTGGCCGCCCGTGGCAGTGAGTAATCCAGCCAATAGTAAATCCTGGGATTTGATTGCAGAGCAATGAGTAATCCAGCCCATAATAAATTCTGGCACTTGACCGCAGATCGCGATGAGTAATCCAGCCAATTCCTGGGACTTGATCGCAACAGATCGCGATGAGTAACCCAGCCAAAATAACACGCCTCCCTTGAGCGTGGCCGAACTTAAGTGGTGAGTGAACGTAACGAGTGCTCCCTGTCGTGGCGCTTACGGTGGAGCTCTGTCCTTGTCGGGCTTAGTAAGCGTGAGGGGACCCTGTTAACCCTCTGCTCCCAATGACTCAGATCGGAGCCACTGGCTACTTACGCAACCCGATGTAATACGAACACTATATTTAATATCCAATACAAATCCAATATGTAAACTATATGTAAATCGTGTGCCTTACCTCAAATCCGGGTACAAAACACTTCAAGCATACGGTTGGACCAAAATACTCCGTCCTTTCAGCCAACCCGATCGATCTGCCTTGAAAACTGGTACACTGGTACAAACTGGTCAATAATTTTCACTTGCACTTCACCACAGCCGTCCCTGGGTCTGGTCGCAGCCGCACAACGGTAGCGGCCCGATCTCACAAACAGTCTTCAACTACATGCAACCTTCCGAGTTCAATGTACCAGGTAAATCCACTTGACTTCCGATCGCCACATCTTTCATTAACATTTGTCTTCATAGGCGATCAGCGCCCGCACTCTCCTCATCTTCAAACTTCTGACCGCTCAGACCATTCGGACGGCTCGGGTGACACTCAGATCGTCGAAGAACAAGATCAGCCCCGAGTCGAGGTCTATCGGTCCCAACAAGCCATTGATGCGCTCCGAAAGGAGTTGGAGGTAGCGCGCGTAAAGCATATCGTGACCGACGTCGCGTTTCAGAAAATGCGCCGAGATTCAAAACGACTTTCCAAGGTGATCGACGCTATACAAGCTGATCGTTCAGACTTGATGGCGGAGAATAAACGTCTCAAGGCATTGGTCCCGCAACAGAACAGATCAGGTACGCCATTCCACTGATAACTCCACGTTAGTTCGATCCTCACTTCCTGCTATATGTAGATCCACTGGTGATCGATGTCTTCCCGACTGTGCAGACACTTGTCGATACTGTTCGGCAGGTTTACGGCCACTTCGATCAGCTTCAAACGATGTTGGAAGGGCTGATCGGCACTCGTCACGACCTTTTTTAAAAAAAATTATAAATCAATTAGATACTATTACAAATATTGAAACAATTAAAGCTCGTTCTTGGGAATTAAAAAAAGAAGGTGTTGATATTTTAGATAGTATTGGTTCAAATATTAAAATTGATTATTTCAATAATGAAATTATACGAATTTTACCTAAAACTAACTTTAATTTTAATAAAGAATGGATATCAAATAAAACACGATATTTTTTGATAGTTTAAAATATCAACGATTAACATATCCTTTATTAAAAGATAATAAAAATAATTTTCATAAAATTTTATGGTTTTCTGCATTAACTTTAATTAATCAAAAATTAACAACAATTCACGTGCGTCGTCTCGAGATCAACCGATCGTATCTTCTGAAGCAGCTTAAAGTGGTCGTTCGGCAGTGCTCGGAGCCTCAGGGTGATTGGTCGGTCATATATTCCCAACGACGCGAGATGGATCGGCAGATCGCTGAGCTAAAGCTCACGATCGACGATTATTCCGACAGAATTAGTGCCTCCCAAGATAGGCTCGACATTTGAACCCGAGATTCGAATCGACTCTGGGGAATTGTCCACTCGTGACGTGATGAGTTGGCTACGTGCTTATCCAAGTCGCTGGTCGCCGATCGCATTTCTCGCGTAGTATCGAGCGCTCTTGAGGACCCACAGGCGCATTCCGCTGGTGCTATTTCCCAACAAAATGCGGGCGGAAATTCTCGCCATTCATTGGCTGAAATTCCGCCCCCAAAAATCGCTCACACAACAAGAAGCGAAAGGGTGCATCAAGAGGCGCGAGGGCGCGGGAACTAGCGGCTGATCCGGACTACGAGGAGAAGCCAGCGGCGCCCCGGAAGAAAGCCAAGACACCGGCAAAGTTTCTGCATGCGACAACGAAGCCATATAAGATAGTACAGACCACGAAATATCAAACGCCCTCGGCACCAACTGTCGGCAAGTCCAAGTCAGCATTAGCTTCGTCTGGTTCGGACTTCGAGGGTAGATTAACGGATTCAATTGATCTATCTTCTGCTCTAGTCTAGCACGGTCCCGATCCACCCAGCGTCGCCGATCTGCTTCTACAGTCGAAACGTCGACGCCAGGGGCGAACAAAGTGGTGCACCCGAAGGGTGACAGCATCCAAGATTCATCGAATCATGTGGAGAGATCCATGACGATGGACAGTGAAAGATGGAGCACTTCTTCAATCAGATGCGCAAGTGGTATGTTCCCGACAAACACGCGGGAATGTTGCCGCCCGATGTCGAGAAGATGTTAAACTAGATCGCTCGCCAGATTGTAAATCTGGATCAAGCCGAGCGATCTGCGTTTAGCATCTATGCATTCGTTGGAACAGACAGCTATACAACGGCAAAAAGGGCAGGCGACAGTAATCATTCGGTCTATAGTCTTCCGACTGATAAATATTCCCGATCGAAGGTCGTCATGCAGTTGGACCTGCTGCCCGGCGAGTCGCGCAGCTACTGGAAATACCACGCTCCGGAAAAATGGTTCAATCATGCGAAATCCTATGGGAAGATTAATAACGATAAGGCCACGATGCTATTTGACTATGGTGCAGAAGTCTTAATTATCGACTCCGCCTTTGCTCGTAAGGTTTGATGTCAGATCGACCATGCACAGAGGCAAGAATGCATCGGAATCGGCGAAAATTCCTATATGTCCGAAGGGAATACGCGTGTGAAGATCAATTTATCTGGTTCATTGGTCTACTTCTTTAGCGCCTGTGTTGGTAAGCTGGCCAGCCAAGACGCATTACTTGGTATGGATTTTATGGTGCCGGCAGGCATACGCCTCGATCTGTCGCATGTAGTGCTTACGCTTCCAGACGAATTCCAGATCCAACTGGCTGGTCGACGCCCCCTATACGGATCACGTACTGATCTGGTGAAGTGGGACCAAGATATCACCATTCCTGTGGGTTGATCGGCAGATATCTCGGTGGGAAAGGACTATCGGACAAATAAGTTGTGGGTGAACAGGGGTGATTACTGGGTAACGACTTTTGTGGACGGTGGAGACCGAAGCGATCGCGTACGAGCTACTAACATCGGCAATAAACCGCTGATGTTAGGCAACGGTACGATCGTCAGTATGTGGTTGGCTGAAGGAAAGGTTCCGTGGAGGATGGGATTTATTTCGATCGAATCAAGACGTTATATGCAATGACAAAGCTTTGCGCGTAAGGCCACCACCGATCGGATCGGCGACGACAAGTCAGCCGAAGAAGACTCCCCACCTCGGACGGAAAGACCAGATCACGTATCGACCTGGATGTGCCAAAGGTTATCAGCGTAGTCACACGATACAGTGGGCTCAAAGGCAGATGTGCCAAGAGTCGTTAATGCAGTTGTATCGCAAGATCTGGTGACAGTGGAACCGAAGGCAGATGGGGAAGATCGCAGTATCTCTGGAGACGAGTACAGTGGCACATCCACTCAATTCGATGCCACAGTAGGGCAGCCCGCCGACGAGGGTCAGCATTGCCCGTTTGACAGGGGCGGACCGAGCGAGATCGCATCACCAAATGACCTGGTGTGTATGCACGGGGGCGGGGAAAAGTGTGTTGATAGATCGGCGAACCCGATCTAGAATGTGGCTACCTCAACTGAAGTGCTAACCGATCCGCTCGAGGCGACTATGGATGATCCGCAGGTTGACAACATCCACGATCGGACCGATCAGCCCAAGGAATTAAGATGGTAGAAGAAATACTGGCTGATCGGGAAGGGCGCTGCTGATGTCGACAGTGATGATGCCGATCCGACCGCCCATTTGGATGTCAGATCGACCCAGAAGACGTGTTGTGACCAAACGCACCGAGAACACCCAATCCGCTTGGAGGATCGCAAAGGAACAATTGGGTTCGGTGAATCCGATTTTGATTATGACTATCTGGCTAAGAAGTCCGAACGAAACTTACTGAATCAGAATGGTTATGGGGTGAAACGGACTTATGAAGTGGGAAAGCAAGATTTGCAAAGTGCCGATCGGGTGACACCGATTGACTACCGATCGGCAATACCGACCGGTGTGAATTCGTGATGTTTATTGTGATTACAACTACGGGTGTGTGTAGAACTGTGATGAATGGATTATATTTCGGTGATAACAAAGTGGCTTAAGGATGTGGATGTTTTTTTTTCAGTGGCAATGATAACGACTTTTTCGATGTGGATACAAGTGGATGTGGCAAGGGTGCACATTGATTAACGGGATTAAAGACCAAGAGATATGAGACGATCGCGTAATCAAAGTGGAAATTTATTAATGATTAGTGCATGAATTATTGCCCGATCGGCGCTTACCAAGTTAGCGTTTTCGATCACCCCATAGTCGATTGATAGTCATGGCTGGGTGATCTGCGATCTTCTCACGAAATTGTTTGCGCCAAGGCTGCTCCTTGTCCATCGGGGTCAGGGCGTTCAGCAAGTTGTCAATTACGGTGTCGCAGTGGCAGCCGGGGTACCACGCTCCGTCTTCAATCATATCCCCGGCTCTCTTCACGCGATGCCTAGCCGTATGGAGGACAACGGGGTATAGGAAGACATCAATGTAGCACTCCTTTGCCCGCATGCACTCCAACACGAATTGGCAGATCGACAACCAAGCTTCGCCCGCCCGACTCCGACGTTGTTTCCGCTTCTGGAACGTCGCGAGATCCTTGTCCGCCTTCACCTACCCAGCGGGAAGCACCAGGTAGTGGGTCGATTCCCAGATCGCTTGGCAGTGGACTTTGTAATACTGCTCAAGACGACCCACGAATAAGGCAACCCACGGAGTCAGCGTGAACGTGACGCTCAGATCGCGGCTCAGCAAATCTTCCCATGGCTTGGCGTCATACAGACGGGCTACCTGCGATACGGTGACAAGACCGGTCGGGTCGCCACGCAGTTGTACCTGGCTGTCTGACCGTCGGTGGGAAGAGCCAGTAGTCTGGACGGGATAAGGTGCGAGCCAACTGTTGCTTGATCGGAACAGATCGACGCAACAGATCGATCTGTCCCGGAGACCATGGTTCGTTGACATACAGACCCGAAGGAGGCGGAGGCACGTCAATCTGCAATGCCACTAGCAATGCGTGACGAAATAGGCCGAAAGTGCCGGGAAGAACAGTTAGCTTGGATGCTTCAACAGCCGGCTCATCAAAATAAGCAGTGATCGGTGGGGTGGACGCGTCGTTCACATTTCTTGCACGTAATTCTTCGCCAGCAGCCCCGATCATCATGCCTGGTTGACCCGCAGTGAGTGCACTTCTTGTATGCCGAATCCGGGTCCGATCTGTAGCCGTTTCCTGCTTTCCATTAGGCACGGCGTGACGCTGATCGATCTCTGGGTGCAGATTGGGAGACGAAATTGTGACGGTACTGTTCCTCGTCTGTCCCCAGACTGGACCAGCCACTGCTCTCCCTTTCTGATCCGGAGCTCATATCAGCCACGATCGCTCTGATCGCTCTGTCCGGTCTGGTCGCAGGTCTCTTCACATGATCATCCTGCAGCGGTGGTACCTTCGCGCAGTAGAAAAGCCGTAGTGACAGTACTGCCTTTCCAACTCCGTGCACAGCAGACTCCAGTCAGATCGGACATCCCGAATTAACTGCTGGATCCAGTTTGCAGCCGGTCCCTTCATCATATCTCGGAAGATCAGACACCGTTCATTGTTCGGTGTCTGATCCAGGAGGAAGGCGGACTTCGTTCGGCTGAACCATGATCGGGCTTTCTCCTCATCAGAATCCTTGCCCGTAAATTCCTTCAAATCGGTGCTTGCGGCCATGCGGATCCTTGGTATCGCCGTCGTCGAGGCTAAGTTCTCCTTACGTGTCCCGACTCTGCCCGTACCACTGTAGCCATCGCCAATTTCGCTGATCGACTCCATGTCGAAGTCGCTGCTACTTGCCGATCGTCAGGTCGGCGTGACCTGGGTTTTGTCTTGAAAACCGGTCTAACACCTTCGGACAGCTTGTCTGTTGATGTTATTGACTGCATTTCGACGTCCGCACAAATTTCCTCATTTTCCGGGGCAGATCGGCTTGGTGAACAAGGGCGAAGAGGTGATCTGCCTCGATCTGCGGCGTATCGCTTCATCATAGCCTCGAACATGGCTTTCATGCTTGCTTCCATCGAGGGCGAGGTGACTGGATCGGTCTTGGGGGTGCGATACCTGTGGGCACCCCTGGGTCCCCGACTGGCATGCCACCCCTCGTTGCCGCACATCTGTTTTTTGTTCCGTGTGACTGGTAACGTGACTGGTACAGCGATCCATGGTCATCCGCTCCACGCCGACCTCCAGCTCGGACGATCACTTGGAGGAAGGTGGCGACCCATATAGCGAGCTATTATCAGAGAATGACTTCTCGACAAGTAATATCACGAGGTTTGGGGCTTCTAACGCGATTGTGGGAGTTGGGCGGCGCAACGCCCCCCCCCCCCCAATGACGTCAGATGGTCATGTATCATTGACATCGCTTGTTTCAACTTCCACGTATCAATTTCAAATAGCTTGCCAACACCATTATCATTCTTGACTTTTATCCCAACCTCGGCTAGCATCTCCAAAAGATTCTTGACTAGTTGCAGCGGCCGATCGGAGTCGATCGGTTCGGTAGTCGACCCGTGTAGACGATCCGGAATTAGGGGCTTGACAACTCGACTGACTTCGTTTTCGCGAACGAATCTCTTCAGTTCGTACATGTAGTACACTTGGTCACCTCCTCGTCATCCACAGTCTCATCATCGATCGGCGACCTCTCTTCCATGTCGTCATCGTCCGAAAGCATTGCGAGCCTCTGCTTGGTCTTCCTAATTGTTAATTTGGGCAGATACGAGTGATCCGCCCCCATAGTGTTCTTCACATGCATTTTTATGTCGATATGCATGGGATCAGGAACAAGGTCTTGATCCCTACTGGGACTATTACAAGACTTGCTATAGTCCCGATAGGCTCGGATCGGAGCCTTGTGGGGAGAAATAAACTTGTTAATGTCGATCTGGTCCTCCACCTGGCCAGATCGATCATTGCCATTCTTTTCCACGACCACGACACGAGGCGATAAGCGTTCCTCGTGCCGATCCACTCCGCCAGGAGCGGCATGGGGAGTCGTAAATTCATTAATTTTTGATGTGATCCTCTTCCTGATCAGATCTAACATCTCCATCCCTTCCAAAAATTAGTACACAAGGCGATATGCGTTCCTTGCGTGCTCTCCAGAGAGTATCCATATTAAAATTCGTATAATCCACATTTTGCTGAATATCGCGGTGATATCCACGATCACCAAATGATCCGGGCACGCGCACCATTGTAGTGGAGTCCAGTTCAAAATCGAACACCAAAGTGTCCGGAACTGAACCACCATCGTGCCCAGCCGACCGACTAACGGAGGGGGTACTCCGCGGACCTTCGCCTGGGTGCCGATCGGGTGACCGGTCGGCATTGCAGGACACCGAGTCCGATTCGTCTAGTGTCTCACCTTGTGTACCCATGGCTATGGGTGGCTACACACTCGGTGGACCGTTGCTTGGTGGAGACTTTAATGGAGATCGATATGGATGTACCACTTCTGGGGTACTGATCCAAAATTCCAACGAAAGGGAATTCAAAATGGCCGATCGGCAAACGAAGCGGAAATCTTCACTCCGAATGCAATTAAATCTGGCACTTGACCGCCCGTGGCAGTGTGTAATCCAGACAATAGCAAATCCTGACACTTGATTGCATAGAAATGAGTAATCCAGCCAATAATAAATCCTGGCACTTGATCGCAGCAGATCACGATGAGTAACCCAGCCAAAATAACACGTCTCCTTTAAACGTGGCAGAACTAGAGGGGTGATTGAGAATAATAAGTGCTCCCTGTCGTGGGGATTCCGGTGGAGCTCTGTCCTGGCCGGGCTTAATGATCGAGAGGGGACCCTGTCAGCCTCCCGCTCAGATCGGATCCACTGGCCACTTACACAACCCGTTGTAATACAAACACTGTATTTAATATCCAATCAAAATCCAATATGTAAACTATATGTAAACCACGTGCCTTACCTCAAATTTGCGTACAAAACACTCCAAGCACACGATTGGCCCTAAATACTCCGTCCTTTCAGCCAATCCGATCGATCTGCCTTGAAAACCGGTACACTGGTACAAACTGGTCAATAATTTTTACTTGCACTTCACCACACCTGGGTCGGTAAGCTGACCGGACATGATGCGCTCTTGGTATGAATTTCATGGTACCGGCAGGCATACGTCTTGATTTGTCCCATGGAGTACTCACGCTTCCGGATTAAGTCCAAATCCAACTGGCTGGACGACGTCCCTTATACGGCTCACATACTGATCTGGTAAGGTGGAGCCAGGATATTACTATTCCTGTGGGCCGATCGGCGGATACCCCTGTACCAAACGAGGAAGTTGTGGATAACCAGGGGCGAACGCTGGGTATCGAGTTTTGTGAAAAGTGGAGGACGAAAAGATTACATACGAGTTATTAACATCGGTGAAGAACCACTGAAGTTAGACAAAAATGATATCGTTGGTATGTGGCTGGACGAACGAAAAGTTCCAGGGAAGAAGGGGTTTATTTCGATCTGATCGAGAAGATATGTTGAGTGACAAAACTTGGCATATGAAGCTACCATCGATCTGTTCAGCGATGATGAACCGGCTGAAGAAGACCCCTCACCTTTAATGGAAAGGCCGGATTACGTAACATCCAAGATGTACCGAAGGTTGTCGGCACATTCACCTTATATAGTGGACTCACAGGCAGGTGTGCCGAGAGTCGTCAACACAGTTGCGTCACAAGATCAGGTGACAGTGAAACCGGTAGATGGGTCGGTCGCAACATTGTCGAAGACGAGTGTAATGGCGCTTCCACCCGAGTTGATACAGCCAGAAAGACAGTCCGTCGATAGTAAGCAGCATTTCCCGTTCGACAGGGGAAGATTGAGCGAAGTTACCTCAGCGGATGACCAGGTGTGCATCCACGGGGGCGGAAAGGAGTGCGTTGAAGGATCAGAGAGTCAGATGGCGTCTCTATCCGAAGTGTCAACCAATCCGCCTGAAGTGACCCTAGACAATACGCAAGCAGGCTACCGAGACTTCTACACCCCTGAACAACTCGATCAGCTCACGAAAATAATTTGGAAGAAGAAATATTTGCTGATCGGGAAGGGTACTCGTGATATCGGCAGGAGTAATGTCAAGTCGATCGCCCATATTTCCAAGATGAAGCTAGTGAACGAATCAGCCAGATTCGACTTTGAGGAAGTCCTATTGCCCGGAGACTGTCAAGAAAGACCACCGAAGCACGATGAGTACGAAGTTGAGAAAGTACTGGGTGTCAGATCGGTCAAGAAGACGTGTTTTGATTGGACTCACCGGGAATATCTGATCCGCTGGAAAGGTCGCGAAAAAGCAACTTGGATCCATGAATTCGATCTGAATTGTGGCACTCTTCTAAGGAAGTCCGAGCGAAATCGAATCAACCGGAATCGTTATGTAGTGATGCAAACTCACGAAGTGGAAGATCAAGACTCACAATAGCATCGGTCGGAATGTATACCGATTGACGTTAATATGTGTGATGTCTTATTATAATTACGACTACGAGTGTGCAACGATCTAATGAGCTGGAGTGATATATCGATGGTAGTAGAGGGCCTTAAGGATGTGGATATTTTTCGATGGCAACGGTAACGTTTCGCACGGCGTGGATACAGTTGGATGTGGTTAAGGCGGACCATGATTAATGTGGATAAAGGCTATGACAGATGGGACAAACGGGTCATCTGAAAATGAAATTTATAATTGATGAATATATTAATTATTACCCGATCGGACCCTATGACGTCAAAGTTCGTGATCTCCCCATAGACATCTGATAGTCATGGCTTGAGGATCCCCAATCTTGTGAAGAAATTGGTTGCGCCAAGGTTGTTCTTTGTCAAGCTGAGTCAGTGCGTCCTGCAAGTTGTCGACCACCGTGTCGCAGTGATAGCCGGTATACCAAGTTCCCTCTTCAGTCAGATCCCCGTCTTTCTCTACGCGACGCTTGGCCATATTAAGGACGACTGGGTACAAGAAAATGTCGATGTCGTATTCATGTGATTTCATGCCCTCCAGTACGAACTGGCATATTGACAGCCAGGCTTCACCCGCCCGGCTCCGACGTTGCTTCCGTTTCTTCTGGAAAGCAGACAGTTCTTTGTCCAGTTTTACCCGACCGGCGGGAAGCACTAGATAGTGCGTAGACTCCCAATCGCTTGGCTATGGGCATAGTAATATTGCCCTAGACGATTCAAAAACAATCTGATCCAGGGAGTCGGCGTAAACATTGTGTCCAAATCGGAGCGGAGTAGAACTCTCCATGGCTTGGTTTCGTACAGACGGGCGATCTGTGGTCACGTGACAAGATCAGGCCGCCACTCAGTCTAATTGGGATGACTCATCGCTGGTGGGAAAAGCCAGAAGTATGGGTGTGACAAAGTGCGGACCAGCTGCTGTTTGTTCGGAACTGACCGACGCAAGAGATCGATATTCCCCGGCGACCAAGGGCCGGCAACATCCAGACCCGGAGGAGGGAGAGGAACATCGACTTTCAACCCTCCCAAGACGCATGATGGTGTAACCCAGAAGTGCCAGGCTTGAGAGAGGGTCCAGACGCCTTACCGGCCAGTTCTGATCCCTCCTCAACATTGTCTTCCTTCTTGTGCGCTTTTGGGCGGCTTCTGACGCGGGCGTCTCGATTGCTTCAGTGGAACGACGACGTTGGGTGGATCAAGATTGAGAGAGAGAAGTATCTCATCCGAAGCCATCGATTCACCCTACGAGTCCTCCACAGGCGACGCTGACGTAAGCTTGAGCTGGACAGAGTGTGGGATCTAAGGCGCTTGATTTTTCGTTGCTTGAATGGACGTACTTGGACCCACTGTCGCGTTTTGAGGATTTGCCTGTGTCTTGGTATTCTTTTGCGGAGCTGCTGGTTTATACTCGTAGACTGGGTCACTCGCTATTCCCCGCTCCCTCGCGACTCCCGCCGCGTCCTTACGCTTCCTATTATGTTTGTGAATTTTTTGGGTGGAATTTCAGCCAATGAATGGCGTGATAATCCACCCGGGCTTAATTTAGAGACATAGCCGGCGAAATTCGATTGAAGACCCGCGAGAGCGCTCGAGGCTGATCCGCAGGGACTGGAGATAGTGATAGATGAATTGGACAGTAGGATAGTCAACTCATTACGGCACTGGTGAATGGTGCCCCAGCGACGATTCGACTCTTGAGTCCAAACGTCCAACCGACCTTGGAAGGTGTTGACTTTTTCAGTGCAACCTTGTCTCAAGAGTTGCAACTCGGTGATCTGCCGCTCTAAGTCACGTTGCTGTGAGTGCAGGAACGACCGATCGGATTCTCGGACCTCTGCCGAGTGATTAGCGCGAGCTGTTCTTGGAGATGTGACTTGCAGATATCAAATCGATTCAGGCGCTGATCAGCCCCTTCAATATCGTTCGGAGCTGATCATCAAAGTAGTTATTTATCTGGCGATCGGCAGCAAGCAGCGTGTTCACTGTTTGGGTGATACCGATCGGCAAATGATCTGCATTCGGAAGAAAGTGAGAACCGATTCAAGGTGGAGTTAAAGGATGATCAACATACCTTGTTTGATTTGTTGCGAGACCAAGGTGTTGAGAGGCTCATTCGCAGCTGTCAAGAGCACACGATCGGCTTTCACAGCCTCAACCTGTTTGGAAAACCGTTTTACGTCTTGACTCAACCGCTTATATGTGGCGTCGACCGTGGTCCGCTTCTGACGTTCAACTTTTAACTCCTGCTGGAGAATATCGTTCGCCTTACGAAGCCGATCGACCTCGACTCGGTTGTCTTGTTCACCGACAATTTGAGTATTGCCGGAGTCGCCAGATCGGTCCAATCGGCTAGGAATGAGAATGTGCGGAGAGTGCGAACACCGATCGCCTACGAATACAAATTTTAATGAAAGAAATGTTGCGACTGGAGATCAAGCGGAATTACCTGGCGGAGTGGACCCAGATTGATGCATGGAAATTGGAGACTGTTTGTGAGATCTGGACGCTACCGTTGTGCGGCTGCGAACAGACTCAGATGCAGCAGTGGTGAAGTGAAGGTGAATTTTTTTTTACTAGTATGTACCAGTATACCGTATGTAACAGGGTTACATTCTGGTTCCATTTAGTTATGTTGTGCACGTAAGTACACAACGGTTGGGGTCAGTATTGACCGGTCCGAAAGGTTTGGGCCTATTGTTTATTTTAACCAATCAGGGCAGGAGCCCTTGGTGGAGGCGTGGCAGCCTTCCACGTGTTAGTACAGAGGTGGTGTACATTAAATTTTAGCTAGGTACAAATTTAAAAGGTCTACTTAGCATTACATATAGTTTACATTAGTTTAAATT
Source organism: Peronosclerospora sorghi (assembly GCA_026184515.1). Taxonomy (NCBI): domain Eukaryota; phylum Oomycota; class Peronosporomycetes; order Peronosporales; family Peronosporaceae; genus Peronosclerospora; species Peronosclerospora sorghi. The sequence goes on from CM047583.1 coordinate 16,468,678, forward strand.
AATTTAGGCTAATTACATATTAAATATACATTCAGTTTACAAAACACACCAATCCAGCTAGACGCACGACCTCGACCGGTCACGCGTGCTGTGTAAAAGGGTTACATTCTGGTTACATTTAGTATGTGATATACGTGAGTACACTACGGTTGGGGTCAGTATTGACCGGTCCGAAAGGTTTTGGACCATTGGTTATTTTAACCAATCAGGGAAGGAGCCCTTGGTGGAGGCGTGGAAGCCAGCCACGTGTTAGTACACAGGTGGTGTACACTACATTTTAGCTAGGTACGAATTTAGTAAGTTCTACTTAGTATTACATATAGTTTACATTAGTTTAAATTAATTTAGGCTAATTACATATTAAATATACATTCAGTTTACATTTCACTCAAAGACTGTTGACGCTCGACCTCGACCGTTCGCGCGCGCAGTGAGTGTAGTAGCGTAAGGGGAGTTCTTCCCTTAGCTACCCCCTTATTAAGGTAGCCTTGTGTTAAGGCGTTAGCTTGTGCTAACTGGTAAACCAAAGTGGAATCTTGGCCCCGAGTAAGAGAGTTCTCTCTTACTAAGCCCTTTTATAAGGGCGTATCAGCTTAGTAGCGGCGAACGCCGCTTAAAGGAAAGTCTTCTTCTGTGCGCTAGCCGCACCGTGCGTGTACGCACCGGCTACATCTGGTAGCACTAGTAGTCAATCCAACACCTGTGTTGGAAGTCTGCGGCATCCTCTGCAAGAGATGAATCAGGAAGATTGGTAAAGTTTAACCCTCGTCCAGCAGGAAGCCTTTAACAGGCTGTTACCCTTACTGGGTGACGAAGGCATGCAGCTCCTAGTGGAGCAGGGCCTTGAGGCCGTGAAGGAAAGGGTCAATGCCCTCATCTCCCATGAGGCGGGTTTAGGTGGAGGTCGTTCCACGGGGGTGCGTCCCCCATTATCCTTTAAGATAAAGGAGTTCACCGGTGAAAAGGGTGATAACCTTTATGTATGGGTGCGAGAGGTCGAAACGGCATTCGCCACAGCGAATGTGATAGCTGATCACTTGCAAGTGTGACCTGTACTGACCTATCTTACGGGCAAAGCCCATACATGGGCGTTTACGTGTTCGGATGCGGTCACGGACGTGTTCCCAACCTGGGAAGTCCTTAAGCAAAATCTTATGGATATGTACGCCACGCCTGATATGGTTTTCCAGAATCATCTGGCGTTTTTGAGGTGCCGTCAGGGCACTAGAGACTTGGATACATACTTCCAAGAACTGAAGACCCTGTTGGCAGGGATGTACGCGAAAGCGTATTCGGACGATGTGTCCATCCCCGTCCTCATGGGAGGCCTGAAAGAAGGGCCAGAACGTTCGGAACTGTTCCGATGCCGACCCCAATTCCTGGGGAGGCGTTTAAGATGGTGTTTAACGCCGAGAGGAACTTTCGTTCCTCTAAGGTGGGTCCTGAACCCATGGACCTGAATCAGGTCGAAGCGGAAGAGAAACCTTCCGCTAAGAGTCACTCTGACTCTTTTTCGCAGAGCTTCGAGGCGGATCTCTTAGCTATGTTGCAGCGTCGTGGACCGCTAAAGTGCTTCCTGTGTGGAAGCGTGGATCATCTGCGGAACAGATGTCCACAAAATCCCCAGCGAGATAGTCGCTGGAAGGGGCCGAGGGCGGCAAAAAGGCTCTCTCCCAAGCCGTCGGGAAACGACGGCTCCCAGTTGGTGCGGGGCGCCCTACTAGGGGAATCCCTCAGTGCTGTTAAGCCCCAGGGTAGGAGACGACAGCACAAAGCCCCGAGGGAAACGGTGCTTTCTAGCACCGAGTTGGTGTACCAGCCAGGTTTGCTGGTTGTCCTTGCGTACGTGAAAGGCTTTAATAATCCTTGGAGAGTCTTGATAGACTCTGGAGCGTCTGACAATTATGTCAGACGAGCCTCTGTTATGAAGAGTCGGCTGTATGCCGAGTCCCTAGAGGCAAGTTCTCGTGACGTTGTCACGGTCCGTCTTGCGACGGGCGTACAGGTTACTGTACCCAAGGTCTTGATTGACCTTAAGCTGAAGTTTGCAGACTTCGACAGCTTAGAACTTTGCCTAGTCCTGGACTTGTACTCGAGGTATGACCTCATTCTGGGCATGAAGTGGATGAAACTCCACGAGCTATGGATAGACTGGAAGTCTAAGTCCATTGGATCAACGCACCCGCGGTCGGGTGAAGCATTGGAAAGTCATGAACCCACCTCTGCTCGATCGCAAAAGCTATTCAGGCGTGAGATGCCAGATATTGGGATATCTGAGATTGTCAATCCCAATGAGGTCAAGGAAGTGTTCCTTGACGAGGGGGATTCTGCGATTAATCCCCACGCCGATATAGGCGAGACTGGTGAGTCGCCAGTGGTAGAGGTGGATTCCTCTGAGGTTAAGCGCGAGGCGCTTCCTAGAGAAGAGACCCGTAGTTTGTCTCTTCTGCAGGTCGGAACTGATTCCGACCACGCCGTGTTCAGCGAACAAGTTGCGAAACCAGTGGTAAGGGTAGAGACCCCTGTGGTTAAGCGCGAGGCGCTTCCAAGCGAAGAGACCCGTAGTTCGTCTCTTTCGCACGTCGGAAATGATTCCGACCACGCCTTATTAGGTGATACCGGCGAGTCACAGGTGGTAGAGGTAGAGAACTCTGTGGATAGGCGCGATGCGCTTCCAATAGATGGGGAAATTGACTCCCCCCATCTGGGTCCCGGAATGAGTTCCGAGGCCAGCAGTCATCAGTCCTATAGATGCTGAATAGTGTGACAGGTGTTGGCACAGAAGTCGTAAGCCTTTAACGGTTGCCTGGGTAAGCGAAGTGTTGTAGTTGAAGGAGATGTCCTTCAACGAGTTTGGAACTTCTTTGAAAGCAGGTGAAATCGACGAGGTTGTCGTATTGCGTCCGGAAGAGGAGTTGAACTCCTCATCCACGATGGACGAGTCAGTTTTGGTGCAAACCAAACAGGCATTGAATGCCCGAAGCGGTGTTAAGATCCTCACGGATCCTGAGGAGCCTTACCATTCCTTACTTAAGGAATTCGGAGATGTCATTAGTGACAACCCGACGATGGGGTTACCACCGGATCGAGGAGTCCGACATGAAATCGATTTGGTTCCTGGAACCAAATACTGCGTCACTAGGCAGTGGCCTCTCCCCAAGGAGCAATGCGACGTCATCGACGCATTCTTCAAGGGGAAAGAAGAGGTAGAGATGGTACGGGAGAGTAAGTCTCCCCACTCATCTCCCACCTTTTGTGTTCGTAAACCGAACGGAAAGTGGCGCATTGTGCATGCGTATAACAAGCTGAATTCAGCTACCTAGCCCATGCAGACTCCGATTCCTCGGAAGGATGTCCTCCAGAACAATATGGCGGGCTGTACTGTGTACAGTGCCTTAGATCTGGTGGACGGGTATTATCAGGTGCTCATGCGAGCGTCCGATATTCCGCTGACAGCGGTTAGCACGCCTAGTGGCATGCTGTGGGAGTGGCTTGTTATGCCACAAGGGCTTTCAAATGCACCAGCGACTTTTAATCGCTTGGTGACTCAACTCTTCCTCCCTCATAGAAAGTACGCTCAGACTTATTTCGACGATATATTCGTCCATAGTCGTGCTGAAGGCGACTCGTCTGATGTTCAGACGCATCTGATACACCTTCGAGCAGTGCTCGAATGTATGCGAGAGCATAAGTTATATGCAAACGCATCTGGTGCTGAGGAAATTCCTTTCCTCGGATGCTTCATCGGTAAGGATGGAGTGCGGGCGGATCCCGCGAAGGTGAAAGCCATTGTGGAGTGGCCTTCGCCTGAAATCTTAGAGATTTACGGAAGTGGCTTGGATTAGCCATTTATCTCCACAAATACAGCAAGAACTACGCTTAAATGGCGAAGCCATTGACGGACCTTCTTAAGAAGGATGTTGATTGGTGTTGGGAAACCAAACACCAAAACGCTTTTGAAGCGGTTAAGGAGAGCTTGTTAAAAGTCCCCGTTCTTGCTCTCCCAGACTCTGGGAAACCTTTTAGCGTCGTCTGCGACGCCTCCGATTTCGCAATCGGATGTGCTTTGTTACAAGCAGACGACGCGGGACGGGAACGCGTGATTGCGTTTGAGTCGAGGCAGCTTAAAGCTGCAGAACGGAATTATCCCGTTCATGATAAGGAGCTACTTGCTATGAAGTATGCCCTTATCAAGCTTAGGGTTCACCTACTCGGCTCAAAGCCGTTCGTGGTTTATACTGACCGCGCGTCCTTACGGACATCGACAAAGTCGCCTCATCTCTCCCAACGGATGGCCTGTTGGCTCTCCTTCTTTGCGGAGTATAATTTTGAGGTTAAGTATAACTCTGGCAAGCAGAATGTGCTTGCAGATGCGTTGTCGCGTCGTCCCGATTAAGAGCTCGCTCACGCGACATTCATCACCTCGTCTGTGGTGGGCCTCATACGCCAGGCTTATGGGAAAGACCCCACAATTTACGGCGCTTATCAGCGCCTTGGGTGACAAGAGACTTGGTTCGTCTGATCCTTACCTGTCAAGTCGAGCTAGAGCTCGGTTTCCACAGTTACAGTTATTGTGACGGTTTGCTATATTATAGCACGAGCGCGGAGGACACCCCGCGGGTGGTTGTTCCTCATGATGAGGAACTAAAGTATAGAGTCCTCTTTGAGGCACATGACGCCCCTACCGGGGGTCACTTAGGTCGGGATAAGACCTACAGCGCTTTTAGCGCTTTGTATTGGTGGTCCAACATGTATAAGTGGGTAGGTAGGTATATACGCACCTGTGAGACGTGTCAGAGGGTTAAACCCTCTGCAAGTTCAGTGCGCCTTTGGCGAGCTTTTCCGTTCCAACGGAGTGTAGTAAATCCATTAGTATGAATTTTATCTTCGGTTTTCCGAAGTATAAGGCCGGGAACACCGGCATATTGGTATTTGTAGACCGTTTGAGCAATATGGCTCACCTGGTGGCGGTGCCAGACTCCATTGATGGACAAGGAACAGCAAAAGTGTTCCTAGACCGTGTCTTTCGACAGCATGGTCTACCCGATTCTGTTGTGTCGGATCGGGATCCCCGTTTTACGGGAAAGTTTTGGGGAGCGTTGTTTCGGGTGCTGGGCACCAAGCTTCTCATGTCCACTGCGGATCATCCGCAGACGGACGGGCAAACGGAACGCGTTAATCGCGTTGTTGAGTATATTCTCCGGAGTTTATGTCCGGATTCTCCAAAGAGTTGGAGTGAGATGCTTCCTATGGCCGAATTTGCTATAAACAATTCGGTCCATGCATCTACGGGGTTTACCCCGTTTTACGTGAACGTATTAGTGAATCCGAGGGTTCCGTTGACAACACGTGTGTGTGGCCCAGGGCTTGAGGGGGGAGGTTTCCCTGATGTCATCCCTGTATCTGTGCGAAAGCACATCGATAAGTTCTTATCGACGCGCCTTAGTGTCTTACGACACGTCTGCGATGCCATGGCGGAAAGCGTTACCTCAGAGGAATCCACCTCTGCCACTGGTTACTCACCAGTCTCGACATTCACGGCGTGGGGATTAACCGCCGAATCCCCCTCGTTAAGGAATTCTTCCTTAACGCCATTGGGAATGATCATTTCAAGACAAGCAGAAGGAGCAGGCTGACCGCAAGGGGCGGTGTAACGAAAAGGTGTACAAAGTAGGAGAAAGTGTTTTATTAAACTCTAAAAATCTTCCTACACATGCACTTTCCAACGTGTTGCGGAATAAACTGCGCCCCAGGTTCGTGGGGCCTTTTAAGGTACTATCCCGAAAGGGCTTGTCGTATATCTTGGACATCCCGAAGGCGATGCGTACGAATCCAACCTTCTATGTGGGTATGATTAAGCTATACTAGGACCCGGAGGCGGGTCCCCTCTTGGAGGAGGGTGGGCAGTCGGATAGCCGAAAGGAACGACAGGTCGGAACATCTCCGACAGGGCTAAAATACGACCTTGAAGCTCCGCAACTAGAGACTCGAGGGAGGCAAGCTGCCCCTCGATGCGTTCATTCGCACTCCCCTCGTCGCGGAGTCCCTCCTGGGCATCTTGGATGCGACGGCTGTGTCGATCACAGTGCTAGTGGAACTCACGTCGCAATAGCGCGACCTCCTCCTCCAATGCTCGATGCGGAGGGTACTCCACATTATCATGTGGAGCGTCTGATGGCGCGACGCCATCATCGGGGTCAAACCCAGTATCTGGTGAAGTGTAAGGGTTATCCATACTCACAGAGTTTGTGGGAGTCCGAGACTCCCCTACGGCAGCATTGCCGTGACGTCGTTGACGATTTCGAGCGGGAGAACCCCGCTGAGATTCAAGGACCAAAGGGGCAGAAGAAGCCCCTTCACTCCCAGTAGCTGGGAGTTTGCCGGAGGCAGATGCAGAGTTTTCATTGCTCTCCGGCACCACATCGATAGCAGGGCGCGTGTAGTAAGAGTCAGGTAATTGCTCCTGCGCTTTGGCTTGGTCATATTCCAAGTGTAACGCTCTCTCTACCCGAACGTCGGGTTCGGAAAAGCTGTTGTACAGCGCATCAAAGTTGGGAGGCGCTTCTCCCCTTCCGCCCAAGCGCGGAATTCCCGTTCTGCGTCCTCGGCACTCTCGTCCAGTAGGAGAACGTAGGGAACCTCGCGGAGGATCTCTAAGATGGCACCGCGTGCCTGTTTCCCGAGGCGCGCTCGGTAGGACTTGACAGTGAACTGCTTAGGCGTTAGCAGTGTTGCTTTCGGCGCGCAATTTCACGCGGAAGTACGGACGCAGGACCAGGGGTATAGGAGGCTAAACCTCTCTTGACCTCGTTCTTAGTTTTTTTTTGAGGGTCACGAGGTCCCTTCCGTGCCGGTACGGCATGTCGGGCTTCATGAACCGTGTCCAGTTCATTGGTGATGGTCGCCTTCGGTGACCCGGATGCATCATCCGTAGTTGGTAGAGGTGGCACACGAGTTAGCGCGTTTTCCCCACGTGTGGGGAATGGATTGGATGACCGACACCGCCGTTCGGCGCTGTCGGAGTGGTCAGCCTTTGGGGAGATATCCCCAAGGGCATACACCTTCAAGTTATCGGAATAGTTTCCACCCTTAGCACCACTAATGGTGCTCATGGTTAGCCATTGGTTCTGTCAGTTGGAGTTTTCCAACTAAAATTGATTTATTGCGTAGCAATAGTCTTGATGGGGAGGATGTAACAGGGTTACATTCTGGTTACATTTAGTATGTGTGGTGTACGTGAGTACACTACGGTTGGGGTCAGTATTGACCGGTCCGAAAGGTTTGGACCATTGGTTATTTTAACCAATCAGGGAAGGAGCCCTTGGTAGAGGTGTGGCAGACAGCCACATGTTAGTACACAGGTGGTGTACACTACATTTTAGCTTGGTACGAAGTTAGTAAGTTCTACTTAGTATTACATATAGTTTACATTAGTTTAAATTAATTTAGGCTAATTACATATTAAATATACATTCAGTTTACATTTCACTCAAAGACTGTTGGACGCACGACCTCGACCGGTCGCACGCGTAGTGAGTGTAGTAGCGTAACGGAAGTTCTTCCCTTATGTATCCGGTGTGTACACGCACGGTGCGGCTAGCGCACAGAGGAAGACTTTCCTTTAAGCGGCGTTCTCCTCTAATTAGCCGATACGTCCTTATAAAAGGGCTTAGTAAGAGAGAACTCTCCTCCTCGGGGCCAAGATTCCACTTTGGTTTACTAGTTAGCACAAGCTAACGCCTTATCACAAGGCTCCCTTAATAAGGGGGTAGCTAAGCGAAGAACTCCCCTTACGCTACTACCCTCACTGCGCGCGCGACCGGTCGAGGTCGTGCGTCCGACAGTCTTTGAGTGAAATGTAAACTGAATGTATGTTTAATATGTAATTGGCCTAAATTAATTTAAACTAATGTAAACTATATGTAATACTAAGTAGAACTTACTAAATTCGTACCAAGCTAAAATGTAGTGTACACCATCTGTGTACTAACACGTGGCTGGCTTCCACGCCTCCACCAAGGGCTCCTGCCCTGATTGGTTAAAATAACCAATGGTCCAAAAACCATTCGGACCGGTCAATACTGACCCCAACCGTAGTGTACTCACGTACACCACATACTAAATGTAACCCGAATGTAACACTGTTACATCCTCCCCCATCAAGACTATTGCTTACGCAATAAATCAAATTTAGTTGGAGAAATCCAACTGCCAGACCCTCTGGCTAACCATGACCACCATTAGTGGTGCTGTGGAGTCTCCTCGAGAAGAGGAGGTAGACTATTCCGAGAACTCGGAGGTGGATTCCCTCGGGGATATCTCCTCAAAGGCTGACCGCTACGACAACGCCGAACGGCGATGTCGGCAGCATAGTCCGTTCCCCACACGTGTGGAAAATGCATTAGCTAATGCGCCACCCCTGCCAATGTCGGATGATACATCCGGATCGCCGAAGGCGATAATCACCAATGAGCTGGACGCAGATCGAGAAACCCAACTTGCCGCACAGGCACGAAAGTCTGGGTTACGCGTCCCCAAACACCCGCCACGGGCGGCATATAATTTTTAAGGTCCTCTTGACCTTCCAAAGTGGGCTAGGAGTATGGTAAGGAATGGTTTAGCATTCTATACCCCTGGCCCTGCGGCTGAACAGCCGTATCAATGCGAACGCCGGGAGAAACTCCGGCAACAACTGCTCACGCAAAAGCAGTTCACTAGCATCTCATACCGAGAACGCCTCGACAGACACAGGGTGCCCCTGTTGAGAACCTCGGCGAGGTTCCTATCATTCTCTCTCCGGGAGAAAATGCTGAAGATGCAGAAAAGAAATTCCGCTCTTCGGCGGAAGGGGGAGAAACTCCTCCCCAGCTTTAATGATCTGCACAACAGCTATTCCCGTCGTGACGCTTGGGTGGAAAGGGCGTTGCGCGTGGCATTCGCCACAGCCAAAGCGATGGGGCTATTACGTGCCCCTTATCGCACGCTCTACGCCAGCACCCCTGCCCCCACCGCGGTTCCAGAGGACAGTGTGAGCGCCACATCTGCCTCCGGCGAACTCCCAACTACTGGGAGTGAAGGGGCTTCTTCTTCCCCTTTGGTCGTTGACCCGCAGCGGGATTCTCCCGCTCCAAAGCGTCAACGACGTCACGGCAATGCTGCCGTAGGGGAGTCTTGGATTCCCACAAACTCTGTGAGTATGGATAACCCTTCCACTTCACCAGATACTGGGTTTGACCCCGATGATGGCGTCGCGCCATCAGACGCTCCACATGATAATGTGGAGTACCCTCCGCATCGAGCATTGGAAGAGGAGGTCGCGCAATTGCGACATGAGATTCTTGAGCGCTGTGGTCGACACAGCAGTCACATCTATGATGTCCACGAGGGCCTCCGCGATGAGTAGGATGCCACTGAACGCTTCGAGAGGCGGCTTTCTTCTCTCGAGACGTCCGTTGCGCAACTTCGTGGTCGCATTTTAGCCCTGTCGGGCTTCCTCTGCCCTGCCGTGTATTACGGCTCTTATGGCTATTCGACTTACCAACCCCCTCCAAGAGGGAACCCGCCTCCGGGTTTTGGTATGGCTTAAGCATACCCACATAGAAGGCTGGATGCGTACGGATCGCCTTCGGGATGTCCAAGGTATACGACAAGACCTTTCGGGATAGTACCTTAAAAGGCCCCACAAACCTGGGGGCATTTTATTCCGCAACACGTTGGAAACTGCATGTGTAAGAAGATTTTTAGCGTTTAATAAAACACTTTCTCCTACTTTGTACACCTTTTCGTTACACCGCCCCTTGCGGTCAGCCTGCTCCTTCTGCTTGTCTTGAAATGATCATTCCCAATGGCGTTAAGGAAGAATTCCTTAACGAGGGGGATTCGGCGGTTAATCCCCACGCCGTGAATGGCGAGACTGGTGAGTTACCAGTGGCAGAGGTGGATTCCTCTGAGGTAACGCTTTCCGCCATGGCATCGCAGACGTGTCGTAAGATACTAAGGCGCGTCGATAAGAACTTATCGATGTGCTTTTGCACAGATACAGGGATGACATCAGGGAAACCTCCCCCCTCAAGCCCTGGTCCACACACACGTGTTGTCAACGGAACCCTCGGATTCACTAATACGTTCACGTAAAACGGGGTAAACCCCGTAGATGCATGGACCAAATTGTTTATAGCAAATTCGGCCATAGGAAGCATCTCACTCCAACTCTTTGGAGAATCCGGACATAAACTCCGGAAAATATACTCAACAACGCGATTAACGCGTTCCGTTTGCCTGTCCGTCTGCGGATGATCCGCAGTGGACATGAGAAGCTTGGTGCCCAGCACCCGAAACAACGCTCCCCAAAACTTTCCCGTAAAACGGGGATCCCGATCCGACACAACGGAATCGGGTAGACCATGCTGTCGAAAGACACGGTCTAGGAACACTTTTGCTGTTCCTTGTCCATCAATGGAGTCTGGCACCGCCACCAGCTGAGCCATATTGCTCAAACGGTCTACAAATACCAATATGCCGGTGTTCCCGGCCTTATACTTCGGAAAACCGAAGATAAAATCCGTACACTATGGGTCTTTCTCATCCGCCTGGCGTATGAGATGCACCACAGACGAGGTGACGAATATAGCGTGAGCGAGCTCTTAATCGGGACGACGCGACAACGCATCTGCAAGCACATTCTGCTTGCCAGAGTTATACTTAACCTCAAAATTATACTCCGCAAAGAAGGAGAGCCAACGGGCCATCCGTTGGGAGAGATGAGGCGACTTTGTCGCTGTCCGTAAGGACGCGCGGTCAGTATAAACCACGAACGGCTTTGAGCCGAGTAGGTGAACCATAAGCTTGATAAGGGAATACTTCATAGCAAGTAGCTCCTTATCATGAACGGGATAATTCTGTTCTGCAGCTTTAAGCTGCCTCGACTCAAACGCAATCACGCGTTCCCGTCCCGCGTCGTCTGCTTGTAACAAAGCACATCCGATTGCGAAATCGGAGGCGTCGCAGACGACGCTAAAAGGTTTCCCAGAGTCTGGGAGAGCAAGAACGGGGACTTTTAACAAGCTCTCCTTAACCGCTTCAAAAGCGTTTTGGTGTTTGGTTTCCCAACACCAATCAACATCCTTCTTAAGAAGGTCCGTCAATGGCTTCGCCATTTAAGCGTAGTTCTTGCTGTATTTGTGGAGATAAATGGCTAATCCAAGCCACTTCCGTAAATCTCTAAGATTTCAGGCGAAGGCCACTCCACAATGGCTTTCACCTTCGCGGGATCCGCCCGCACTCCATCCTTACCGATGAAGCATCCGAGGAAAGGAATTTCCTCAGCACCAGATGCGTTTGCATATAACTTATGCTCTCGCATACATTCGAGCACTGCTCGAAGGTGTATCAGATGCGTCTGAACATCAGACGAGTCGCCTTCAGCACGACTATGGACGAATATATCGTCGAAATAAGTCTGAGCGTACTTTCTATGAGGGAGGAAGAGTTGAGTCACCAAGCGATTAAAAGTCGCTGGTGCATTTGAAAGCCCTTGTGGCATAACAAGCCACTCCCACAGCATGCCACTAGGCGTGCTAACCGCTGTCAGCGGAATATCGGACGCTCGCATGAGCACCTGATAATACCCGTCCACCAGATCTAAGGCACTGTACACAGTACAGCCCGCCATATTGTTCTGGAGGACATCCTTCCGAGGAATCGGAGTCTGCATGGGCTAGGTAGCTGAATTCAGCTTGTTATACGCATGCACAATGCGCCACTTTCCGTTCGGTTTACGAACACAAAAGGTGGGAGATGAGTGGGGAGACTTACTCTCCCGTACCATCCCTGCCTCTTCTTTCCCCTTGAAGAATGCGTCGATGACGTCGCATTGCTCCTTGGGGAGAGGCTACTGCCTAGTGACGCAGTATTTGGTTCCAGGAACCAAATCGATTTCATGTCGGACTCCTCGATCCGGTGGTAACCCCATCGTCGGGTTGTCACTAATGACATCTCCGAATTCCTTAAGTAAGGAATGGTAAGGCTCCTCAGGATCCGTGAGGATCTTAACACCGCTTCGGGCATTCAATGCCTGTTTGGTTTGCACCAAAACTGACTCGTCCATAGTGGATGAGGAGTTCAACTCCTCTTCCGGACGCAATACGACAACCTCGTCGATTTCACCTGCTTTCAAAGAAGTTCCAAACTCGTTGAAGGACATCTCCTTCAACTACAACACTTCGCTTACCCAGGCAACCGTTAAAGGCTTACGACTTCTGTGCCAACACCTGTCACACTATTCAGCATCTATAGGACTGATGACTGCTGGCCTCGGAACTCATTCCGGGACCCAGATGGGGGGAGTCAATTTCCCCATCTATTGGAAGCGCATCGCGCCTATCCACAGAGTTCTCTACCTCTACCACCTGTGACTCGCCGGTATCACCTAATAAGGCGTGGTCGGAATCATTTCCGACGTGCGAAAGAGACGAACTACGGGTCTCTTCGCTTGGAAGCGCCTCGCGCTTAACCACAGGGGTCTCTACCCTTACCACTGGTTTCGCAACTTGTTCGCTGAACACGGCGTGGTCGGAATCAGTTCCGACCTGCAGAAGAGACAAACTACGGGTCTCTTCTCTAGGAAGCGCCTCGCGCTTAACCTCAGAGGAATCCACCTCTACCACTGGCGACTCACCAGTCTCGCCTATATCGGCGTGGGGATTAATCGCAGAATCCCCCTCGTCAAGGAACACTTCCTTGACCTCATTGGGATTGACAATCTCAGATATCCCAATATCTGGCATCTCACGCCTGAATAGCTTTTGCGATCGAGCAGAGGTGGGTTCATGACTTTCCAATGCTTCACCCGACCGCGGGTGCGTTGATCCAATGGACTTAGACTTCCAGTCTATCCATAGCTCGTGGAGTTTCATCCACTTCATGCCCAGAATGAGGTCATACCTCGAGTACAAGTCCAGGACTAGGCAAAGTTCTAAGCTGTCGAAGTCTGCAAACTTCAGCTTAAGGTCAATCAAGACCTTGGGTACAGTAACCTGTACGCCCGTCGCAAGACGGACCGTGACAACGTCACGAGAACTTGCCTCTAGGGACTCGGCATACAGCCGACTCTTCATAACAGAGGCTCGTCTGACATAATTGTCAGACGCTCCAGAGTCTATCAAGACTCTCCAAGGATTATTAAAGCCTTTCACGTACGCAAGGACAACCAGCAAACCTGGCTGGTACACCAACTCGGTGCTAGAAAGCACCGTTTCCCTCGGGGCTTTGTGCTGTCGTCTCCTACCCTGGGGCTTAACAGCACTGAGGGATTCCCCTAGTAGGGCGCCCCGCACCAACTGGGAGCCGTCGTTTCCCGACGGCTTGGGAGAGAGCCTTTTTGCCGCCCTCGGCCCCTTCCAGCGACTATCTCGCTGGGGATTTTGTGGACATCTGTTCCGCAGATGATCCACGCTTCCACACAGGAAGCACCTTAGCGGCCCACGACGCTGCAACATAGCTAAGAGCTCCGCCTCGAAGCTCTGCGAAAAAGAGTCAGAGTGACTCTTAGCGGAAGGTTTCTCTTCCGCTTCGACCTGACTCAGGTCCATGGGTTCAGGACCCACCTTAGAGGAACGAAAGTTCCTCTCGGCGTTAAACACCATCTTAAACGCCTCCCCAGGAATTGGGGTCGGCATCGGAACAGTTCCGAACGTTCTGGCCCTTCTTTCAGGCCTCCCATGAGGACGGGGATGGACACATCGTCCGAATACGCTTTCGCGTACATCCCTGCCAACAGGGTCTTCAGTTCTTGGAAGTATGTATCCAAGTCTCTAGTGCCCTGGCGGCACCTCAAAAACGCCAGATGATTCTGGAAAACCATATCAGGCGTGGCGTAAATGTCCATAAGCTTCTGCTTAAGGACTTCCCAGGTTGGGAACACGTCCGTGACCGCATCCGAACACGTAAACATCCATGTACGGGCTTTGCCCGTAAGATGGGTCAGTGCAAGTCCCACTTGCAAGTGATCAGCTATCACATTCGCTGTGGCGAATGCCGTTTCGACCTCTCGCACCCATACATAAAGGTTATCACCCTTTTCACCGGTGAACTCCTTTATCTTAAAGGATAATGGGGGACGCACCCCCGTGGAACGACCTCCACCTAAACTCGCCTCATGGGCGATGAGGGCATTGACCCTTGCCTTCACGGCCTCAAGGCCCTGCTCCACTAGGAGCTGCATGCCTTCGTCACCCAGTAAGGGTAACAGCCTGTTAAAGACTTCCTGCTGGACGAGGGTTAAACTTTCCCAATCGTCCTGATTCATCTCTTGCAGCGGATGCCGCAGCCTTCCAACACAGGTGTTGGATTGACTACTAGTGCTACCAGATGTAGCCGGTGCGTACACGCACGGTGCGGCTAGCGCACAGAGGAAGACTTTCCTTTAAGCGGCGTTCGCCGCTACTTAGCCGATACGCCCTTATAAAAGGTCTTAGTAAGAGAGAACTCTCTTACTCGGGGCCAAGATTCTACTTTGGTTTACCAGTTAGCACAAGCTAACGCCTTAACACAAGGCTCCCTTAATAAGGGGGTAGCTAAGGGAAGAACTCCCCTTACGCTACTACACTCACTGCGCGCGCGAACGGTCGAGGTCGTGCGTCCAACAGTCTTTGAGTGAAATGTAAACTGAATGTATATTTAATATGTAATTGGCCTAAATTAATTTAAACTAATGTAAACTATATGTAATACTAAGTAGAACTTACTAAATTCGTACCTAGCTAAAATGTAGTGTACACCACCTGTGTACTAACACGTGGCTGGCTTCCAAGCCTCCACCAAGGGCTCCTGCCCTGATTGGTTAAAATAACCAATGGTCCAAAACCTTTCGGACCGGTCAATACTGACCCCAACCGTAGTGTACTCACGTATATCACATACTAAATGTAACCAGAATGTAACCCTTTTACACAGCACGCGTGACCGGTCGAGGTCGTGCGTCTAGCTGGATTGGTGTGTTTTGTAAACTGAATGTATATTTAATATGTAATTAGCCTAAATTAATTTAAACTAATGTAAACTATATGTAATGCTAAGTAGACCTTTTAAATTTGTACCTAGCTAAAATTTAATGTACACCACCTCTGTACTAACACGTGGAAGGCTGCCACGCCTCCACCAAGGGCTCCTGCCCTGATTGGTTAAAATAAACAATAGGCCCAAACCTTTCGGACCGGTCAATACTGACCCCAACCGTTGTGTACTTACGTGTATCACATACTAAATGTAACCCGAATGTAACCCTGTTACACCTTAGCTACCCTCTTATTAAGGGAGCCTTGTGTTAAGGCGTTAGCTTGTGCTAACTAGTAAACCAAAGTGGAATCTTGGCCCCGAGTAAGAGAGTTCTCTCTTACTAAGCCCTTTTATAAGGGCGTATCAGCTAAGTAGCGGCGAACGCCGCTTAAAGGAAAGTCTTCCTCTGTGCGCTAGCCGCACCGTGCGTGTACGCACCGGCTACATGCTGTGAGTGTTTGTAGCCAAAAGGAATACCTCCTTTAGCTACTCCATTTCTAAGGGAAGACTTGTATCAAGGCGTTAGTCTATACTAACTCGTAAACCAAGGGAATCTTGGCCCCGAGTAAGAGAGCGATCTCTTACTAAGCCCTTTTATAGGGGCGTATCGTCTAAGTAGCGCCACATCGCCGCTTAAGGAAAGTCTTCCTCTGTGTGCTAGCCGCACCGTGCGTGTACGCACTGGCTACACCGTAGATCAAGCTGGAGCGATCAGGTTGGTTGAAAGGGGAGAGTATTTTGGGCCAATCGTGTGTCACGAATGTTACGTACACAGATTCAGATGAGTCACACGATTTTGCATGTAGTTTACATATTAGGTTTTTAATTGGATATTAAATATAGTGTTCTTTTTTCTTTGGTTTACACAAAAGGCGACTCTCCTACCACGGAGTCTTTGGGAGCAGAGGGCTAACACGGTCCTGTGGTGGAGCGGCTGATCAGATTTTTTGAGGTTCGATCAGGCGTTCCCACAGCGCCCGTACTACCGACTAACGAAGGGGGTCCTCCGGTTGTCCTGTGACAGGCCTATGTCTTGCTCACCTTGTGTACCCGACGGTTTGGGCGTGGGTCGCTCTCCAGGTGACTGGAACGTAGATCCGCGCAGTTCCGATGCAGATCGAGGTGAATTCGTAGTAGATCAACGGGTGTCGATCAGGTGCCAAAAATCGCTGACTTGAGAGTGCGGGGATAAACTGGAGATCAGAGATCGCAGATCGATCTAGTTGATCTTGCGCTGAATCGACGAGATTTCGGATGATCACTGATCGATGATCAAGATCGAAGATCGATGATCGCAGATCCCAGATCGACTTGGTTGATCTTGCACGAATTGGCGAGATTGCGGGTTGATGATCGCAGTTCGCAGGTCGTAGATTGATGATAGCAGATCGACGGTGTCGATCTAGTGGTGATCGGCGAAGGGGTACTTGATCACGTGGCGGAAGTCTTCACCACTTGATCGCCGGGCCTCTTAAGCCTAGATCGCTAACGTAATATCAAATATATTATGTATTCCTAGCTTATACCTAAGAGGAGGGGTGGATCAATCTGCACTTTCTATGTTCATATCTACGGATTTCACAAAAATTCACCTATAGTTTCCGTGGGGCGCTTAAAGCATCCGAACTTCTAGGGGAAAGATGCGAACCAATGGGGGAAGAGGTGAGAACACTAGGCTCGATCACTTTTCCAAAAACCTTTACAGAAAACTACCGCTGGCACAGCGGGAGGAGTTGAAGCCGAGTTCCCAAGAACTCTACGTCTGCCGGTGGGCCAAAAAGTGCACTACGTGCTCCCGCCCGGGACGTGTAAGGGTGCGTATGCAAAAGAGAGGGAGGCGCGAGGTTATCACGCCATCCCAATCGTTGATCTAGGTAATCGGACGCAAAAGGAAAACTTTATTATTGCTTATATCCTAAAATTTACCAATTACCTAATATCAACCAATCAGAGCTACCCATCCTGAAGTGCTCCATCGACCAGTCAACCTGATATCTCAGTCTTCCGTCGCTTACCGTTAGGTACCTGTACCAGTCGTCGCGTCTACTCCGGATGGCCCGTCCATGTTCACCACAGTTGGCCTCAAAATCTACGGTACGCTTCCCACTGTTGGCCACAAAAATCTACGGTACGCTTCCCCACAGTCCCCTCTATCTCAACTCTCCCAGCAAGACGCGCAACAGGCGCTCAAGGTCCTCCGGAAGTCCCACGACTGGAAGCGTTCCTTTAACGGCACTATCCCCTCAAGTCTCACACGCTTGGAACGTATTTTTATCATTGTTTCGGTTGGGTCTACGCATAGCATCACGCGGTCCGCCCAAAATTATTTTCTGGGTCTACACACTGCTCCGCGGTCTGCCCCAAGTTATTATCGTATTTGGAGTGACGATTTACGCTCCATTTACACCCCGGATTGTTTGGATTATCTTTCGTTGGACATTGACGTGTCGAGCGCGACTTTCTGCCCTTGACACTAGCTTCCCCAGAAGTGGTACATTCCATATTGGTACCCACCGAAACTCATATTGCGCGACGGTCCTCCGAGTGTGTGGTTGTCATCCAAACCAATAGGTACACAAGGTGAGATCTCTGAAGACAAATAGGACCGAGCGTCCTGCAGTGGAGATCAGTCACCCAAATCGGGATGCAGGCGAAGGTTCGCGGAGTACCCCTCAATAAGTTGGTCGGCAGGGTGCGATGGTGGTCGAGTTCAGGCCACTTCGGCGTTTGATTTCGAGCTCTCCTCCACCACAATATAATCATCATCCCAAGGCGTAAAGTCAAACAAAACGCATGTTTTCAACGTGTGTTAGATCGTCTCCATCTCCAATCGAAACAGGTCTTCCGTCTCAGTAAGTAACACTCGACATTGTACGGCTATACTCGCTCCATTTAATAATATCAAGTAGATGAACGACGACGATATTTGAATCAGTTGCTGGTGTTGGAAACTCGACTTGGTAGATCTCACGCTCCCAAAAAGTACATCAAATGATCTTAGACGGATTGCTGCTGTATAGGGCGGAAGTCCATGCTTACGGTCCACGTGATTATCGCGGTGAATTGAAGAATTCGGTAGGATTAGCTCGGTTGTATTCACCTGCAAGAAATAACGAGCGAATTCACCCTTTGGTGGTTAAACGAGATCCTTGAGCGAGCTGCGCACTAATTTCCAAGAGTCAGTTCATAGAGTAGAAACCGCATGAGGCTATCTCTTTCCAGCACAAATCGCTAGTTTGTGCTTTATCATTCTTTTTTAAGTATGGTGATTGGGGTAAATGCTGTGAATTCTCTATTGAACGCGTGCCAGACGCGTTTCGTACCCTTCCGGGGCCTCGTTAGTGGCTTTTCCAATCGGGTAGTGATATCTCTTCGCTATCCTGATCTACTATCCTATCGAACTAGTAGAACTATCGCGCACATTCCCCGAGCCGTTTCATCTTGCTGCAGGTGTCCACCTACGCACGACCGCGGCCATTCTGTCGCCCTCGCGCTCTGCTAGACGTGGATAATGTCCATCTTGTTGGAAGAGGGTGTAGCCACATTGGACTTTGCACTCTTCCAGGATAGTGGAATCCCATTGGCTGTTTGGGATGGCATACATTTATGCATATATCGGCGGTTACAGGTTTAAGTTTCATTTATTACTGAATCGCTACTTAAGTAACCTTACATTATACACTTTCTATTTTGCATATAAATCAGCACTACTTTACTGAACTCCCTACGGCCGTCGAACGGCGGATACTAGGTTGCCCCTCCCGTTGATACTCCCTTGCTGAAACTTCGTCACAAGGTGAGCCAAGATCGCGTGAAGTGTTTGAGACATTTTATTTGTTTTTTTAACACATCGTACGTCCGCGGAGTCCACCGCCCTCGCACTGGTCTTGAGCTTTCACACGATTCCATCACCATGAGTATCTAGTACTTCCGGAATTCACTGCGTAGGCACCTCGATCGCTCCCCGAGAGCTCCACAGCACGAGCATCTCTCATGCCCTTCCTGAGCTTCTAACATGAACACCTTCGAGTGTACCCCTGGACAAGAGTTCCCTCTTGATCGACCTTCTTCGAGTCGTCGCCACACAGCCCGACACCACCGTCCATTTGTTACAGAACCCGGCCGCTCTTTACCAGAGCTTGAGGTTGGCTCCAACGAAAGCTTCTCTCCAACGCAATCGTCAGCGTGTCCGGAGCGCTCTGAGCCGTTGGGCTCATAACCTGTTGAAATGTTTCAGCGTCTGTCCTTGCGTAGATAGTGAGAAACAGTGCCGTAGATGTAGAGTAATACCCTGAATATACTGAAATCGTCTTAAGTCGATATTACAGCAACCAAAAATCCGTTGATCCGTTGACCATGAAAATGACACCCGTAGACAGTTCGCAGATAGTAGAAGTTAACCAAGTCAAGGACTTAATCGATGGAATGTGTATTGAGAAGTGATTAGCTAGCCTAACATGAAATATGCATACGATGTTGAAGTTATAGCGAACTTCCAACCGTCGTGTACTCTACACCACTTATTAGTGCCCATATGTGCATACGAGTACATAGAGCTTACTATTAAGTACGATACGAATATTGCTACTATTGGAAAATATCAATCATACCTGGCTTTAATAAAAGCCAGTATTATGAATATTTTTAACACATCTATACAGTGAGGTGAAGGAAGGCATTGCAGTCGAGGTAAATGCAACCCGTGCATCGTGTATTTTAATATAAATTGGAGCTACTTTTTAGATGAAATTCAAGTTTAAATAAAGTACTATTCCTACTGGTTTGGCCTTTTTATTAAATTTAAAAGTTTCAACTTTCTATCATATAACCGATCTACTATTTATCAACCGGTATCTTAGCGTTTTGAGTTGACAAAAAAAGAGAACTTTGAATCGTAAGGTGAATTCATTCATACCTGCGATTAACGAAATATCCAATGAAAGGAAGCGCTACTTGGTACCATGGACTGACTATTCTCGCCTTTTAAAGGTCAGGATGCAATTCTTCTCCATTAACATAAAAGTGTTGAAGCGATTCGCAACGAAAACGTAGCCAGCAGTTTTTCCGTTGACAGATCGATCGAATGCGGCTCGATGCGTCGGAAGACCTCGTGTACTTTCTTTTAATAAACGTTGACAGAAAAATTGGAAGTAAAAGTCGTTGCTTTCAGTATTGCACTAGTCGACTTGCATACTGAAAAAAACTCGTTTCCGTCGCTCGGCTGCTTTGTAGCAGCATCTTCACAGCAAAGAGGTTACGACTCTTGTGGATGGATACCTCTCTATAACTATTGCACACCTGATGTCGAGATGATATGGACGTAGCAGAAGGTACCAGCACTGGAAAGGATGTTTTCAATCGAAACCACTCGAAGGAGGCTACTATCTGCTCGGCAGTTCTTCTTTCTTGTCCCCAGTCGGAACTTCGTACTCTTCTTTCGCATCCATCTGCACTATAACGTTCGACTACCATAACCGCATCACAGCGTCAATCAAAAAGTTTGTCCCAGCACCGTATCAATCAGTAACTTTTTTTTCTCACCGGAATAATGCACGCTGTAAGCTTTCGACCATAGCAGCAACCTGTGTCGAGACCTGTCGCAAACTTCTCTTGCTAACAACAAAATACATTAACATTCACTCCATCATCCCTTACTAACGATACCTCTCACCTGTAGCCCCAGAGCGGCTGCATGTCCAAAATACACATGTCTCGGTCCTTTCCATACTTTTGCCCACCTTTCAAGTGGTTCGCCTTTTTCCGTCTCGAGCTTATTTTTCTCTCGTGCAATCCAGTTGGAATTCCCATCCTCTGTTTTTTTCCGTTGCACGAAGCGCACCTTGTACATGTCATAAGGTCGTTGGTCCTTGAGCTCCACCTCTGGCACGAATCCAGCGTGAACGACGATAATATTGTCGTGATTGGGGAGACTCAATGTGAGCGGCAGCTGCTCCAAGAAATCTACATCGGCTGCGTCAAAGTGCTCGATATAAGGATACTTTGCGGTGCCAGAGATCCGACCGGCACGGACCCCTCGTAGTACGCAGCAAGTGCGGCATCTTCGTGATTCCCACGCACACAGAGCGAGCGAGAGTTCCGTACGAAACGCACGACGTCCAATGACTTTGGGCCTTTATTCACCAGGTCCCCTACAAAGACTAGACGATCATCTGAAGGACAGAAATGGCACTTTTCAAGAAGTAATTGCAACTCGTCAAAACAACCATGGACGTCGCCTATGATAAGGACGCGAGTGGACGTAGACACGGTAGAAGCGACAGCATGAACGATGCGAGGAAGGGCAACGTTAGGGTGCGCCCGCTCGAGTGCCATGACGGTATGTATAGTGCGGGCACGGATGAAGTTGCCACGCCTGACAAGTCGCGCTTTTTGTCCAATCCGCAGCATTTCCTGACGCCGTTTTAACCAATAGAAAGAGAAAGAGCGTATCAATGCAAGCAAATACGGTCATCCCTCTGAAATCTTACCCCCTGCTACTTAATAAATTTCAGTACTTTATACGTTTTGGCTTCCACCGCTGTCGTTCCTATGTGGAAATCTTATACATTGATTTATTCCGCTAGTTTATACCCTCCGATACATTATTTTCACCGAGGCTAGAAAGTTTCGAAGGGACGTCTATATGTATCATGGATATTGATTGGTCAAATTCTCTATCTTCCTATCATGTTGTCCGCCCTCGAGCGCCACCTGCGCCGTTTTCGTGTAATTCTTGCATCGCAGAGCCCGCGTCGATTCGAACTTCTTCGCGACTGCGTATGTGTATCCTTCCTTAACCCTATCGCATACGATGACGGACTACGTATTCCTACCACAGGGTCTCACGTTTGAAGTGATGGCTTCCACATTCGAGGAGACGCTGCCCAAGGAAGAGTTTTCGTCGCCTGCTGAATATGCGATGGAAACTGCCAAGGAAAAAGCACTCGAAGTCTTCCGTCGTGTTGCTCGTGACACGGCATCAGGTGGTGTCCAAAGGCCGACGCTCGTCATTGGATGTGATACGATCGTGGTGCATGATGGAGTGATTCTGGAAAAGCCCAGGGACGAAGATGACGCGTTTGACATGTTGACGAAACTATCCAAGGATCCGCATGACGTGTTTTCAGGGGTGGCACTTTTCAGTACGACGAGAGGCATGGACAAGCCGCACGTGTTCTTTGAACACACGAGTCTGGTGTTTGGTTCCCTGGAGCCCGAAGATATTCGAGGTGACGTGGATGAACGTACCACAGTTTCTTTTTTCCTCCACTCGAGCTGACGCACGTTGGCGTTTGTAGCTTACATTACAACGGGCGAACCCATGGATAAAGCGGGAGCTTATGGACTTCAAGGTACGAGGTCGCTTTGAGCACTGTACCCGAGTAAAAATCCACTCGTCGGACCCATTTTTTTTGGATTTGCACACGTAGGTCGTGCGCGATGTTTTGTCAAGGAGGTGCACGGCTGCAGCAACAACGTCATTGGCTTTCCCATCCAACGTTTCTGTCACGAAGTACAGGCGCTTTCGTCGTCGAACGAGCTCTAAGCGGTCGCAAGAACGAGCTCACGGCCGAGTTTTTCTATTGACAAGCGTGCTTTTTCTTTGATTGTACTTTAAACACACACACAAGAGCAGGTCCACAAGTGACCAAAGTCGACACCAGAGCCCCAATGGTGTCGGTAGTTTCCACCGTTGTTTTTTCACTCCGCTTTCTTCGTGGGTCGGGGTGCCGGGATGGCCGAAAACAGCATGTACAGTACGATCGCAGCAATATGGCCAAAAAAGTAGGTATTCTTGAGCGTCGCGAGCGAATGTTCCCACGACATTGCCTACAGGGTACACAAACAAAGACTCAGGTGGTGCTGGAAAAACAAAGAGGACCCCACACCCTCGAACGCTCTCCTAACGATCACAAACAGATACACCCACCTGGAACGGCAGGACAAAGTAGTGCATGGCAAAGAGCGTGACGACGTAACTCAAGACGTCGTAGACTTTCTTCTTCACGCCAAACGATCCATCCGCCTCTATAAACCGCGGACGAAGGCGCTTGAACGCCAAGCGATTCACGGCCGTCGCGAGCGGCACTACGAGAGGGTGGACAAGAATTTTAGATACATAGTCAATGAAAAGCGTCGCTTCCATCACGGAATCAACATGGCAGTCAAGAGTCACGTACAACTCATAAAGAAGAGATAGTAGCCCGGGTAAAAGCCATGCCAGAACGCCGAGACAAAGTACGTGGCCACGAGCGAGTTGCCCGTGCGCGAGTAGACGTATCGCTCGAGCCAGTTTTGCGTGCCCTTGTTCCAGGCCCGCGACGACGCGCGAATACTCTGCGAAAACTCAAAGCCCATGATATCCATGTTACTCACGCCATTCCACCCACGACTCGAGCCATCCTCGTGAAAGCCTTGAAACCCAAAGCCACAGAGCACCGTCGCGCCCTCGGCAATCTAGTGGTGGACAAACACACGTGGCCTCGAGTCGGTGGTTGTACGACAAGTAGACAAACGACCACGCGATAGGGACCTACCTTCCACGCCGAGTAGTACTTGGCCTTACAAAACATGAGCGTGAGGTACAAATCCCGAAGCTGCAAGAGCAGCGGCTGAGCAGCAACCTTGGGGTCGTAAAGGTTCGAGACGGGGTACTTGGGTCCGTACACGGCATAGGCGGCCATGAGCACCGAACCGACCAGGAACTTGGAGAACGCTGCTAGTACACTGGACGGTTGCTTGAATTTGCCGTCTAGGAGGAATTTTCGACCGGTCGTGACATCCAGATACTCGCGTATCTCGAAGGCCGGTCCTGCTAGAAACGTCGTAAAGCTATAGACATAGCCAAAGAACGCTAATAAACTCGGTAGTTCCTTGATCGCAAGCTTCTGTCGTCCTTCATAGACCTTTTTCTCGCCACGTGCCAATGCGTGCCCTCTTTCTTCCAACGTCTTGTCCACGACGCCGTCATAGTAATTGTACGCAAAGCTCGTGAGCTTGATCACCAATAACATTTGCGGTCCCGTAAAGTCCAGTGTCCACCCCATGTAATCGACGTAGAGTCGGTAGATATGGGCCGCCGACATGTAGAGCATATTCACGACAAAGACAATGCTCGGGGTGTGCTTGGGGGGTCCACACTTGACGAGCACGTACGTGAGACCGCTCGCGAGGAAGGAGTGGATCCAGCTCGATCCAAGCACGAATTGGGCGATCGAGACGCCCACGAGAATGTCCATGACATGCTTGAGCGTCGCGCTCGGGAGGAGCTTGTACACGACCGCGAGTGGATACACGGCAAAGAGACACAGCACGTAGCTGAGCTGGTCTCGCGCGAGACCCACGGACAGGGCCAAGTGGTCGACGTGGTCATGTAGGAAACGGAAATTCAAGGGCGTCGCGAGCTCGGCATAGGGCTGCAAGTGCTCCACCACTTGCACCAAGCGCTCCATGTCGGATATGTCGAGATAGTGATGATGGACACTTGGTGGAGGCAACGTTGGTACACTGTACCACCAACCGGGCGTGACGTCGCGCGATCTTGTCATCGTCGATATTCGAGGGGCAATGGACTATATTGATTGCTCCATCGGACCCACGCTCCCATACAGTTTGTGCCCTTCGAATCAACTAGACTGCCCCTGTCATCACTTCTCGTGGCACATGACCTCAATTCATATATAGGACTAGCGGAGGATACCCATCGTTCCGACAAGCTGTTTCATTGAAATTTCATTGAACTACAGAATATCAACATTTACTTTGAAACAAAAAGAAAGTTGTTTTTTTCAGTCATCAACTGCGCGTACAATCTCGGATATTGACTGCTCCCATCATTTCGAGATTTGCATCCTCATTCAACGTAGTGCTTCGTCATAAACGACGTTGCGCAGAATTTGTAGTTTTGCAGACTCAGCTTTTAAAAGGAAGGAGATATTCTCCGATGCTGTCAACCATGAAAAGACGACGTACAACTGGCCATGCGAGATGCTGCCGTCGTAACCATTTTGTGGTGAAGCGGACTCAAGAATTTTGGTCGCTTTGTGTCAGCAGCACACCGATCGGCTTATCGGCGATCGGATTGGTGGAAATCAAGGAGGCTTTTAAGCCTATCGTGTGCGAGGGGTGTCAAGAACACGGATTTTGGTAAGTACATGATATTGCGTGTACATACATATTTTCATGTTTGTACATATTGGGGACCGTAGGAGATAGTTTTGGTTAGTCGCTATTTTTTTGCCTTTAACTCAACAAGAAGTCGTTAGCATCTTCGCACTGTACATCAGTCGCCTCTGCACGCCGCAGAGTGTTTGGGAGCAGGGTCGAGTTATCCCCTCTAGCTCATTATACCCGGCCGGGACGCGTTACAGACGCACTTGGCCCGCCGGAAGTCCCTCGACGGGAGTACGCATTGGTCGTCTTCTCAAGCCCAAGTCACACACGTTTGGAACGTGTAATCAAGTTTTGGATTGGTACGTGGAGATATCGTTAATGGAGTCATCCTTTACAAGTTGCAGAAATTATCGCTCAAATGCGGCTTGATTCAGATTCTATCACGTTCTCATTGGATCTCTATATTGGAGTATTGGTCTTTTATTCTCGTATTGGTTGGGCTCTAGGATCGGTAAAGCGATCTGCCCTTTGGAGTATACTTACTCGGAGTGTAATTGGTCTGCCCGTACCCAGGGTGAAGAGTTCCGCCCAGGGTACACCACCCAGCACGGTCTCACGTTTTTAGACCCCACATCAATTCCCAGAAACGATCCACCAAGTGTGTAACTAGCCCATTCCATCGGGTACACAAGGTGAGATGACGAAAGAATCGGACCAGGCGTCCTGTGCTGATGATCGGTCGTCTGCTATCAGCGGACGATCAGATCGGATCGTAGGCGAAGATTCGCGGGGTACCCCCCCCGTCAGTTGGAAGGCTGGGCACGATGGTGGTCAGGTTCTCGACACTACGGTATTCGATTTTGAACTTGACTCCACCACAATGGCGCGCCTGCCTGGATCACTTGTTGATCGTGGATATCACCGAGATGATATCTCGCGAAGAATCGATTATAACGAATTAAATGTGGAATCGTTCTGGAGAGGACATAAGGAACGGATATCGCCTTATGTTCTCATTGTCGATAAGGATGGCGATGTCCGATCTGGACGGGTGGAGGACCAGATCGGGATTAATAAGTTTTTTCTTCCCCATAAGGCTCCCACCGGAGCCGATCGGGACTATAACAAGTCTTGCTATAGTTCCGGAAAGGATCAGGACTTTTGTCCTGATCCTATGTATTTAAATGAATGTTTTGATGAAAAGGTAAAAGATGAAAACGACTTGGAGGCTGATCGGAACGATACGATCCACTTTCCCAAGGTTCCCAAGCAAAGGCTGGGAATGCCACCCGATGAAGATGACTTGGAAGAAAAGTCGCAGGTCGAGGATGGGGTTATCAAGGAAGAAGACCTGACCAGGATGTATTACATCCACGAGTTAAAGCGATTTATTCGTGAAGACCAGGTCATGCAGATCTTAAACCACCAGATCCCTCATCGCCTTCTCGGACCCACCAACGAGCCGATCCAAAGCGATCGGCCGTTGCTATTGGTGAAGAACCTGCTGGCGATGTTGGCTGAGGTCGGCATAAAAGTGCAAAACCTCGCCAACGCGCAGAAACTGTTCGATCTGAACACTTGGAAGATGGAGATGTCGATGTCGACCCTCCATGATCATTTGGTGCCGTTGGTGGGGGCGGTTCGTCGCCCAACTCCCACCGTGGCATTGAAGGCCGCTGAGGCCACGGCAGCATACGATGATGTGTGCTCCGATGATAAGTCGCTGTATCAGTCTCCACCTGCCTCTAATAGCTCATCGGAGTTGGAGGTCGGTGTTGAGCGGATGACCATGGGGGCGGATCATACCCCCATCTGAGCATAAAAAGACGTGCGGCAGAAAGGGGCTGCATGCCGGTCGGGGCCCCAGGAGCGCCCATAGGTCTCAGTACCTCCAAATGAGGATACCAACACGCTGCCCATGACCCAAGCTAACGTCCAAGCCATGTTTGAGGCAATGATGGAGCGTTTCATGGGAGACCGATGCCGATCGCCTCCGCGCCCGCATGCCCAGGACCGATCTGCTCGGCAAAATATCAATACTTGCCGGGATGTGGATATGGAGCCAGTGCATCAACGGATAAGGCTACCCGAGGTGGCAAACCTGTTTGCAGAGGAAGACGCAAGCCGCATCCATCCCGACCGCGCCGATCAAGTAAAAACAGCGATTTCGACATGGAGTCGATCGGCGATCCGGATGACCACTATGGGTCGGACGGTGCAGGGGCGGGCAGAACGCGCAGGGCTAACCTAGCCTCTACGACCGCCTTTGATTTTGGATCTACTGCGATCCCACGCATTCGCATTGCTGCGACCACGGATCTCAAGGATTTCACTGGCAAGGACGCCGACGAGGATCAAGCCAGATCGTGGTTTGGTCGGGTCAAGTATGCTTTCTTGCGGGATCAGACACCAAAAAAGGAACGGTGTTTGATCTTCAGGGATCTGCTGAAAGGACCGGCTGCGAACTGGATCCAACAGTTGGGTCGGGATGTCCGATCTGATTGGGATCTGCTATGTTCAGAATTTGAGGGGCAGTACTGCAACTACGGATTCTCTACCGCCCGCAAATACCATCATATGCAGAAGCGGGGTGACGAGACGCCGATCGAATACTTGTACCGTTTGAACGTGTCCGCAATTCGCGCCGGGATAGTGATCAAGGAAGGCAACCCGCCGATCGGTGCCGCTATGGAGAACGTGGGTCACTATATCCGTACCCTTGATGACCAAGAGCTGGCAGATAAGCTCACTCTGCTGCGCCTCAAAGATGTGGGGGAAGTGGAGCAGACGTTGCGGATGTTGCAACACTCACGCAGCATGAGGGCGAAGGTCGCCGTTGGATCCGGTCGCTACAGATCGAAGACCCAGACCGATCCGGTGAAGAGGCCCCTGACCAGATTGGCCCGTGCCGTTAAGGCGATCGCGACTGAAGACAGCACTGGATCAGAATAGGAAAGTAGCGGCCAGTCCAGTCGGGAATCGGACGAGGGCCAATATCGACACATCTTCGTCACGGAAGCTGCCCCAAGAACCAGATCGACGCCTAACCAGGCAGATCGGAAGGGCAGGAGTGGGAACAAGTCCGATCCGGACCGACCTCGCAAGAAGTGTTCTCACTGCGGGTTAAGCAAGTATGATGGTGGGGACTGCTGGAAGAAGTTGATATGCAAGAAGTGCGAAAGACGCGGTCACTCCACCGTTCACTGCCTCTTCGTGTGCAAGTCATGTGGAGAGATCCTCGAGGCCGGCCAGTGCAAGATAGAAGAGTTATTCAATCTGATGCGCAAGTGGTATGTGCCGGGTAAGCACGCGGGGATGCTTCCACCTGACGTCGAGAAGATGTTAAACTAGAACGCTCGCCAGGTTGGAATCTGGATCGAGCCGAGCAATCTACGTTTGGCATCTGTGCATATGTCGGCAAGGAGAATAAAACCGACAATACATGTTCCATTCTCAATTGCGTCGATCGGAATCATCCGGTCTACAATCTCACGACCGATGAATATTCCCGATCAAAGGTGGTCATGCAGCAGGATCTGCTGCCTGGGGAGTCTCGCGGATACTGGAAGTATCATGCGCCCGACAAAACGTTCAAGCAGGCGAAAGCCTGTGGTAATATTAACAACCAGAAGGCAACGATGTTGTTTGACTCTGGAGCCGAAGTCTCAATTATCGACTCCGCCTTTGCTCGTAAGGTCGGATGTCGTATAGACGACACCCAGAGACAAGAATGCGTCGGAATCGGTGAAAGTTCTTATATGAACAAAGGAAGGACGCTCATGAAGATCACCCTATCAGGTTCGTTGGTCTACTTCTTCAGCGCTTGGATTGGCAAGCTGGCCGTTCAGGATGCCCTGTTAAGCATGTATTTCATGGTGCAGGCGGGTATTCGCCTTGATCTGTCTCAGGGAGTGCTTACACTCCCGGATGAGGTCCAGATCCAGTTAGCTGGTCGGCGGCCCTTATAAGGATCGCACACCGATCTGGTCAGGTGGGACCAAGATGTCACCATTCCAGTCGGCCAATCCGCTGATACCCCGGTCGACAAAGGTTTTCGATCAAGGAAGTTATGGGTGACCAGGGGCGATCGGTGGGTGGCAACCTTTGTGAAGAGCGCCGGCCGATATGATTTTGTCCGATTCACTAATATCGGTGACAAGCCGCTTACGCTCGACAATAATACTGTTGTTGGCATGTGGCTGGCGGAAGGGAAGGTGTCAAGAAAGATGGGGATCGTCTCGATCGGATCGAGACAGTATGTTTAGTGGCAGAACTTGGCATACCAAGCGATCACCGATCTGATCAGCGATGATGGACCGGTGGAAGAAGATACCTCATCTATGGTGGAACGACCCATCTATGTAACCCCAAAGAAGATGTTAGTTCGAAAAAAGGCACCGCAGTCGCCGGACACGGTGGACCATCAAGTAGATGAGCCTAGGTTCGTCAACGTGGTGGCGTCACAAGAACAGGTGACAGCGGGACCGGGAATATAAAAAGGGGAGCATGGCATTGCTGGAGCGGACCACGATGGCGCGCCTAAGCAGATCGATGTCGTTGAAGAGCAGCCCGCCGATCGGGAACAGAAGTGTGCAACCGATCAGGACGGTTTGGGTGATATTGCCCCGGAAGACGATCAAGTTTGTATACATGAGGGCGGGGATCAATATATTCAGGAGTTGGAGAGCCAGATGGCAGTCCTCCCTGAAGTCTCTGCTGACCCGCCCGAAGTCACCTTGGACGATCTGCAAGTGGGTGATCGAGATGTCAACAGTCCCGATCAGATAGATTAGCTAAAGAAGATCATATGGAAGAAGAAACATCTGCTGATCGGGAAAGGCAACGCCTTACCCCCTGCTGCTCGCGGAGCGATCTGTGACATCGACGTGGGTGATGCCAAGCCGATCGCCCAGCGATGCCGACGTGTGGCGCCACAGTACCGCGAAAAATCGTCTGATCTTATTAAAGGACTGTTGGCTACCAAGATCATTAAGCCGTCGACCTCGCCGTGGGCCTCGCCGATCGTGATTGTGATCAAGAAGAACGGCTTCGACATCAGGTTGTGTATCGATTATCGGTGGTAAATTGGTTGACCAAGCTTATGGTGTACCCGATGCCTCTGGTCAGCGATCTGCTGGAAGATCTTGACAAGATCCTATGGAATTGCTCGCTAGATATGGCAAGTGGATTTTGGGTGGTTTCGATGACCGATCGGGCTCGCGAGATCTCCGCATTTGTTACGCCGTTCGGTCTGTTCGAGTGGAAACGTATGCCGTTCGGTTTGAAGAACGCGCCCCAGATCTACCAGAGGCTGATCGACAGCGCATTGTATGGACACTTCAAGATCAGTACCGATCGGGACCCCACCGAAAACCATGATGTATTTACAGAGGGTGAACCCTATAGGGAAAGGAGACCGTCCGTTCCGGGGAGGCGATCGTATATCGACGACATTCTGATCCCTTCTTCGTCATGGAGCGATCTGTGCGAGAAGGTCGAACGGTTGTTGGATACATGCGATCGCGGGAACCTGTCGATCAGTGCTGTGAAGAGTTTTTGGGGCATGTCCAAGGTCGCCTATTTGGGTCATATGGTGTCAATCAGTCGGCTGGAGTCCAATCCCAATGATCTGGAGTCACTGAGAAACCTCTCGTTTCCCAGATCACTGAAGGCAATTCAGTCCTTCTTACGGAGATTAAATTACTACAGCCGCTTCATCGAAGACTTCGCGATTTACGCGGCCGTGCTGTACAAGCTCCAGGAAGTCGACTACCATATGTTGCGCGAAAGAGATCGGACAACTTTACGGGAGGGCTGCGACTCTGATCTGCCTGCAGATTTTCCGCAGGTGGAGGCAGAGGATCACACGAAGCGTGCAAAGGTTGCTTTAGGTATGCGGAAGGCCAAGATGGCGACGGCAACGATTCTCAGACACTTCGATCCGGAAAAATGCCGATCGTCATTGTGTATGCTAGTAACTGGGCCATTTCTGCCACTCTAGTGCAAGAACATGATGGTGTGTACCACCCGGTCACTTTTACGAGCCGGGCGTTGAAGCCGAACGAAGTTAACTATGGGATCGTCGAAAAGGAAGCTCTGGCTTTACTACGGATTTTGGATGTGTGCTACAACCTACTGGTCGGTCGATCTGTAATGTTCTTTCGAGAAAGTCGACATTAGCCTGGTTATTATCGGCCAATGGGAAGGACGGTCGGCTCGGCATATGGTCCGCGATCTTGATCTTGTCACAGTGGTCCCTCGAGGTCGTCAAGTGCACCAAGGGAGAGGAAGAGATATTGGGCACATTGGCTGCCAGTATCACCCTTCGGTCTGAAGTGGATGAAGCTCTGATGGCGATTGCACCAAGGGAGAGGAAGAGATATTGGGCACATTGGCTGCCAGTATCACCCTTCGGTCTGAAGTGGATGAAGCTCTGATGGCGATTGCCCCAAGGAAGCAACCTCGACAGTCAATCTCACTTCCGCCACCGATCGTCGATCGGGATGAGGAACTTCTGGTCTTGAGTTTCGACGGATCGGCTAGCGTGAAGAAGAAGGTCGGCTCCTATAGTGACATACTGTAGAAGTTACCACAATGGTCTACAGTAGCAGCCGCCGCTGATTTCACGCCTGACATAACGGTCAACGAGGTGGAATATCGGGGGGTCCTTCTATGTCTTGATCTGCTGTCATCACAAAAGAAAGGGCTGTTGACAAGAAAACGTCTAGTACAGCTGTATGATGTCGTTTTTGGCCAATCACGTGATGCATGACCGTTCACGACAGTCCTGGATAAGTATACATCTGTATACTTATCCACGACATGACCGTTCACGACAGTCCTGGATAAGTATAGTACAATACCGGTTTAGTATCTTATGTACCTGGTGTGACATTCACTGATTGTCTGGAGTGAATCAGGAATCCGATATACTTAGTCTTATATAAAAATAAGTGGCTTAGAGGTAGCAACCAGTTGTGAACTAAGGACCTAAAATATACTTTCACTTTGCATTTTGCCAATAATAGCTCAAGTGCCTTTTCATCAGGTTTTGAGCCCAAGCTCCGCCTTCTCTACCGCCAGCAACGACTCCGACTACGCCTTCGGCATGGACGCCACCAACGCTCGCATCAACAATTTTGACGGAACGAACTTCCATACGTGGAAGTTCAAAATGAAGATGGTGCTCGAAGAAAGTGATCTGTGGGAAGTCACAAGTGGAGAATTTGGCTAATTCGTTGGATCAATCCGGGTTCAAGCGCAAGTCAAGGAAGGCACTGTCAATTATCTGTCAGGCGCTCGAGGACTCGCAGCTGCCATTGGTTCGCTCGGCAACTGGAGAGCACGGTGCATGGTCACGACTTGAAGGTCACTTCGAGAAGAAGAGCTTAGTTAACAAGCTCTTTCTTCGTCGTCGTTTCTTCACGGCCAAGATGGAAGATGGAGATGATGTAGTTGCACACAACAAAATGAAGACTTTTGCGGAGCAGCTTGATGCGGTGGACGCTCCGGTCACTGAAGCCGATTGTTTATCACGCTTCTCGCGAGTTTGAGTGAATCGTATGCGTTCCTGATAACTGCATTGAATTCGAAGATCGGACTCGCTGTCGTGGGAACTCGTTACGTCTCGATTGTTGCATGAGTACATGAAGCGGAAGGAACAAGGTGCTGGTATTGATGGTGCTGCGCATGGTCAAGGACAAGCGTTTGCGAGAATGGAAAATGGTCACCGTAAGGATCGTACCGCACCAGCGAAGACCACAAGCGCATGTCACTATTGTGGTGAGAAGGACATTGGATTGCGAAATGTCCAGTGCGTATTCGTGAAAATGCCGAACGACAACGATCACAGAGCGCCAACGTCGCAGAAAGTGAGGACTACTCTGGCGACTACCTGTTTTCGGCTCGTGGAAGCGCGTGCGTCACCAAGTCGAGTTATGTATGGCCGATTGACTCTGGTGCCACTCAGCATATGACCCACTTGAAGGAATTTATGAAGAATGACAAGGTCATGTCTCCAATTGATGTTCATCTGGCGGACGATAGCATCGTTCAAGCTGTGGGAACAGGCGACATTACAATGACGATGACAACGCCACGTGTAATGAAGAAGGGTGTGCTGACGTCTGTATGGCACATACCCAAACTTTCTCGCAATCTGTTTTCCGTGGGACGCTTTAAGCAGGACGTTGGTCCTGTCATCTTTGAGCGCGACGGTTGTTTTGCGAAAACGAAGGGTATCCGCTGGAAACTTGGCGCTTGTGAAGGAAAGGTTCTGTTCAAGCTGTGCATGAAGCCAATTCAAGTACATGAGGCCAATGTGAGAAGATCGTTGGGATGCCATGGGGACACCACTTCGTACCTCTGGCACCTTCGACTTGGCACATGAGCCATTCAGGTCTTGAAACCATTGTCAAAAAGAAATATGGCATTGGTATTGGACTTACATCGAAGCAGTGGGAGGCATGTCGTGGTTGCGCACTGGGAAAGCAAACACGTTAAAGCTTTCAGCCAAATTCCCCCCATCGTGCCACAAAGCTGTTAGAAGTTATTCACAGCGATGTGTGTGGGCCGATGCAGACTGAAACGTTCAGTGGCATGCGATACTTTGTCACTTTCATTGACGAGTACTCACATTTTACCATAGTATATTTGCTGAGAAACAAATCAGAAGTCGCAAGCAAGTTTGCCACTTTTGTCGCCTACGCGGAGACTCAGACTGGTAAAGTCGTGAAATCTCTTCGCTGTGATAATGGTGGCGATTCGTCTGCCGAATTGAAAACGTTTTGCCAACGCCGTGGTATTGTGCAAAAATTCACGCCGCCATATACGCCCCACCTTAACCGAGTGGATGAGCGTATGAATAGGACGCCGGTGGAATGTGCGCGTTGTATGCTTGAACATGAAAAACTGCCCAAGGCGTATTGGGGGGGAATCAGTCATGCCTGCCAACTTCTTACGCATCCGGTCTCCTGCGCGTGGAATCTTGATGGCACAGTCACCCTATGAAGTGTGGTTTGGAAGAAAACATGTTTTGGCCAACTTAAAAAGTGTTTGGCTGCCATGCGTTTGTGACGGTCCCAAAAGAAAAACGTACTAAGCTCGATGCTCGGGTCTAGCTCTGCCGTTTTATTGGGTATTCGGAGCATGAAAAATCATACCGATTTAAGAGCATGAAGAGTGGTCATGTGGTTATTAGCCGTGACGCAAAATTTCTTGAAGATGTGTTCGATAGTGGAAGTCGTGATGATCGCTGTGATGAAGATGATTATGGAGACAGTGGGAGCACAGATGAATATTCACAAGGAGATGATCAAGATCAAGATACTGAAATGGATGAGGACAAGGATGACTCAAGCACCAAACGACACTTTCGCACACAAACGCTCGAGGACGCCACGGAGACTCCACGTGCAAAGCGCTATGCTCAGCGCAGAGGATTTAAAGGCCTCGCTGAAACCGGCAGTAAACGACATCAACGGACGCAATCGCTTGAGGAGTCATCAGAGCTTCCCACTTCCAAGCGCTCGACCCAGTACAAAGAGCAGCATGGAGATGACGAGGTGTCAGCTTCCGCAGAAGATTTCGAAGCTGTGTATGTCGTGGATTCAGTGGGAGAAATACCGACCACATACCAGTCGGCGATGGAATTCAGCGACGCTACTGAATGGACCAAGGCTTGCGACTCGGAAATGGTGTCACTAACCAAGAACAAGACGTGGGATTTAGTGCCGCTTCCGAAAAGACGCAAAGCGATTGGAAACAGATGGGTTTTTCGAGTCAAGAAGAACCAGGACGGTGAAGTCTAACGCTACAAAGCGCGTTTGGTGGCCAAGGGATTCGCACAAAAGTATGGCATTGATTACGAGGAGACATTTGCACCAGTGGCAAAATTTACTTCAATTCAAGTATTGCTCAGTCTCAGTACCAAGTATGGTCTTACGGTGCATCAAATGGATGTAAAAACGGTTTTCTTAATGGAATTCTTGAAGAAGACATTTTCATGGTGCAGCCTGATGGTTATGTCGATGAAAGTCATCCCGATCATGTGTGCAAGTTGAAAAAGTCGCTTTACGGGCTCAAGCAGTCGCCAAGAATGTGGAACAAGACAATTGATGAATTTATGCTGCAACTAGAGCTCACGAAATGTGCATCGGACCATTGCGTATACACCAAGCGTACTGCTCAAGCTATGATTTTTGTTGCGCTTTACGTTGACGACCTGATCCTCGCAAGTAGCAGTATAAAGATGCTTCAAGAAACAAAACAAGCACTAAGCCAGAGATTCGAGATGACCGATATGGGTAAGCTCAGGTACTTTCTCGGCATGGAGATTAAACAAGACACGGCGGCTGGAACGGTTTTGATCCGGCAGACCAAGTTCGCGAACGAAATTATGGAAAAGTTCAAGATGTCACTTTGCAAACCAGTCCGAACGCCACAAGATCCCGGCCTCAAGCTGACCAAGTCCATGTGTGAAGGTGGATGCAAACACGAAGAGACCATGGCTGGTGTACCATATCGCAATGCTGTTGGGTGTCTTATACCTCATGGTCGGCACACGTCCAGATCTGGCAGCAGCAGTTGGAGTTTTAAGTCAATTTGCAGCGGATCCATGCCCGACTCATTGGGAAGCTCTTAAGCGTGTTTTCCGATACATTCAAGGCACGAAGTATTTTGGTATCTAGTTTCAAGAAAGTTGCAAGCACAGCCTTCAAGGCTATTCTGATGCAGACTGGGCCGGGGATGTCGAGTCAAGACGAAGCACAAGTGGATACGCCTTCATGATGAGCGGCGGCGTTATCAGCTGGAGAAGCAAGAAACAGCGCACGGTGGCTTTGTATTCCACTGAAGCAGAATCCATGGAACTTTCAGAAGCTACCCAAGAAGCGTTTTGGCTCAAGGCATTCATGTGTGAGCTTGGTGAGATGAAGCATGACGAAGCGGTCAAGATTTACGAAGACAACCAAGGCTCGATAGCACTGGCCAAGAATCCCGAATTCCACAAGCGCACGAAATACATTGACATTCGCTACCATTTTGTGCGTGAAAAAGTGTTGGATGACCAAGTTGTTCTCGAGTACATTCCGACGCTTGAAATGCTTGCGGATATCCTGACCAAGGCCATTCCTGCAGCCCAATTTTGTGTGTTCTTAGCAACAAGCTTGGCATACACGAAATAAGCGCTGTCGAGTCGTGTGGGAGTGCTGACAAGAAAACGTCTCGTACAGCTGTATGATATCGTTTCTGGCCAATCACGTGATGCATGACCGTTCACGACAGTCCTGGATAAGTATAGTAAAATACCGGTTTAGTATCTTATGTACCTGGTGTGACATTCACTGATTGGCTGGAGTGAATAAGGAATCCGATATACTTAGTCTTATGTAAAAATAAGTGTCTTAGAGGTAGCAACCAGTTGTGAACTAAGGACCTAAAATATACTTTCACTTTTGCATTTTGCCAATAATAGCTCAAGTGCCTTTTCATCAAGGGCGGATCATCATATGTGGTGACTCCAACCTATACTACTGGAAGAATTTACTATTATATCAGGTTCACTTAGAGCACCAAATTTAAACTCAACGCTTGCAATGGTGATAAGGCAGATTACCGGGGAGATCGACTGTAAGGCGCCACGGCTGAAGTTACTGAATGACAGGGTGATGAAGGCACTGAAAGACTATCCCAACCACGAGCTATTGCACGTGAAACGGGATTGGAACATGATCGCCGATCACCTCGCGACCCAAGCTATGCGGGACCAGATCGGGTGACGATCACCAAGGAGGCCGTTCTACATGAACTTATGGACATAAACAGGCTCCCGGAGTTGATCAAGCCCAAGGACAGCCCTGATCCGGTGCATGTGATGGCGGCAACTAGATCGCGAACTCAGAAGTCTCGACGATCGTTCTCAAAGGAAAGGCTGAGTGAGTACGTTGTACAACAGCTAAAGGCGGAACGGATCCTCAAGGCGCAGGACGAAGAAGAGTGGACCGTCAACTTGAAGGCCTATCTGCGTGTTGAACTGTCCAAGTTAACAAATGATCAAGCGAAAGAGTGTACCAAGATCGCGGACAGTTACGACGTGGACGACAATGGATTGCTGTATTACTGCCGTGACATTGATCAAGACAGTGCCGATCGAGATCGACTAGCGAAACTGGTGATCCCTGAGTTGCTACAGCCGGATGTCCTTCATCACTACCATGTGAGTCTAGAAGGGGGACATCAAGGCATATGCAGGACATACCACAAGATCAGGGCCCACTTTCACTGGAGAGGACTTTTTCTGAGCGTGCATAAATATGTGGGCTGTTGCTCAGATTACGAGACCGGAAAGGGCAGACCGATAATCAAGGGGCGATCGCCCGGAAATATCGATGCTACCTACCCTTTCCAGGTGATATCAATGGATCACATGCCGTCGCTGCCCAGAGCAACACGCGGCAACACTGAGCTGCTGATCTGGATCGACCTATTCACTGTTCTGGGGATCGCAAAGCCTAGTGCATCCCGATCTGCGGAGCAGAAGGCCCAGAGTTACGAGGAATGCATGTTCAGAAGGTTCGGCGCCAGCGAAGTTATTAGACACGATCGGGAACCCGGTTTTATGGATGAGGTGTTCCGATCGTTCAATAACATGCTAGTCCAGAATCAGAGCGCGACGAAGGCATATCGTCCGCAAGCGAACGGATCGGCTGAACGCATGGTGCAGACAATAACAAGGGCGATCAAGATGTATGTGGCCGATCCGGACCATCGTGACTGGGACTAGTATGCAGAGAGATTGGTATTCGCACTCAACTCTTCAACCGATCGGGTCCGAGGAGAAACGCCTTTCTATCTGGCGTATGGATGGGACCCTCGATCGACACTTGAAGCGGAGATACCGATCGTCTGCACTCAGACCCGCGATCGCGATGGCCGTCCTTGGCGTATGCAGGTCCAAAAGCATTATCAGCACGCGAAAGAAGTCGTCAACGAAAAGTTGCTTCAGGCCATGCAAGATGAGCAGATAGGAATAACGATCAGTTCCGCCCTCATGGTATTGAACCAGGGGCGAGGGTATGGTTATACCTCGATCGGGTTAAGGAAGGCTATGCAAAGAAGTTGGCTCATATGTGGCACGGTACTTTCCGTGTAGCAGATCTGATCGGTGAGCATGCTGCCCGTCTGATCACGATCGGCACGGATTAAAAAGTTTTTCCGATCGTGCACGTGTCCAAACTGAAGCTGGTCAGAGAGTTCCCCGATCGACCTAAAATGCCCTGTCTGGTGGACAAAGCGGAGAGATTCGATTTTGATGAATCTCTGCTGCCGGAAGACAGTTGGGAAAGGCCATTGGAAAAGGAAGAATTCGAGGTGGAAAAGGTTCTGGATGTCCGATCGGTCAAGAAGACACGTTTCGGTCGCACCCACCGAGAATATCTGGTCCGCTGGAAGGATCATGACGAAGCGACTTGGATCGACGAACTCGATTTAAATTGTGGAGCACTGCTACGAGAGTTCGAGCGAGAACGAGTCAGTCGGAATCGCTTCGCAGTGATGCAGACTCATGAAGATGAAGATCCAGACACACAGTAGCACCGATCAGTATATCGATCGGTGTGAATATGTATAAGGTCTGAATTATTGTGAATTAGTGTGATGAACTGTGATGAACTGGAGTAGTATAATGAAGAACGTGGTGATAATTTTCGCGACGTGGATGGAAACTGTGTGTGATAACGTGTTGGTGCAAGTTTGGAGAAAGTGATGAAATTTGGTCAAGTGATTGGGTGATCAGGAATTTGGAAAGAATAATGATGACATGTATTATGGATTATCTGGTCATCTAACTGCCGCATCAAGATTCGCAGTCACACCACATACGGCCGATAGTCAACGCCAGATGGTCTTCGATCTGGTTCTGGTGCTGATTGCGCCAGGGCCCCTTCCGATCGATCTGGATCAAGGCGTCTTTGAGGTCTGCGATCGGCTCGTCACAATGAAGACCGGGATATCAGATGCCGTCCTCAGTCAACGCCCCGGGTCTCTCAACGCGACGCTTGGCCATATTAAAAAACACCGGATATAAAATATGTTGATGTAGCACTCGCGGGCCAGCATACCTTCCAGAATAAACTGGCATAGGTCCAGCCAGGCCTCGCCCGCCTGACTCCGGCGCTGTTTCCGGCGCTTCTGATACAGGATCAGGTCTTGGTAACGTAACTTCCAATCCGCGGAAAGGATGAGATAATGTGTGGACTCCCAGATCGCCTGGAAGTGGGCTGTACTAAAAGCCCGAAGTCGACCCAGAAGCGAATCGATCCAAGGAGTCGACGCGAATATGGAGTCCAACTTGGCGCTGAGCATCACTTCCCATGGTCGATCTGCAAACAGACGGGAGATTTGCGGTCCCGTGACCAGATCCTCCCGCCACGCAGACGGGTCAGGGGTTTTAAAAGCCGGAGGGAAGATCCAGAAATCTGGTCGGGACATCGACCGCGCAAGATCTTGCTTGGTCAGGGCCGATCGGTGCAAGCTACCGATCAGCCCCCGCGACCATGACAAAGTGGCATCTGAAGTCAGCGATGGAAGAGGTCGATCTCCGATCGACACCCGGGCGTGATGGTGCAGCCCAGATGTGCCGGGCTGGAACGAAGGCACCGATCCGGTAGACTCACGCGTCCGTGCAACACCATCACCCTGGGAGCTGATCACCTTATCAGACTCCGATGCAGGCTTCGTGGGAACAGGATCTCGGCACTGATCAGATCGGGACTTGGAAAAAGCTGTAAACAAGAACTCAGAATCTCCCGATCCGTTCCCCGAGTCCTCTCCGGAGGAGATCTCCATGTGCTTGGTGAGAGTAGTGCGGGGGCGCAAGGGCGCATGCTATTTGGCGATGGTAGACGTGTTGGCTGCGTCCGATCTTGGGCTTGGGAGATGTGCCAGCGTCTTGGATTTCTTCTAAGGCACCGCTTGCTTCTCCTCGAGTTCGGAGTCGCGCGCTATGCCCCGCGCCCTTTTGCCCTTTGACGCGTCCTTACGCTTCTTGGAAGTTTTCGGAATCTTGGAATATTCACTTTTGGCCAATGAATGACGTCGTTTCAGATCTTGGTGCAGATCGATCAGAGTGGCCGATGCAGATCAGTCAACGCTAGATCTTGCAGCCGGACGCCGGTGCAACAAGTCAGTCAACTGTTGGTAGCACCGATTTACGGCCGCCCAGCGACTGGGTCCAGGCGTCCGATCGGCTCTGGAAGGACTCGACCTTCCCGATCTGGTCCCTGACCACGACCTGCAACTCGCCGATCTGTCTCTCCAGGTCACCATGTTGGGTGCGGAGTAAAGTCCGATCGGACTGATCCAACCTCTGCCGGTTGACCACCGCGAGCTGTTCCAGGAGGTGTGACCTGTAGGCCTCCAAACGAGACATATCATGCTGTGCGCCGATCAGCCCGTCCAAGATCGGTCGGAGCTGATCGCAGTGGTCATGCGACTGCCGATAAGCCGTGAATAAAGAGTCGAACGTTTTGGCGATGTCGGTGGCAGTCGATCTGTACGCAAAGGAAGGTTAGAGCAGATCCAAGACGAAAACAGGCCAATCGGCTTACCTCGCGTTGTTTGTTGGGCGATCTGGGCCCGGAGATGCGCGTTTTCAGCGATCACCTCCTGCAACTTCGTGGACATGGGGATCAAAGTGTCCACCTCCTTCCGCAGTTTCAGGAGTGATGAATTCTTGACTTCCTACTGCGACTGGAGCTCCCGGACTGTTTTCCGGAGCTGATCGACCCCGATATGATGCCCATCCGGTGTGTCGGACTATGGAGTGTTGCAAGGGCTGTCAGATTGGGCCGATCTGGTAGGAGAATTGATATGGGGCGATGAGGAACGCAGGGAACCTGTAGCAAGGAATGTCAAGAGAGGTTACAAGACGATCAGGTG
The DNA here is from genome assembly GCA_026184515.1 of Peronosclerospora sorghi. Taxonomy (NCBI): domain Eukaryota; phylum Oomycota; class Peronosporomycetes; order Peronosporales; family Peronosporaceae; genus Peronosclerospora; species Peronosclerospora sorghi. Next base: position 16,509,781 of record CM047583.1, read on the forward strand.
TACAAGGCTAGTACCTGGCTAAGGTGGACCCGAAGATCTGTCCATCGGTGAAATCCGCTACTGTGAAGATCTGGAATATGGTGAGATCGGGTCGCTACCGTTGCGCGGCTACGACCAGACTCAGGGGCGGCTGTGGTGAAGTGTAATCAAGAATTTTGGTCGCATTGTGTCAACAGCACACTGATCGGCTTATCGGCGATCGGATTGGTGGAAATTAAGGAGGCTTTTAAGCCTATCGTGTGCGAGGCGTGTCAAGAACACGGATTTTGGTAAGTCACATGATATTGCGTGTACTTACATATTTTCGTGTTTGTACATATTGGGGACCGTAGGGATATAGTTTTGGTTGGTCGCTATTTTTTGGCCTTTAACTCAACAAGAAGTCGTTAGCATCTTCGCACTGTACATCAGTCGCCTCTGTACGCTGCAGAGTGTTTGGGAGCAGAGGGTCGAGTAATCTCCTCTAGCTCATTATACCCGGCCGGGACGCGTTACAGACGCACTTGGCCCGCCGGAAGTCCCTCGAGGGAGTACGCATTGGTCGTCTTCTCAAGCCCAAGTCACACACGTTTGGAACGTGTAATCAAGTTTTGGATTGTTACGTGGAGATATCGTTAATGGAGTTTATCACGTTCTCATTGGATCTCTATATTGGAGTATTGGTCTTTTATTCTCGTATTGGTTGGGCTCTAGGATCGGTAAAGCGATCTGCCCTTTGTAGTATACTTACTCGGAGTGTAATTGGTCTGCCCGTACCCAGGGTGAAGAGTTCCGCCCAGGGTACACCACCCAGCACGGTCTCACGTTTTTAGACCCCACATCAATTCCCAGAAACGATCCACCAAGTGTGTAACTAGCCCATTCCATCGGGTACACAAGGTGAGATGACGAAAGAATCGGACCAGGCGTCCTATGCTGATGATCGGTCGTCTGCTAGCAGCGGACGATCAGATCGGATCGTAGGCGAAGGTTCGCGGGGTACCCCTCCCCCGTCAGTTGGAAGGATGGGCACGATGGTGGTAAGGTTCTCGACAGTACGGTGTTCGATTTTGAACTTGACTCACTACAACTTCCCACTATTTTAGCCCCGACTTCGGTGGATGTTGGGTTGTTGTACCTCCTTTGGTCGTTCCATGGCAGGCAAAGTGAACGAAGTTCCAGATGCACCACCTGATCCCCTTCTATTCGCTGTCGCGCCTGCTTGTACACCTGTACACATATGCGTTGTGCTGTTCAAGCAATGGCTTGAAGTTCCCCATGATGCGCCCAGAGGTTGGTACCCATCGTTCCGACGAATTGTTTCATAAAAACTACAGTATATTAAAGTTCACTTTGAAGCAAAAAAAGCAAAATATCTTTTGCTGTCAACGACTGCGTGTGCATCGTTTTGGTTCTCCTATCCCACGAATAGCATCCTCGATGTCATCGAACTCTCCCTCCCTAGCGTCGTACTCAAATCCCCTCAGTGATCCACCCCTGTCGACCGTCCGGAAAAGAAGCACATAGTAAAGCGGGGTATACGCTAAGTAGTGAAAAGAAATTATATGGTCATTTTATACCGGTATATCGCCGATCGGGTTGGAGTGATCGGGTTGGTTAAAAGGGAAGAGGGTTTTGAGTTAATCGTGTGTCAGAAGTGTCAAGAACGCAGTTTTAGGTAAGTCATACGATGTTTCATGTAGCTTACATATTAGGTTTTTAATGAAAATAAATATAGTCGGTGTTTTTTTAGCTCTTAGCATAAGTCGCCCCCGCCTGCAGCGGAGTCTTTGGGAGCGGAGGGCTAACAGGGTCCTCTTCAGCTCAACTTTCCCGGACGGGACGCGTTACAGACGCACTTTGCCCGCCGGAAGTCCCTCGACGGGAACGCGTACTTGGTGTTGGAGATTGTTGTTGTCCATCGTAGCGTATCTTGGTAGAAAACTTGAGTCGTAGTAGTCGTATAGTGAAACCAAGTGTATCAAGTCGTCTCGTGCTTATATCTTCACAACCAAGTAGAGCTAGGTTGAAAGAATAACACCCTTTGAGAGATTGATTGATGACAGTTGAAGTGTATGCAATTAGATTGATTGTCTAAAGCAAAGTGTATTGAGAAGTGATCAGCTAGTCTTACGTGAATATGCATGACGTAAACGTATACTATACCGCTAACATCTGTTGTGACTATACCGTCTACAGCTGTAGTGTTACATACATACCTGGTCGGCACAAAAATAGGTCGTACTCAGAACCGAGTGCATATGTCCTAATTTATGTGCCTAAAAGATAAGAAAAATACAGATTGCTAACTAATAACAAATGTTCCTACCTAATTATAGTAATTAAGTATACGGGCTATTTTTAACACTCCTCCTCAATGTGTATTTCGGAACGTCACACATGTTGAAGGCAGAGCGCTGCGCGTAGCTATTCGAAAATTGATGCGGACAACGCCTTGGTAAGTCCATCAGCAAGCATGTCATTAGTTGAAAACGTAGGTAGCTTCGACAAGTCCATCCGTTAACTTCGAAATAATAAACTTGACTCGAATGTCGACATGCTTCATTTTGGTGCTTGTTTGATCACCCTTGAAAATCTTGTTCGCAGCTTGGTTGTACATGCAAAGTTGCATGGGCAGCTTCATCTTGACTTGTACCTCCTCGACCAACTCCTTGAATCCCAAAATCATCACTACGCTCGTTGAAGCCGCGTAAAATTCTGCTTCCATAGTCGATAACGACACGGCACCTTGTTTTTTGCAGAGCCATGCAACCAGAACGCCATTCAAAAATACTAGTCCACCGGAGGTTGACTTTCTGTCGGTCTTCGAACCTCCGTAATCCGCGTCGCTGTACGCCTTGATGCTCAACTTGTTGCTCGCCACCTCACCACGCCCCATACAAAACTTAAGATATTTGGTACCTTTGAGGTAACGCAAAATCTTTTTGGCAAGTTGCCAGTCGGCGATGGTGGGGGCATGAGTACGTCGGGTAGCCTTGTGTACGGCGTATACGATGTCAGGTCTGGTACAACGAGCGATCCAGAGCAAGCTGCCGACCAAAGACTGGAAATCCTTGATAGTGATAGCCCCATCACTTTTAAGGGGTTCGCTAGGTTGGAGCGAGATATCTTCGAAGTCGGTCCCGATCGGATTCCGAACTGGATTAGCGTCTTGTAACTTGAAATCCTTGATGATGGCATCTATCGTTACTTCTTGGTCCAGCTTGTATCCAGTATCCTCGTCGAAAACCACACGCATCCCGAGGAATTTCGACACCATGCCGAGATTTTTGATCTCAAGGCACTTCATATCTTCAAAAAACTTCTGAACCAGCTCTTCCTTGGTACCAGTCACTAGTAGGTCATCAACATAGGTTCCTACTACGACGGTCTCTCCATCCAAGTGCTTGACATATACACATGTCTGTCAAGCACTGTGTAAAGTCCAATTCCAAAAGCTTTCCGTGAATTAGCTTGTTCCACAGCCGTCCTGCCTGTTTAAGGCCATAAAGAGTCTTCTTGAGCTTGAGTACTTGTTCACCTTGGTTGTATTGAGTTCACGCACTGGTTTTCAACTTCATATCTTGGGGGATGAACAAAAAGATGTCATGCTCATTTTCCTCAGCCTTAACATAGTCATTCGGAATATCCCCCTGCCTCTCAGGCACCTGCCACTTGGTAGCCAATGCAAGAACCAGCTTAACTGTGTTCATGGCGATGAAGGCGGCAAACGTTAAGGTGTAATCGATACCGAAACGTTGCTCGTTGCCACATGCAACGAGCCTAGCCTTGAACCGTTCGATGTCTCCATTTTGGTCCAGTTTAGTCTTGAATACCCACTTAGTGTGAAGGGGTCGACAATCTTCCGGCTTTTTGACGACGCTCCAAACTTCATTGCGTTCGAGGGCATTAAGCTCCTCCTGAACAGCAATCTCCCACTTGTCCTTGTTGCCTGACTTCATTGCTTGGCCGTAACTTTATGGGTCGATTTCGCTGATAAAATTCACCGATTCACCATCTTCAACTGCACTTGGAGTTTCAGCCATAACTTCATCCCCAGCAGTCGGATCTTCGATTTTCGACTTGGATACACTGCGCGTGACACAGGGCTCGCGTTGCCAACGTTTTTTGGCGCGGGCCTTCGTCTTCTTGTTAGTCAGGCAGGTAGTCGTTTTCCCCCCCTCTGATTGTCGATCCTCCACCATACTTTGTTGAAGAGTACGATTTTGGTCGGGGGTCAAGGTTTCGACGTTTTTTATATGCTGCGTCACAACAACCTTTCGTTCACCCTTAAGGTAACATTTGTACCCCTTGACTTCTTCGCTCTTGCAGAAGACAACTGCAACCTGGGCACGATGTGCTAGTGAATCCTTTCCAGGATTTCTATATACAGTGCATATCGAGCCGAAAGCAACGATATCAATGAGGTTAGGTTGCTTGCCTTCTAGCACCTCCAAAGGTGATTGGCGACGAGAGTTTGAATTACTTGGGCTGCGGTTCAAAATGTAAGCTGCGTATTGAACCGCATCGCCCCAAAACGAGAGAGGTAGTCCACTTGCGAAAAGCATGCACCTAGCCATGTTCATGACTGTCCGGTGCATGCGTTCTGCTTTTACATTGCTAGACTGGTTGTTGGCCTCACTTATTTGGCGTTCAACACCAGTTTGCATGCAGAAACCATCGATATTTTTAAACTCGTAACCGCCATCGGTGCGTAAAATACGAAGTTTGCAATTAAATTGCCTCTCGAAAAATGCCATTAATTGTTCGAACTTCCGAGCGGCAACATCTTTAGTCCTTGCCAAGAAGATACGCACATAGTTGGACTTATGATCGACAAAGTTGATCATGTACCGGTTTCCTAGGCGGTCCTTAGGGGTGATCGGACCTTTTAGGTCCGAACATATGACACCACCGATACGATCGATCGGTGAGTTGGTGCCACTGTCTTCAACGGACCGCGGATTTTTGGTCTGTTTTCCCTGAGCATAGGTCAAACAGTTCATCCGTTTGCGATCCTTCAAAACAATCCCACTTGACTTGTCCTTAGCCAAACGTTAGACGGCATCGAAATTTAGATGTCCGAGCCGTGCATGAAAATGCATTAGCGACCCTTCTTGGACATCTGACTGCCGAACCAAAGCAGAATCGTTGTCGTTGACAATTGCCATCACTTCAGGAGGTCGAGATTCATCGTCTATAATGACGGAAACGTTCACAGTCAAGACATTGTTGGTCTTTTGGATATCAAAAATTTGAGATTGGGTGGACCTGTGTAATAATACTCGGTTGCCTTTGACATAGGCCATTTCACACCCTTTCTCCTCCAAAAGACCATATGACAAGATGTTCTTCGCGAGATTATCCACGAAAAACACGTCCTCCACGCGAACGGTCTTTGGTTTTCCATTGGCATGGACCTTCAACAAGATCCAGCCTTTATAAGTAATTTCCAGCTGTTTTCCATCAGCCTGGAAACACGTGCCGTCAATCGGTTTGGCATCACGCAGATACTTTCGCTGATTAAACCAAGTGCATACTAGCACCGGAATCGAGTATCCAAGTGTTTGCAACCGATTTCGGCGCAAAATTCGAGACGGCGAGCGAGAAATCCACTTTTTTTGTCCGGCTTGTTAGGACATTTCGCTCTAATATGACCTACTTTGCCGCAACCATGACACTTGATGGTCTTCTTCTTGTCTTCGATTAAATGAACTGCGTCTTGACTATGAGTCTTCAGGGCTCTTGATTCACCTTCGACAGCTTGATAAAAATGCACTAGCTCCTCTGCATGTCGAAGATAGTCCGTCCGCATATGGTCAAATTTTGCCATAAAACCGTCCTTAATTCCGGCGATGCATGGTGGACAATATTGTCCAGGACGAGCGACTCGCTGTTAGCAACAGCTTCCGAAAGTTGGACCATGTATAGGAAGTGGTCGTTCCATGAAACGTTTGCGCTCTTCTTGCTTAAAAAAAGCTTCATCGCCTGTGCAGAGGTGATGGTTGTATGGAATGCACTAAGCATATTGTTCATCACATGCACCAGGGTGGGACTTTCAGTCCGCCACGTGTCGACTCGTCTGTTGTAGTATTGCTCGGCATTACCATCCAGGTAGCGACCGAGCAAATCAACCTTGAAATCTTCGCTCCAGAAACATCCGCAAGCTGATTCCGCGATGGATACTTGACGGATAAATCTGGTACCCCAATCTTTGAAACCAGCACCCAAGCCTCGGTACTGCTCGGTGCCATCAAAAACCTTGATTGAGAGCTTGCATTCCTTAGCTGATGGGGCCCTGGAAGCAGAAGGGCGTTGCTGCATAGGTGCACCGATACCGAAGTTATTATGGTGTACGTTTGGTGTAACATTCGGCGGCGCCTGCGGTTGCCTGTTCGGAGTACTTTCAAGCGACTCCATGCGCATCCGAGTACCCAGGCGCATTGAGTTGTTGAACGCGAAGTGATTGCCATCCGGTTGGGCCCTGGAAGTCTCGAGCTTATCCATGCGGTCGCATAGCTTCTTCAACATTTCCAGGATTTACTTCCCTTCGGCACCGAAAGGCGCCGGCTTCTCTTCAAGGGATCCGTCGTCACTTGATACGGCTTGACCCTTTGGGCTCATAACATGTTGGAGATTGTTGTTGTCCATCGTAGCGTAGCTTGGTAGAAAACTTGAGTCGTAGTAGTCGTATAGTGAAACCAAGTGTATCAAATTGTCTCGTGCTTATATCTTCACAACCAAGTAGAGCTAGGTTGAAAGAATAACACCCTTTGAGAGATTGATTGATGACAGTTGAAGTGTATGCAATTAGATTGATTGTCTAAAGCAAAGTGTATTGAGAAGTGATTAGCTAGTCTTACGTGAATATGCATGACCTAAAGGTATACTATACCGCTAACAGCTGTTGTGACTATACCGTCTACAGCTGTAGTGTTACATACATACCTGGTCGGCACAAAAATAGGTCGTACTCAGAACCGAGTGCATATGTCCTAATTTATGTGCCTAAAAGATAAGAAAAATACAGATTGCTAACTAATAACAAATGGTCCTACCTAATTATAGTAATTAAGTATACGGGCTATTTTTAACACTTGGCACAGCACTCACTTCAGGTCGCACACGTTTGGAACATGTTATAACTAATTGGAAATGTTTACGTGGAGATCTCGTTAGTGGAACCCCAAGCTCTTGGATACATTTGTTTGGGTGTTCTTGATTGGTTCATCGATCTCTCGTTTTGATTGGGCTCTATGATCTGCTATACGCGATCTGCCCATGAAGTATAATGGGATCAAGTATATTGTGGATATTTGCGTATTTAGGGTGACGATTTCCGCCCTAGATACACCCTGACCCAGAAGTGGATCGCTACAGACCGATCCCCACAAGTCCATATCGCGCGACGGTCCACCGAGTGTGTAGCCACCCAAACCAATAAGTACCTAAGGCGAGAAGCGTGAACGAAGATCGGACCAGGCGTCCTGCGGTACAGATCGGTCATCCGATCGGAGTGTAGGCGAAGGTTCACGGGGTCCCCCCCCGTAAGTTGGTCGGCTGGGCACGATGGTGATCGGGCTCAGGAAACTCCGGTGTTCGAATTTGAGCTCGACTCCACTCACCGAGGGGTAACCGCAAAAGAAATGTATCCACCCATTTCAGCCAATGGGGTTTCATCTTCTTGAAAAGGCGCCAAAACAAAAAATGGGTACATGCGCTTCCAACATCTTCGAGACTGCTCGCTCGAAAACCGCGTCATGATGGACGCGATTCTTGGCTAACATAAACAAAAATGAAGGTAACGAGCTACCATTCAGGTAAGAAGGTCCTGAAGATTTCGGCGAAAATACATTACTAACAACATGGGTCTTCTAACGCAACACTCAACGAGCGAGGCTAGAACGATTCCCCACTGCACTATACATGAAGCTTGGTCGTGCACGTCTTGGTCATCGATCGTCGCGACCGTAGCATCGGAAACAACATCAAGGGGTCGACACGAGCAACCTCGAGGGACGTGATTGTAGTTTACACAAAGCCACCACTCTGGACGCGACTGAGGCGATCTTTTCGACGCGCGTTCTGCTCCTGCTGGTACTTTTCCACATCGTTCGACGCGCTTCGCCGCGCCTCGCGTTTCGAGCGACGCTTTTCTCGTGCTTTTGTCCTGCCCTGCTGCCCTTCCTCCGGGTCCGACGACGAGGCCTCTTCGATCACGCGCTGGGATCGAGCCCCTGGCGTGCCCCGTCGATGCCAGACATGTTCGTTCGTCTGGCGTCGTAATCGTAACATTTGCTCGCGTCCGGCTGTGCCATTGGCAATCATCTCTTGCAGCATGGACTCTTCGTCATTCGAAAAAGGCTGTTTCGACGTCATGTAGCCGCCGCCGCCACCAACTTCTTCGTACTCGTACTCTGTATCCGAGTCGTCCGAGTCGGACGTTTGATCGGCCGCGCTACTGCTATGTCCATACTCGTACGTCAAGCTGTGGCTACTCGTGGCCTGAAACGCGTCCCACTTTAATTGCACGTACGTGTCGAGCGCGGGTGGAAACCCCCACTCGTCTTCACTCCCGGGCGTCCCAATGTGAAAGAGCTCGCCAAAGTTCGCGGGCAAGTCGGGAAACGTCGTCTCGAGCTCTTCGAGGAACCGCTGACTGTCAATCACTAACCGATTCTCGGCATTCACGCGGTAGCACCCGGGCGCTTTCGTCACGGCTTTATTCACGAAGCGATCCACGTAGCGCAAGACCATAATCGCGCTATACTCGGACAAATACGTCTCCAAGCCGCGCTGGGCTTTGATCGAAATGGCTTGTGCATTGAGCGCCGAGTTGACGTGGAACATGCGTTCCGAGTCACTCATGTGCAGACTCGTGGTCGTCTTGGACCTGGCTTTCCTCTTACTCCGGGATACGCTCGTGGTGAGGCTTCGTTGGTTCTCCTTGCTGCCGTATGCGTTTGTTGTCTTCTTCTTGTTCGGCGACGCTTGTCGCCCGTGACGGCTCCTTCGTGATAGCGTCGAAGAAGAAGCAGCCGACGACGACGACGAGGACGACGACGAGGCGGACGATAAGGACGTCTCGGCGCCCCGCTTGTCCTTTTCCGTCTCGGATTCCTCGTGCTTGGCCGTGGACGGTGGCCGCGCGTCCGTCTCGATCTCGTGCCACAGGTGCGTCTCGACGTCCGACTCGGCGTGGGTGGGGGTCCGCTCGTTGTTCCCCCAATTAAACGTCTTCATGGCCAAGATCTTGCTCTCTCGAATCAATCGAGTCGCTAGCGTCGGGTCGCTCTCGTCCGATGCCGCCAACGCGTTCGCGTCGTCACCCCCCGAGCCCAACAAGTCGCCGGAATGCGCCGCGCCGTCCGTCGCGATCGTCACGGGCTTTAAAAAGTCGCGCAAGAGGTGAAAGATCGTGACACTCGCCTGTGTCTTCTGGTTCTCGGTGTCTTTGTCCCGTGCTTTCTGGGCCTTGCGATACGAGTGTGTGAGGCACAGGAGCCGAATGAGAAAGCCATGGAGCTCGACGGCGCGGGCCTTGACCACGTGGTCCGTGCGACTGTTAAAGAGACGTTTAGAGGGAAACGGTACGTTCGTCACTTGCTGGAGAAACGCACGCGACGCGTCGTCGTCGAGCGCGTGCGTCCGCGTGTCCTTCATCACGCGCTGGACATCGTCGCGGAGCTTGCGAAAGTCGGCGTACGTGCGTCGCACGTGCCACGTCTCGGCGTCTTGCTGGACTTGGATCACGTACAGGACGTGGCTACTGCCCGTGAACTCGACGTGACCAATGGAAACCACGAGTCGACTCATAGGTAGGAGGGATGAGGAGGAGTCTATAGGTAGAGAGAAATATATACGTTCGAAGAAGCAAGTTTTGACGACTGCGGGACGCAACGGTTAGGTATATTTACTACGGAAGGTTGAGCACATGGGTTGGGTTTTATCGAAGAGAAAGGGCTGAAGAGATGGATTTGGAGAGGTACGTTGTAGATCACAGGTCGTGTCGTGAGCGAGATGGAACAGAACGGGAGAAGGCGAGCGTATTAAGTTTCACAGTACCTCCCAGAGGCCAGACCTTCGCGAACACACACACACTTACAGTTACATGATAGCACGTAAAACCGGGACACCCATCGGCTCCTCGACATTGGGACACATCCCTAAAAAACACGGTACTTTGTGTTTCGCCCCCTTGTAGTAGTAGTAGTAGTATGTATTGCCTTCCTCTTAAAAGTGATTTTTGCGTGCTTGTGTTCGTTCAGTTACTAGTACGTGTAGCTAGCTGGGTTTGATGATGATGATAAAAATCAAGACGATTTGGTACTGTGCTGGGGTCTCGACGCTTCAAATCGTAACGGCAATCGCCGTTCCCTGCGTATAGCAAAGGGATCAAGTAATACTCGTCTTGCGACGGCGTCTACTTCAACGTCCGCATGGCTTTGTAAGCAGAGCAAAAAAACATCTCAGTACGAGGGTGCGACGGTCGTCACGTCTCGAATTGCAAAGAGGTCGTGATCGCGCATTGCTGTAGCAGCATTGAACAAAGACACTACCGGAGATTACGACGTAACCTTCCACCCTGCTTTCTCTAAACGTTTCTTTTCTGCAAAAGTGTCCACCCTCTCGTCACCCCCATGTCGTGGGTCGCGCTGCTCCTATTCTACAGTCGACGGCAATAGTACGACCATTTCAGGTATTGAATCGGGGCAACAAGCGACTGTACGAAGCGCACGAGACATCGCGAACACTCGCTTAACACCAAGTCATTCCTCACTCAGGTTGGACAACTTGTGGAACGGCTTTGTATACTTACGTACATAATGGAGCAGGTATACTTACTTGAGGCAAGTACGCAATGTTAATTCGTTTAAAAAGAAAAGAGCTGGATCACGGATAGCACCGGGTCCTCTGTTTACGACACGAGATGAAAATAAAGTCGACAACTGTATGAACGATTAAAAGCGAACAAGGCGATGGGAGTGACCTTGGTCATACATCGTTTAATTGTAGACGCCGTCAACGATCGCAGTCTTCTCGATACGACGTGGTTGCACTCAATTTGGGCGTATATGACGTCACTGCAGTCAATTGAGGCGTTCCTGCCAGCCACAAAAAATCAAGACCACTCTCTTGGAGCCTGAGTCGATGGGGCTGAGGCTATCTATCCCCTGTCACTGTATTCACGAATGGTATATCCAATCGAGAAGTTCTTTTTCGCATTCAAATCGACGGTATAGAAGCTACTCGCTGACAACAAACGCGGGAAAATCTTCACCGTGCAGGCGGAAAAATCACCAAGACGGCGTATAGAGTTACGTGGCTTCATCGTGCTGCTGACAGATGTTGGAAGAGTGTGTACCGATTTTGGAGTTTACACTCTTCCGTATAGTGGAAGCCCATTGGCTGATGTAGGTAAGACATACATTTTTTCATATGAAGGCAGTTACTAGATTAAGTTGCATTAGGACTGGATAGCGACTTAAGTAACCATACATAAGATATCTTTACTTTCCGTTTTTATATTGCTTACCACAAGCAAACGCACTGAACCTCTACCGCTACTGCGCGCGCACCCCGCTACACCACTTCCACTGATCCTCCCGCGTCGAAACTTCGTACGCAGGTGAGTTTTGATCATACGAGGTGCACGCAACCTTTTTCTGTTGATTTTAACAGGTTATGAGCCCAAGTTGCGCCAAGTAATATCGTAGAGTGTTCTTGGTGATTGGAGTGTGCTTGTTTGGATATTTTCGTGTTGTTACGTTTTCGTGGAGCTTGTGGAAAGTCCCTCATTTTAGGGGAAGCTATTGACGGAAGTGATTGAGGTTCTTTTATTAAGTTTACGATGGATGATTTTGATGGAGACGATGTGCCCTCTGTGGGCAATTTTCAGGGCATGGTGCGTGATTTGCGAGAGATTGCGCTGAATACAGATGCCGATGATGCAGGGCGAACAAGGCCCACATTTCAGAAGAGGTCCCCCGAGCGTAAGAGGGAGGCACCTATACGTATACCACAAGGTGAGTTTCGTGAAAGTCTCCGAAACTACCGTCCTTTCGGTCAGCAGATGTCAATGGATGACCTGGCCGAGGACGAAGGGGTGGAAGCTGGCGCAAAGCCACGCCCGAGAACATATGATGAACCTCGCAGGGCGCCCACTGCGGCGCAAGGTACAGGCGGTCCCCAAGTGCCCGCCGCGCAGCCATGTGTACCGGTGCAGTACACCGGGTACAAAATACCCAAGTTGTGTATCGATAAATTTTCGGGACGCGAGCTGTATCCCGGTTTGGGTGCAGGCTACCGGCAATGGGCCTACCTGTTCATGGAGGCACTCGAGATCGCCGAGATGAGTTCTGGTTTTCAATGGAGTGAACGGTTGAAGGTAAACAAGTTTGGGGAGCATTTGGAGGGCACCTCCGCCGAATATTATCGGACAAATGTTGCATGGTGGTGGCGGGTGCGACCGACGTTGGTCCACGTAATGGACCAGATGTATTTGGGTTTTCGAACGACCATATCGCACCATCAAGCCGCCACAAGATTCGCGATGGAGAAAGATCCAAAGCGCAGCTGGACGGAACACTACCTGTACTTAGTAGCTCTGGCTCGCGAAAGCGGTTCGAGTGAAAAGTTAATCGTGGAAAATATTTTGAAGTATGCCGCACCACGCTTCAAGATAATGATGATGGCTAGATATGACCCCAGACGGGGGGATTATCTTAGTCATGCTCAAGAGTTGATCGCATGGGCTCAAGAGCTCAAGGATGATGCGATGAAGCCGAGGACCGCCCCTAAGTTGCACGTGCATGCAGCAACATCTGGTCAGGGGCGGCGCGTGTGCTACAGCTGTGGTGGCGAGGGGCACATACAAAGGTATTGCCCTGAAAATCGCCGTAAGAACGGGGGTGAACGTTCCCAAAAGCAAAGCCGTGGCGCAAACGAAGGGTCGTCAAAGCGTTTCGTGCTTTCGACCGTGGATGGAAGTTTGAACACATGTGGAACTGGAAATGCAGATGAAGACATCTGGATCATCGATAGTGGGGCTAGTAGACATTTAGTGTCGAACGCTAGTCTGTTGGAAGATGCCAGGGATTGCAGTCTCGACGACAATTTTACATTGCCGGATGGTGGCACACTTCAGGCAACCAAGGTTGGGCGGCTTACGTTGCGAACGTGCAACAATAGTGAAACGGTTATTGTTTTAACTGAAGTATACTATGCGCCGCAACTAGCCAGAAACTTGATCTCGCTTGGACGATTAAGCGAAAAGGGTTGCGAAATTGTTGACGACGGCCACAAGCTGCGAAATATGGTGAAAGGGCAAAAGTTGTTCGATGTGATGACTCAAGGGTCAGTTTTTGTAGCCAGGTTGAAGGCGCAAAAAAAGGATGGTATTTCGAAAGGGTTTGAAATTATGGTGATGAACAGTGTGCTGGAAGGTGTCGATTCAGACGCGCACAAAGGGAGCCTGCATCATTTTCACGTGCGCCTGGTTCACCTGGCCTACGACACTGTCGAAAGGCTGGCGAAAGACCCAGGTCAGGCATCGTACTCACGCACACGAGTAGACCGAACTGCATGACCTGTGCTGAAGGCAAGGGCACAAGGAAAGCGCAATCAAAAGCGAAATCTGGTGCAAACGCACCGATTGATCGCATCGGGGGTGTGATATGCAGCGACCTTAAGGGTCCTATCACCCCCCGCGACAGGCGTGGAAATAGATACTTGGTCGTTTTCGTCGATCATTTTTCGAACTATGTACGCGTTTTTGCAGCGCGCACGAAGGACAAAGCCGCACGGATGTTCGGACATTTCATTGCATGGTTCGAAAACGAGTTCTCCTGCAGGGTGCACGTGCTGCGTACCGACGGTGGCGGCGAGTACCAGAATGTTGACCTATTTTGCAAACAGACTGGTATCCGTCGTCAGGTTACCGAAGCCGGCACTCCTGCGTCGAATGGCAAAGCGGAGCGCATGAACCGGACCATTTTCAACATGGTCCGGTGCATGATATTTAGATCAGGCGTGCCATTGATGTACTGGTCGGAGGCGGCTGAGTATGCAGCATATATACTCAACCGCACTCCGACAAGGTCAAACACCGGTAGAATTTTGCCTCTCGAAGTACTCACCGGCAAGAGACCGGCGGTGAATGACATTGTGGTTTTCGGATCCCCGTGAATGGTTTGGAGGGACCCAAAGAAGAAGGCGTTGTCGAAGCACGCCGAACGTGCACTTATCCTTGGAAAGAGTGACGAAACCAACGGATACAAAGTGCTGTTACTTAAGGACAGGGTGGTCGTGGTGACCAGGCACGTCACAGCGATTGAAACGCTGAGTTCCGAGGCTAGCGACAAGATCACCAAGGTATTAGAAGGTGAATGCAGCCAAGAGCTTGAAGAGTTAGCAGAATCTCGTGCCAGGGTCCCCGATTCAAGTACACAGATTTCAGGACATTCAAATGATGAAATACCGGAGTCTGAAGCGACGCCCCAGCACGCGGAAAACACTGGGCAGGGTACAAGGAAGTCACGAAGGAAGCAAAATAAGACACCCAAGGGACGCGACTATGAAGCGTCGAGGTCTAGAAGGGCAGTTGAAAGCGACGTCGTTTCGGAAACGGGTGACAAAAATGATGAAAATTGTGGAACCGCATTATGCGTTTATGCAGTCTATGAAACGGATGCTGGAACTGCAGTTGCACTATCGATGCAGCCGGATCCAAGAAATTACAGGGAGGCGCATGGTGGCCATCATTCGATGATGTGGAGACGCGCCAAAATGGAGGAGATCAAGTCGCTCCAAGAACTAGGCACATGGGACATCGTGCGCCGTCCCGCCGGCAAAGTACCTCTTCCGACCAAGTAGGTGTACAAGACGAAAGTCTGTGCAGATGGTTCGGTTGAGAGGTACAAGGCCAGGTTAGTTGCCAGAGGCGACAAGCAAGTATTTGGAGATGCTTACTTATTCACGTTTTCAACAGTTATGGAGTTGAACAACGTAAAGTTTCTCCTGGCGCTGGCTCAATTATGGGGGTAGCGGCACGTCACGGCGATGTGCCAAGTGCCTACCCCAAAGCAAAATCTGAAAACAATGTGGAAATATACCTGCAAGTGCCGCAAGGTATGGAAATTACAGATGCAAAATTGCGTGATTATGGTGTGCAATCACCAAAGGAGCTTGCACTCAAGCTAAGGCAAAACCTGTATGGTTTGAAGCAGGCTGGACGCCTGTGGCGTCAGTGTCTGTGCGAGAAATTGATGAAGTTTGATTTTGTACAGTGTGTCACGGACACATGCATTTTTGTAAAGCACGTGGGAAATGAAACAGCTGTAGTCGGGGCGTACGTTGACGATCTCCTGGTTACCGGTACCAGTGACCAAATAGTGGATGAGTTTTTCGACGACATGCAAGTGCTCGAGCTAAAGGATTTGGGTTGCGTTACCAAGTTTCTCGGTATTCGAGTCTCAGGAGATCCGAGAAATGGATATACTTTGGATCAAGAGGCGACGATCAAGGAAATTCTGGTTTCACACAAACTGGAAAAGATAAACCCAGCCCGTACACCGGTGTTGGTACTCGATGAAAGCAAAGAGTTTCAAGAGCAATTGCCGTTGCAACCACGGGGCAACATGCCCAGTATCAAGCACTTCCAATCGCTGGTGGGCAGCCTGCTGTGGGTCGCGAGGTGCACACGTCCTGACATTCGTTCGATGTGCACCGCGCCACCAGAAAGACCCATGCACCCACCGTAGGCGATTACAAGATTGCTAAAATGATCCTCATGTACCTTAAGGGAACGAGTGACCTGAAACTGGTTTTGAAGCACGACGAAGATCTGCCGATGCCGCTGCGCATAATGGTATACATTGATGCAGATTTTGCGGCCGACAAGGCGGATCGAAAGAGTGTCTCGGCGATGGTGCTTTTCGTAAATGGTATGCTTGTGGGCTGGGCCTGCAAGAAGCAGACAGCGGTGGCATTATCGACCGCCGAAGCGGAATTTGTTGCTGCTGCTGTAGCTGGCAAAGAGGCGCTTGGTTTGCGGGAGCTACTTGCGGAAATCGGCATGCATTCGAAGACACCGTTAGTGTTCAAAATGGATAACCAAGCGGCCATTAAACAATTGGAAGATGAGTCGAGCGCTGCCAGCACGAATCACGTCGACATCAAGCTTAAGTTCTTGAAAGAACTTAAGAGGAAGGGCATTATTTCGGCTAGTCACGTGCCAAGTGTGGATATGCTGGCCGATCTACAGACCAAGGACCTCAATGCTCCAAGGATTCAAGTGTTGCGTGCAGCGCTAGGGCTACAGTGACGATGGTGCAGCCTCCGGTCTTCCAGGAGGAGTGTTGGAAGAGTGTGTACCCATTTTGGAGTTTACACTCTTCCGTATAGTGGAAGCCCATTGGCTGATGCAGGTAAGACATATTTTTTTTCATATGAAGGCAGTTACTAGATTAAGTTGCATTAGGACTGGATAGAGACTTAAGTAACCATACATAATATATCTTTACTTTCCGTTTTTATATTGCTTACCACAAGCACACGCACTGAACCTCTACCGCTACTGCGCGCGCACCCCGCTACACCACTTCCACTGATCCTCCCGCATCTAAACTTCGTACGCAGGTGAGTTTTGATCATACGAAGTGCACGCAACCTTTTTCTGTTGATTTTAACAACAGAAGCATCAACGCGACAGTCCCCCCTGAACTTTGCCAAGCTTGTGAGGATCACTCGATACAGTTTTATGTAGTTACTCTAAATAAGGAAGATAAATCTCTTCGTGCTCGTAAAAATGAAACGAATGAAGAAACGACTTACTCAATTGAATGCAAATAAAGCGAACCCAAAATTCACTGATAAGACCCAAAATCCACTGATCACGTGATCATGCTCGACCGATTTGGGAGTATTTAATTGCCATTTTTCGACGGTGCCGGTCGTTCAGTCGTCACGTCACACGTACTCTCTCCACCGCCAGTTTGCCAAACACGCAATTCCGCATCATGACGCCGAGTTAGTGAAACCGCTCCGTCATTACGTTGTCATCATGCTTGGCGCTGGAGGTACATATTCACATACGAAGTTTGGAAACGCTGCTTCTTCGGACGCTCCTGCTGCTCCGGGCGCTCGCCTTTCTTCTGGTGGTATTTCTTCCGACACGAATGGCTCTTTCGAAGCCGCCTTCCAACGCGGCTTCGTCTTTTGACGCTGCTCTTCGGACGCTCCTGCTGCTACGGGCGCTCGCCTTTCTTCTGGCGGTATTTCTTCCGACAAGACTGGCTCTTGCGAAGCCGCCTTCCAACGCGGCTTCCTCTTTTGACGCTGCTTCTTCTGGCACTGCTTCTCCTTCTGGGGCTGTTTACACTCCTTGGTGTTGTTGTAGGACGCTCAAACTAGATGGTTACCCATCACATGGAGAAGCGGAGAAGGCAGTAATGGAATATGCATTGAGCAAAGGATTTTCTCTCTCTGTCGCAAGAAGGAATGCGTGGACAGATAGGTCCACCAATTGGCAAAAGACGATGAGGCAGGTCGTTCTTGAGTGCTCGCAGGAAAAAAAATCTCCCGTCGCGGACAAGCCCTGGGACCCGGAACAAAGGATCAGAGAGGGTATCATGTTCGTACGAGTTGGAAAAAAAGCCACAAAAATGTGAATAGTGATGTCGAATGGTTGATCAGTTACCGTAATGACGAGCATTGCCATCACCCGCCAACATTAGTGCTTTGGGTATTCCCATCGGCACGCCGGTATAGCCGCAAAAGCAATTCAAACACCATTCAGAAAGTGGTAGAGCTTTATCGCAGAGGCGTTCGACCGCGCAATATTGTAGCGACACTAAGTGACCAAGTGTTTTTAACCACCGTCACGTAGAAACCATTATTCGCAGAATGAAAAAATGAAAGAGCTGGGCGGAAAACTTCAATGGAGGCGCTTCTTCACGACATAATGGATGACATTGGTTCAAAGAAACAATGTCATCCATTATGTCGTGTATGATAACGAGAACGAGAGGAGGGCTACTCAGCTCTTTCTTTGCCCTCCTCACATGCAGAAGTTTACGAAAATTTTCCACGACGTGCTACTCATTGACTGCACGTATGACACAAGCAAGTATGGTATGCCTCTCTTGCATGTTGCGGGGCTGCTGTGGTGAAGTGCAAGTGAAAATTGTTGACCAGTGTGTATCAGTGTACCAGTTTTCAAGGCAGATCGATCTGGTTGGCTGAAAGGACGGAGTATTTTGGGCCGATCGTGTGCTTGGAGTGTCAAGAACACAGATTTTGGTAAGTCACATGATATTGCGTGTACTGACATATTTCATGTTTGTACATATTGGGGACCGTAGGGAGATAGGATTGGTTAGTTTAGGTTTTACCGGGTTTTGTTTTTTGTTCTTTGGGCCTTTAACTCAACAAAGAAGTCGTTTCTTTAAGTACACTAGTCGCCTCTGCACGCCGCAGAGTGTTTGGGAGCAGAGGGTCGAGTAATCCCCTCTAGCTCATTATACCCGGCCGGGACGCGTCACAGACGCACTTGGCCCACCGGAAGTCCCTCGACGGGAGTACGCATTGGTCGGCTTCACAAGCTCAAGTCACGCATGTTTGGAACGTGTAAACAAGTTTTTGGATTGCTACGTGGAGATATCGTTACGTGGAGTTTGTTACGTTATCGCTGGATCTCCGTATTGGAATATTGGTCTGTTATTCTCGCATTGGTTGGGCTCTACGATCTGTTAAGCGATCTGCCCTTTGGAGTATACTTACTCCGAGTGTAATTGGTCTGCCGTACCCAGGGTGAAGAGTTCCGTCCAGGGTACATTACCCAGCACGGTCTCGCATTTAAGACCACATCAATTTGCAGCGACGATCCACCAAGTGTGAAACCAGCCCATTCCATCGAGTATACAAGATGATATGGAGACGAAGAAATTGGACCAGGCGTCCTATACTGATGATCGGTTGTCTGCTAGCAGCGGACGATCAGATCGGATCGTAGGCGAAGGTCCGCGGCGTCCTCCCCCGTCAGTTGGAAGGCTGGGCACGATGGTGGTCAGGTTCTCGACACTACGGTGTTCGATTTTGAACTTGACTCCACCACACTGACGTCGACGAACGATACATTTACAATTACCGTAGGCTTCATGGAGGGCGAGAAATTCCAAGATTACGTCTTTGGACTAGATGCGTTGCGTCAGTGGGTGAATCCACACGTTATCGTTACGGATGGAGACCAAGCATTAAAAGCTGTGCGTAAGAAGGTATCTCCAGACGCCGTGTATCTCCTTTGTCGTTGGCATATTGACCAGAATATTTATTTTAAATGCCCACATACTTCGATGTAGAGGGATGAGAGAGGTTTAAAGAAGCGTGGCAATCAATGGTACGCTCTTAGCAGACGCGGGAAGGGTTTGCTGAACGCAGGAGCTGAACGCTGGGAGTGTTGGACTTTGCGCTCTTGTGGAGAAGCGTGCCCAAGATTTGGCACACTTCTGGTCAAGTTTCGTCAAGGCATTTGGTCTAATTTCGGATTGGTTTAAACAAGGGGGGCTTTTCAGCCTATCAGACTCAAGAAGTGTCAAGAACGCAAGTTTTGGTGAGTCACCCGACTTTGGGTATTTTACATATTTTTGTGGGGGTACATTTAGGGACTATAGGGTAGTATTATTTTAGTTGTGGTTTTACCTTTTAGGACAGAGGTTATACCTTTAAGTAAGGAAATCTTTTAGCTTTCGAATAAGTGGCTGAAACCTCTTCTGGTCTTGGTTCACACCACAGATAGGGGTCGCCGTTCTTCCCTTTTCGTACACTAGTTGCCTCCGCCCGCCGCGGAGTGTTTGGGGGCAGAGGGTCGAATTATCCCCTCTCGCCCATTATACCCGGTCTGGACGCGCCGCACGCGCACTTTGGCCCACCGGAAGTCCCTCGACGGGAGTACGATTTGGCGATCTCAACACCTCAACTCAAGTACGTTTGGAACGTGCTATTCACTGGATTGGTCTTGGCGTGGAGATATCGTTTGTGGAGTTTTACGAGCATATTGGGTCTTTACGCGGACATATTGGCTTGTTTTAATATTGGTTGGAAACTAGCCGGTTTTGGTCTTATTTCGTATTGGTCAGGGGCTAGACCGGAACGGTCGGTCTACCCTCTATTATTTCGTATTGGTCAGGTCTTGATCGTTTGGACGATCGACCTATTGGAAGTTATCTCTTGGAAGTGTTTTTGGTCTGTTTGTGTCTGGGGTGAAGAGTTCCGCCCCAGTGATACCTACCCAGATCGGTCTTCTATATTCAAGACCGGTTCGATCCAATCTGCGATCCCGATCCACCGAGTGTGTAACTAGCCCATTCCATCGGGTACACAAGGTGATATGGACACTAAACAATCGTACCAAGTGGGTTCTGATGACGACCGGTCGTCTGCTTGCAGCAGACGATCGGACCAGATCTCGAGTGGTGGTCCGCGGAGTACCCCTCCGAACGTTGGAAGGCTGGGCGCGATGGTGGTAGTCAGGTTATCGATGCTAATGTTTTCGATTTCGAACTTGACTCCACCACAATGGTGCGCGTGCCCGGATCACTTGGTGATCGTGGATATCACCGTGCTGATATTCCATCAAAAATTGGATTCGAAGATTTGAATGATTTGAATATGGAGTCGTTCTGGAGAGGACGTCAGGAAAGGCTATCGCCTTACGTTCTCGTTGTTGATAAAGATGGAGATGTCCGATCTGGCCTGGCCGAGGACCAGATCGGGATTAATAAGTTTTTTCCTCCCCAAAAGGCTACCACCGGAGCCGATCGGGACTATAGCAGGTCTTGCTATAGTTCCGGAAAGGATCAGGACCTTGGTCCTGATCCTATGTGTATGAATGAAAAAATTGATGGAAAACTAAAAGATGAAAATTAATTGGAGGCTGACCGTAACGATCCGGTCTACCTCCCTAAAGTCCCCAAGGTACCCAAGGTGCCCAGAAAAGGGCTGGGAATGCAACCCGACGAAGACGACTTCGAAGAAAAGTCGAAGGTCGGGGATGAGGCTATCACCGAACAAGACCTGGACAAGATGTATTATGTTTTTGAATTGAAGGGATTTGTTCGCCAAAACCAGGTCTTTCGGGTGTTGGACCTCCATATCACTGACCGTCTTCTCGGTCCCACTACCGAGCCGATCCAGAGTGATCGACTATTACTGCTCGTCAAGAATTTGGTGGCGATGTTGGCGGAGGTTGGCATTAAAATGCATAACCCCGCCGGTGTCAATAAATTGTTTGAATTTGATGCTTGGAGACTGGAGGCGTCGATGTCGGACCTCCACGACCGTTTGGTGCCACTGGTGGGCGGTTCGCCGCCCAACTCCCACCACGGCAATGAAGGTCGCCGAAGCCTCCACAGAGCTTGTTGACATTGGTTCCGATGATGAATCGATCTACCAGTCTCCACCGGCTTCTAACAGCTCATCAGAGTTGGAGACCGGTGTCGAGCGGATGACCATGGGGGTGGACCATGCCCGGTCTGAACAAAAAAGGGACATGCGGCAGCAAGGGGATGTTTGCCAGTCGGGGCTCCAACAATCCCCACAGGCCTCAGTTCCGCAAAAGGAGGGTATCAACACGTTGCCCATGACGCCAGCCAACGTCCAAGCCATGTTTGAGACGATGATGCAACGTTTCATGGAAGAACGGGTTAGACCACCTATGCGCCCACATGTCCAAGACCGGTCTACCTGTCAAGGTGTCAATGTTTGCAAAGATGTGGATATGGAATCGGTAACATCTATGGATAAGCCTATTAGAAGTGATAAACCAACCGGCAAGGGAAGGCGCAAGCCGCAACCGGCAGGACCGCGTAGACCAAGCAAGACAAGTGACTGTGATATGGAGTCGGTCGGTGGTCTTGACGAACATGGTGGGTCAGATGGTACAGGCGCAGGCAAGGTGCGCAAGGCTAACCTAGCCTCCACTACTGCCTACGACTTTGGATCTGCTGCGATTCCGCGCATCCGTATGGCCGCGACGACCGACCTCAAGGACTTCACCGGCAAGGATGCTGATGAAGACCAGGCCCGGTCTTGGTTCAGTCGGGTCAAGTCTGCGTTCCTGCGAGACCAGACCCCAAAAGGCGAACGTTGTTTAATCTTCCGGGATTTGTTAAAAGGACCGTCTGCGAGCTGGATTCAACAGTTGGTTCGGGGCGTCCGGTCTGACTGGGACCTGTTATGTGCGGAGTTTGAAGGTCAATATTGTAACTCCGGATTTTCAAGCGCCCGTAAGTACCACAATATGCAGAAGCGGGCCGACGAAACACCGATCGAGTATTTGCATCGGTTGAACGTGGCTGCACTTCGCGCCGGCATAACAATCAAAGAGAATAACCCGCCGAACTGTGCCTCCTTAGAACATGTGGGTCACTATATTAGTACCCTTGACGATCAAGAACTGGCGGACCAGCTTACTCTACTACGTCTTAAGGATGCGGGCGAAGTCGAACAGACCCTGCGGACGTTACAACAGTCGCGTAGTATGAGAGCGAAGACCGCTGGTGGATCAGGTCGCTATCGTTCCAAGACCCAGACCGATCCGGTCAAGAGACCTTGGACCAGACCGACCCGAGCGGTCAAGGCAATTGTAGCTGATGACAGCACGGGGTCAGAAGGGGAAAGTGGAATTCCATCCAGCCACGAGTCATCGGATGAAGACCAGTATCGTTACGTCTATGTTGCGGGACCTGCCCCGAAGACCAAGTCGAAGTCCGACCAGGTGGACCGGAAGGGAAGGAACGGAAGCAAGTCCGATCCAGACCGACCTCGTCAGAAGTGCTCCCACTGTGGGTCGAGCAAACATGATGGCCCAAACTGCTGGAAGAAGATGGTGTGCAAGAAGTGCGAGAGACGCGGCCACCCGACGGACCCCTGCCTCTTCGTATGCAAGTCATGTGGAAAGATCCACGAGGCCGGCCACTGCAAGATTGAAGAACTTTTTTAACATGATGCGCAAGTGGTACGTGCCGGACAAATACGCGGGGATGCTGCCGCCGGACGCAGAAAAGATGTTAAGCTAGAACGCTCGCCAGGTTGGAATTTGGATCGAGCCGAGCGTTCTACGGTTCACATCTATGAATATGTCGGCAAGGAGGATAAGACCGACAATACACGTTCTATTCCAAATTGCGTCGACCGAGACCATCCGGTCTACAGTCTGACGACCGATGAGTACTCCCGGACTAAGGTGGTTATGCAGTTGGACTTGCTGCCCGGAGAATACCGCGGATACTGGAAGTATCACGCGCCTGATAAATGGTTCAAGCAGGCGAAAGCCTGTGGCAATATTAATAACCAGAAGGTGACGATGTTGTTCGACTCTGGAGCTGAAGTATCGATAATCGACTCCGCCTTTGCTCGTAAGGTCGGATGTCGTATAGACGATACCCAGAGACAAGAATGCGTCGGGATCGGCGAAAACTCTTATATAAACGAAGGAAGAACGCGTGTGAAAATTACTTTGTCGGGATCGCTGGTCTACTTTTTCAGCGCTTGGGTTGGCAAGTTGGATGGTCAAGACGCTTTACTAGGAATGGATTTCATGGTCCCAGCTGGTATTCGCCTAGACCTGTCACATGGAGTTCTTACGCTCCCGGATGAGGTCCAGGTCCAGTTGGATGGTCAAAGACCTCTGTATGGTTCGTATACCGATCTGGTCCGGTGGGACCAAGACCTCACTATCCCAGTTGGTCGGTCTGCCGATACCCCGGTTGAGAAAGGTTTTCGTTCGAGGAAGTTGTGGTTGACCAGGGGCGATCGGTGGTCTCGACCTTCGTAAAGAGTGCTGGTCGACGTGATTTTGTCCGTGTTACCAATATCGGTGACAAGCCGCTGACACTGGACAATAACACTATTGTAGGCATGTGGTTAGCAGAAGGGAAGGTACCAAGGAAGATGGGGTTCGTCTCGATTGGGTCAAGGCGGTATGTCGAGTGGCAAAACCTGGCGTACCAATCGACCACCGATCTTATCAGCGATGATGGGTCGGTGGAAGAGGATACCTCACCTTTAGTGGAAAGACCAAGTTATGTCACCCCAAAAAAGATGTTGGTCCGAAGATAGGCGCCGCAGTCACCAGGAACGGTGGACCATCAAGTAGACGAGCCAAGGTTAGTCAACGTGGTGTCAGCACAAGACCAGGCGACAGCGGAGCAAGAAACGGAAGAAGGGGAACATAAAATTGCTAGGTCGGACCATGACGGTATTCCTAATCAGACCGATATCAGTGAAGGACAGTCTGTCGATCAAGACCAGGGGCGTTCAGCCGGTCCAGATGGTCTAGGTGATATCACCCCAGAAGATGAACAAGTCTGTATACATGAAGGCGGGGAACAGTACATTCAGGAGCTGGAAATCCAAATGGCAGTCCTCCCTGAAGTGTCTACCGACTCTCCCGAAGTTACAATGGATGATTTACAAGTGGGTGATCAAGACCTTAACAGTCCAGACCAGATCGATCAGTTGAAGAATATCATATGGAAGAAAATACATGTGCTGATCGGAAAGGGCAATGCCTTACCACCTGCAGCCCGTGGTGCGATTTGCGATATTGACGTTGGAGATGCCAATCCGATTGCTCAGCGATGTCGACGCGTGGCGCCACAGTACCGGGAAAAGCTTTCTGATCTTATCAAATTACTGTTGACTACCAAGATTATTAGACCGTCGATCTCGCCATGGGCCTCGCCGATCGTAATTGTTATCAAGAAGAACGGCGTCGACATTAGGTTGTGCATCGACTATCGGTTGGTAAATCGGTTAACTAAACTTATGGTGTGCCCGATGCCGCTGATTAATGATTTGTTGGAAGACCTGGACAAGACCTTGTGGTATTGTTCGCTGGACATGGCAAGTGGATTTTGGGTGGTCTCGATGACTGATCAAGCCCGTGAGATTTCCGCATTTGTGACACCGTTTGGTCTTTTTAAGTGGAACCGTGTGCCGTTCGGTCTGAAGAACGCACCCCAGATCTATCAAAGGTTGATAGACAACGCACTGTACGGACAATTCAAAATCAAGACCGATCGGGACCCTGCCGAAAGTTATGATGTGTTTACAGAGGGTGAACCCGATCGGGAAAGAAGACCGTCCGTTCTAGGGAGGCGGTCGTACATCGACGACATTCTGATACCTGCCTCGTCATGGAACGATCTGTGCGAGAAGGTTGAACGATTGTTGGAGACATGCGACCGCTGGAACCTATCTATCAGCGCCATAAAAAGTTTTTGGGGTATGTCCAAGGTCGCCTATTTAGGTCATATGGTTTCGAACAATGGTCTAGAGTCTAATCCTAAGGACCTGGATTCGTTAAGCAACCTCCCGTTTCCCAAGTCTCTGAAGGCAATGCAGTACTTCCTAGGAAGTTTAAACTACTACAGCCGCTTCATCGAAGATTTTGCTATCTACGCGGCTGTGTTGTATGAGCTCCGGGAAGTGGACTACCATATGTTGCGCGAAGAAGACCGGGCAACTTTACATGGGGGCGCCGACTGTGGTATTGCTGCAGATTGTCCGCAAGTGGAGGCCGAAGACCATATGAAGCGTGCAAAGTTTGCTTTTGGTATGTTGAAAGCTAAGATGGTGACGGCACCGATTTTGGAGCATTTCGATCCCGAAAAGGTCCCGACCATTATTGTATATGCTAGTCAGTGGGCCATTTCGGCCACTCTAGTACAAGATCATGATGGTGTGTACCATCCGGTCACGTTCACGAGCAGAACGCTGAAGCCAAATGAAGTGAACTATGGAATTGTCGAGAAAAAAGTTCTGGCGTTGCTACGAATTCTGGATGTGTGTTACAACCTGCTGGTCGGCCGACCTATAAAGGTCCTGTCAAGGCGGTCAACTTTGGCCTGGCTATTATCAGCCAATGGGATGGACGGACGTCTAGGCAGATGGTCGGCGGTCTTGTCGCAGTGGAACCTCGAGGTCGTTAAGTGCACCAGGGGCGAGGAAGAGATATTGGGCACACTAGCTGCCAGTATCAACCGTCGGTCTGAAGTGGACGAGGCATTGATAGCGATTGCCCCGAGGAAGCAAACTCGGCAGTCAGTTTCGAGACCGCCACCGACCGTCGACCATGATGAAGAACTCTTGGGCTTAAGTTTTGACGGATCATCAAGCGTGAAGAAGAAGGTCGGCGCCTATAGTGCCATATTGTGGAAGTTGCCACAATGGTCTATAGTTGCAGCCGCTGCCAATTTCACGCCGGATATTACTGTTAACGAGGCGGAGTACCGAGGTCTACTTCTATGTCTGGACCTGCTGTCGTCGCAAGAGAAGGGGCGAGTCATCATATGTGGTGACTCCAACCTAGTGATCAGGAAGATCACCGGAGAGATCGACTGCAAGGCTCCACGGCTGAGGTCGTTAAATGATCGGGTAATGAAGGCATTGAAATACCATCCCAACCGCGAGCTGTTGCACGTGAAACGGGACTGGAACAGAAGCGCGACTACCTCGCGACCAAGGCCATGCGAGACCAGACCGGGGCTACAATCACCGAGGAGGCCGTTATTGATGAGTTGATGAATATAAACAGGCTCCCCGAGGTGATCGGACCCAAGAACTATCTGGACCAGGTGCATGTGATGGTCGCGACTAGACCGAAAGCTCGGAAGTCCCACCAAACGTTCCCGAAGGAACGGTTGAGTGAATCTGTTGTGCAACGACTAAGGGCAGAACGGATCCTCAAGGAGCAGGACGAAGAAGAATGGATTGTGAATTTGAATACCCACCTGCGCGGTGAATTGTCTAAGTTGACGAATGGTCAAGCGAAAGAATGTGCCAAGATCGCAGACAGTTACGAAGTGGATGAGGATGGTTTACTATATTACTGACGCGATGCCGACCAAGACAGTGCAGACCGGGACCGATTGGCGAAATTGGTGATACCTGAGTTGCTGCAGCCGGATGTCCTCTATCACTACCATGTGAGTCTAGAAGAGGGACATCAGGGCATAGGCAGAACGTATCACAAGATCAGGTCCCACTTTCACTGGAGAGGTCTTTTCCGAAGTGTACAGAAATATGTGGGTTGTTGTACGGATTGCGAGACCGGAAAGGGTAGACCGGTAATCAAGGGGCGATCGCCCGAAAATATCGAAGCTACCTACCCTTTCCAGGTCATAGCGATGGACCATATACCGTCGCTGCCTAAATAGACATATGGCAATACTGAGTTGTTGATCTGGGTAGACCTGTTCACCGGTCTAGTTATTGCGAAGGCAAGTGCGTCCCGGTCTGCCGAGAAGATCGCCAAAAGTTACGAAGAATGCGTGTTCTGAAGGTTCGGCGCCATCGAGGTCATCAGACACGACCGAGAACCCGGTTTCATGACCGAGGTGTTCCGGTCGTTTAACAATATGCTGGGCCAGAAACAGAGCGCGACGATGGCATATCGTCCGCAAACGAATGGATCGGCAGAACGTATGGTACAAACTATTACAAGAGCAATCAAGATGTACGTTGCCGATACAGACCAGCGCGATTGGACCAATACGCAGAAAGGATGGTGTTTGCACTCAACTCGTCGACCGATCGGGTCCGAGGAGAAACGCCTTTTTATCTTGCGTATGTATGGGACCCCCGGTCCACTCTTGAATCCGCGATACCTATTGGCTGCACTCGGACCCGCGATCGTGATGCTCGACCTTGGCGCATGCAGGTCCAGAAACATTACCAGCATGCAAGAGAAATTGTCAACGAAAAGTTACGTCAAGCTACACAAGACCGGGAAGACCGGAACAACGACCAGGTCCAACCCCACGGTATAGAACCAGGGGCGAGGTTATGGTTGTACCTAGACCGAGTGAAGGAGGGCTATGCGAAGAATCTGGCTCACATGTGGCACGGTCCTTTACGTGTTGCCGAGCTGATTGGTGAACACGCTGCCCGTCTAGTAACAACCGGCACGGACTACAAGGTCTTCCCGATCGTACATGTGTCCAAGTTAAAACTGGTCCGAGAATTTCCTGATCGTCCCAAAATGCCCTGTCTAGTAGACGAGGCAGAACGGTTTGATTTCGATGAAGCGTTACTGCCGGAGGACAGTTGGGAACGACCGCTGGAGAAGGACGAATTTGAAGTGGAAAAGGTCTTAGATGTCCGATCGGTCAAGAAGACCAGGTTCGGCCGGACCCACCGAGAATATCTGGTCCGATGGAAGGACCTTGATGAAACAACTTGGATTGATGAGTCCGACCTGAACTGTGGAGAACTACTACGAGAATTCGAACGGGACCGAGTCAGTCGGAACCGTTTCGCAGTGATGCAGACCCATGAAGACCAAGACCAAGAGATGCAGTAGCATCGGTCTTCCCGTCCAACGTGAAGAGGTGGAAGGTCTTGTGTCTTGTGTATTGTGTATTGTGAATATGTGACGAATTGGAATAGTGGAGTGACGAACGTGGATTGTTTTTTCGCGATGTAAGTGGAACGGTTGGTGATAACGTGTCTAGTGCAACTCTGGAGAAAGTGGTGGAATTAGCTCAAGTGATTTGATAACCGAACATGTGAAAAAGAACGATGATATATATTAAGTGTTATCTGGTCGACTACTTACGACCTCACTCGCCATCACCCCACAGACGGCCGACGGTCAACGACGGATGCTTTTCAACTTGGTCCTGGTACTGGTTACGCCAAGGTTCTTGTTGGTCTAGTTGGACCAAAGCATCCTTGAGGTCCAAGACCGGTGTAGTGCACCCAAGACCGTGGTACCATGTGCCACCATCAGCCAGCAGCCGGGTCCTCTCGACGCGACGCCGCGGCATATGAAGTACAACTGGATATAAGAACACATCGACGTCGCACTCGTGGGCCAGCATCCCGTCCAAAACATATTGGCACAGGGACTGCCAGGCCTCACCCGCTCTGATCCGACGCCGCTTGCGCTTGTTCTGGATGGTCGCCAAGCCAGGGTCTTGCCGAACTCGTTCAGGGGGAAGCACCAGATAGTGGGATGCCTCCCAGATGGCTTGAGCGTGAGTCTTGTTAAAATATTTCACCCGACTCATGAAAGCATTGGCCCACGGAGTCGAGTGGAAGATGAACCCCAGCTTGGGATGCTCGAAAATCTTCCACGGCTCGTCAGCGTACAAGCAGGAGATCTGTGCCGACGTGATCAAGTCCGGCCGCCATTCCGACGCGGCAGGAACTTTCTTCGCCGGCGGGAAAAGCCAATGGTCTGGACGAGAGAAAGACCGGGCCAGGAGCTGCTTGGTCAGGGTGGACCGGCGTAAACAACCGATCTGCCCTGGCGACCACGGCAAAGTATCCTCACGCGTTCGTGGCGGAAGGGAAGAACTGTCGATTGCCACGTTGGCCAACAAAGCATCTTTGTGGAGCTTGGACGTTCCAGGCAAGACCGTAAGTGTTGACTTTGTCGACGCATGAGGTGGTGGAACGCCACCATGCGGACCGGTCTTCTTGGTCTGCTCCGAAGTCGATGCAACTTGAACAAAACTTGCATGTGGACTTGTTCGCGACTTGGTTGGGATGGGGACAGCAAACTCCGAATCATTGGAGTCTTCGCCGGAGTCATCCCAGGACGAGACCTCTGAATACTTGGCACGGTCAGCACCGGCGGTCGAGGGCGCTTCATTTTTGGAGATGTTACTGTCGTCATCCTCGTCCAAGCTTGGGCTCACGAGGAGCGCCTGTATCTTGGCTCGCTTACGAGGCACCGCACGCTTCCCTTCGAGTTCAGGGTCGCGCGCTGTTCCCCGCGCCCTCGAGGGACGCGGCGCGTCCGCGCGCTTCTTAGACTTTTGACGAATTTTGGGCTGGGGAATTTCGGCCAATGAGCGGCCTTGGTCTTGGTCCCGGTGTAGGTCTACCAAGGCGGCCGACGTAGACCGGTCTACGCTGGAGGAAGCAACCGGATGCCGACGAGGACGCAACAGGTCAACCAAGCGCTGATGACATTCTTTTAATACCGCCCGACGTCCGTTCGCTGCCTGCGTCCAATCGTTGACTTGCGTTCACAAGACTGGACCTCCTCGGTCTGGTCTTGAATCGAAATTCGGAGCTCAGTGTGACGCCTCTCGAGGTCGTCGCTTTGAATGCTCAACGTGGTCTGGTCAAGCAGGTCTTCTGCTTGCTGCTGGACCAGCACAAGCTGCTCCCGAAGATGAAGCTGATGAGCCTCCAAGCGGGTCAACCTATTGCGCGCGTTTATTAGTCTGGTCAAAATCTGACGCAGCTGGAGGTCATGCGTGTTCGACTGCCGATCGGCGGCAAGCAGGGCATTGATCGCCTTGCTGATTCCAGGAGGTATACGGGCTGGAGGTATACGGGCTGAAAACAAACGAAGGTTAGAACAGGTCCAAGGTGAAGACCGGACATGCATGCTTACGTTGTGTCGCCTGTTGAGCAATCTGATCCTGGAGACGTGCGATCTCTTCAAGTGCGTCTTGAAACTGCGCGTCGGTCCCGGTCTGATGCCCTGCCGATGTCTGAGGTGCAGTAGAACGATGGGGGCTGCCAGACCGGACCGACCGGACGGGCGAAGTGACATGCGATGACGTGGTATGCGAGGTGTCTACAAGAACGTTCGTTAAGGAAATACAAGAAGGTCAAGTCCAGCAGTGCAAGTACCTGGAACGGATGAAGAAGATGGTTGATCCATGTCGGAAAAGTCTGAATGACCAAGGTTTAACTGAATTTGATGGACGAGGTCAGACCGTTGTCGTTGTACGACACGGTCTGACTCAGGGGCGGCTGTGGAGAAGCGTGCCCAAAATTTGGCACACTTCTGGTCAAGTTTCGTCAAGGCATTTGGTCTAATTTCGGATTGGTTCAAGCAAGGGGGGCTTTTCAGCCTATCAGACTCAAGAAGTGTCAAGAACGCAAGTTTTGGTGAGTCACCCGACTTTGGGTATTTTACATATTTTTTGTGGGGGTACATTTAGGGACTATAGGGTAGTAGTATTTTAGTTGTGGTTTTACCTTTTAAGACAGAGGTTATACCTTTAAGTAAGGAAATCTTTTAGCTTTCGGATAAGTGGCTGAAACCTCTTCTGGTCTTGGTTCACACCACAGCTAGGGGTCACCGTTCTTCCCTTTTCGTACACTAGTTGCCTCCGCCCGCCGCGGAGTGTTTGGGGGCAGAGGGTCGAATTATCCCCTCTCGCCCATTATACCCGGTCTGGACGCGCCGCACGCGCACTTTGGCCCACCGGAAGTCCCTCGACGAGAGTACGATTTGGCGATCTCAATACCTCAACTCAAGTACGTTTGGAACGTGCTATTCACTGGATTGGTCTTGGAGTGGAGATATCGTTTGTGGAGTTTCACGAGCATATTGGGTCTTTACGTGGACATATTGGCTTGTTTTAATATTGGTTGGAAACTAGCCGGTTTTGGTCTTATTTCGTATTGGTCAGGGGCTAGACCGGAACGGTCGGTCTACCCTCTATTATTTCGTATTGGTCAGGTCTTGATCGTTTGGACGATCGACCTATTGGAAGTTATATCTTGGAAGTGTTTTTGGTCTGTTTGTGTCTGGGGTGAAGAGTTCCGCCCCAGAGATACCTACCCAGATCGGTCTTCTATATTCAAGACCGGTTCGATCCAATCTGCGATCCCGATCCACCGAGTGTGTAACTAGCCCATTCCATCGGGTACACAAGGTGAGATGGACACTAAAAAATCGGACCAAGTGGGTTCTGATGACGACCGGTCGTCTGATTGCAGCGGACGATCGGACCAGATCTCGAGTGGTGGTCCGCGGAGTACCCCCTCCGAACGTTGGAAGGCTGGGCGAGATGGTGGTAGTCAGGTTATCGATGCCAATGTTTTCGAGTTCGAACTTGACTCCACCACACTCTACTTCCTCGTCCTCGCTGATACCACTACGCCGTACTATCTACACTTGCTTGCTCCAGCTAATGCGATTCCAAATCGTACTAATATATTCGAGATAACCTTGTACTAAATCCACGTAATGCGAAACCACTTAGCTACACGTATAATGGGGTGCCATTACATAATTGATATTCAAGTTAGAATATCACAGTTTAATTTCAGACGCGTTGTCTGAAATTTAAATAAGAGATTATAAGTTATTATAATCTACGAAGGAAAAGTCGATTCGGTATAAATACCGAATCTTGCAGGTTAACTAATATTACAGTTAGTTAAATACTTGATATTATTATATTAATTAGTTAGTTACTATACTATTAGCCTCTAAACCACCCATTAAATAAACAATCTTAATTTTGCGTTCTTAAGGAAAAGTGAATATTTTTATTTACTTTTTGTATAGGATTAGTTGTTATCAACTAATCCTGCCCTAGTTGTATTGCGCGCTTCCTCGCAATTACAGTGTAAACTGTAACAGGATCAGTCCTGTTACACCTGGTAGCACTTTTTGGTACGTCCTAACGACCACAGCTCCGTTCTTCTAGTTAACTAGCGGAGCGAAGATTAAGAGCTGCTCGGCATCATGTCGCGAGACATGACGCCTGCCGAGCGAGAGAGAACGCTGGAAGTGGTGAATAAACCTTTCCCTCACTTCACGTCGCGTAGTAAAGACGCGACGGTAGAAATGGTTCGTCTATGGGGACCGACATCATTACCTTCTTCCTGGGTAAGTCCCCGGAGGAAGTGGTAGAGGTGGTGAATAGCTTTAGGCGAAACCACCTAGAAAATCCAGTACGGCCCGCGCCAGAGGCAGCGCGGACCGCAACTGCACCTGCAACGCATAGCGTTGAAGTGGTAAAGGCGCGAGTACCGCCTTTTACCGGCGAAGGGGGCGAGCCTCTTCGTAGATGGTTCGCAGAGGTGGAAGATGCCATCTCTGCGCAAAATATTGTTGACGAACGTCAACAGGCGTACTTCGCCACAACATGTATGGGAGGCAGATCCAGGGCATGGGCAATGAGTCGCAGAGCCACTGATGACTCTGCGTTCCTGACTTATCAGGAATTAAAAGCTGAGCTAAAGCTCAACTTTGAAGCTCCAGAAATGGAGCTAAGTAGTCGGCAGGAGTTCATGGAACTCCGGCAAGGTAAGCTTGACCTTCAAGCTTACGCTCAGAAGACGCAATATTTGCTGTCAAATATTGTGTATGAGCCGGTGCCCCCTGCTATGCAGGTCACTGGCTTCATGAAGGGACTCAATGATGGTCCCGTCAAACAGAGTCTCTACCGGCACCCTCCAGAGACTCTAAGGGATGCCATTGATATGAGCATCCGTGAGGAGTTCAGCATGCGATCAGCGTCATCGCATGCTGGGTACAGCCGAAGGGCTCAACATCCCTTCGCTTTTGACATGCCACAACAGCATGTCAACAATCAGCAGTCAGGCAGACGAAGATAACACTTCGTCTCAAGAAACAGCCACCCGCGCCAGAGCATGGGCGGTGGAGGTCCAGCGCCGATGGACCTATCGGTTGCAGTTGCTTCGAACACGAAGCAACCGAAATTTAAGAAGAATATTCTCTGCAATAGATGCGCGAAAATGGGGCATTTTGCCCATGAGTGTATGGCACCGCGTCCGGTGCCACGCAGTCAGCGGACGGAACCATCCGCTGCACGGCGACAACAACAGGGACATCACCCTGTTGGTGCAAAAAACGTAGATCACCAGTAGGGGCGGGGCGCCCTACTGGGAATGTTATCCCACATGGCGACATAGGGCATGTGAGGGTAATAGCCATAGACGGGAATATGTCCATTCAAAAGGTGCAGGGTGATGGTAAGCCTCTTATCACCCTGGAGGTTAAGCCGCACGGGAGCGATGTCCCCATTCTAGCTTTGTTTGACACAGGAGCGTCAAACAATTTCTTTAGAGCTCAGAGTCTAACGCTGTTGAGCTTCGTGGAGGTAGAGACCCCACGAAGTATGTTGTCAGTCCGGCTAGCAACAGGTGCAACCGTGACTATTTCAAAGCGTGTGATTAAAACACTCTTCGAGTTGAATGAACTGTCATTCGAGGATGAATTCATCGTCCTCGATTTAGATGAAAATTCGATGTGATACTTGGAATCCCATGGATGTCCAAGTTTAAACCTTCGATAGACTGGGTTAACCTATCGATCGACTGCGGCGGATGCACAGGATCTGATCACCCTGTGTGTAATCCGGCTGTATCAGAAGATACAACCGCAGCGTCAGACAGTCTGGTGGATAGCGATGGCACCACCAGGTCTGTTCTGACATGATCAGCGGAAGGTACCTCCGCTGGTGAGAGTCCAGAGGGACTACCACACGCAACAGAAGAGTCGTTGCGTGTTGGAGAGAAACATTCCGCGGGTGATAAAGACCACCGTGAGAATGAAGTGATATCCACGGTGGGAAACACCCACCGTGAGAATGAAATAGTATCCACAGTGGGAAACACCCACTGTGCGACCGAAGGTTCCAACACGATGAAAGAATTCCGTGTTGATGAGAGTGAACTCACGATCGAGTGCAATCGTGAGAACAACTCCGTGGTGGCCAGTGCCCACCACGTTGCGTTAGCCATGCACACGGGTGATAAAGACCACCGTGTAGCAGAAAAGGAGGCCGATCAGACGAGCACATTTGATCGCCAAAACTCCATGGTGGGCAGTGGCCACCATGAGGATGATTATTCGCACACGGTGAATCGTAATCACCGTGTAGCAGTCAATCAGACGAGTGCGTCTGATTACATGGGCAGTTCCGTCGAAACGATCAACGTCTTGACGCAAACGGAGACCGGATTAGATACCCAGTCTCTGTTGATGGAACACCCTCCGAAAGAAGGTTCGGAGGTGATGGCTCTTCCAGCGCTAAGCTGGAAGAAGTTTATGAGAAACTTGCACGATGATCAGATCGAACAGATCGGTATTATCGTTGCAACAGATGATCTAGTGGATATTCGTGAACGAATATCCACATTACAAGTGGAAAACATTGGGAAAGAGGTTCCCAATGATCAAACCAGAGTTCAGCGCTTTGAAGCGCGGAGCTGGGAGTCGCTTAAAGCGAACTCCCCATTTTATGAGGTACTTCGAGAATACGCTGATGTATTCCCAGAAGAAGTACCTAGCGAGCTCCCTAAGGATAAGGGAACTCGTCATGAGATTGACCTCGTGCCAGGCACGAAGTATTGTGTTACGCGGCAATGGCCGTTGCCGCGTGATCAGGTAAAAGCGATCGACGAGTTTTTCGAAGCTCGTCGTAAATCAGGCCAAGTGCGGGAGTCTACCTCACCGCACTGTACCCCCACCTTTTGTGTGAAAAAGTCCACAGGTGGGTGGAGAATCGTTCACGCTTACAACAAGCTGAACGCAGCGACGGTACCGGCGCAGACGCCGATACCGCGAAAGATGTCATCATTGATGGCATGTGCGGGAGCACCATCTTTAGTGCTCTCGATCTAAGAGATGGATTTTATCAAATCCTAATGCGTGAGAAGGATATCCCTCTCACGGCGGTAAGCACCCCAAGCGGCATGCTTTGGGAGTGGCTTGTTATGCCGCAGGGGCTTCGAAGTGCCCCTGCTATGTTTAACAGATGCGTAACGCACCTATTACGCCCGGTGCGAGAATTCGCACCGAGTTATTTCGATGACGTGTTCATCCATAGTAAGGGTGAACACGATAAAAGCGATGTAGATGTCCATAGGTAACATCTACGTCGAGTGTTAGAGCTTATGCTTACGCATAAGATCTATGAAAATCTGAAGAAGTGCACTTTTGGTGCACCTGAGATACCCGTTCTTGGATGCTTTGTGGGCAAGAACGGGGTGTGTCCAGATCCAGAAAAGATCAGGGTGATCGTTGAATGGCCTACTCCAAACAACGTTAAGGAACTTCGAAAGTTCCTTGGGTTGGCAACATATTTTCACAAGTATTCGTGCAACTATGCTGGGTTAATACGACCTCTTTCTCAATTACTTAAGAAAGATGTCGAATGGCATTGGGTATCCCAATGCCAAGATGCTTTTGATGCAGTCAAGCAAAGCTTGACTGAAGCGCCTGTCTTGGCTATAGCCGATAACGAGCGTCCGTTCCACGTCGTTTGCGACGCGAGCGATTTCGCTATCGGCTGTGCTTTGATGCAGCGTGATCACGATGATCGTGATCGCGTAATCAATCGCGTCAGTTGCGCCCAGACGATCGCAACTATCCAGTGCATGACAAGGAACTCCTTGCCATGAAGTATGCACTGGCCAAGTTTCGGATCTATCTATTGGGAGATAGAACGTTTGTGGCTTACAAGGACCATTCGTCGCTACGCACGGCTGTGAATTCACCACACATTTCTCAAAGAATGGCTCGATGGCTGTCATTCTTTGCTGAGTACAACTTTACGGTTGAATACAAACCCGGAAAGTTGAACGTGATAGCGGATGCGCTATCACGAAGGCCCGATTACGAGACGAAACCGTCCGTAACCGAAGGTGCCAGTGCAAACGCGATCCGTTGCACTGCTTTGTCGTCGTCAATTATACGACAACTACGCGAGGCGTACAAAACAGACGAGGAGACACGTCTGTTGATTGATTACTTAAGTAATCAATCAAGTGAGAAGCGCGACGAACCCCCAGAGTTCCTCCGCGCTTGCGTGCATCGATATCGACTGCACGATGGTCTGCTGCTTTACAGCACAGACCAAAAAGATGAAAGTCGCATCGTCGTTCCAAACGACGATGATCTCAAACATCAAATTATGTTTGAGTATCATGATGCACCGATTTCGGGGCATCAAGGTCGAGAGAAGACATACGCTTCTCTCGCACGTGACTTCTACTGGCGAAGCCAGTACAAGTGGGTACGGAAATACGTACGCGCTTTTGAGATTTGCCAGCGCGTTAAGCCTGCGCAGTCTGCACAGGCTCCGCTGCAATCTCTGCCGGTTCCGACAGAGTTTTGGAAGTCCATTCAATGGACTTCGTATTCGGTCTTCCACCCGACAATAGTCGGAAGACTGGAATAGTGGTCTTTGTAGACCGTTTCAGTAAGATGGTACATCTTACTGCAGTATCAGCGAACGTAACCGCCGCTCAAACAGCGGATACTCGTTGATACGGTATTCCGTTTGCACGGAATGCCGGAAGACATTGTCTCGGATAGAGATCCGAGATTTACAGGACGTTTCTGGCAAGAAACGTTCTCATTGTTGGGAACCCAGTTGAAGATGTCAACTGCGGACCATCCGGAAACGGATGGGCAGACGGAACGGGTTAACCGCGTTCTCGGAAACATGTTGCGATCATACGCACATGCCTTTGAACAGTGGAGTGACTACCTGTCACTCACTGAATTTGCGATTAACAATTCGGTGCATGCTTCAACTAAGCATACACCGTTCTACGTGAATGCCTTAAGGCATCCACGAACCCCAGCTTTACTTGGCGGTACGCCAAATCTAAGTGGGGGAGGGACCCGCTCAAATTTTGAGCGAGTCAATGCGCAAGTTGCGACTGCAACTTGTGAACAAAACGATGGCCCTTCTACTGAAAGTACAGTAGAAGCGGAAGCATCTTCAATTGAAACTGAAGCTGCATACGATGAATATGTGTCTGCAGTAATGGCTGCAGACAACGAGGACAATGCACCTACTGCTGATAAAGCAGTAGATGAATTCGTATTACAGCGCCAAGCTGTAATACGCTATATAAAAGATGCACTTGCCTCTGCTTTTGATAAGCAGAAGAAAAATGCAGACAAAAAATGAAGGAAGAACCAAAACTCCTTTCTGAAAGGTGAATTGGTATTATTAAGTACTACCAATTTGCCTACACATGCAATAAGCAACTTCCCTACACGGAAGTTGCTTCCTAAGTACATTGGACCTTTCAAGGTCCAAGAGATTCGGGGGAATGACTATATCTTAGACATTCCCACAGCAATGCGGCTTCACCCAACATTCTATGTTGGGCGGCTCAAGCCGTATCACTCGTCTTCGTCTTACGACGAGACGCAGAACCACGGAAGATACCGTGCTTCTCCAAGTCTCCCAAGAGAGACTTGTAATCGGCTTCCAGCCGTTGGTGAGCATAGCGGAGAGTCGTTACCTCCGCC
The DNA here is from genome assembly GCA_026184515.1 of Peronosclerospora sorghi. Classification (NCBI taxonomy): domain Eukaryota; phylum Oomycota; class Peronosporomycetes; order Peronosporales; family Peronosporaceae; genus Peronosclerospora; species Peronosclerospora sorghi. The sequence continues at coordinate 16,547,819 of CM047583.1, forward strand.
TTAGACTGATCAAGATCAGCCGTGCGCCGATCGAGCTATCCCTTATAGCGGGAAAGCTCAATGTACAGATGATCATTCTTCTGCTGGAGGGCAGTGTGCGCCCCGAGGATTTCGCGGACATCTTCGCGAAGAGACCGATATGCCTTCACACAGTGAGACATATCGCTGCTCAAGGAGGAATAACCCTCCTCGAGCTTGCGGAGCAAAGAACCATGCTCCGCAACAACAACGGCGAGTTAATTATCAACCTCCGCCGCCCCTGATTGATAATCAGGGGAATAAGCGATATATCCTCGAGCGCTTCATCTCGAAGCGCTCGGTGCCTTCGAAGAAGGGGCAGCGTACCGAGTACTTGGTACGCTGGCTGGGATATCCCCAAGAGTTCGTCTCTTGGGAGCCGATTGAGGTTCTGAGGGCCGACGCCCCAGACCTTTTGACTGAGTTTGAGAAGAAGTCTCAAACTCATAATGCGAAGTATCATCAACAGTAGGTGTTGATGCATTCAGGGTATCAATTAAACCCTGAATTTGGGCGGGTACGGAAAAACCACCGTACCCCCGCAACTTCTCCTCTGACAGACGAGGAGCGCCCTGCGTACACCGCGGGCAAACGAGGTGAGAAGGGACACCACACTTTAACCCTTCTTTGATGCAAGCAAAATGGATGTATTCCATTTTGCCTGTCCGCGAGTGCTTTAAAAAGCGCTCGCGCATTACGTGAACTTTATTCACGTAATCATCTGGGCTTTTGTTGTAGTTGTCAACAAAAGCGTTACAACTCTGAGTCAGGGCGTCTTTATCGTCCCTGTTCCTCCTTGACCCTTTCCGGCTCGAATAATATCGAACCTGGAAAAATAGGTCAATAAAGTACAAACGTCTATCGTCTGTACTTCGATAGAATCGACATGACTGGATGTCTTCGCAGTCATCCAGCACGTTGATATCGAACAACGCATATTGGCAGTCCCGTTTACGGTGAGCGCCACTGTTGGGGGCAATAGCCCATCCAGGGGTCCAAAACCCCACTTTGTACGGAACATGTGGTTCCGTACGATGATACGCTTTAGAAGCGGCAGGCGCCGCTTCTGTTCGAGCTCTTTTAGCAGGCGGAGCACCGCCTGCTTCAACACCACGCGCCGGGGTTAAATCACCCCGACGTGGAGAAGTACTTGGTCCAGGTGGGGATCTGCGTTCCCGCAACCATCTGTGATGATCATTGTCGCTGTCATAGCAGACAGCGACACCAGCGTCGTCATCGCTGTTAGGCGATGAGCACCTAGCGAGTTTCTACTCGCTAGATCCTTTAGTGGGGACAGCTGTATACCCATCACTTTGTTCGGAGTCAGAACTACCGAACATGGCCCTCTTGGAAACACGCCATTCGGAAGTTGCCATCATGCGAGATGTTGCATTAGCAACATCTCCCTGTTTCTTGCCAGATGCCGCCTTAGCATCATCTGGGGTCGAAGACGGTACGTCTTCCGACCTTTGCGTAGTTGACGCTGCTAATGCAGAGTCACCGTTGTCACTCAACACCTCAGAACCTAGTGCTGAGGCGGAGGAAGAAGCTCCTTCAATGTTTTCAGCAGCGCTCTTTAGAGCGCCGTCGCGTGCTTTGACTATCGAGTCGATGGTCAATCAGTTGGTGAATGAGAAATTCCGACCAACAAGTGACACCTATGATTGGCCAAAAAAGGAATTATAATTGGCCAACCACCTTAAGTGGGGGGTGATGTAAAGGGGTGCCATTACATAATTGATATTCAAGTTAGAATATCACAGTTTAATTTCAGACGCGTTGTCTGAAATTTAAATAAAAGATTATAAGTTATTATAATCTACGAAGGAAAAGTCGATTCGGTATAAATACCGAATCTTGCAGGTTAACTAATAGTACAGTTAGTTGAATACTTGATATTATTATATTAATTAGTTAGTTACTATACTATTAGCCTCTAAACCACCCATTAAATAAACACTCTTAATTTTTCGTTCTTAAGACAAAGTGAATATTTATATTTACTTTTTGTATAGGATTAGTTGTTATCAACTAATCCTGCCCTAGTTGTATTGCGCGCTTCCTCGCAATTACAGTGTAATCCTGTAACAGGATCAGTCCTGTTACACCACGTGAATAATTCCAAATCGTAATAAATAGAAAGTAATTAGGTCAGGCCACAAACGCAATCAATATCCAATTTCACTTTCCTGCTAATAGTCGATTCCAGTCAGTGCCGTGCGCGCAAAAACGTACTATGTCTACTCTGAGTACTAGTGTACTTGGGTGCTACAGTTATAATTCTGAAGTAAGTATATTAGAATTAAGTAAAAACCTGATCTAATAAAATGTATATGCAAATTTGAGTAAAATCCATAAAATTGGGTATGTACCCAAAACTTCTTTACTGGAAGTCGCAAATGCCCGAATACGCGTGACGCACGGCGCGGCCGAATTTCGGGGAACTTCAACAAGGAGAACCTGAAGAGCAGCGGGATAACGAAAAGATTATTGATTACATCGAAAAAAATTAGATGTATGTGGTGAAGTGAAGGTAAATTTTTTTACTAGTATATGTACCAGTATACCCTTGATCAATTTGGAGTGGTCGGGTTGGTTGAAAGGGGAGAGTATTTTGGGACAATCGTGTGTCAGGAGTGTTAAGTACGCAGTTTTAGGTGAGTCTAACAATTTGGGGCAGACCGCGAAGCGGTGTGTGGACCCAACCAATAATCTGGGGCAGACCGCGTAGCAGTGTGTGGACCCAGCCAATAATTTGAGGCGGACCGCGTGACGCGATGCGTAGACCCAACAAATACAATGATTTACAAAAGTCGTCCCCTCCTACCACGGAGTCTTTGGGAGCAGAGGGCTAACACGGTCCTCTCTAGATCAACATTCCCGGCAAGACGCGCAACATGCGCATAGGTCCTCCGAAAGTCCCTCGACGGGAAGCGTTACTTTAACAACACTCACCCCTCAAGTCGCACACGTTTGGAACGTGCTTTTATCATTGTATTGGTTGGGTCAACGCATCGCATCACGCGATCCGCCTCAAATTAATGGCTGGGTCCACACACTGCTACGCGCGGTCTGCCCCAGATTATTGGTTGGGTCCACACACCACTTCGCGGTCTTCCCCAAATTGTTACCGTATTTGGAGTGGCGATTTCAGCTCCCTTTACACCCCGGATTGTTTTATTATCTTTCTTTGGACATTGACGTGTCGAGGGCGACTTTCTGCCCTTGAAACTAGTTACCCCAGAAGTGGTACATTCCATATTGGTACCCACCGAAACTCATATTGCGCGACGGTCCACCGAGTGTGTTTCCACCCAAACCAATGGGTACACAAGGTGAGATCTCTGAAGACAAATCGGTCCAGGCGTCCTGCAGTGCAGATCGGTCACTCGATCGGGATGCAGGCGAAGGTTCGAGGGGTGCCCCCCCCGTAAGTTGGTCGGCTGAACGCGATGGTGGTCGAGTTCAGGACACTTCTGTGTTTGATTTCGAACTCGAGTCCACCACATGCCTTTAAAAGAATTATTTGCTTCGTCGTGGACAGACCAGCTCATGCATTACGGCCAAACCTCAACATCATGTCTTGAAGGAGGGCATTGGGCTTTAGTCAGAGACTGCTTGACGTGCCGTAGACCATTGAATATTATTTACATTTACAAGCAACTAGAAGGCGGTTGGAAGGAGCGGTAAAGACGCATTGATTATGCGTTAGAGTCATCGAGGAAAAAAAATTTCCATCCCCTTGCAAAAGATCCCGTCGTTGCGCTGCTTTATCGCCAAGTTTCTCCATTTGCGCTGGGCAAGATTCTGGACAGTTGGAAGGAATTAAAGCGCAGCGCTGGCGCCGATGGAATACCAGACTGCACTTCTAGCATCGCAGAGTTCTCGGGATCCCTTGCGCACATGTTATCCAGCGGCATTTAGAGCAGCACACGCAGATAAAGGTCGAGGATTTTGATGCGCAATGGGTTCTCCGTGATACTCCGCAACTCGATCCCGGTGTGTACGGTATGCGGGAGCCGATGACAATCTCCAGAAAATACGAAGAGGCACCGATAGCCCACTCCGGACGCATCCTGTAACAGGGTTACATTCGAGTCACATTTAGTAGGTGGTGTACGTGAGTACACTACGGGTTGTGTTAGTATTGACCGGTTCGAAAGGGTTTGAATCATTGGTTATTTTAACCTATCAGGGCAGGAGCCCTTGGGGGTGGCGTGTCAGCCATCCACGTGTTGGTACACAGGTGGTGTACACTACATTTTAGCTAGGTACGAATTTGGTAATTTCTACTTAGTATTACATATAGTTTAAATTAGTTTAAATTAATTTAGGCTAATTATATATTAAATATACATTCAGTTTACGTTTCACTCTATCACCTACAGACGCACGACCTCGGCCGGTCGCGCGTGTAGTGAGTTCAGTAGCGTAAGGGAGCCCTCCCTTTAGCTACACCCTTAGTATGGGAGCCTTGCCGTTAAGGCATTATCAAAGGCTATAGTAAACCAATCCGGGAATCTTGGCCCCGAGTAGGAGAGCTCTCTACTACTAATCCCTTTATAAGGGCGTATCGGCTATGTAGCGGCGAACGCCGCTTTAAGGAAAGTCTTCCTCTTTGCGCTAGCCGCACCGTGCGTATACGCACCGGCTAAACATCTTTTCCGGCTTCGAGGTCGTCGATAGGGAAGCGTCGTCTCTAATAAGTCAACAAATCCAGACATGGACACAGATAGAACCTAAAAACATTCGGGCACCTATTAAATGTTTACGCTGTGGGATGCAAGGACACGCGCGTAACAATTGAAAGTGTCCTCTCTTTGCTCCTCAAACCCATTGACCAGGAAGGAAGCATTCGAATGAGATTTGTGAGCTCAATTCGTGTATGATCGTATCTTAACGTGTAATTGAATACATAACGGGTTCTTTCCCATATCGGTCAAGGATGATCACGTGATCAGTGGATTTTGGGTTATATCACTGAATTTTTGGTTGGGTTGAATTAAGAACTTGGTACCTAAACTACTCCCATCCACTAAATTCAATTTCGGTATCTTCCACACAACTTTACCTTCAATACAATCGGACTCAATACCGAATCGAAAACCTGCCCCTGTATTCCTAACAGGGTGATCAGACACCACCCCTGATTTAATTGGCTAACATCGTCCATTTAGCATTTGGGATGCCTCCACTGTGTGTATATCATACTTTCAAATACCAAACAGCCAACAATGGCAAACGAGTGTTGTGTTAGAACAGTGAAAGCTTGCTGTGGTTCCGGTTTCTCATTCGCAACCTTCAATCACTGCTCTTATTTTTTATCAGGGGCATTTGCGACCACACGGTCTCCATGACGGAGCTCACGTTTTCAGTTGAGTGCGTAAATCACGGTTACCGTATTTACTCCATCAAAGGGAGACACCGTATCATTCCAACCTGTTTCTACTACAGGCCTCATCTCATCTACACGCTTCGTTCCTCTGTTGGACGTCGAACTGACGCACGTTATAAAATGCGTGTACTCGGACTTGCACACACTGTACCACATAGATTTGGTCTTGCAGTCTGAGCAGGTGGAGTGAATGTCATTACAGTCGGAATTTGTTGTCCAGAAGCAAGGGCGCCTCGAGCAGGCTTAACCGTAAACAGTTTTTTATGACGTGAGTTTTGTTCAACACGAACCAGAGCAGAAGCACTGGTAAGAGCAGCACTTAAGACCTCACTTCAATAGTAACAAATTTTTTGGAATTTGTTTTGGCCATTTGCGCAAGAACTTAGGAAACATGAGTCGTAGATGTCGATTTTTTAAACTTGAATAAACCGAATTTGACTTTCTGGAATATTGTAGCAACTAATTATCCGTTCTTGATAAAAAAAACAACACCCCAAGATATCTCAAAGAGGTAGATGAAGATAACCGAGTCAGGGACTTAATTAATTGAATGTTTATCAAGAAGTGATAATCTTTCCTAACACGTAAATATGCATGAGACTATGTGTTGAACTAATTGGGATACTAGAGAAGTTATGTAGATAATAATAATTATATGTATCCAAAAATAATGCCTAAAAAGGTCGAAACTAACATTGCTAAAAATGAAAATTATGTTTATACCGTTTACAATAAAGACCGGTATAGTGCAAATTTTCAACACTTCTTCTAATTGTGAATTTCACCTTCACATTATTGCAGGCTGATCGCCGCGCGAAACATTTCTATCTTTGGGACTGACAATGCTTTTGTAAGTCCAGCTGCTAGCACATTCTTAGTTCCAATGTTGATAGGCTTGATTAGTTCGTTTTTAACTTTGTTGTGATAAAATTTATCCTAATGTCAACCTGTTTTAATCCTGAGTCCATTTGAAACCTTGCTTGCTGTTTGGTATTCCGTGTAAATCGTCATAGGCAGTTCGATCTTCATTACCCATTCAAGCTGTAAGTAACGAGACTTCGCGTGCTTTGACCTCCTCGAGAGCACTTCGCGGTGCCGTCGCAAGCGTTTTTTGTTCTTTCTATGGACATCAGAAATGCCGCAAGGATATCCAGGACATCTTCAGAGAATTAGCAATGACGGATACAAGGATTGCGGAAACAAATTGGATTGGATTGATCGGAGACATAGCTCGCGCCGTTTCAGAAGGAGAGTTCAAGTTATATGTAGTCATGTTGGAATCTAGGCGAAAATATACTTTCAAGAGATGAAACCGCATTGGCTATTAATGTATATGAATACACATGTGTCATTTAGCAATTCCACTTGTATCTTCGATCCAGCATAATATTCTGCTTCCGTAGTCGATAGTAGTACTCCACTTGTTTCTTGCACATCCAGTCACCCGTTTTCCGTTGACGAAACATAAACCACTGTAGTCGATTTACTGTCGTCCTTAGCACTTGCATAATCAGCATCTCTGTATCCAGTGATCTTAAATATTCTCGGTGTGTCTTCAGGTTTCGTCATACTTAGTTTAAATGATTTGGTTCCCGTCAAGTATCTTGTAATTTTCTTGGCCAAATTTCAGTGAGTGGTAGTTGAGCATGGGTCCGTCTTGTAGCCTTTTGAACTGCGAGGATATACCTGGTCTTGAGTACGTTGATATCCACAACAAGCTTTCAACAAGAGATTAAAAACCTTTTGTAATATTTCCACGATTCGAAAGTTCATCACTTGGTTGCATTAATAAGTCTTCAAAACGTTGTCCAATTGGCGACTTTACAGCATTTGTAACTTCGAGATAAAATCCTTAAGAATACCTTTAATTGTAACTTCTTGATCCAACATGTATCCATTAATTGGGTCGAAAATTACCCTCATCCTGAGAAATTTTGAAACCATACCGAGACTTTAATTTTTAAAAATATCCAAGTCCTTGAAACAAATTTCCATCTCCTCCTTGGTTCTAGTCACTAGAAGATCAACGACGTAAATTCCAACGACCACGACATGCCCTTCAATTGCCTTCACATACAGGCACGTGTTGGTGATACATTGCGAAAAATTAATTCCAATAATTTTCCATTTATAATTCGATTCCAATCTTTTTGCTTGTTTAAGCCCGTGAAGTGTCTTCTTCAACTTAAGAACTTGATCTTCTTTATTTTCATTCTTGTCTTGACCCGAACAGTCTTGGATGTCTTGCATTCCTTTCGGAATATTAAAATAGATATCATGTTTATTTTGGTTGGCTTTATATAGGTGTTAGTGGCATTGCCCATTAAATTTAGGAAGACCACGTGAAGGGCAGGAAGGCACCACCATTGGGTGTCAACGTTGTGAATAACCACAAGAGGGCGATTGTTTGTCACAATTGTGGTGGAAAGGGCCATATCCGAAAGTAATGCCCGAAAAATCTTATTAAGCGGGAAACCCAAGCTTTTAAAAAGGTACAAGGCGGACCTGAAAAAAGAACGACCTAGCAACAATCGGGGAATGTGTGAACGTGATGAAGCACAAAACTCGTGTGAGACATTGTCAGCGATGTCCGGATTGACAGTGGCGCTAGTTTTCATCTTGTCGGAGACAAATATCTTTTAGAGTACATGGTCCCTTGCACGGGAAATACATTGCCTTAAAGAAACTTCTTAAAAGTCACAAAGATTGGGAAATTTCGCTTTAGAAGCATTGATGACCCGGAAACGATCATAGTACTTGACGAAGTTTTTTTTTCGCCTTATTGGCAAGAAATTAAGTTTCACTTGGAAAATGGATGCAAAAGGGATGAAATTTTGTGCACCGTAATGTCTGAATAGAGGTGAGACTAAAAGGAGAGTTACCTTTTCATGTAAAGATGAATGTATTCTGATTGCAAATCTAATACTGAAAAGGGACAAGAGTCTTCTCGTAAACCTGTCAAAAGCCATTATGAGCACGAACATGGAGACAGATGAAGTTGGTACTCAAGAAGGCAGCTTGTACATTTTGCATCTTCGTCTGGGGCACCTGGCATACGATAAAATCGAAGGATTTGCCAGGGACCCGCACTTTGGTATTTGGTGCACAAGAATGGCGCGTCCAAATTGTCTGACGTGTGTAGAACGGTAGGTGGCTCGCAATCCAACCCAAGCGAGATTCCGGCACAAATTCACCTATTGATCGGATCGTGGTGTCATTTCAGTGACAGCGAAAGGTCCAATTACACCTTGAGAACGTCGTGGAAATAGATATCTTTTAATTTTGTGGATCATTTCTCGTCTTGCGTACATGTGTTTCCAGCCAATACAAAATATCAATCCGCTAAGAAATTGGAGCACTTTTAGCATGGTTCGAGAGAGAATTTAATTTCCAGATACATGTCTTGCGTACGGATGGCGGGGGTGAATATAAAAATTGGATTGTTTCACAAAGAACTGGAATAAGACGTCAGGTGACGGAAGCAGGGTGTCCTGCGTCAAATGAAAAGCAGAGCAAATGAATTGGACGAGTTTTAAAATGGTCCGGTGTATGGTTTTTGATTCCGGTGTACCGTTGAATTACTGGTCAGAGGCGGATGAGAATGATGCGTACCTACTCAACCGCGCTTCCACAAGGTAAAATCCCGGGAGGAAATCTCCGTATGAAATGTTGACAAACGTTAATCCGAAGGTCAATGATATCGTGGTTTGGGTCCTTTTGTATGGTTTGGAGAGATCCTGAAAAAAAGACAACGAAGAAAAGGTCTAAATGAGGACTGATAATTGAAAAAAATACGAAACGAAGGGATTTAAAGTTCTATTGTTAAATGATCGGGTGGTAACGACCACCCAAAATATCAATCAAATGGAAACGTTGGACAACAAAGCAAATGAGCATGTCACGAAGGTACTCGCAAGAAGATAATCTTGATGACTCCGTGGAAGGAGATGTGGAAGAACATGTGGAAGCGCAAGATAGCCGTGTCGACGAAGATCCCAGAAACAGAAACGATCAAGCCTAAACGCATCGACAGAGGTTAGTCGGAAGACGGAAAGGACGCACGCGAAACCTCAAGATTCAGCGAATACAAGAAGGGCTTGCAGAAACAGATAAAGAAACGGAAGTCAATCTTGGAAGGAAGATCAAGTGCAAGTAAGGACAGATATTCTTCGAATGAAGAAAGTAAGGACGGCATTCTAGCGGTAGTGATATGGAAATGGAGTCAAAAGTTTGCAAAGGATCCACAGCGTTTTCAAGGAAGCACACAAGCGTGAAAATTCTCGTATGTGGAATTCAGCAGAGGAAGCCGATTTTAACGCTTTGAAGGTCCTCGATGCATGGGAGATAATTATGTGCGATGGAAACCGTGCTGAACTTGCAAAAAAACGAAACTGAAGGCAGGTGGATCAATTAAACGTTACAAATCGCGTTTGGCTGTTCGTGGTGACAAAAAAGTGTATGGAAGGGATCTTGTGTTTACGTTTTCAACTATTATGGATCAGGGTTGTTCTATCTATGGCACAAGTGTGGAATGTTCCAGTACGACATGGAGATGTGCCAAGTTTTTTATCCGAAAGCACATTCGGAAAAAGATTTTGAGATATACCTCAATATTGTAGCCGGTGCGTAAACGCACGGTGCGGCTAGCACACAGAGGAAGGCTTTCCTTAAGCGGCGATATTCCGCCACTTAGCCGATACACCCTTATGTAAGGGCTTAGTTGGAGATTGCTCTATCACTCGGGGCCAATATTCCCTGAGTTTACGGTTAGTAAACACTAACGCCTTATTCCAAGGATTCCCTTAGTAGGGAGTAGATAGGGGAGGTGCTCCCCTGCTACGACACTCACTGCACGCGCGACCGTTCCGGGTCGTGCGTCTAGCAGGATTCAGTGTATTTGTAAACTGATTTATTTATTTAATATAAAATTAGGAAAGCGCTATTTGCCCCCCCCCCATTTTGGCTATTTGCCCCCCCCACAAAAAATTATTCCCGCCAATCAAATACACTTTCCACCTAACAAAAATCAGAGAACGTCTCGGCGATGGGCGCCTCCTCTAGCATTAGCTCGCAGGAACCACAACACAGTCGCTGACGCCAATAACAGGTATTTCGCGTTTTCTTTGCAGATGTTATAAGGATGGATATGATTTCTTATATCATATGTATTTCCCTACAGAGACACGTCACTTGTGAAACCGATCGCACCGAAAGGTTGACGAGACCGGAAAAGGCAAACCGTATGAACAAAGTAGCTCACGCATAAACTCTTGAAATATTTACAAAATTGTCGAAGACCTAGCGGCCAGCAAATCTTCCTTCGTAGAGGTTCAAGATGCATTCTAAAGGTGATGCTCAACTTTTTTCGGGACTTTTTCATAGAAACTTAAATTTATGTTTATAGTATATCTTACGTAACCATTTATTGCTATCTCCACGTAAGCCCGCTAACTTTATCTCCGGATTAACATGTCTCAACATTACCACTAACTATCCGCCAAAAGAAGCAACCATGGGCCGACGAAATGGGAGCCCTCAAAGCGATTATAGATCTCCACAAGTAAGATTTCAAGAAGAGTGGACTACAAATTAGCTAACTACAAAATGAAATTGATATACCCATGCTATCGTTTGTGCGATCTTCGCCATAAAATGCGTAAAATGAACTTACAGGAGAATTGCCACAATTTTATACTCACTCTTACATTTTGCACTCTGAAAACGGTATACCCATTAGCTGAACCACTTATCGCACCAATTCTGCACGATTTGCAGTCTCGGCGCACCGAAACCTTTAGTGAAGAGATCTGCTATCATCTCGTTCATGAAAATTGTACTTCACCGTAATAACACCACCCTCGCTAATGCCAGATGAGGCGCCCATCGCCGAGACGTTCTCTGATTTTTGTTAGATGGAAATGTTTATTTGATTGGCGGAAATAATTTGGGGGGCAACTAGCGCTTTCTTAAAATTAACTTAACTTAATAAAATAATATAAACTATATGCAATACTAGGTAGAATTTTTTTAATCCGTACCTAGCCGAAAATGTAGTGTACACCACCTGTGTACCAACACGTGGCAGGCTGCCACGTCTTCACCAAGGTCTCCCGACCTGATTGGTTAAAACAACCAATAGGTCCGAACCTTTCGAACAGGTCAATACTCGACCTCAGCCGTTGTGTATTTACGTACACCAACGTAACTAAATGTAACACCGTTACTTCCTCCCCATCAAGACTATTTCCACGAAATAATCAATTATAGTTGGAGACCCCAACTGCCAGAACTCTGGCCTAGAATGAGCACCTTTAGTGGTGACGATCATTCTCCCCGAGAAGGGGATAACAGCTACTCCGACTCCGGTTTCTCGGAGGAGGGGCCCCTTGGGGATATCTCCCCTAAGGATGACCGCTCCGACAACGCCGAACGGCGATGTAGGCAGCCTAATCCGTCCCCACACGTGGGTAAAATTCACTAACTCGTGCGCCACCCTTACCAACTTCGGATGACATATCCGGGTGGCCGAAGGCGACCATCAGTAATGAATTGGATGCGGCTCAGGAAGCTCAACTTGCCGCACAGGCACGAGAGACAGAATTACGCGCCACTAAACGCTCTTCACGGGCGGAATATCGCTTTGCGGGTCCTCGTGACCTCCAAAAGTGGGCTAAGAACGAGGTAAAGAAGGGTTTATACTTCCATACCCCTGGCCCTGCGGCTGTAAAGCCGCGTCAAATCGCATGCCGGAAACTGTACGGGGAAAAACTGATCACGCAGAAGCAGTTCACTGCCACCTAATACCGAGAGCGCCTCGGGAAACAGGCACAGGGTGCCTTTGTTGAGAACCTCTGCGAGGTTCCCTTCGTTCTACTACAAGGAGAAGATGCCGAAGAGGCAGAGCAGAAGTTTCGCGCTTGGGCGGAAGGGGAGAAACGTATCGCTGACTTTTTAAAGGTGTACAACAGCTATTCCGAACGTGACGTTCGGATAGAGAGGTCATTGCGCTTGGCGTTTGCCAGAGCCAAAGCGATGGGGCAACTATCTGCCCCTTATTGCACGCGCTATGCTAGCGCCCGTGCCCTCAATTGGTACCGGAGAGCAATGCAAGCTGTGCATCTGCCTCCGGCGAACTCCCAACCACTGTGAGTGAAGAGGCTTCCCCCGCCTCTTTGGTCGCCGACGCGCAGCGGGATTTTTCCGCTCGAGTGCGTCAACGACGTCTCGGCAATCCTGCCGTAGGGGATTCTCGGACTCACACGAACTCTGTGAATGTGGATATAACCCTTCCACTTTACAAGGAACTGGTTCAACCCGATGATGGCGTCGCAGCATCAGACGCTCCACATGGTAATGTGGAATCCTCTCTGAATCAAGAAATGGAGGAGGAGGTCGCGAAATGGCGAAGTGAGGTTCGCGAGCGCTGCGATCGGCACAGCCGTCGCATCCTTGAAGTCGAGGATGGACTCTACGATGAGGTGGGTGCGATTGACCGCATTGAGAGGCGTCTTGACTCTCTCGAGTCTGCCCTTGACAGCTTTCGCCGTCTTGAGGGAGAGTTGAAGCTTCCGTTGCGGAGCTTCGTGGGCGCATTTCGACCCTGACGAAGATGTTTTCACTCCGCCCTGCCGTGTATTACGGCTATGCGCCTTCCCAACCTCCTCCACGAGGGGACCCGCCTCCGGGTTCTTGTATGGCTTGAGCATACCCACATAGAAGGTTGGATGCGTACGCAACGCCTTCGGAATATCCAAGGTGTACGCCAGGCCCTTCCGGGCTAGCACCTTGAAAGGCCGCACAAACCTGGGGCGAAGTTTGTTTCTTGAGACATTAGAAACTGCATGTGTAGGAAGGTTTTTAGCGTTTAATAAAACACTTTCTCCCACTTTATACGCCCTTTTCTTACGCCAGACCTTGCGGTCGGCCTGCTCCTTTTTCTTGTCTTGGCTTTCCGCCATGGCGTCGCAGACGTGTCGTAAGACACTAAGGCAAGTCGATAAAAACTTATCGATGTGCTTTCGCACAGATACAGGGCTTACATCAGGGAATCCTCCTCTCTCAAGCCCTGGGCCACACACACGTGGCGTCAACGAAACCCTCGGATTCACTAATCCATTCATGTAAAACGGGGTAAGCCCCGTAGATGCATGAACCGAATTGTTATATCAAATTTGGTCATAGGAAGCATCTCACTCCAACTCTTTGGAGAATCTGGACATAGACTCCGGAGAATGTCCTGTACAGCGCGATTAACGCGTTCGGTTTGCCCGTCCGTCTGTGGATGATCCGCAGTGGACAGGCGAGGAGCTTGGTGCCCAGCTCCCTAAACAACGCACCCCAAAACTGTCCCGTAAAACTGGGATCCCGATTAGATACAAGGGAATCGGGTAGACCATGCTGTCGAAAGACACGGTCTAGGAACCCTTTCGCTGTTCCTTGTCCATCAATGGACTCTGGCAACGCCGCCAGGTGGGCGATCTTGCTCAAACGGTCTACAAAGACCAAAATGTCATTGTTGCCGGCCTTATCCTTCGGAAAACCGAAGATAAAATCCATGCTAATGGATTTCCAACACTCCGTTGGAACCGACAAGCTCTCCAAAGGCGCAGCTGAACTTGCAGAGGGTTTAACCCTCTGACACGTCTCACAGGTGCAAATATACGCACCGACCCACTTATACATGTTGGGCCACCAATACAAAGCGCTTAAAGCGCTGTAGGTCTTATCCCGACCTAAATGACCCCCGGTAGGGGCGTCATGTGCCTCAAAGAGGACTCTATACTTCAGTTCCTCATTATGAGGAACTACCACCCGCGGAGTGTCCTCCGCGCTCGTGCTATAAAATAGAAGGCCGTCACAGTACCCGTAACGGTGTAAACGAGCTTTAGCTCGACTTGACAGGGTTGGATCAGACGAGCCAAGACCCTTTTCACCTCAAGCGCTGATTAGTGCCGTACACTGTGGGTCTTTCTCATACGCCTGGCGTATGAGATCCACCACAGATGTGGTGACGAATGTCGCGTGAGCAAGCTCTTAATCGGGACGACGCGACAACGCGTCTGCAAGCACGTTCTGCTTTCCAGGTTTATACTTAACCTCAAAGTTGTACTCCGCAAAGAAGGAGAGCCAACGGGCCATCCGTTGCGAGAGATGTGGCGACTTTGTAGCTGTCCGCAAGGAAGCGTGGTCAGTATAAACCACGAACGGCTTTGAGCCGAGTAGGTGGACCCTAAATTTGACAAGGGCATACTTCATTTCAAGTAGCTCCTTATCATGAACGGTATAATTCCGTTCCGCAGATTTAAGCTGCCTCGACTCAAACGCAATCACGCGTTCCCTTCCTCCATCGTCTGCTTGTAACAAAGCACATCCGATTGCGAAATCGGAGGCGTAGCAGACAACGCTAAATGGTTTCCCAGAATCTAGGAGAGCAAGAACGGGAGCTTTCAACAAGCTTCCCTTAACCGCTTCGAAGGCGGTTTGGTGTTTGGTTTCCCAACACCAATCCACATCCTTCTTCAGAAGTTCAGTTAATGGCTTCGCCATCTCAGCGTAGTTCTCGCTGTACTTGTGCGGATAATTGGCTAATCCAATCCACTTCCGTAAATATCTAATATTTACAGGCGAAGGCCACTCCACAATGTCTTTCACCTTCGAGGGATCCGCCCGCACTCCATTCTTACCGATGAAGCATCCAAGGAAAGGAATTTCCTCAGCACCAAAAATACATTTGGATGCGTTTGCATAGAGTTTATGCTCTAGCATACATTCTAGCACAGCTCGAAGGTGTATAAGGCGCGTCTGAACATCAGACGAGTCGCCTTCCGCACGACTATGAACGAATATATCGTCAAAGTACGTCTGAGCGTACTTTCTGTGAGGGCGGAAGAGTTGAGTCATTAAGCGATTAAAAGTCGCTGGTGCATTCGAAAGCCCCTGTGGCATAACAATCCACTCCCACAGCATGCCGCTA
The DNA here is from genome assembly GCA_026184515.1 of Peronosclerospora sorghi. Classification (NCBI taxonomy): domain Eukaryota; phylum Oomycota; class Peronosporomycetes; order Peronosporales; family Peronosporaceae; genus Peronosclerospora; species Peronosclerospora sorghi. The sequence goes on from CM047583.1 coordinate 16,563,205, forward strand.
GGCGTGCTGACCGCTGTAGGCGGGATATCGGATGCTCGCATGAGCACCTGATAATACCCGTCCACCAGATCTAAGGCACTGTACACCGTACAGCCCGCCATATTGTTCTGGAGGACACCCTTCCGAGGAATCGGAGTCTGCATGGGGTACAGTAGCTGTATTCAGCTTGTTGTACGCATGCACAATGCGCCACTTTCCGTTCGGTTTACGAACACAAAAAGTGGGAGATGAATGGGAAGACTTGCTCTCCCGTACCATCCCTGCCTCTTCATTCTCTTGAAGAATGCGTCGATGACGTGCATTGCTCGGCCACTGCCTAGTGACGCAGTATTTGGTTCCAGGAACCAAATCGATTTCATGTCGGACTCCCCGATCCGGTGGTAACCCCATCGGCGGGTTGTCACTAATGACATCTCCTAATTCCTTAATTAAGGAATGGTAAGGGTCCTCAGGATCCTCAAGGATCTTGAGGCAGCTTCGGGCATCAATGCCTGTTTTGTTTGCATCAAAATTGACTCGTCCATCAAGGATGAGGAGTTTAACTCCTCTTCCGGACGCAATACGACAACCTCGTCGATTTCATCTGCTTTCAAAGCAGTTTCAAACTCGTTGAAGGACATCTTCTCCAACGACAACAGTTCGCCTACCCCAGGCAACCGTTCTAGGCTTACGCTTTTTGTAAAAACACCTTTCACGCTATTCAGCATCCGATAGGACTGCTGACTACTGGTCTCGGGACCCAGATGGGGGGAGTCAATTGCCCCATTTATTGGAAGCGCATCGCGCTTATCCACAGAGGTCTTTACTTCTACCACCGGTGACTCGCCGGTCTCACCTAATACGGCGTGGTCGAAATCAATTCCGACGTGCGGAAGAGACGAACTACGGATCTCTCCGCTTGGAAGCGCCTCGTGCTTAACCACAAGGGTCTCTACCCCTACCACTGGAGTTGCAAATTTCTCGTCTAACATGGCGTGGTCGGGAACCCCGACATGCAGAAGAGCCAAACATCGTGTCTCTTCTCTAGGGAGCGCCTCGCGCTTATCCTGAGAGGAATCCACCTCTACCACTGGCGACTCACCAGTCTCGCCTATAACGGCGTGGGGATTATACGCCGAATCCCCTTCTTCAAGGAACAATTCCTTGACCTCATTGGGACTTATAATTTCAGATACCCCATTCTCTGGCATCTCACGCCAGAATCGCTTTTACGATCGAGCAAAGGTGGTTCATGACTCTCCAATGCTTCGCCCTAGCGCGGGTGCGTTGAGCCAATGGACTTAGACTTCCAGTCTATCCATGGCTCGTGGCGTTCCAACCACTTCATGCCCAGAATGGGGTCATACCTCGAGTCCAAATCGAGGACTAGGCAACGTTTTAAGCTGTCGAAGTCTGCAAACTTCAGCTTAAGGTCAATCGAGACCTTGGGTACAGAAACCTGTACGCCCGTCGCTAGACGGACCGTGACAACGTCACGAGAACGTGCCTCTAGGGCCTCGGCATACTGCCGAATCTTCTCCACAAAGCCCGTCTGACATAATTGTTGACGCCCCCGAGCTTATCAAGACTCTCCAAGGCTTATCAAAGCCTTTCACGTCCGCAAGGACGATCAGCAAATCTGGTGGTACACCAACTCGGTGCTAGAAAGCACCGTTTCTCTCGGGGCTTTGTGTTGTCGTCCCCTACCCTGGGGATTAACAGCACTGAGGGATCCCCCAGTAGGGTTCCCCGCACCTACTGGGAGCCGTCATTTCCTGACGGTTTGGGCGAGGTCCTTTTACCCGCCCTCGACCACTTATAGCGAGTGTCTCGCTCGGTCTTACGCGGACATTTGTTCCGCAGATGATCCTCACTTCCACACAGGAAACATCTTAGCGGCCCATGCCGCTACAACATTGCAAGACGCTCCACTTCGAAGCTCTGCGAGAAGGATTCAGAGTGACTCTTAGCGGGAGGTTTCTCCTCCGCTTCTACCTGACTAAGATCCATGGATTCAGGACCCACCTTAGAGGAACGAAAGTCCCTTTCGGCGTTAAACGCCATCTTAAACGCCTCCCCCAGGGATTGGGTTCGGCATCGGAAGAGCTCCGAACGTTCTGGCCCTTCTTTCAGGCTTCCCATGAACACGGGAACGGATACATCGTCCTAATACGATTTTGCTTACATCCCTGCCAACAGGGTCTTAAGTTCTTGGGTGTATTTCTCCAAGTCCCTAGTGACCTGACGGCACCTCAATAATGCAAGCTGATTCTGGAAAACCAGATCGGGCGTAGCGTACATGTCCATAAGCTTTCGCTTAAGGACTTCTCAGTCAGGGAACACGTCCGTGACCGCATCCGGACACGTAAACGCCCATGTACGGTCTTTGACCGTAAGATGGGCTAGTTCAAGTCCCACTTGCAAGTGATCCTCGATCACATTTCGCTGTGGCGAAGGCCGTTTCGACATCGCGAAGCCACACATAAAGGTTATCACCTTTTTCACCGGTTAATTCCTTTATCTTAAAGGATAACGGATGGCGCACCCCCGTAGACGCGGGATAACTTCCGCGAAGATTCGCCTCATGGGCGATGAGGGCGTTCACCCTCTCACGCACGGTATCAAACCCTGCTCCACTAGGAGGCGCATGCCCTCCTTACCCAATATGGTTAACATCCTCTTAAAGGCTGCTTTTTGGACGGGGGTTAGCTTATCCCAATCGTCCTGGTTCATCCTTTGCAGAATATGCCGTCTACCAACACAGGTGCTGGATTGACTACAAGTACTACCAGGTGTAGCCGGTGCGTAAACGCATGGTACGGCTAGCACAAAGAGGAAGGCTTTCCTTAAGCGGCGATATGCCGCTACTTAGCCGATACGCCCTTATGTAAGGGCTTAGTGGTAGATTTCTCTCCCACTCGGGGCCAAAGATTCCCTGAGTTTACGGTTAGTAAACACTAACGCCTTATTCCAAAGCTTGATCAAGAGGGAACTATAACTGAATTGATTGATATAACTGGAAAATTCTAATTCGTACAACTACCGATTATAGAACAAAGGAATGACACAGAGAAAAAATGGAATTTTGCCCGAGAATACACTGACTGAAAAAAACCTACAACGAGAGTCCTTTAGTCTATAGGGGGAAGTTTACTGTGGATTTCGAGATGCACTCGACCGGGTATTTTGTTCGCGGCTCACCGAGTGACCAGGTGCATTTACGCACCACGGATGAGTGATTATAAGTTGGCGAAGAAGTCATCGGATACTTAAAGGGTTCAAAGGTGCTGAAGTTTTTTTTTACCTGAATTATGGAAGAATAATCGATGGATCTTCGCCAATTATTGGTTATACTGATGCCGATTTTGGTAGAGATAGAGAAGACAGGAAGAGTTTCCGCGGGTGTGTGCTTTTGTTAGATGGAATGGTGGTCAGATGGACAAGCAAGAAAAAAGGTGCTGTTGATTTGTGTACTGCGAGGCGGAATTCGTGGCCGACGCAGTCTTTGGAAAAGAAGTTCTCAAACTCAGGAAATGTTGGAGGAGATTGGCTTAAATGAGGAAAGTCCTATGATTCTTAAACATGAATAATCAGGCCGCTATCCGGCAGCTGGAAGATGAAGGTGATACGTCAAAACATGTCGACATCAAGCTCATGTTCTCAAGGATTATTTAAGAAGGAAGCATGAAACTACTACACGTGGCAAGTGATGAAATGGTCGCAGACCTTATGACTAAGACACTGAGTGCAGCCAAGATTTTGCCGCTTAGAAAAGAGATTGGGCTCTAATAAGGCCCGGTGTTCGCGGAAGGAGTGGGAAGTATTGAAGGTGCTGTTTGAAGCTCGAAGGTGTTGTTCAAGACGATCAAGAAGAGTACACAAACTCCAAGTGATACGCGATCAAAGTGGCCGAAAATGTATTGTGGATACATTAAGGGTTTGACTTAAATTTTTGCATTTATTAAGATTTTAGGTTCGAATTCTTAAGTACCCTTTTGTAATAGTACTGGAGGGTGTCAGATATTGTATTTCCTGGCAAAGTTATCCTATTTTGGGTGGATGTTTTGTAAAAAACAAAAGTTTGTTACACTTCCCCGTTATTCCCCTTTCAGAATTTGACAAACCACCAAATAACTTCAGCCAGAGCGCGTGTTTGGAGAAAAACAAAACAAAAAAAACATGCCAGCCCTGCCCCTCACCCAAACCAAAAAAACAAAAACAAAAACAAAAGAAACACCAGAGTTCCTTCTGCCGCCAACCCCCCACACTCAGCTTCCATCCAAACTGCGGGAAAATGGCAGCCGACCCTGAAGAAGAGCTCATACGGCGTGGCGATACCCCGGAAGGGAATGATGAAGGGAGTAAGAAGAAGACCGGAGCAGTCCGCTTTGGAAATGAGAACTTCCGGATGCTTGTTGAATGGCTGGAAACCCCCAGCAACTATGCCAAACTCCACGGGACACGGTCCAAAACCAAGGTTGGCGGTGACAACCAAACCAAGGCAACAGTTTATGGGGAGCTTGCACGACACATAAACAGTAAGGAAAAGAAGAAGATCCCAGGGCTCGATGCCGGAAGCATGCGTTTTCGGTCAGTCACAGGGTTGGTAACACCTTTGTTATTTGACTGGTGTTTAACTCACTTGCTACCGCAAGAACGAACACTATTTAAGTCCTTTAAGAAGGCATTTCACGAAGCCAACAAACAGACTGGCTTTGGTATCAGTGAGGACGACAGGAACAAGGGCATATATACTGTTGCATCAAAGTTGGACAAAATTTGTCCATTTTACGAAAGGATGCTGGAGCTTTATGGGTCACGTGATAATGTTTCCCCAGCCGCCTCGCCGGAGTTGGGGCGAACTGATGGTGTCAACTGTGCTGTTCGGTCAGATCCTGATTCTACATGGACAGAGAAACCCTATGGCGACACAGAAGACAACGCTGAGAATGCTACCAATAGTGGCGAGGATGATGACGAGCCGGCAAACAGCCTTATTACGTGGGCTGACAAAATTAGCCACAACGAAGAGGCTGGTGGAGACGTGGAAGCCGAAGGAAACAGTACCACCGAGTACGACGTGCCAACAGTTCTCGCGGCCCGTGCTGAAAGAGCAGAGAATTCCAGGCCTTCCACTCTGAGAGGCGCCCATGAACGCAAGCGAGCTTCGAAAATGGGAGCCTCTCCAATGGAGAAGAAGAAGGCGGCAAAGAAGAGTGCTTTGAAGGATATGCGAGGAACCGAGGTCATATTTGCTGAGCGTAATGATGCCATAAAATTGTATATGGAATCAATGACTACCAGTGATCGCGAGCAGCGCGCATTAGACCGAGAAATTAAAGAGAAACAGCTGCAGCTGGACAAGGCTCTCATAGAGACAGAGAGGGATAAGGACAGGGCACAGCTATTGAGGGACCTGGTCATTACTGATAAGTCAATCGACGAGGCCCGCGAGTTTATGGCGTTGATAGATGACCAGCGAATATGAGAACACCATGGGTTTTCCATTCACTGGTCAAACTCCAGCCACCGCATCATAATACCAGTGAAATGCTGTTGTCCCCGTAAGCCTTAGTTGGTGGTAGATTTGCCCATCACGTGATAAAATTAGAGTTCTTTGGGTAGTCTTCTTTTTGATTTTGTTTATTATTGGGTAAGATACCAGTTAAGGAATGATTCTGGATCCCCCGACTGTATTTCTATACAGCAAGATTTGACTTCTTCACGGAAGGCTCGTCCCTCTGGGGTGTTGTATCCATTAGTGTTCAATTCTCCTCCAGTCCAACCAGTGTCTTGTCCATCTACATCTTCCCTGCCGTCCAGGTCCCAAGGGTCGTTCATCTCAATGAGGAGGTTATGTAGGACTGTACAGGCTGATACCCAGCCACATAACCGATCCATGTCCTGGGTTGCAGTCTCCTCCCTCATCTGGATTCGCTTTTCCTTCAGAGATGAGAATCTTGACTTCAGCAAGCCGATTGTGTTTTCGTTGACAACTCGTACATGGGCAACACACGCATTGAATTTACGGTTGTCCTCCCGGCGTGCCTCTTGCCCCCGGTACACAGGTACTGTGGTCAGAGTCCATGGGTAACAAGAGTCAGTTAGAAGATATTCGCCTTTTGAAAAGTAATTGTGCGGTCGGTGACAGATATCCATCTGTCGGTAGACAGTCACATCGGCGCAGGACCCAGGAAAACCAACATTCAAGGCAGTGATTCGCTGTCGATGATTGCGAACAACCTGTGCATTAACTGAATAGCGGTGTTTCCGATCATAGTAAGTCTCCCCGCACCGTGCTGGACGCTGTGAGAGGGGAATTGTGGTACCATCGATGAAGCCGACGCAGCCTGGAAACCCGTCTTGCTGAAGCTCCTTCCGGATCGTTTCCCTCTCTACAGGGGAGGGTCAGCGAACTATGTCAGCCGCGAAGGAGTTAAGTGCCAGGATAACACGATCGGTAAAAGCAGCCACCGTCCCAGCACAAATGCCATGCAATCTCTCAATCGAACCAAGGCTGGCGCCGTTCCCATTCTTTCCGAGGCGTTCTAAAGCGCAGGCAAGTTGAAGCTCGACCGGATTTTTCTCGTGGAAGCTGCTGTTGTGAAAAACGGCATGTCCAGCAATAAGATTGCAGATTTGTGAAAAAGACTCCCTTGACATGCGACACTGCTGGCGAAAATCTACAGGTGACAACCCCGGAAAAATCTGGTCCATATACAAACGAGACTTTGGCTGGTTGGCGCGTGGGGTTACATATTTGGAAGCATATGCAACAGCAAGCACCTCCAAGAGGATGTCTTAGTCCTGTCCAAGAATCAGGTCCTCCTCAGTGCACAGTTCGTCATCCCTCAATGTTCGCAGTTCATCCTCAAGTGACTCCAGCAGCAAGGCGGGAAGCAAGGCAGCCTCTGCTTGCTTGATAACCATGCGACGCACTGACGGATACGGCATTATCCGTGTAGAGCTGGGATTGGGATGTCGCTTAAGTGGGGTGAAGAGTAAAACAAAGCGGTGGAGCACGCGTCTGCGTTGTAACAGCCGTGGTCTGATGTGCAGGGCGTGGAGGTGTGGTGTGCGTGGTGTTGCGGGGCGTGCTGTGAGGGGTGTTGGGGGTGTTGGGGAAGTTCGTGGTGTGGCGGGGAGTGGTGCGGCGGGGCGTGGTGGTGTTAGGGGTGTGGCGGGGCTTGGTGGTGTGTGGCGGCGGAGCGTGGCGTAGTGCAGGTGCGGGGCGTGAAAATCCCGCTTTCACGGACGGGATAAGAGCGTTTTCTTATCACCCACCTCAGGAGGTGGGTTCCAAGAGTTATTTGTATAAATAACTGGTTTTTTACGGTTTTGTTTTCCCGGGAATACTGCTTGGTTGTTACATTAAAAACAACCAATTCTGACACCCACTACTATATCTTTTTTTACTTAAAACTAAGAACAGCTTACCTGCTCCCCGTGCTCCCCGCGCTGATCACGTAGGGAGCACTTCTTCTTTAGAAGAAGTGCAAACAACTCCCATACTGTCAGGCGCTAACGACCGGTACAGTCACCCGGTATATTTGATCGTGCCCCCAATTTCCTCCAGAATGAGCGCCCGAGTGAGTGCCATACGGACGTTGCTGGTGGAAGGGTTTCGCAGCACGAATTTCATCAAAAGAGAACCTAATCTTTGTCCTCTCGACTCTCTCTCCTACCCCTCCTTCCATCATACTTCTTACATATCATTACCCACGCAGCGCAACGCCATAGACCTTGCGACGAATAAGGATGTAACCGAGTAGATCAAGAACTAGGAAGCCGTTTATTCCACAAGAAGGGATGGGCTTACGCTGCTCCTGCCTACCACAATTGATGGAAGCAGCGTTGGCACCACCGTAAGCTTCTGGTCGGAAGCCTCTCGTGAGGACGATGTGGGAGATCCTTTTAGATCTCGTCCTCGAACGGTGCATAAAATAAGAGAAGGTCACTCGCGCATAGTTGCATGCATTTCTTTTGAGCTAATCGATCACGAGAAGGAAGCAAACTCAGAGGCAACATTTTACGTTGCGTCTGAAAGTGGATGACAGGATTCATGGCGCGTTTTGGTTTGACCATTCGCAAGCGCACGAACCTGAACCCGCTGACCGGTCCATTATACCATGTTCAGTGAGCTGCATAACACTTGATGCACAAGACCACTAAATTTCTAGTCAAGCTGCGTTGTAACTTGAGGTTCAACGCGACTTGACTAGAAATGCAAGGGCTCCGCCATGTCGTGATTCGTTCGACTAGTTTCGCGTTCATCTGGGTCACATTAGAGGACCCAAGCTAACTTTCATCATTATCAAGAAGGGCAAGTCAAGCTTTGAGTACATCGGGATACGCGTGAAGGACGGGTTTGTGAAGTAGGATGTAAGTATGTTCATGATTGCAGGGGATGACCCCGTATCCCCAAGCGGGTATCGGTATTTATAAGCCTTTCAAGGGACGCGTTTCCGCGTGCATCGCGCCGTGGTAGAGCTGTCGTACATTGGCAAGGATAAACCACGACCTCCTCCTGTCGAGACTGTCTCTGGTTGCTCTGGGAGGCGTCCTACGCTCCATATACACCATTGGCTTCGATGATGACCATATGGAGTGGATCATCTCAAATCATAACGTCTACGGTATTCCCTTCGGGTTGAGAAAAATGCTTAGGAAGCCACAGAGAAAGCCTTACGAATACGACATGAGTCCAACTCTAGATACACTCGTAAGTGATGTCTAAAAACTCGGAAGTGAATTGGCGCAAATATGTTTTCACGCGTTTATTTCTAGAGCCAACCATAGAACTCTTAAGCGTGGATACTCATCACAGAGCACAATTTCCTATCCGAAGGACTGCAGTCCGTTCGATAGTAGTGATCGTTGTGAATTGATTGTTTCCTTGATCGCGATTTTGATAATAAGACATTTTTTGCTCCCCCCTTAAAGAAGGTTGTCTGGATAAGGTGTTGAAATGCTGCCTTGTCCATTTTGCAGATATCTGAAGAAACTTGAGTCGTAGATGACCATTATAGCCTTGAATATTCCGAATTCAGCTTCGTTGAATTTTATCGTAACCAAGTATCCGTTAACGACAAAAACAACACCCCAAGACAGTTTGCAGACAGTAATTGAAGGTAACCAAGCCAGGAATCGTTCAATTGAGTGTTTTGAGAAATGATTATCCGACCTTATCTGTAATATCTGGGAAGTTGACACGAGTTGGGGGCGCGTGCGGACAACTTGTTTAATCTCAAGCCGGTCAGTGCTTGGTGTCGTAGGCGCGTGTAGGAAGGGCGCCCTGAGTGTGAGTTGAGTGTGCCGGGGCTGAGATCTTTGGTGGAGAATAGAAAGATAAAAAGTGTATTAATATAATTAAAGATTTAGTACTAAACTTTAATCATAATTCCATGCTTATAAACGACTTCAAACTTCAGCGATTTCGTCCAATGAAAATGCTACCGGTGCCGGCCATCTCAGCGCCGGCCATATCATGAACAGCCATCTCAGTACCGACCAAAATACCGTACCAATCAAGTACTATTGGTACCACCAGTTTTTTCCTATAAAATATGCATACAAAGTTGCAGTTATAGCGAGCTGTTATAATCAACCAAAAATAGTTGCGTGCACTTCGTGCATCAAAACTCACCTGCTGACGAAGTTTCAGCGCGGGAGGATCAGCGGGAGGTGTGTAGAGGCGTGCGTCGCATAGTGGCCACAGAGAGTTCAGTGCGTGTACTCTTAATGTAAATGCAAAACGGAAAGTAATATATATTATGTTTAGTTACTTAAGTCACTATACAGTCCTAATGCAACTTAATCTCGTAACTGCTGTTATATGCAATAAATGTATGGCATACCTGAACAGCAAATGGGATTCCACTATACGGAAGAGTGCAAAGTCCAAAATGGATACACACTCTTCCAATACTCCTCCTGGAAGACCGGAGGCTGTGACACCATCACTGCAGGTCTAGAAGGTGCTTCACGCAACACTTGAATACGCTGCACTCCCAAGTCCTTAGTCAGTAAATCCGCCAACATCTCCTCGCTCGGCACGTTGTTCGCCACAACGATGCCCTTCTTGGTATACCTTCAGAAATTTTAGCTTGATGTCCACGTGCTTGGAATTAGCTGCACTCGCTTCATCCTCCAATTGCCGTATCGCAGCTTGATTGTCCATTTTTCAAAAACAAGCGGCGTCTTGGCATGCATGCCAATTTTGGCGACCAGCTCACGCAGCCCTAACGCCTCCTTTCCGGCCATCGCTTCCGCAACAAATTCCGCTTCCGCGGTTGACAGTGCAACCGCCGTCTGCTTTTTGCAGGCCCAACTCACGAGAATTACATTCACAAATACTACCATCGCCGAAACACTTTTCCGATCCATCTTGTTAGCTGCGAAATCCGCATCGCTGTAGACCATAATCTGGAGTGGCATGGGTAGGGCATTCTCATGTTTCAAAATCAACTTCCGGTCGCTCGTTCCATTCATGTACTTGAGGATTCTTTTCGCAATCTTGTAATCGCCCAGCGTGGGTGCATGGGTCTTACGTGTAGCTCGGTGCAAGGCGAACGAAATGTCAGGACGAGGACACCGGGCGACCCATAACAGACTGCCCACAAGCGATTGAAACTGCTTAATGCTTGGTAAATTTTCCTTCGGCTGTACCAACAGAAATTCTTGATATTCCTTGACATCATCCAGTGCCAGCACCGGAGCTCGGGCTGGTTTCATCTTCTCCAGCCTGTTCGTCTTCAGTATCTCCTTGATCGTGCCTTCTTGATCCAGCACGTAACCGCTCTTCGGATCACCTTGAATCCGAGTTCCCAGAAACTTGGTGACACTGCCCAAATCTTTTAATTCCAGCACTTGCATGTTCGCAAAAAATTCCAGGACGATCCTCTCACTGGTTCCAGTAACCAGGAGGTCGTCAACATATGCACCTACTACCACCGTTTCGGCTCCTTGGTTCTTGACGGAAGTACACGTATCCGTGACGCATTGCGTGAACCCAAACTTCATCAAAGTTTCACACAGGCATTGGTGCCACAGGCACCCAGCCTGTTTCAACCTATACAGGTTGCGCTTTGATTTCAGCGCGAGCTCCTTTGGTGATTTTACACCGAAATCACGCAATGTATCCATCTTGATATCCATGCCTTGCGGCACCTGCAAATAAATCTACACATCGTCCTCAGACTTGGCCTTGGAGTAGGCACTTGGCACATCGCCGTGGCGTGCCGCTACCCCCCCCCCACACACACACACACTTGCGCCAAAACAAGAATCAACTTGACGTTATTCAACTCCATGACGGTTGAAAACGCGAAAAAGTAATCGGCTACAAAAGTTTGTTTGTCGCCTCTGGCGACCAGCCTCGCCTTGTACCTCTTAACCGACCCGTTTGCACTGACTTTCGTCTTGTACACCTACTTGGTCGGGAGATGTACCTTGCCCTCAGGGCGGCCAACAACATCCCACGTTTCAAGATCTTGTAGGGCCTTGAGCTCCTCCATTTCGGCCTGTTTCCGCATCTTCATCTGCGGGCCGCCGTGCGAGTCACGGTAATCTCTTGGATAGGGTTGCATCGTTGAACCACTTGGTGGCTCGCAACCAGGCTAACACACCGCATACACGCATAAAGCGCTTTCCACACTTTCGTTATTTTCGTGATTTTTTTCTTGAGTTTCATCACTTCACGTGGCCCTTTTGGCACTCGACTCTTCATATTCTTGACCTTTCGCTGTCTTCTTAGACTTCCTGCGCGTCTTCCTAGTGCCTTGCACCGGTTTTTCGACGTGCCTCGAATTGGTTGCAGCCTCCGGTGTTCCGTCACTTTCGTGCCCTGTACTTGGCGTATTTGGAACAGCGTTTCTCGAGCGCGACTCGGCCATTTCTTCGAGTTCTTGACTGCGTTCACCTTCTAGCATCTTGGTCCCCTTGTCGCTCGTCTCAGCACCGAGCGTCTCAATCGCGGTGACGTTCGTCGTCACCACGACCACCCTTTCTTTCATCAATAAAACCTTGAAACCTTTCGTTTCATCGATCATCCCTAAAATTAGGGCCAGCTCGGCGTGCTTCGCCAGCGTCTTCTTCTTTGGTCCCCGCCAAAACATGCACGGGGACCCGAAAACCACAATGTCGTTTACTGCCGGCCGCTTGTCGGTCAGCACTTCCAACGGCGAAATTCGCCCGATATTCGACCTTGTCGGAGTACGGTTGAGTATGTACCCAGCATACTCAGCCTCCTCCAACCAATACGTGAGGGTTACACCTGACCCAAATATCATGCACCGGACCATGTTAAAGATAGTCCGGTTCATCCGCTCGGCCTTCCCATTTGAGTCCGGATTTCCTGGTTCAGTCACTTGGAGGCGGATACCGGTCTGCTTACAAAACAGATCAACGTTCTGGTACTCTCCGCCGCCATCAGTGCGCAACACGTGCACGATGCACAAAAACTCATTCTCGAACCAAGAGATGAAATGTCCAAACATTCTTTCTGCCATATACTTGGTTCGCGCAGCGAAAACCCTGACATAATTCGAATGGTGATCGACAAAAACAACCAAATACCGATACCTCGCCTGTCGCGGGGAGTGATAGGACCCTTGAGGTCACTGCAGATCACTCCTCCGATGCGGTTTATCAGGGCGTTGCTGCCCGATCCACCTTCGGTTGCACCTTTCTGGTTGCTTTCCCTTCGGCACACGTAGGCAATTCGGCCTATTCGTGTCCGTCAAAACAATACCAGATCTTGGGTCCCTGGCCAACCTTTCAATGGTGTCATAGACCAGGTGACCCAAACGCATGTGGAAATGTTGCAGGCTGCCAGTGTGGACGTCTGGAACGACATCTTCCGACACACTATTGACAACCATGGCACCGAAATCCTTCGAAAAATTATGCGCCCTCTCGGCTTTCAACTTAGCGACGAAAACGGATCCATACGTCATCACATCAAATAATTTCTCGCCTTTGATCATGAGGCGTATCTTGCGGCCATCTTCAACTATTGCGCAACCCTTTTCGCGCAACCGACCAAGTGAAATCAGATTTCTGGCTAGTTGCGGTGCGAAGTATACTTCGGTCAAGACAACGACGGTTTCACTGTTGTCGCACGTCCGCAACGTAAGCCGTCCGAACTTGGTTTCCTGTATGGTGCCACCATCTGGCAAGGCGAAAGTATCATCAGGACCACAGTCCTTGGCATCTTCCAATAAATTCGCGTTCGACACCAAGTTTCTACTAGCACCACTATCGATAATCCAAACATTTTCAATGTCATTTTCATTTCCACATGCATTTACGTATGCACCTAAAGTGGTATCCATGGTCGAAAGCACGAAACGCTTTGACGACCTTTCACTGCCGCTACGGCCCTGCCCTTGAGTGCGTTCACTTCCACTCTTCCGTTGCTTCTCGGGGAAATACCTTTGTATGTGCCCCTCGCCACCACAGGCGTAGCACACGCGCCGCCCCTTACCAGATGTTGCTGCATGCACGTGCAACTTAGGGGCGGGCTTCGACTTCACTGCATCGTCCTCGAGTTCCTGCGCCCAAGCGATCAACTCTTGCGCATGGATGAGATAATCCCCCCTTCTTTGGTCATATCTCGCCATCAACATTATTTTCAGGCGCGGAGCAGCATACTTCACGATGTTTTCGACAATTAACTTTTCACTCGACCCGCTTTCGCGAGCCAGAGCTACTAGGTACAAATAGTGTTCCGTCCCGCTGCGCTGCGGATCCTTTTCCATTGAGAACCTTGTAGCAGCTTGGTGGTGGGATATAGTCGGCCTGAATCCCAACCACATCTTGTACATTACGTGAATCAGCGTCGGACGCACCCGCCAGCACCATGCAACATTCGTCCGGTAGTATTCCGCGGCGGTGCCCTCCAAATGCTCTCCAAAATTGTTTACTTTCAACCTTTCGATCCTTTGAAAGCCAGAAGTCATCTCTGCAATCTCGATCGCCTCCATAAACAGGTAGACCCATTGGCGGTAGCCTTCACCCAGACCGGGATACAGTTCGCGCCCCGAAAACTTGTCAATACTTAACTTAGGTATTTTGTACCCGGTGTGTTGCACCGGTACATTTCCCTGCTCGGCGGGCACTCCGGCACCGCCTTCACCTTGCGCCGCAGCGGGCGCCCTGCCAGGTGCTTCATGTACACGTGGGCGTGGCCTTGTGCCATCTTCCACCCCTTCGTCCCCGGCCAGGTCGTCCAACGACATCTGCTGTCCGAACGGACGGTAATTCCGGAGACTCTCACGGAACTCGGACTCCGGTATACGCACCGGTGCCTCCCTCCTACGCTCGGGGGATCTCTTTGGGGATGCGGGCATGGCTCGCCCTGCATCTGGGTCGTTCACAGTTGCCGCAACTTCTCGCAAACTGCGCATCATCTCCCGAAATTCATCCACAGAGGGCACATCGTCTCCATCGAAATCAATCATCATAAACTTAATAAAAAAACTTCAGTCACGTTCGTCAATCACTTCCACTTCGATGGGGGACTTTAGCTCCACGAAACGTAATAACGAGAAAATATGCAAGAGAGCACACTCCAATCACCAAGAAAACTCCACGAGATTACTTGACTCAACTTGGGCTCATAACCTGTTAAAATCAACCAAAAATAGTTGCGTGCACTTGACGCGATAAAGACTCACCTGCTGAAGAAGTTTCAGCGCGGGAGGATCAGCGGGAGGATCAGCGGGAGGTGTGTAGAGGCGTGCGTCGCGTAGTGGCCACAGAGAGTTCAGTGCGTGTACTCTTAATGTAAATGCAAAACGGAAAATAAGATGTATTATGTATAGTTACTTAAGTCACTATCCAGTCCTAATGCAACTTAATCTCGTAACTGCTGTTATATGCAATAAATGTATGGCTTACCTGAACAGCCAATGGGATTGCACTATACGGAAGAGTGCAAAGTCCAAAATGGATACACACTCTTCCAACACGAGCGATACTCCATCTTTTTGTATTCTATAATACTTATCTCTACTCGAGTACTCAATCTTATCTCTTCAGAGATACGAAATTAGCATTGCTAAAAATGAAAATAACCTTATACCGATTTTTTTGTACAAACCGGTATAATGCATATTTTTTAACACTCCTTATCAATGTGAATTTCGTCGATCACATCTGTTGCAAGCCGATCGCGCTTCGCAACTCTTGACCTTGGAACAGCCAATCTTGGTTATTCCATCAGCTAGATCCAACGTATATAGACTCGATAGTGTCGTCTTGTAACTTTTAAATAAAAAATTTCAGTAGTATGCGACATGTTTCATATTCGAAACGCCCTTAAGTCCCTTAAAAATCTTGTTGCAGCTTGGTTGTCCATGTAAACAGGTAGCTTCGTCTTAACCAATTTCTTCGAGCAATTCCTTGAAGCCGAGTAGCTGCACTACGTTTGTTGATGCCGCGTAGTGCTATGCTTCCATAGTCGAAAGCGAGATTCCACCTTGTTTTTTGCGTCACTTTATTCATTTTTGTTGATGGGATGTTGGTAAGCTAGATTTTCAGACTACGGTGGGGCTAAAGTCTACTTCCTTTCTTCTTTTGCTCAACCATAGTCTGATCACTGCACATTTGTGGTGGAGTCAAGTTCAAAATCGAACACCGTAGTGTCGAGAACCTGACCACCATCGTGCCCTGCCTTCCAACTGACGGGGTGAGGATACCCCGCGAACCTTCGCCTACGATCCGATCTGATCGTCCGCTGCTAGCAGACGATCGATCATCAGCATAGGACGACTGGTCCGATTTTGGGCGTATCCATCTCACCTTGTGTACCCGATGGAATGGTCTGGTTACACACTTGGTGGACCGCTGCTTGGTGGAGACTTTAGAGAAGATCGATATGGATGTACCACTTCTGGGGTACTGATCCAAAATTACAACGAAAGATAATGCGAACTAGCCGATCTGCAAACGAAGCGGAAATCTTCACTCCGAATGCGATTAAATCTGGCACTTAACCGCCCGAGGCAGTGAGTAATCCAGCCAATAGTAAATCCTGGCACTTGATTGCAGAGCAATGAGTAATCCAGCCAATAAAAGTTTCTGTCACTTGACCGCAGATCGCGATGAGTAATCCAGCCATTCCTGGGACTTGATCGCAGCAGATCGCGATGAGTAACCCAGCCAAAAAATAACCCGCCTTCCTTGAGCGGGGCCGAACTTGAGTGGTGAGTGAACGTAACGAGTGCTCCCTGTCGTGGAGCTTCCGGTGGAGCTCTGTCCTGAACGGGCTTATAAGCGTGAGGGGACTCTGTCAGCCTCCCGCTCCCAATGACTCAGATCGGAGCCATTTGCGACTTACGCAAACCAATGTAACACGAACACTATATTATTTAGCCAATAAAAATCCAATATGTAAACTGTATGTAAACCGTGTGACTTACCTCAATCCGCGTACAAAACACTCCAAGCACACGATTGGCCCAAAATACTCCGTCCTTTCAGCCAACCAGATCGATCTGCCTTGAAAACTGGTACACTGGTACAAACTGGTCAGCAATTTTCACTTGCACTTCACCACACATTGATATTGAAACTTTCACTTTCATCTTCAGATTTCTTAATCGTCAACTTGAGTGATTTGGTACCCCTCAAAATATCTTATTTTCTTCTTCGCTAGATTCTAGTCCGTTATCGTAGGTGCATGTGTTCGTCTTGTAGCCTTGTGCACCGCGAACGATATACCGAGCCTTGTGAATCTCGAAACCCACAGTAAACTTCTAACGAGAGATTTAAAGTCCTTTATTGTAATTTTTCACATAGTAGAGAGTCCATCGCTCGGTTGCAGTGCCAGTCCTCGAATTTTTGCCCGATTGGCAACTTCACTGTATTATGATCTTCACACCCGAAGTCCTTAATGATTCTATCCATTGTCACTGCTTCATCCAGCGTATATCCGAAGTTGTAGTCGTAAGTATCTCGCATTCCTAGTAATTTGGATACCATACCCAACTTTTGATCTCCGAAGTCTTCAAGTCTTCAAAAACCTGCTCCACCAGCTCTTCCTGTGTACCATCCACAAAGAGATCATTAACGTAGATGCCAACGATAACAATTTGCCCTTGAACTTGATTGAAGTACAAACACATGTCGGTGATACTATGCAAAATTAAAAATCCAGCAATTTCCGTATCTACCGATTCCATAGAATTCCAGCTTGTTTAAGCCCGTAAAATCGTCGACTTGAGCTTTAATACTTGTTCATATTGATTATTTGGATTGTCCTCTGCAATAAAATTTTGCATTCCTTGCGTAATGTGCAAATATATTTCATGATTTTCTTCCGATGCTTTGACATAAGCACGCGGAATATCACCGTGCCGTGCAGGCACGCCCCACTTGACTGCCAAAGCTCAGATCAGTTTCACAATTCTCATGTCTATAACATCTGCGAACGTCAGCGTGTAGTCGACATCAACTCTGCTGGTTGGCACACCCAACCAAGTTTGCCTTGTATCTCTCCCTTGTCCATTTTCATCAAATTTGGTTATTAATACTCACTTTGTACGTAACAGACAGCAACTCCTCTGCTTCTTGACTATAGGCTACACTTGATTGCGCTAGAGCATCCAATTATTTCTTTATCGCGTCAATCTACTTGATTTTGTTCGAACTTTCATAGCTTTAACGAAGTTTTTGTGTCCATTTCCGTTACAAAATTTACGGACCCAATTCTTCAACCCGTTGATCATCAACGTTTTTGCCTTCATTATCTTATATTGCTTGATTGTCTCGGTATCTCTTGATTTGACCTCTTGTGAAGTGCCTCTCGCGTTACCTTTTTCTTCTTGAATTTCTTCTTGGAAATTTGGAAACCACCAGATTTTACTCCTCCTGTCGTTTGATCTTCCAACAGACTTCGCTGAACCTTATTTATTCTGGTCTTGATCCAAAGTCTCTATATTCTTGACGAGATTTGTGACTACCACCTTGCGCTCGCTCTTCAAATGTACCTTGAATCCTTTGACATGTTCGCTTTTGCCAATTATGATCGCCACTTGAGCTGTATGAGCTAACGAATTTTTCCCAGAGTTTCGATAAACCGTTCATGGTGATCCAATCTAACCGAGATTCTGCGTCTTCTTCGTTAAAACGCCGGATACGAGAGGCACTTGGTGTTTTCATTGCTTGGGCTTTGGTTTAACGTATACGCTGCATATTGAACAGCATCGCCCCAGAACGAGAGATTTAGTAAACTTTCAAATAACATGCATCTAACCATACTCATGGCTATCCTATGCATGCGTTCAGCCTTGTCATTCCTCGCTTGGTTAAGCGCCTCACTTATTTGTCGTTTTGCTCCTTGGACAGAATGCATCCAAAATCTTGTTTTCGTACCCACCATCAATGGGTATGTGGTGGAGTCGAGTTCAAATTCGAACACCGAAGTGTATTGAATCATATCACCATCGTGCCCAGCCGAACAACTTACGGGGGTACACCGAGAAAATTTGCCTAATCTCCGACCGGATAACCGATCAGTACTGTAGGACGCCTGTTCCGATCTTCGTTCACGCTTCTCACCTTGTTTACCCATTGGTTTGGGTGGCTACACACTAGATGGACCGTCGCGCGATATAGACTTGTGGAGATCGATATGTAGCGATCCATATCTGTGGAAGGGTGTGTCTAGGGCGGGAATCGTCACCTTAAATACGTAAATATCCACAATATACTTGATACCATTATACTTCGTGGGCAGATCGCGTATAGCCGATCGTAGAGTCCAACCAAAACGAGAGATCGATAAACCAATCAAGAACAACCAAACAAACTTATCCAAGCGCTTGTGGTTACACTAGCGAGATATCCACGTAAACCTTTCCAATTAGTATAAGAACACGTTCCAAACGTGTGCGTCTTGAAGTGAGTGGTGTTCCAAGTACGTGTTCCCGTCGAGGTACTTCCAGCGGGCTAAGTGCGTCTGCAACACGTCCCGACCGGGCAAGTTGAGCTGAAGGGGAATCTGTTAACCCTCCGCTCCCAAACATTCCGCGGCAGGCGGAGGCGACTTATTTGTAAGAACTCCGAAGAAGAGAGAAAAACACCAACTCTGTATATTAATATCCATTAAAAACTTAATATGTAAACTACATTAAACATCGTGTGACTTACCTAAAACCGCGTACTTGATATTTCTGGCACAAGATTGACTCGAAATCGCCTTCCCTTTTAACTAACCCGATAGCTACAGAACAATCGGCGGTATACCGATAAAACTGAAAATAAACTTTTTTCGCTTCACCACATCAACGTTTCATCAATTTTATCTTCAATTTCTACGGAAACTTCCTTGTTTGCATGTAAGCGAGACTTTTATTGATCCTCCAGCTCGTCTTCATTGTCACTTTACAATCCCTTGGTGATCTTGTCGCTTGTGTCCTTGCTCAGCATAAACATGCCTCGTAATCGTAACCACTCGGGTTTTAAGCACCAGAACCTTGTCGCCTCTGGTTTCGACATTTTTCCAAGGATTAGCGCAAGCTCTGCATTCTGCGCCAGAGCCTTCTTCTTTGAGTTCCTTCATACATACATGGGGACCCGAACACCACAATATCCGTCAAAACTGGACGTTTTCCAGTAAGCTCTTCGATAGGCAATAGGCGCCCTTGGTTACCCTTTGTCGGAGTCCAGTAGAGTATGTAGGCTGCATACTCAGCCGCCTCCGACCAAAAAATTGGCGGGACATCTGAGCCAAAAATTATGCCCCCGACCATATTGAAAATGATCCTGTTCATCCGCTCAGACTTGCCGTTTGAGCTGGGTTACCAGCCTCAGTGACTTGCCGGTGAATACCAGTATGTTTACAGAACAGATATACGTTCTGATTTTGCCGCCGACATCCGTCCTTAACAAGTTTACGCGGCAGTGAAATTCGTTCTCAAAACCAAGCTAAAAATGCTCAACATATTTGCCGCCCTATCCTTCGTACGGGCGCCAAACACGCGCACGTAATTGGAAACGTGATTCACGAAAACAACCAAAAAACTATTCCACGTCGATCGCGAGGAGTGATCGGACCCTTAATATTGCTGCAGATCTTTCCTTCTATCCGATCGATAGGGGCATTATCACCCTAGTCCTTCTTCGATAGCGCTTTGCGTGTTGCTTTGCCTTCGGCACAGGTCAGGCAATTGGGGCGTTTCGTGTCCGTGACATCTATGTGCGACCTGGGGTCCCTGGCCAGTTTATCAACTGTTTCATAGACCAGGTGACCCTTGCGCACGTGGAAGTGGTGTAAGCTTCCACGTGCGCTTGGGTCATTCGGTACATTTTCCACAACCTTACTTATAACCGTGCTCGAATATACACTTGTGAAAATACTTTCATGTGCATTAAAAAATTCGCCCCAAATATAGATCCAAACGTCTGAATTCGAAAAAAATGTTTATTTCCACTAAGAATCATGTGAACCAGGTGATCATTGTCCACAATGGTACACCCTTTTTCACGCATATTTCCAAGTGAAATTAAATTCTTCATCAACTTTGGCGAGTAAAACCCCTCGGTCAATTCAATAACCTTCGAGGTTTCTCCATCTGGCTTGAGCGGAATTTTGCTGACTTTGGTAGCCTTTACGTACCGCCGTTCGGAAGAGCAAATGTGTCATTCGGACCACATTTCTTTGCAACTTTCAATAGCTCTGCGTTCGACACTAAGAGTCTAATATCTCCTCTATCGACGATCCACATGATTTTTCCATACGTGTCACCGATACAGACACTAGTTCCATCATCGAAATTTGCTATCGTCGAAAGGAACACTTTTCTTACCTGCCATCACTGGGCTTTTTGGTCTTCCTTTCAATCGGATTACTCCACTCCTGTGGCGACTTTTCGGGCAATATCTTCCGATATGCCCTTCACTGCCGCAGGTTTAGCACACCCGCTTATTTTCATTCGGTATCACCGAATTTGAGTGCGTCTTTTCGGGGGGGGGGGGGGGCTGCTGTTGACTGCATTATCTTCAGGCTCTTGGGCCCATGCAATGAGCTCTTTAGCATATAGCAGGTAGTCCTGCCTAGTAGGATCAACGTGGCCATCAGCATAATCTTCATCTGCGGCACCGCAAATTTCACAATGTTTTCAGTAATTAAATTTTCGCTTGACCCACTTTCACGGTCCAAAGCTACTAAGTAGAGAAATTGCTCGTCCAATTTTGCCTTGAGTCTTTTTCTATTGCAAACCACATTGCTGATTGGGTGGTGGTATATATTAACTTTAAATCCCAAACACATTGCTTCAGAACGAAGTGCAACTGCGGCGAATGCCGCCACCAGGTTCAAGCGGTGGGCTTACCTGTTTATGAAAGCCATTGAGGTCGCTGAGATGAAGTCCGGTTTCACGTGGACGGAGCGTCTCAATATAAACAAATTGGGGAGTGTTTGGTGGGAACAGCCTCCGAATATTTTCGTTCAAATATTGGGTCATGGCACCTAAGCCTGGGTAAATTTCCTTGCCGAAGAACTTCTCAACGGCCAACTTCGGTATTTTATGCATAGCATGACCAAAATGTGGTGCATGAATCTGCCCATCGGCTGCATTACCGCCGCCCACACCCGGCACGCCACCTGGTGTCACATGGGGTGCCTCTCAACATTTGCGTGTGTAACACCGCCTATTTCCACGCCTTCATCCTCGGCCAAATTATGCAGAGTCATCAGCTGGCCGAACGGACGGTAGTTTCTTAAACTTGCTTGAAAATCATGGTCCTTGAAGCGTACTGGGAGTCTTTCCTCGATCCATCGGAAACGCTAGCAACAAAATGTATATTCTGTGCTTCTTTCACGGTCACCAGGCGAGATTGGACATCTTTCAGTGCTGTTAAAATCGCTTTCAGGACATGATTATGTCCTGCCACGTTACCACTTTCATGTTTTTCCTCCATCTCATCCATTTAAACGAGAATAAATTTATCCACACGCAAAAAAGTAAACAACAAGCCCTTAAACAAGGAGACTTTCCACTAATTCCAAGGTAACTTGACGAGAAACTCCACACGAGAACTTCCAAAAGTAAAGACAAAAGATCCGCACTACAGCCCTTGTAGCCTTGGGCTCATAACCTGTAAGAAAATCTGAGACACCACACAAACACACACTTGTGTTAGTTGCGCGGAGATGGGGCTTGTGTATGACGTGGCTACGCGGGGTCGTTTCAGTCTGAAATTCAGGCTGGACCGTACGTACTTTTACTCGACACCGGCATAAGAAGAAACAATGTGTGTATCTAACAAGATTTAAATCATGGGTAAACAAAAATTGTGGATGGTCTTTGGCCCTCGGACTACTTCGGGCTTCTTAACACCCTCACCATTCACGAAGACGATGAAGTAGAAGATACTGCGGAGACATGCAAAACAAAATGTGAAGATGTTTGCGTGGTTCGAGTATCGAAAATCAGGAAGTAACGTGCAAAACATCAAAGGTTGTATGTATAATGTCACTCAAGCGAATCCAGAATGAACTACCGCTAACAGTTGGCAGACTACGTCAAGCGCCAATTATTTGGATGTCATAGAGAGTAATGGTAGATACATGTAGAGCGTCAACACAATGTATCCTGTTCTGCGCTCTTGCGGCATCATAAATTCTAAGGATCCATTTGTGAGTCATTGTGTAGTTTGAAGAACGTTTGCTGGAGAGAGTAAAATGAAAAAGTTTATTAGATAAGGTTACCTAAACAAATATAGCCATCCAAAATGTTATCTCTAAAGTGGAAAGTTATAATGTACCTACCTACCAACTTCATCCAATGAATGGGGTTTCACCATCTTGGAGAGACGCAAAAAGACAAAAAATGGCTTCACATAATTCCAACACAGATACCACCCCGTCAGAAGTAACTAAGATGCCGAAAATCACTTCAGATTTGAGCTAGCGTTTTATTGCATATATGTCACATTTAGAGTACGCCATTATTACGACAGGTGCCTCGTTTCAGAAGAGAAGGTGACGGTGAAGAATCGCTTCAGCTTGGGCGAGGCCTGTTACGTGTGTGTCGAATGAAGATGTGAAGATCACATGTAACTGGTGTTGCGTATTCTTACCTTTCGCCATAACGTAGTGTTGAAAGTTGTTGTTGTCCATCGTACCGTAGATACGTAGGAAACTCGAGTCGTAATAGTCGTATAGTGAAGTCAAATATACCAAATCGTCTCGTGTCTGTATCTCGACAACCAATTACAGCTAGATTGCAAGAGTGACACCCTTTGAGAGATTGTTGAAAGTCCGACGAATTGAATGCAAATAGACGTTTATCCAATGCAAAGTTTATTGAGAAGTGATTAGCTAGCCTAACATGTATATGCATGAGCTGTTGCAGGTATACTATACCGCTAACAGCTGTTGTGTTTCCTACATACCTTATCAGTACAAAATAGGCAGTACTCAGAACCGAGTACAGCTGCCTTATTTTTAGCACCTAAAAGATAAGAAATACAGATTGCTAACTAAAAACAAATGATCCTACCTAATTATAATAATTAAGTATACAGACTATTTTTAACACTCCTCCTCAATGTGTATTTCGAAAATCACACATGTTGAAGGCAGAGCGCAGCGCGTAGCTCTTCGAACCTTGATGCGGGCAGTGCCTTGGTAATTCCATCAGCAAGCATATCATGAGTTGAAACGTAGGTATCTTCGATAAGTCCATCCGATAACTTTGAAACAATAAATTTGACTCGAATGTCAACATGCTTCATCTTGGTACTTGTTTGGTCGCCCTTGAAAATCTTGATTGCTCCTTGGTTGTCCATACAAAGTTGCATGGGCAGCTTCATCTTGACTTGAAATTCCTCTATGAGCTCCTTGAATCCCAAAAGCATCACTACGTTCGTCGAAGCCGCATAAAATTCCGCTTCCATAGTCGATAACAAGACGGCACCTTGTTTCTTGCAAAGCAAAGCCACCAAAACGCCATCCAAAAATATGATTCCACCGGATCTTGACTTCCTATCGCTCTTGTAACCTCCGTAATCCGCGTCGCTATACGCCTTGATGCTCAACTCGTTGCTCGCCACCTCACCACGCCCCATACAAAACTTAAGATATTTGGTACCTTTGAGGTAACGCAAAATCTTCTTGGCAAGCTGCCAGTCAGCGATGGTGGGGGCATGAGTACGTCGAGTCCCCTTATGAACGGCGTATACAATGTCGGGTCTGGTACAGCGAGCGATCCAGAGCAATATGCCGACCAAAAACTGGAAACCCTTGATAGTGATTGAACCGTCACTACTGAGAGGTTCGCTTGGTTGAAGCGAGGTATCTTCAAAGTCGGTGCCGATCGGTGTTCGGACTGAGTTTGCATCTTGCATCTTGAAGTCCTTGATGATTGCATCGATCGTCACTTCTTGATCCAACTTGTATCCCGAGTTAGTGTCAAAAACCACTCGCATACCAAGGAATTTTGATACCTGCCGAGATTTTTAATCTCGAGGCATTTCATATCATCAAAGAATTTCTCCACGAGCTCCTCCTTTGTACCAGTTACTAGTAGATCACCAACATAGATGCCTACTATAATGGTTTCGCCGTCCAAGTGCTTGACGTATAGACACATGTCCGTCAAGCACTGCGTAAAATCCAGTTCCAAAAGCTTTCCATGAATCAGCTTATTCCACAGTCGTCCAGCCTGTTTGAGGCCGTAAAGCGTCTTCCTGAGCTTGAGTACTTTTTCAGTTTGACCATCTTGAGTGCATGCATCGGTTTTTAGATGCATACCTTGGGGAATGAACCGAAAAATATCGTGTTCATTTTCCTCAGCCTTAACATAGGAGTTTGGAATATCCCCGTGTCTCGCAGGAAACTGCCACTTGGTCGCCAACGCCAGAACCAACTGACTGTATTCATATCGATAACGGCGGCAAACGTTAAGGTGTAATCAATACCAAAACGTTGCTCGTTGCCACATGCAACGAGTCTAGCCTTAAACCGTTCGATTTCACCATCTTGGTCCAGCTTTGTCTTGAAAACCCATTTCGTGTGGAGAGGTCGACAATCTTGAGGTTTTTCAACGACTCTCCAAACTTTGTTACGTTCGAGAGCATTAAGCTCCTCCTGAACAGCAATCGTCCACTTAATCTTGTTCGCCGACTTCATTGCTTGAGTAAAACTCTTCGGGTCCATTTCACTAACGAAATGTATGGACCCACCATCTTCAACTGCACTTGGAGTTTCAGTTGTAACTTCGTCAGCAGTAGTCGGATCTTCAAGCTTGGACTTGGAAACACTTTGCGTGACGCAGGGATAGCGTTGCCAACGTTTTTTGTTGCGAGACTTCGTCTTCTTGGTGGTCAGAGAGGTAGTCGTTTCCCCCCCCTTATTGTCGATCTTCCACCATACTTTGTTGAAGTGTACGGTTTTGATCGGGGGTCAAAGTTTCAACATTTTTTATGTGTTGCGTCACAACAACCTTGCGTTCAACCTTTAGGTAAACCTTATACACCTTGACCTCTTCGCTTTTCCCAACCACAACCGCAATCTGGGCACGATGTGATAGTGAATCCTTTCCAGGATTTTTATACAAAGTGCAGATCGGCCGAAAGCAACGATCTCACCGAGGTTCGGTTGTTTGTTTGTCAGCACCTCCAAATGTTACTGACGGCGAGAATTTGAGTTGCTTGGGCTGCGGTTCAAAATATACGCAGCGTATTGAACCGCATCGCCCCAAAAAGTGAGAGGTAACACACTTGAGAAAAGCATGCACCTAGCCATGTTCATGACTGTTCGGTCCATGCGTTCTGCTTTGCCATTGCTAGACTGGTTGTTGGCCTCACTGATTTGGCGCTCAACACCAGTCTGCATGCAGAAACCATCGAGATTCTTGAACTAGTACCCTCCATCGGTACGTAAAATTCGAACCTTGCAGTTATACTGCTTTTCAAAAAATGCCATGAAGTGTTCAAACTTCTTCGCGGCAACATCTTTTGTTTTCGCCAAAAAACAGGCACGTAGTTAGACTTATGATCAACAAAGTTGATCATATATCTGTTGCCTAGGCGGTCGTTTGGGGTGATTGGACATTTTAGGTCCGAACATATGACACCACCTGTAATGGGGTGCCATTACATAATTGATATTCAAGTTAGAATATCACAGTTTAATTTCAGACGCGTTGTCTGAAATTTAAATAAGAGATTATAAGTTATTATAATATAAGAAGGAAAAATAGATTCGGTATAAATACCGAATCTTGCAGGTTAACTAATAGTACAGTTAGTTAAAGACTTGATATTATTATATTAATTAGTTAGTTACTATACTATTAGCCTCTAAACCACCCATTAAATAAACACTCTTAATTTTGCGTTCTAGAACATAAGTGAATATTAATATATTTACTTTTTATTATAGGATTAGTTGTTACCAACTAATCCTGCCCTATATTGTATTGCGCGCTTCCTCGCAAAATACAGTGTAAGCCTGTAACAGGATCAGTCCTGTTACACCACCGATACGATCAATCGGTGAGTTGGTGCCACTGTCTTTGACGGATCTCTAATTTTTCGTTTGCTTGCTCTGGGAACAGGTAAAACAATTTATCCGTTTATGGTCCGCCAAAAAAATCCCTCTAGACTTATCCTTGGCCAAACGTTCAATGGCATCGTAATTCAGATGTCCTAGTCGTGCATGAGAATTCATCATTGACCCTTTATGGACATCTGATTGCCGGGCCAAAACGGTGTCGTTCTCATCTATAATGGCCATCACGGCCGGAAAATGAGTTTCATTGTCAATGATGACGGAAACGTTTACCGTTAAGACCTTGTTGGTCTTTTGGATGTCGAAAATTTGAGATTGGGTGGACTTGTGTAATATTACACGGTTTCCTTTAACGTAGGCCATCTCGCACCATTTCTCCTCCAAAAGACCATACGCCAAGATGTTTTTGGCGAGATTATCCACGTAAAATACGTTCTCCACACGAACGGTCTTTGGTTTACCACTGGCATGGACTTTTAACAAGATCCAGCCTTTATATGTAATTTCCAGCGGGTTCGGCATCACGCAGATACTTCCGTTGATTAACCAAGTGCATACTAGCACCGGAAGCGATTATCCAAGTGTTTGCAACCGATTTCGGCGCAAAATTCGAGACAGCGAGCGAGAAATCGACTTTTTTGTCCGGCTTATTAGGGCATTTCGGTCTAATATGACCTACTTTACCTTAACCATGACACTTGATGACTTTCTTCTTATCTTCAACCAAATTCACTGCTTCGTGATTGTGTGTGTTGACAGCCCTTGAATCGCCTTCGAAAGCCTGCGCAAAGTGTGTCAACTCTTCAGCATGTCGAAGGTAGTCCTTCCGCGTATGATCGCACTTAGCCATTAACACCGTCCTCAATTCCGGCGAGGCATGAAGGACCACATTGTCCAGCACGAGCGGCTCACTGTTGACAACAGCTTCGGAAATCTGCACCAGGTAAAGGAAATGATTATTCCATGAGACCTTGGGGTTCTTCGTGCTGGTGAAGGGTTTCATCGCCTGTGCAGAGGTGATGGTCGTATGGAATGCACTAAGCATATTATTCATCACATGCACGAGAGTTGGTGTTTCTGTCCACCATGTGTCAACCCGTCTGTTGTAGTACTTCTCGGCAGTACCACCCAGGTAATGACCGAGCAAATCGACCTTGAAATATTCGCTCCAGTAATATCCGCAAGCGGATTCCGCGATAGAGATTTGTCGAATAAATCTTGTACTCCAGTCCTTGAATCCAGCCCCAAGCCCTCGGTATTGCTCGGTACCATAAAATACTTTGATGGAGAGCTTGCAGTCTTTTGCTGGGGGGGTCTTGAAAGCTGGGGGACGTTGATGCATAGGTGGTACAGTTGGGGGCACCTGCGGTTACCTCTCCGGAGTGCTTTCAAGCGACTCCATGCGCATGCGAGTCCCTAGGCGCATCGAATTGTTAAATACGAAGTTGTTCATGTCCGGTTGGACCTTGGAAGCCTCAAGCTTGTCCACGCGGTCACATAATTTCTTGAACATCTCCAAAATCTGCATCCCTTCGGCTCCGAACGGGGCCGGCTTCTCTTCAAGGGATCCGTCGTCACTTGCTACGGCTTGACCCTTTGGGCTCATAACCTGTTGAAAGTTGTTGTTGTCCATCGTACCGTAGATACGTAGGAAACTCGAGTCGTAATAGTCGTATAGTGAAGTCAAATATACCAAATCGTCTCGTGTCTGTATCTCGAAAACCAATTACAGCTAGGTTGCAAGAGTGACACCCTTTGAGAGATTGTTGAACGTCCGACGAATTGAATGCAATTAGACGTTTATCCAATGCAAAGTTTATTGAGAAGTGATTAGCTAGCCTAACATGTATATGCATGAGCTGTTGCAGGTATACTATACCGCTAACAGCTGTTGTGTTTCCTACATACCTTATCAGTACAAAATAGGCAGTACTCAGAACCGAGTACAGCTGCCTTATTTTTAGCACCTAAAAGATAAGAAATACAGATTGCTAACTGAAAACAAATGATCCTACCTAATTATAATAATTAAGTATACAGACTATTTTTTACACGTAGTCGTAACACAGCTATATATCACCACTTGCCCTTAATGTATAGTCTCCACGAGAATATGCGTAATAAATTAATCAAAGCCTATGCCAGAAAAATTAAAGAACTCCACCTATATCCACTTCACTAATACGCGGTACATAACGTGATATCGACTGTCTTGTCACACAACTACTCCACAGGTCAAAATAATAATGCGCGCAAAAGTAACGTGCGCGAAATGAACGTCAGTTAATAAAAGAAAGAAAATGTAAAAGTGATATAATTTGACTAGACTAAATTATAGTCCGTCCCAAATTATAAAATAATTTGTGTACACCTATTTTCGACACTTGTGCCATCCTTGGAATAACGTAACATCTTAGCGCATCTTCATATTCCAACAACTGTTAAATTATACCGATTTACTGGTTGTACCCGGGAGTGTGTGCGAGTCATAACAAGCTTGGGATCTAAGTGAGACTTTTACAAACCATGATGTATGTAGTCGAGAGAATCGCTGGTCTCGACGTGCCACATGGAAACAACGACAGATGAAAAACGTGGAAGGAACGGTCGAATTAGTGAGATGAGAGGTTTAATGTTTGTTTGCAGTAAAGCCGTCACGTCGACCCCACGGTCTGCTTGCTACGAGACGATGCGGTCGATGATGGCAGTGGAAAGGGCATAAGGCACGAAAAAACGGATAGTCCGCATGTTTTCTTTGCCACCACGTGACGAGGCTGTTTGCAGTGTGTTTAAAACGGTGTAGAAGCGAGCAGTCTACTCGACATGTCCAGTTCGAGTGCTTTCGGATCACCGTACGATCACGATCATTCGTTTTCACAAGTAAAAAAAATCATGTGGCACACAGCACTCGTAGCTCCAATGAGGAGGAGGCCGCGAGCCTTATTCTCCTGCCTTACCACGTATTCTGATACCCCTTGGAGCATGGTAAAAGCATCCCGTACGTGTGTACAGGACCACACAAGTCGACTGAAGTGGCGTATCCACAATCGGACGACGTCGTTGATATACCATGTCGAGTACCGGATCCGTGTCGTAGATGTGGCCCACTGCGTCGTGACCTTCTTCTTCGCGTGCTTTTCGTTCTTCTTGTTGTGTTTGCCACTGTATTAATAATAGGCACACGAGGTTCTCTGCCGCGCGCTTTGGCTTTTCTGGCCTGCTTTTAACGCAACTCGTTACATTTTAGCTCGCCGAGGTCTGTTTCTGGGCATTTCCCCCCCGGCTCGACCAATGGGAGCACGGCGAGCAGAAAACGAAACTGAACCTACATACCAGCTGCTAGTAAGTACGCCGTCGCCGAGTTGTCTCCTACTCCCCCAATCGAACGAGGCAGAAACCAGTTTTCTCGCGGACAACGGCGCGGACAGCGGTCTCTCTATCTCTCTGAGCACTCTCCAGCGCTGCTTTGTTACCTCCTCCCCTCTCACGACACAAGCGACCTCGTCCCTGTCGCTGTAAGTGTAGTCGTGTGTGTGTATTTCTTCTTCTCTCGTGCCGCACTTTCGTTTAACGACGGGATCAAGTGCTCCCCTACTTTTCTTGTAGACTCACACAGACGCTATGGGCACACCCACGAAGCGAACAGAGCGCGTGCTCTCGGACGCCGCGGAAAAAGTAGCGAAAGCAGAGGAGGTCGCGCGCCAGTACGAGGCGCAGCTCTCGGAAGCCGCGTATCGAAAACGCCAGCTCGAAGAAGAGAATGAAAAACTACGGGCGTCGATCCTGAACATGGCCCTCCAGAACGCGAGCGTCGACTTGCGTCGCGAGCACGTGCAGCTTCGGCAGACATTAGATTCGTACCAGAACAAGATTGATCAAATGCGAGAGATTTCGTTGCTCTCAGCCAAAGTGGTGGACAGGTAGGGGACAAAGGGTTGTCATGTGATTGTTTTCTTGAGGTGGCGTCTTGAATATGCCATTTGTGCACTCGTAGTCGCATTAAAACCAAACAAGGACGACAATACGTCGAGTACAAGCTACAAATTGAGACAGACATTCGCGGCACGTTAGTCTTGTGGCATCGATACAGCACTTTCTTGTAAGTCTACAAAATGGACGCGTGTGTGTCTTGTTTCCATTCCAAATGGATGTTCCTGGCGTCTCATACGTGTCCGCACATGTTGTGTAGGAACTTGGCGGCAACGCTAAAAGCCAAGAATCCCAGCAGTGATCATGACATTCCCGAGCTACAGACACAAAGCCTGACGGGCTTTTTCTCGGATCAACTCATTATCGATCGCATTGCGAAATTAAACGAGTTTCTCGACGTGGTGACGAAAGCCGAGGAATTTCAGTGGGGCATTCGGATAGATAAAGACACGTGCGTGTACAAGCGCAAGAGCAAACGCGGGGAACGATCGTTTAGCGTCGGCTCGCGAGAGAGTATCTCCCTCACGCCCATGCGCGAGAGCATGTTCATGCCCACGTCGTCTCGAGCATCCACAATCTCCATGGATTCGTATTAACGGCCTCTTGTGATGGATTTTCAACGTGCAGGACGTAAGAAGATGATAAAAAAAGTCTAATGTGGATGCTTTAGTTACGAGTTTGCCAAGCCATAATGCAACATGTTTTTTTACATAGTGTTCGGATTGATCTCTATCCTGTAACAGTATCCAGCTGATTCAATCGTGCCGTAATTAGATCCACCGCTTTTTACGTGGCTCGCGTCTTGTATATTTTAGATTATATAGCACGATTAGATTAAGAGTAAAAGTTCAAGTAGCGCTATTGTGGACAAAAACATGGTGCCAGGCTTGAAAATTTCCAAAAACATGATGGGGTTATGCGGTGTGGCACCGTTGCAATCGATATAAAAATCCGGCTTTTGATTTAGGAAACAATCAATTTCTTTCCGAAATGACTTTCAACATACGCGAAGACCACGTCCCCCCTCCATGAGCGGAACGGAGCGTATCTTCGACCATTCTAAGAACCGGGACTGGGTATTCACGCGAGTGCACGAGGTCCAAAGATTTGCGCGCACGCGGCTGGGAATGCCGAGTGAGATCCTGATTCTCGAGTTGTAGGCGGCGTCAGACAAAGGCACCATGTGGAATGTCGGAAGGAGTTGATGCATCAGAAACAGTCGGCGCCATGACAGAACCCCATTCGCAGAGCTAGCGGCTATCTCCCGACCGCTTACGCACCTGGGGAGCGCGTGGGTGAGAACGTAGGTTGGATATGGTACTGATGGGTGTAAAGAGCGTTTTTGGTCGATGACACTAAAGGGAGACCGGCAGGTTTCGGTAAAAGACAAGCGATCGATCGTCAAGATACCTACTCTATTTCTGCCAAACGGTTTTACGTTTCGAGAAGACGTAAACCCGTTTTGCAGAAACAGAATAGGTACGCAGGAGGTCTATTTCGTCCACTGTTTTTCAAGTTTAGGCATGCAAGACATTGCCAGATGACAGTTCTGTGCTAAGGCATCCACTGTTCTTGACCCTTTTCTTAAAATTATTTCGGCTCATTCAATATAGTACAACCGCACATCTTGTTTCTATCCTAACGAAATGATTTAAAAATGCCAGGATTGGAAACCAAAGCATCCCCGCACGTTGGATCGGCACCAGCTTAGGCTATAAATTAAAGCTGCTCTCGTAATAGATTTCTTTATTGTCGTGTTTCGATTCTGTCCGAAATTGCGCCCATCTTGCTTTGGTTCCTTTCTTCCGCTTATCCCTTTTGTAGCAAGACTTTTTTTCAAAGGCCGTCAGTTTGCGAAATAAGTTCTCATACAGGACGTAGAATCGCTCCTACCTTGGGGATGTTGGCGAGCACTGCCTGCCGACAGTGTACTGTCTATGCCAATTGATTCGTGCATCAGCAGCATGACCATGCACATCCTGGTGCTGGCATCACTTTAAGAAGCCGGATGCACGAGAGGCAGCACACGGGTGAGCCCGGTGGGCGACCACCTCGAGAACGTTCTAGAACGCGGGTCGATGTGTGTAGACTAAGACGAGTGTGTCGTGAAGGTGTTAAAAAACTAAATAAAAGTCTTTAGTCACTTCACGCGATCAGTACTCACCTGCTGACAAAGTTCAGCACGGGAGGATCAGCGGGGGAGGCAAGCTAGCAATCGCCGTCCGACGGCCGTAGAGAGTTCAGTGTGTGTGTGCTTATGTATATGCAAAAAGGAAAGTAAACTATATTATGTATGGTTACTTAAGTAGCTATCCAGTAATAAATGCAACCTAAACCTGTAACCGTCGATATATGCACAAATGTATGCAATCCCGAACAGCCAATGGGATTCCACCATTCTGGAAGAGTGCAAAGTCCAAAGTGGCTACACACTCTTCCAACACTCCTCCTGGAAGACCGGAGGCAGTACCACCATCACTGCAGCCCCAGAGCTGCACGCAACACTTGAATCCTCTGCGCACCTAAGTCCTCGGTCAGTAGATCAGCTAGCATTTCTTCACTTGGCACGTGACTTGCAGAAACGATGCCCTTACGTGTGTAATACTTCAAAAACTTCAACTTGATATCCACATGCTTGGAACTTGCTGCGCTTGCTTCATCTTCCAGTTGCTTTATAGCGGCTTGATTATCCATCTTGAACATAAGCGGTGTCTTCGCATGTATGCCGATTTCGGAAACCAGCTCTCGCAATCCTAGCGCCTCTTTTCCAGCCATAGCAGCAGCAACGAACTCCGTCTCTGCGGTCGACAACGCAACTGCCGTCTGCTTCTTGCAGGCCCAATTTACAAGCACTCCATTGATGAACACCACCATTGCCGAAACGCTTTTTCGATCTGCCTTGTCGGCAGCGAAGTCTGCATCACTGTACACCATGATGCGCAGTGGCATAGGCAAGTCTTCGTCATGCTTCAGGGCCAGATTGATATCACTTGTTCCCTTAAGGTACTTGAGGATCCTCTTCACAACCTTGTAGTCGCCCAGCGTGGGTGCATGAGTCTTACGTGTGGCGCGGTGCACGGCGAACGAAATGTCAGGACACGTGCACCGGGCGACCCATAACAAACTGCCCACGAGCGACTGTAATTGCTTGATGCTCCACATATTTCCTTGGGTTCACCAATAGGAGCTCCTAAAACTCCTTGTCTCCATCGAGCGTCAACACCGGAGTTCGGGTTGGATTCATGTTTTCCAACTTGTGCATGCTTAAAATTTCCTTGATCGTGCCTTCCTGGTCTAGGACGTAACCGCTCTTCGGATCTCCCTGAATCCGAATGCCGAGAAACTTGTTAACGCATCCCAAGTCCTTCAATTCAATAACTTGCATGTCTGCAAAAAACTGTTCCACAATCTTCTCACTGGTTCCAGTAACCAGTAGGTCGTCGACATACGCGCCTACCACAACCGTTTCACTTCTTGCGTGGTTGACGAAAATGCAGGTGTCTGTAATACACTGCACGAAGTCGAACTGCATCAACGTCTCACATAGAAACTGGTGACACAGGCGTCCAGCCTGTTTCTAACCATATAGGTTTCGCTTCAATTTGAGCGCGAGCTCCTTCGATGATTTCACAACAAAATCACGTAGTTTTTCCACCGTGATTTCCATGCCTTGGGGCACCTGTAGATATATATTTACGTCATTTTCTGACTTTGCCTTGGGGTAGGCATTTGACACATTGCCATGGCGTGCCGCTACCCCCCATACTTGTGCCAATACCAGGAGTAACTTTACGTTTTCAACTCCATAACGGTCGAAAACGTGAAAAAATAGTCAGCGCCGAAAACTTGTTTATCACCTGTGGCGACCAACCTCGCCTTGTACCTCACAACCGACCCGGTTGCATTGACTTTCGTCTTGTACACCCATTTGTTCGGGAGCGGTACCTTGTCTTCGGGCCGGCGCACGATGCCCATGTACCTAGGTCCTGGAGAGCTTTGAGCTCTTCCATTTCCTCTTGCTTCCACATCATGGTTTGTGAACCACCATTCGCCTCTCGATAATTTTTCGGATCCGGCTGCATCATCAATCCACTCGTTGGTTCAGCACCTGACTCGCAGACCGCGTAGACACATAGGGCTCTTCCAGCATTTCCACCATTTTAAGGAACTGTTTTCGAAAAATCATCACTTGTAGCTGCCCTTTTAGCCCTCGACGCTTCATACTCCTGCCCTTTGGTCATCTTCTTTGACTTTCTGCGCGTCTTCCGTGTGCCCTGTTCAGCGCTTTTGGCTTGTTTCGACGTGGCTGCAGGCTCCGGTATTACGCCACTTTCATGCCCTGAATTGGACGTATTTGAATCGGTCTTCCTAGAGAGCGATTCAGCCAAATCTTCCAACTCTTGATTGCGTTCACCTTCCAATACCTTGGTGACCTTATCAATTGTTTCAGAGCTGAGTGTTTCGATCGCGGTGACATGCCTCGTCACCACGGCCACCTTGTCCAATAACAACAGCACTTGAAGTTCTTCGTCTCATCGCTCTTGCCCAGGATAAGAACACGTTCAGCGTGCTTTGTCAATGTTTTCTTCTTCGGGTCCCTCCAAACCATGCACGGGGACCCGAAAACAACAATGTCATTGACTGCCGGTCGCTTGCCGGTCAGCACTTCGAGCGGCGAAATTCGTCCAATATTCGACCTTGTCGGAGTACGGTTGAGTATGTATGCAGCATAATCAGCCGCCTCCGACCAATACGTCAAGGGTACACCAGACCCGAATATCATGCACCGGACCATGTTGAAAATGGTCCGGTTCATACGCTCCGCTTTGCCGTTCGAGGCAGAATTTTTAGGCTCGGTAACTTGGAGGCTGATACCGGTCTGTTTGAAAAACAGTTCGACGTTTCGATACTCTCAAACGTGAGCTCAATGCGACGAGCTGCTCGCTCCTTCTGCGTGGACGGACACGCACTTCTTGCGTGCGATGCGCTATTGATAAAAACACGGATCGACTTGTCTTGTACCAAACATTGGCAGTCTGTTTTTTTAAGCCCGTAGATACTATCCGCCGCCATCAGTCCGTAACACATGCACTCTGCATAAAAAAACATTTTCAAACCAGGCAATAAAATGCCCGAATATTCGCTCAGCCTTGTCCTTCGGGCGCGATGCAAACACTCGCACATAATTCGAAAAATGGTCAACAAAAACGGTCAAGTAACGATTGACACGCCTGTCACGGGGAGTGATTGGACCCTTGAGGTCACTACAGATCACTCCTCCGATTAGATCGATCGGTGCGTTTCCTCCTAAATCCGCCTTCGGCTGCGCCTTTCTGGTGGCCTTGCCCTCGGCACACGTGAGGCAATTTGGCCGATTTGTATCCGTTAGTGCAATACCAGATCTGGGGTCCCTGTCCAACCTTTCGATGGTATCATAGGCCAGGTGACCCAGGCGCACATGGAAATGGTGCAAGCTGCCAGTGTGCACGACTGAACCGACGTCTTCCAGCGCACTGTTTGCACCATGTCTCCGAAATCCTTTGAAAAACCATTTGCCTTTTCGGCCTTCAGTCTGGGGACGAACACCGATCCATGGGTCGTCACATCGAAACGTTTTTCATTTTCATCATAACTCGCAGCTGGTGGCCATCATCGACAATGGCGCAGCCCTTTTCACGCAGTCGACCAAGCGAAATCAGGTTTTTGGCTAGTTGCGGTGCGAAGTATACTTCGGTCAAGACAACGACCGTTTCACTTTTGTCGCACGTCCGAAACGTAAGCCGACCTACCTTGGTAGTCTTCAAGGTACCACCATTCGGCAATGCAAAAATGTCATTGGTACCACAATCTTTAGCATTTCCAACAGGTTTGCGTTCGACACTAAGTGTCTACTTGCACCACTATCAATTATTCGAACGTTTTCATTTCCACTTTCATTACCACATGCATTAACATATGCATCTACGGTGGTTTCCATAGTAGAAAGCACGAAACGCTTTGACGACTTGTCATTACCAACACGACTCGACCCTTGGCTGCCACTGCTACCATTTCTGCGACGCTTCTAGCGGCAATACCTCTGTATGTGCCCCTCGTCACCACACGTGTAGAATGTGCGTCGATCCCTGCCAGATGTTGCGGCATGCGCCTGCAACTTAAGAGCTGGCTTGTGTGGTAAAGCGTACCGTAAAATTGGTACGTAATTAGGGGCATATTATAGGCACCCCTATAGACGTAGCTGTGGTAGAGGGTACCACAAATTTTGTCGGTACAATAGTCAGTACAAAAGGTGGTACGATAGTGGGCACCACAATCGGTACCACAGTTGGTACCCCAGACGGTACAACTGTTGACACAACGATGGCGGACAGGGACGAGCGTGGATAGGACGCCTCAGACGATGCGACAACTGGCACGGTTACCTGACGGTAACCCGAAGGTAAGCGGTTGAATGGTCGACAAAATGCGTAGGAATGGGTAGTTCTGATTTGTTGATATTAGGTTTTTGGTAGATATTAGGATATAAGAAATAATACAGTTCTCTTTTTGCGTACGATCGCGCCGATCGTTTACAGGGACGGCAACTTAGGGCCTCCCTTCTTCTACTAAATACCTCTACATCCCGGGCGGGAGAACTTAGTGCATTTTTGGCCCACCGGTAGGCGTAGAGCGTGAGAACTAACCCACAACTCCGCCCGCTGTGTCAGCGGTTCTTCTTTTAAAGGGTTTTTGGTCTCGAGAACGTGATCGAGCAGTGCGCTCTCACCTCTTCCCCTATTGGTCCACGTTTTGGTCCCTAGTGTTCGGCTGATTTAAGCGCCCCACGGGAACACTAGGCGGATTTTTGGTGGTAATCGTCGATCAGCCCGTCGAATGCGCTGATCAACCGTCCCTCTAAGGATTAAGTCTAGAATACAAGGTATTTTTGGGTATTCTATTGACGGATTAATCTTAAGGAGGCTCTGTGATCAGGCAGTGAAGATTTTCGCTGCCTGATCGAGTACCCCTTCGCCGATCAACACCTGATCGACACACTGCGACTCGCGACCCGCACTCAGCTGCTCACAACTCGCGCCAACTAGCTGATCAGCGACTTTTAGCACCTGATCGCGACTGATCGAGTCTGAGCACCGCTGATCGACGACTCTTAGTGCCTGCCCAAGCCTGATCACTGTTGATCACACCTGATTGCACGTAGTTCAAGCTTGATTGCGCCCGATCATTGACTGATCGCATCAGTCGACTCATCACAAGTCAACTCAGTCTAGCCACAAGGAATTGCAGTGTGCCGTACCCGCCACCTGGAGAGCGACCCACGCCTAAGTCGTCGGGTACACAAGGTGAGCAGAAACACAAGCAGTCAAGGACAACCGGAGGACCCCCTTCGTCAGACGACAGTCCGGGCGCCGTGGTACCGCCTGATAAAGCCTCAAAAGCTTTGATCTGCCGCTCCACCACAATGGTGCGCGTGGCCGGATCTTTGGGCGACGCGGGGTATCACCGCGATTCTACGCAAGATGGCGCTGATGTGGACGTAAAAACGGAAGCAGAAGCAGAAGTGAAGATAAAGGTGGAAAAAGAGGAGGTGGTTGTGACGATAGAAGGCAGTTCGCCGTCGTCATGTCTGAAGAAGAAAGGAAATGCTGATTATCAGGACCTGGGGAGGTATCCTGATGAGATAAAGGAGGATAAGAAACCTCAACCACCTCCCAAGGCTCCTTCGGGATCCCCTGCGGATCATAACGCGAGTTATGATCCGCCAATTACATATGCATATGATGATCTGGATTGGAAGCCGTTGGTGAAATACTACGACCCGGACCGACCGAAGGCGTTACATGAAGGCGCCGGGTTCGGAAAGTGATGAAAGTCGACCAAGTATGCCACCATCGGAATCCGATTTGGAAAGTACGTTTTATATGAAGGAGCTGAAGAATTTCTTATTGATGAATTCAATTATGAACCTACTCGGGGTCACGATCAGTGGAAAACTGAGCGAGACGGTTAGTCGACCAATAAGGGACGAGAAGGACAAGCTACAGTTGGTGTTAGGGCTGACACGCCTGATTAAGCAAGCTGGTCTGACTACAGGCGTCTACGATGCCGAAGAAGTGTTCGATCTCGACCCTGAAGACGTCGCGACCACTACCGAGCAGCTGTTCGGACTGTTGGTACCTATAGTGGGTCAATCCACTAAGGTATAACCACCTCCTACTATGTTGACAATTGAAGCGGGCCCGTCGATCAACGTGGCAGAACACAGGGGATCATCGTGTTACGAATCTGCCCCTTCTGAAGGAGATGAACCTGAAGTGGAGTCGAGTAGTGATGGAAGTATGGAGCCCAAGATCACCAGGATGACATTTTGCCAGAAGGATGAACCCAAGTTTTCAGTTATCAAGAGGGAATCGCAATCAGTCAAGGCAGACGATGATCAATCATCGCAGGTCCCACAGCTGCAAACATTTTTCGACAAGGCCATGAAACAGTTTTTGGCGGAAGAAAGAGGCAAGTCGACACCTGCAGTCATTCGCACAAAGTCCCCAGCCCAAGCCAGGAAGTGATGCGACGGTGAAGGACGTGGATATGGAATCAGTGCATTCGCTCCGTGATTTTCAGTCAAGGTCAAGAAGATCGTCAACGGTTAAAGATGTTGACATGGAATCTGTATATTCGCTCCATGATCAACAATCCCAGCGTTATTACATCGACCCAGACGATCCAATCACTCTGCCTCGACAAGCCACGGTTGCGACAGCGTACACTGGAATGCCTGACCAACAACCGATTACCAGGATTTGGATGTTGGCGATCAGTGATCTTAAAGAATTTTCAAGGAAGGAAGTGGATGAAGATCAAGGGCGGAATTGGATTAGTCGTTTGAAGTCGGCATTTATGCGTGACCAAGCCTCCGACCCAGAAAAGTGCTTAATTATGGGCGATTTACTAAAAGGACCAGCACGCAATTGGCATCGCCAGCTGAGTAGAGTTACCCGATCAAGTTGGAAAAGTCTCGTGGATGAGTTTGAAGTCCAATACTGTGGAAGTGGTCAATCGGCGTCCCGCCAGTATTATTACACGAAACAGCGATCAGATGAAACTCCCATTGAGTATCTGCACCGGCTGTATGTGGCGGGACTGCGGGCCAAGTTGCCAATCAGGGATGGCTCGCCTACGATTTTACTCGAACATGTGCAACATTTTTTGGACACATTGACCAATCGCGAGTTCGCCGATCAACTGGCACTTCTGCGGCTGGATACCGCCGCGGATCTGGAAGAAACTTTGCGGGCGTATGCGCGCAATAAGTGGTACCAGCCAATGGCGACGGTAGGCACCAGCCGATTCCGTCAGAAATTCAGTGATGATCCGTCACCTGCCCCGGATCGGAAGCCTAAAGCAGTGCGTGCGATTAAGGTGATGTCTGGAAGCGAAGAGTCAAGCTCCCATGACAGTGGCAGTGACGGTGACCATCGTCGTTACATGATTTCTGCTATGCGCGATCAACCAGTAACGCACGCTCTACCTAGTGAGACTCGATCCGGTAAACAAGGCGAATCAAGTGCTGATGACCAAGGGGCGATGAAGAAAGCAGCCATTGCGGATCAATTAAGCATGACAATTTGCGTTGTTGGAAACGCCTGACCTGTCTGAAGTGTGGCAAGAAGGGACACGCGACGGATCACTGTTTGTACGTCTGCCGTGCGTGCGGCGAAATTCATGACGTTGGCAAGTGCCCCATGGATGAATTCTACAATCGCATTCGACAGTGGTACAACCCTACCAAGCATGCGGGAATGTTGCCCAAAGAAGCCGAAGACATGTTAAACTAGGACGCTCGCCAGGTTGGAATCTGGTACGAGACGAGCGTTCTGGTGTGTGTATTTTTTGCATATGTGGATAAGAAGCGGGTTGATCAAGCAGAAGAGAAAGATAATGAAAAATGTGAACAACCTGATTTACCATGTTTGGCTAATTTCCGTATTGATGAGTTTTTTTTCTCGATCTCCGGTGATCATGGAAGTTGATTTGCTTCCGGGTGAATCACGTGGATATTGGAAATACCACTCGCCAAAAAAGTGGTTTAAACAAGCCATGGTGAGCGGCAAAATCAATAACGAACGTGCCACGTTACTATTCAATTCTGGTGACGAAGTGTCGATCGTCGACTCAACCTTTGCTCGTAAGGTGGGTTGTCAGATCGACACGAGTCAAACACAAGAATGTGTCGGTATCGGAGAAAGTGCATACCTCACATAGGGGCGCACTAAAATCAATATTTCATTAGCGGGCTCGTTGGCTTATTATATCCATGCATGGGTGGGCAAACTTGTTGGCCAAGATGCTATATTAGGAATGGTTTATGATCCCATCTGGCGTCAGATTGGACATCGCTCACGGTGCATTAAGTCTGCCGGATGAAGTAATCATCCCATTAGAAGGACGCCGACAGCTGTATGGATCGAGTGGAAATTATATGAAACTTGGTCAGTACGAGCAGGACGCAGTAGGTCGATCTGCTGAGGTCCGGATTCGTGATCAGCGATCTCGGAAGTTATGGATTACTTGCGGAAAATATTGGGTCCCCACTGTGACTAGGGGCGTGGGTAATTTGCGATATCTGCGTATTACGAATGTTGCCAATCATCCGATCATCCTACATTACGATATGATTTTAGGTATTTGGATGAATAAGGATGATGTGCCCCGTCGCCCTTAGTTTATTTCGGTGGGATCTAATCGCTATAATAGTGGCAGAATCTCGCGTATCAAGCTTTTACTGATTCAGTGCATGACGATCAAGAAAGTGTCGACCAAGGTCCTTTTGTCGAGAAAAAGGAGTACCCTATTCCTCAGGGAATTTTAGTACGAACTGCGGACTCGACCACGGAATCTGTGGCATTAGTAACCGGAAGACCGCATAAGGTACAAGAAGTGCAAAAAAAGGGCAATCAGGAGACGAGTGTGCAAGGTCCGACCCTTGGTAATGAAGTTGAACGACTTGCTACAAGAGATGGGCCTGATCAAGATATGCGTGAACATACCGTCTCAACCGATCGGCGAATTCGGTGTAATTCCTACCGAGGACCAAGTATGCTACCATGAAGGTGGAGATTTGTTCGTAGAAGAGCTGGAGAAACAACTTGCCATGCTTCCTGAAGTATCCGCAAGTACCGAAGAGGTAAACAAAGATGATTTGCAAGTTGGCGACCCGCTGATCAACATAGCAGAAGCGATTGACCAACTCCGCGACATAATTGGGGCGAAGAAACATCTGCTGATCGGAAAATGGAACGCACTACCTCCTGCTTCAGGTGGAGTGGTTTGCGATATCGATGTAGGCAATGCGCGCCCGATCGCCCAAAAGTGTCGAAAGGTGGCTCCGCAATTTGGCGAGAAGTTATCGGCTTTGATCAAGGGGATATTGGCTACTAAGATCATCCAGCCGTCTACGTCACCCTGGGCATCACCTATAGTGATCATCGTGAAAAAGAATGGGGTTTATATTCGCTTATGTATCGATTATCGCACAATGAATCAACTCACACGTTTGATGGTATACCCAATGCCCCTGATCTCTGATCTACTCGAAGATTTGAATAAAGAGTTGTGGTTTTGCTCTTTGGATATGGCGAGCGGTTTTTGGTTCGTGTCTATGACCTATCGAGCACGTCAGACTTCGGCGTTTGTCACTCCGTTTGGATTGTTTGAATGGAATAGGATGCCCTTTGGCCTAAAGAATGCTCCGCAGATCTACCACCGGTTAATTGACAATGCATTATATGGATATCTCAAGGTCAAGGACGGGGCGGATGAGTCATCGGATGTGTTTATTACGGGAGAGCCTGACCAAGCCCGAGGCCCTTCTGTGTTGCAGCGACGGTCCTATATTGATGAAATTTTGATCCCGGCCCCTACATGGACAACCCTGTGTGACAGGGTGCGAAACCTGTTGGAGAAGTGTGATCAGTGGAACTTGTCGATCAGCGTGGTCAAATCGTACTGGGGGCGAAGTGAAGTGCCTTATTTGGTACATCACGTCTCTGGCCGTGGTCTGGAAGCGAATCCGAAGAATTTGGATGATCTGATCGATTTGCCTTTTCCTGGCACTTTACGTGCTATGCAATAGTTTTTGGGGAGTCTGAATTATTCCCGTCGATTTATTGAAGACTTCGCGATCTACGCCGCTGTGCTCTATGAATTACGAGAGACAGATTATCAATAGTTAAAGATCCGGGAATTGATCAACGAGAGTACGGTGCATGAGGACGATCGATTAACCAGGGCGCAAGTGGCATTCAGCATGCTGAAAGCGAAGATTGCGTCAGCCCCAACCTTACGTCATTTCAATCAAGCCAAAACGCC
This sequence comes from Peronosclerospora sorghi, assembly GCA_026184515.1. Lineage (NCBI taxonomy): Eukaryota > Oomycota > Peronosporomycetes > Peronosporales > Peronosporaceae > Peronosclerospora > Peronosclerospora sorghi. Next base: position 16,606,004 of record CM047583.1, read on the forward strand.
GGTAATCGTGGTTTATGCTAGCAAGTGGGCGGTGTCTGTCGCGCTGGTGCAAGAGCATGATCAATTATATTGCCCTGTCGCATTTGCCAGCCGGACACTGAAGAGCGGTGAGCTGAATTACAGCCCCGTTGAAAAAGAAGTGCTGGCCCTTCTACGAACTTTAGACGTCTACTTTACGATGCTGGTCGGAAAGGGAATCGTTGTCCTGTCGCGTCGATCCACGTTGAAGTGGCTATTGACGTCCAACGGGCTAGATGCACGATTGGGAAATGGGCTGCAATCTTATCACAGTGGGACTTGGAGATCAAGAAATGCGTGCATGGAGAAGGGGAGGTACTAGGGGCGCTGGCCGCGAGTATCACTCCTCGCACTGAAATTGATGAGGCCCTGATCGCAATTGCACCAAAAAAGGAGCCTCGACAGACGATTGAAGTACCGCCTCCCACGGTCGAAATAAAGGCGAAGAGCTGTACGTGATCAGCTTCTACGGGTCTGCTAGTGTTAAGCGATGCGTTGGTGCTTTCGGTGCTATCGTGTGGAAGATGCCGTAGTGGAAGATCATGATCGCGGTTGCGGACCATGCACCCATATCACGGTGAATGAAGCCGAGTACCAGGGACTGCTGCTAAGTTTGGATTTACTATCTCAATATCCCAAAGGAAGGATAATCGTGTGTGGAGATTCAAATTTGGTGATCAGGCAAATGCGTGGCGAAATAGAGTGTAAAGCCCCGCGGTTGCAATTATTACAACAGCGCGCGTTGAAACTCCTGCGCGAATGTCCTGACCATGACCTGTTGCATGTTAAACAATAGTGGAATAAGAGCGCCGATCACATCACCACTACTGCCATGCGGGATGGGGCACGATGTGAGATCAATGATGGGAAACAGCTGGAAGAATTGGTCGATCTTAACATATTGCAGGAGGTGATTACTTGGAAGTAAGATCTCACCGCCGCACAAGTGCTGGTGACGACGCGATCGCGTAACGTTCGTCAAACGCAATCGTCAACGTGGTCCGAAGTATCCATAAAAGAGATAAGGGCGGAACGTGTTAAAAAGGCGCAAGACGAAGAAAAGTGGATCTGTGATTTGCGATGTTACTTGAATGGTAACGTGTCACAGCTGAGCGCAGACGAGGTGAAAGAGCGCGCGAAAATCGACGATTTTTATGATGTCGACGACCAAGGGTTGTTGATCTACTGCGGAAATATGACCAAAGGAAAAGCCAGCTGTGATCAAGATGTTCGAGACAAGCGACGCTCCTCAATTAAGCTGGTCGTACCGGAAACCCTACATGCGGATGTCCTCCACCATTATCATGTGAGTTTGGTGGGGGGACACCAGGGTATAGGGCGAACATATCAGCGGATCAGACGTTACTTTTATTGGAGTGGACTATTTCGTAGAGTGCAAAACTTCGTTGGGAAATGTGTAGATTGTGAGACGGGGAAGGGTCAACCTACGATCAAAGGGATGTCGCCCGGGAATATTGAAGCTACGTACCCGTTCCAAGTGATAGCCATGGATCATATCCCGTAGCTGCCTCGTTCGACTGATGGGCATACGGAATTATTGATATGTACTGACTTGTTCACGGGTATGGTAATTGCGAAAGCTGGATCGTCTCGTACAGCACAGAAAGTCGCTGAAAATTATGAAGAATGTGTGTTCAGACGATTTGGAGCTAGTTAGGTGATTAGAAACGACAAAGAACCCGGTTTTATGTCCGAGGTATTTCGGGCGTTCAACAAGATCGTGGGACAGCATCAGAGTGCAACTATGGCATACCGTCCGCAGGCGAACGGCAAAGCAGAGAGAACAGTGCAGACGATTACACGAGCGATTAAGATGTACTTATCGGATGTCGGTCAGAAGGATTAGAGTTCGTATGCAGAGCGACTGGTGTTCGCGCTGAACTCGACTCCAGATCGTATTCGTGGAGAAACACCGTTTTATTTGGCGTATGGGTGGGATCCACGATCATCGCTGGAATCGACATTGCAACTGGGCGGAACTCGGCGTAAAGACCGCGATGCACGTTGATGGAGATACAGGCTGCAGAAAGACTACCTCTACGCCCGTGATCAAGTGAGCACCCGACTGCACCACACACAAGCAGTAACAGGCCGAGCGGAGAAGCATAATGATCAGGTGACACCGCACAAGATCGAAGCGGGGTCGAAGGTCTGGTTGTACCTCGATCGAGTGAAAGAAGGGTTTGCAAAGAAACTGGCGCATATGTGGTATGGACCCTTCAGAGTCGACGAGGTGATTGGTGATCATGCGGCAAGGCTGATTACAGCTGGTACCGACTATCGCATATTTCCAGTCGTGCACCTGTCCAAGTTGAAACTGGTCAAAGAGTTTCCAGATCGACCTACCGCTGTGCTAGCAGCTGGAGTAGAAGATCGTTTCGATTTCGATGAAGCTCTACTACCCGAAGCCAGCTGGGAAAGGACCCTTTAGCCGGACTAATTTGAAGTTGATCTCGTCACCGATGTCCGATCTGGTCGAAAACCATATACGGCAGAACGTTGTGTGAATATCAAGTATATTGGAAGGGTCATGATGAGACGTCATCGGTAGACGAGGCAGATCTGAATTGCGATGCCCTAATCAAGGAATTCGAACGGAAGATGATTACCAAACACCGGTTTGATGTAATTCAGGTGGATGAAGAGTCCAACTAGTGCATGACCGGCTAATGGAATGTGGAATTATGATTAAAGACTTACGATTAATGGAGAAATAACGATTGACTGAATGTGGTGAATTTTCGGTGGATATTGAGCGACATGGTGATGAGGTAATGGCAGATGAGACTGTGGAAGAGCGAATTGTGTGGATACCCTGAAAACGATGAAGCAACAATTGGAATTATTACGATCAAGAATGTTTATCGATTGAAGAAGAAAAGATGGTTAGCGAGATAGCTCGATCCGTAAAACTTGCGACGAAGGCGGGTAATCCTGTTGCCGGGGTGATCGTCCGTGGAAAGGCAATACTGGAGTCGCCAAGGCTCAACGGTGTCCACCTCGCACAACGCATCCTGCAAGGTCGAAGGCGGTAGCCAATGTACTTAGGAAGCAACTTCCGTGTAGGGAAGTTGCTTATTGCATGTATAGGCAAATTAGTAGTACTTAGTAATACCAATTCTCCTTTCAGAAAGGAGTTTTTGTTCTTCCTTCCTTGCTTGTCTGCATTTTGCTTCTGCTTATCAAAAGCAGAAGCAAGTGCATCTTTTATTTAGCGTATTACAGCGCCAAGCTGTAACCGCGCCTCGAAATCAGAAAACCAGCTTACCGAGCGGAACGAGATGGGTGGCAGCATATGCTTGAAACAATCCCACGAGCGCTGCGAGTACAATAATTCCACTGCTGATTGGGTAATCAGGTGACTGCACCACTCATAAGGCGCAGGGGAGTCCGTGACGGTGGGAAACAGCCATCCCACAGTACGTGTCAAGTAGTCGAGCATCGTTTTTACTGAGACGCTATTCAGATCGAAACCGCTGAGCTGATCCGAGGGATGGCGTCGTCAGTCGCCTCACCCGGCAACAATATCAGCGACTTGAAGTCACCCGTCCGGGGGAAAGGGAATTCGGCAGAGTCTAGATCAGGCGGACCTTTGCTGCCCCACTCGCTGATCGTGGGACTGGACGGAATTTGTGCCCCAAGTAAAGCAGAAGAACCACCTTGTACACCGTCCGGTTGGCCAGGCGGGCAAATAACATTTTGTGACCAGCTCATATCAGGAATAGTAGGTGCGAGACGTGGCTGCTTGGACTGGGAGGTGGATCGCGAGCACCGAGCGCGTTCTTCAGTGTCATCTGGCTGATCAGGCGGATAAAATTCGTGCGATGGCTCCTTCTTCTCGAGAATAGCGGTAGCCAGACGTTGCCGCTTGGACCGGGAGGTATACTGTGAGCGCAGAGCACGTCCTTTGGTATCATCCGGCCGACCAGGTGGATTAATGTCGTGTGACAGCTCCTTCTTTCCGGAAACGGCAGAGGCCAGACGTTGCCGCTTGGACCGGGAGGTGGATTGTGAGCGCCGAGCGCGTTTTTTGGGTGAAGAGGACGGTCGGATGAGAGAACTTGAAGACGGACCACCTAAAGCAGCAGACGGGCTGGCAGCCGGGTTAATCCCCGCATTAGTGGGACCGGCGCTCGGAGGGATTTGCAGGTGTAATGCTACACCCTCCAACATGGTCTGGACGTCGGAGAATTGAGCCCGCAGTTGTTCCGCCTCATCCTGAACGCGCCGCAACTCGAGGCGCAGTGCGTCGCGCTCCGCAGATGCGTGGTTGATACGGCGCCGCAACGCCGAAAGTTCTCCCTTCAACTTGGAACTCTGAGTACGCAGTCGCTACATCTCAGCCCTGTCGGTCGACACCGTGTCAAGGCGTGCGTATAACTCTTCGGCTCGAGCATGAGCATTGGCGAGGTTTTTCATCTACTGGAGATTGGTTTCATGCTCCGTCCGGATACGATCACGCTGGACTTTTCGTTTGTGAGCCTTGGAGGAAAGCTTAGCCAGCTTCTCGGACAAGCGCTGGTTTTATGACAGAATGTGGTAGCGTTCACGTTTCACTGCGATCAGGCGCTGATGGAGTCGGTCGAGCGTTGCGTGATCCTGAGATGCCTCAAGACGCGAATTTTCTTGCGCCTGATGATCGACGGTCTCTTCGCGGACCGACAGCAGATACCGGTCCCGGGTCTGGACACCTTCCAGATCACGTATCTGACCTTGCTGATCGTCCAGGGTCTCTTCGGATGTCTTCAGTCGGGACTTGAGATTGCTAACGGTGGTGCGGACGAAGTCGCGCAGGGGTGCGGCTCGCTCACGGAGCCACTCGATCTGCTGCTCGCGGTCGGCTAGCTTACGAGCGACGCACTCGTGCCGCTTATGTTGTAGGCGGGTGGAGTCTTCAAGCACGGAAAGTGAGTCGGTCAGCACGACTATTTCCTCCTGCTGTGTTCGAATTGTCTCCTGCTGCGCACGGATCGTCTCCTGCAGCGCGTGTATGGTCTCTTGCTGCGCGTAGGCCTGGTTGACCACCGAGACCAAGCTGTCAACCGCGGAACGATCGAGCGATGAGCTGCCACCTGCGGTTATCTCCATGATCAACCTCGCAGAAGAAGTACAAGAATGGATGATCACGAGGGATTGATCGGGGACGCTACGGTTGAATGAGTGGCAACGCTCTGCTCACCTGCGGCTTGCTCGAAGGAGACATGGCAGATTGATGGGTGCAGATTGCATAACGCATGACGTCATGGTTGATGGATGTCGACCATGATCGAGGCTATCATGACTAATAGGTGAAAACGTGACAACGGTATGATCTACCCCCGCCCCAACCGCTGTCCGGCTGGGACGGGGTTCAGGGGCGGCTGTGGTAAAGCGTACCGTAAAATTGGTACGTAATTAGGGGCATAATTATAGGCACCCCTATAGGCGTAGCTGTGGTAGAGGGGACCACAAATTGTGTCGGTACAATAGTCGGTACAAAAGGTGGTACGATAGTGGGCACCACAATCGGTACCACAGTTGGTACCCCAGACGGTACAAATGTTGACACAACGGTGGCGGACAGGGACGAGCGTGGATAGGACGCCTCAGAGATGCGACAACTGGCACGGTTACCTGACGGTAACCCGAAGGTAAGCGGTTGAATGGTCGACAAAATGCGTAGGAATGGGTAGTTCTGATTGGTTGATATTAGGTTTTTGGTAGATATTAGGATATAAGCAATAATACAGTTCTCCTTTTGCGTACGATCGCGCCGATCATTCACAGGGACGGCAACTTAGGGCCTCCCTTCTTCTACTAAATACCTCTAAATCCCGGGCGGGAGCACTTAGTGAATTTTTGGCCCACCGGTAGGCGTAGAGCGTGAGAACTAACCCGCAACTCCGCCCGCTGTGTCAGCGGTTCTTCTCTTAAAGGTATTGTTTTATCAATGAGTGATGGTATTGCGAGGTGTTATGGTTTAATTAAAATTCAAGCTGGAGAAATGGTTGAATTTAATAATGAAATTAAAGGAATTGCTCTAAATTTAGAACCAGATGTTGTGGGTGTTGTTGTTTTCAGTAATGATAGAGAGATTCAAGAAGGTAATTTTGTAATAAGGGTTTTTGGTCTCGAGAACGTGATCGAGCAGTGCGCTCTCACCTCTTCTCCTATTGGTCCAATTTTTGGCCCCTAGTGTTCGGCTGATTTAAGCGCCCCACGGGAACACTAGGCGGATTTTTGGTGGTAATCGTCGATCAGCCCGTCGAACGCGCTGATCAACCGTCCCTCTAAGGATTAAGTCTAGAATACAAGGTATTTTGGGTATTCTATTGACGGATTGATCTTAAGGAGGCTCTGTGATCAGGCAGTGAAGATTTCCGCTGCCTGATCGAGTACCCCTTCGCCGATCAACACCTTATCGACACACTGCGACTCGCGACCCGCACTCAGCTGCTCACAACTCGCGCCAACTAGCTGATCAGCGACTTTTAGCACCTGATCGCGTCTGATCGAGTCTGATCACCGCTGATCGACGACTCTTAGTGCCTGCCCAAGCCTGATCACTGTTGGTCACACCTGATCGCACGTGGTTCAAGCTTGATTGCGCCCGATAATTGCCTGATCGCATCAGTCGACTCATCACAAGTCAACTCAGTCTAGCCACGAAGAATTGCAGTGTGTCATCCCCGCCACCTGGAAAGCGACCACTCCTAAGCCGTCGGGTACACAAGGCGAGCAGAAACACAAGCCGTCAAGGACAACCGGAGGACCCCCTTCGTCAGAAGACAGTCCGGGCGCCGTGGTACCGCCTGATCAAGCCTCAAAAACTTTGATCAGCCGCTCCACCACACTTGCTCTTCACGGCGTCGTTTTATAACTCTTGCGCCCAGGCAATCAGCTCTTGGGCGTAGCCTAGATAGTCCTCTCTGCCAGGATCGTACCTTGCGATCAGCATCACCTTGAGTCGTGGCGCAGCGTATTTCACAATGTTTTCGATAATCAACTTTTCACTCGACCCGCTTTCGCGAGCCAGAGCTAGTAGGTATAGATAGTGCTCGGCTTAGCTGCGCCTTGCATCTTTCTCCATTGCAACCGGGCAGCATCTTGGTGGTGGGATATGTTTACCTTAAATACCAACCACATCTGCTCCATGACGTAAATTAATTGCGGGCGAACCTGCCACCAAGAAGTAATATTCGTGCGTAAATACTCCGCGGCGGTGCCCTCCAGTTACTCACCAAATTTGTTCACCTTCTGGCGCTCACTCCATTGAAACCGGAAGTGATCTCGCCAATTTCAATGGCCTCCATGAAGAGGTATGACCACTGGCGGTAGCCTGCACCCAAACCGGGATACAGATCGCGCCCCGAATTTTTTTCGATACTCAACTTATGTATTTTGTACCCGGTGTGTTGCACCGGTACATACTCCTTCCCGGCGGGCGCTCCATCCCCGCCCGCACCTTGCATGCCAGCCGGCACACTGCGAGGTCGTTGATTCACTTGTGGGTTTGGCCTTGCACCATCTTCCACCCCTTCGTCCTCGGTCAGGTCATTCAGCGACATCTGCTGACCAAAAGGACGGTAATTTTGTAGGCTCTCCCGAAACTCGGAGTTTGGCACTCGCACCGGGGACCCCTTCCTGGACCCGGACGATACACTCGGAGGTGTTTTCCTGTCCTGCCCTGCATCTCTAGCATTCAGGGCGCTCGCGAATTACCTCAAACTGCGTACCAACGCTCGAAATTCATGCACGGAGGACACATCATCTCCCTCAGAGTCACTCATCATAAATCAAACAAAATCACTTCAGTCAGTTCCGTCACATCACTAACCCTTTCAATAGGGGACATTCCACTAGCTCCACGAAACGTAACCAAGAAATAAATCCACGAAAGCACACTCAAGTACCAAGAAAATCCACGATATTACTTGGCGAGCCTTGGGCTCATAACCTGTTAAAAAAACTAAATAAAAGTCTTTAGTCACTTCACGCAATCAGTACTCACCTGCTGACAAAATTTCAGCACGGGAGGATCAGCGGGAGAGGCAAGCTAGCAATCGCCGTCCGACGGCCGTAGAGAGTTCAGTGTGTGTGCTTATGTATATGCAAAAATGAAAGTAAAGTATATTATGTTTGGTTACTTAAGTATCTATCCAGTAATAAATGCAACTTAAACCTTTAACCGTCGATATATGCACAAATGTATTCAATCCCGAACAGCCAATGGGATCCCACCATTCTCGAAGAGTGCAAAGTCCAAAGTGGCTACACACTCTTCCAACAGAAGGAACTTAAAATTTTAGTGTTTCCACTCAAATTACAACACAATAAGGCAAAAAATCTATCCTTCTTGCTTAACTTCCCAAGTTCTTAATACTAACGTCCGAACCAAAAAATTAACCAAACACGTTATGGACACACTTCACAAAGAGTCTCAGGCTGTTCCCAACTCTAGTGGCCCCAGATAACGGTTGTTTCTCTCACCTAGACTTAAAGACCTACCTGTATTAGACTTGTTTTCAGTATAGGAACGGTGAAGAAGGATCGCTGGAAGGTTTCAAGAGACTGTTGTTCTACAAGGGAAATTCGAATCTATTAACCATTACCCAATCCTATATCTAAGTCAACCACTTCTTTTTCCCACTACTTCTTGGTTACTTCAGTTCTGACTCCAATGCTTCACAGTTACTTCTAAGACCCTCCATAATCCGATCGGGCGCGAGACGGCCGCCCAGAGTCGCCTCTGATTGGTTGAAAATGTTCACTCAAAACTCCAAATTCACACCAATCATACTTAGCCTCGCCATAATCCAATCAGTCGTGAGACGGCCGGCGCGAGACAGCCGCTCCGGGTCGCCTCTGATTGGTTGAAAATGTTCACTTACAATTCAAATACATGAAAATTTGAGACCAAAATGCTACTTCACCACAATCTCCCCTTGCGTAACTTCAGCGAAAGCGAGCAAAAGGCACGCACACAAATACTCCTTAAATGCCTCATCTCAGATATTCACGTGCAGAATCTTCATTCATAGTCGTCGCAAAACCCGGAACATCACTTTCCTTGCATATTTTTATCAATTTTTTTCGAAGTACTTTCTTGTTCAAAAACATAGCGAGCCGCGACTATAAAAAGATATTCACGGGATCTGCAGATGGTTACTAAAGATCTTGAAGGGTATCCTTCCAGGAATCCTAGTGTATCCGATCGAACCATGGACACAATAACAATATCCGCCTCACGACCTTGACTAGAATCGGTCGTAGCCACCTCAATATCCAAACATTCTTCGTACGCATTACCCATGTTTCGTAATTGTTTCTGTACTTCCGTGCTTGTTTTAATATGGCGAAATGATTAACAGCGATTTCCTGATGGCAGTATTCGTTCTTCTCTTTTCATTCTTCAGCCTAACATGTATATGGTCCAACAAGAATATTAAAGTTTCCAGATCGATAATATTTTCGTGCTTGTATTCTTGACGTTCAGTTTCATCCATACACTCTTGAGAACTAATCCATATACCCCGATTACCCTTGATATTTCGCCTCCTAGAAGAGTCACGATCCGCTGGTTTGACCCGATCAATCACTTCCAGACTATCGAACCGCATCTCATCCAAATAATCGTGTGATATAACTGCTCTATCTCGAATTGTATATGGATAAAACGCTTGTAACAGTCTCGTAATCTTCGGATGACTCCTGAATTATGCAGTCATGGTGATTCCAGGAAACACCGGTGATAACTTGTGGATTGCGCGAAAATGTTCTCTGGAGTGTAATAACCCCAAGGTGATTTTGTGACGACTACCACCACTGTGAACCGATGTCTCAACTTTTTCATCTATAGGAGAATATGCAAAAAGCTGATAAGGATAACCCACTGATACAAGAACCTCCACCTTTGGGCTAATGACCTGTAATAATGCCACTTCTTCTGTTCGGGTTCCTTCATAATTAATAATCACGTTATAAGATACCGTTTGAAAATCCGGTCGTCCTAATTGTTTCAAGGTAGCAACAATTACACGAGCTTGTTCCAATGTCTCCATCTCCTTCAATCTTAATCTCACAGGAATTTATTTTCGAACCACATGTCCTTCCGAGTGAATGCCGCTCTCGCTGCAATATCTCCGAAAGAAACCTTTGTCGATATTCTTTAGCATCCGGTAGTAACATAGTACCATTTATCTCACTCAAACGCACTATTTTCTGGTCCGGTATCGCTTTGGAATCCATCAGTCTTTTAAGATGCTCATCGATAGCTGCATTAGTCTCCGAAACGATAGCATTTTGAAAATTTGGGAACACTGCCAATAAAATTAACACAACAGCAGTAATAGTAGAAGTTTTCCTTCATCCGTAGGGACAACGAGCTAGAACAATTCATTTTGTCTCCACAGCTGCTCGTATCACTTTCATCTGTTCCGTGTCTAACGTATGTTGAAATTCTTTATACACACGTGTCTGTTCCATCTCATCTATCACTGATGCAGCCCTCACCGACTCAACAGTCTCTCTCCTAGTCATTAATCGTATCAATGAAGATGGCGGCTCTCTAGTCAATTTATCCAACATACCGAATCTTCTGACATAATTCATAATATTGGGAACGGGTAACCATCGCAAACCGTAGATGTTTCTACTTATATCCCTTCCACTTGCGGTGGTTAGAATGTAATGTATCGGAATCCAACGGAACACACTATTCCCCAATCCAAAAATCTCAGCTTATTGTGTCGTAAGATGCAGAGTCTTCCATAATCACATCTCCTTATGTTGACTGTACCTGGGGTTAAATGTTCATTCATGATATCTCCGGTTACGTGAATATATAATACCCCTCTCATTATTGGCATGAAATGGTCGGTGCCATGCTCATTGTCGTAGGTCTTCGATTGTTTGGCTCAACACTGCCCAGTTCCGTAAGATGAAACATGAATCTACATGGTTGACACAACATCTTTTGTATCCTACTCGTATTGAATCGGGTTGGTAACGCAAACTGCTTCTAAATGTGTTATTAAACACATAGTGAGAAGGTAGTCATTCACTGATGTGAACTTATCCATGTACACCTCCCGAAATTTGAGATATAGCCAATCTCTGCATTTTCCTTTATAGTTAAATTGTGGTTACATCATTCTTCAGAAAACGTAAGTCATCTCTACAAGGTCCATAACCACCACCCGAGCACGCAAGAAGGAAGACCACTAAGGATTATGAATCTCTTAACAATAGTGTAACCACGAATAATACGTTTCTTGCATCTTCTGGAGTGATTTATCTGATTTGTCGTCTTCCACCAAGTTCTCTGTGCAAGTGCAAAGACTGGGTTTCACTAATAATAGTTACTGGGTCAATAATGATTTTATCGACCTCCTGACACCATTCTAGTTCATCATCTGTCTTAAGTGTTATCACTCGCCTCGCGGTTGACCCTGGTTTACATCCGCTACGCCAAAAAAATTATCGATGCTATGCTGTGACCAAACCATTATTGAACTTGTACTTTCGATACTCGTCCGCCTTCTGAGTTACTGCTTGAGACACCTCTGCATCAACATCAACCATTGGAGTGAGGTGATCAAGACTTTTCCGCATAACTCATCATGTTGACTCTGTGCAGTTGTAGATAGTTCAACACTTTCCGTGGTACCTTATACTCCTCTTCCAATACCTCACAACCCTTTTTACAGGACAGCTCATCTTCTTTAGATACCAAGTCCTCTTCATCTCCATTACTTGCATTGGATTTCGAAGCCTCTGTCGAGTCGACCAAATCAACCACTTTTGGAAGATTTTACTTTTCCTCCTCATACCATCCATTCTACGGTGCACCTAGATTTCTCATCATATAGTGGAGCTCTTATCGTCTGTCCACCCCTAGAGTTAAGTTTCTGGGTCACCACGGTGTGATGCTCCATATCTGCAACTTTTACATTCACATCCTCGCCGGCCATTAATGATTACTCTAGTTGATTTGATGTAGACTCGATTAATCTCTTTGACTTGTCTGCCTCTTATGATCCTGATCTCTGGCGCTTGGACATTGTTTGGTCATTATGACTCTGTTCGTCTTCATTTTCCACAATACTTCCTTGTTCCGATGAGGACATTGGCGGTATGAACGAGTGTTTGGTGTTATACAGCTTGTTCTTTAGTCGGATGAGTCTATGCCTAATTCCACTTTCTTTTCTTGATATTTGCTTACGTCCAGTCGTGTTTGAGACGTCATGCAACTTTTTAGCAATAACTTTTGCATCCACATTTCATCGCTTCTTCCAATATATCATCTTCTCGTTTCGTCCATCTCCTGCTGTTTTCTTTAGGTGCACGTTGAATCTTTTCTTTATCCGATGGTGTCCGGGTTTTGCTTTTATTTTGGAACGACACAATATCCGCATCTTCTTTCACACAGCTTCTAAAGTGCGTATCTTCTTAGATTGCGGGATATTTCTCAACTATTTTTCCGGCAGTAGCTTCCTGTTCCATCATACTTGTAAACCATTTCACTTCACTCTCTTCCCACTCAACACCCCGTTTGCGTTTAACTCCCATTCGCCCTAACTTGGATATGACCCCTTTTTAGTCCTTTTGATCCTTCCTTTCGCGTGGCGTTGCTGATTATATAAGTCATATATATCGTGAACTCAGGTTTTCATAGTTTCGCTTGCACGTTGTATCTTCAATAACTCTTCCTCTTCTTCGTTGGTCCATAATGGAATAGGTATAGATTCTGGTGCGCTGGTGCAGCTGTAGTCGTTGATTCGCTCGTTTCTGGGGCTATATTCCCGCAGATGGAAGCATCTTCCTTGTGATCTTCTTGTCCTACCGCTCTCAAACGTAATAGCGTCTCTATCATATCTGTGTTGTTCATCTTGCGTTCCCGTTGAAGTCATAATCAATCAAAGATGTTATCTTCTTCTTTTAAGGAGTTTACTTCCACGTTTACTCAACTTGGATATATTTGCGCTGCTGGTAGGTGTTTCACTGGCAAATTCCTTGTGTTGACTGTTTTTAGTTGAGACTGCGCTGGCCGACCCTAACGTAGAGGGTTTCTCTGGCAATCAATTGAAAATAGAATCCAGTAGCCTTCAATTGGTGGAAAACTCTAGCAAGATTCAATATTACACCAATCATATTCAGACCCTCCATAATCCGATCGGTCGTGAGATGGCCGGCACGAGCGTTCGCCCATGGTTGCATCTAATTGGCTGAAAATTTCCACCCAAAACTCCAATATCACACCAATCCTACTCAGACCCTCCAAAATCCGATCGGTCGCGAGAAGGCCACCCATGGTTGCATCTGATTGGCTGAAAATTTCCACCCAAGACTCCAATATCACACCAATCCCACTCAGACTCTCCATAATCCGATTGGTCGTGGGATGGTCGGCGCGAGACGACCACCCATGGTTGCATCTGATTGTCTGAAAATTTCAACCCAGTAAAATTCAATGTCATTCCAATTCCCAGCATTTTGTATTCACTCCTCAAGGTAACACGCAAGCTTTCCTGACCCATATATGGGCTCTAACCTCCAGAATAATCGCCGTATGTGATCCCATTCTTTAGGCATTCTTCCAGCCCCTGATAAGTCAATTTTGTTTCTTCCTCCTTCAATATATATCACCTTCTTAATACAGCAGGTATCTCACTCACTTGCTTTGTCACACTTCTAGGCCAATTTATACTTTATGGGCCTTCCCCCGATGTCGTACGTTCTGTTTTGTCCTAATTGTATCGAATCCCAACTAATTGTCTTGAATTCCGTTTTCTGCTGTGTCTATTTGACTGTCAAGCACCTAAATTGGCATCTCTTCGTAAGGCTACCATTGACACTCGGGTTTGTTTCACCATGGCTTATTTTTCTTCGCAAAATCTTGTGACTATCCGTACAGGTTTTGCACGTGTTGGACCCCTTCAAGTATCTTTTCGTACGGTTGTCCTCGATGCCCGGGTTTCTTCGTGTTATGTTAAAATAGATGTACATGTTTTGCACCTTTGGGACCTTGACAGGTATCGCTTCGTATCATCTTGTTGTTGCCGTACAGGTTTCACACCTTTAGGACCTTGATAGATATCTCTTCGTACGATCTCATTATAATGCGTTTCTTCGTGTTATCATCTGCCGGGCGTACATGTTTTGCATCTTTGGGACCCTAAGGGTATCTCTTCGTAAACACTTCTTTAATATACGATCTTAACATCTCATTACTAATTCATGGAGCGCTCATAGGCTCACTCTTCATATTACCATCGTTATATTTAACCATGTGCGCAATAAGCACTAACTTGCGACGTGTTTAATCCACTTGATCCAACAAACTTCCAGATCTTGTTTAAACATGTATCTTTGTTTTGTATTTTTCTTTTCTTTTGTTATGCCTAATGCAACCAACTCGGGTCTGCATTCTACTCATCACAACCAACATGGGTTCGTGATAGGGATGTAATACATCTTCAGGGGTCTTGTATTACTTTTTCTTTCTTTTTCTTGATATTTTCTTGAATGTCTTGTTATTATTTCTCCTTTTACTTCTTTTATATTGTGAGGATTCTACATTTCAGCCTCTGAAGTATCATCTTCTGCTGTCTGAGCGGCATAGTGCTGATTCTCCCAAGCTCTCTGCACGTAAAACACGTATAGTAAAACGGTACATGAGAGATTATCCTCTGGCTCCCAAGTCATCTCATCGGTGTCCTTCCACTTGACATAATATTCTTTAGTCCGACGTCCGTTCCTTGTTCTCTGTTTGATTCGACTATCCACAATGCGCTCGACCTCCAATTCATCATATCGAGGTTCATACCACAAATCTTCTGGAAGTAGCGCCTCATCCAAATCCAGAGTGTCCTCCAATCTGAAGCTTCTCCTGAGGCCGTCTCATCTTATAGATGTACGGTTTCATCCTAGCAATATACACCAGCGGGAATATTCAACTTTCAGCGGTCGGTATGACTAACCGATATACCATGTCATTTACCCGCTCATCAACCACATACGGTCCATGCCACAAATGTGCCAACTTCCTTATCATCCCTGGCTTGACCAGATCGTGATACAGCCAAACTAATTCACCAGGTCGATAAGCAGTTTTGGTGGTTGACCATACTTTGGATGCGACTGCTTCCTTATGGAGTTGGGCTCTGTCTTTCATCACTTGTTCTTGTATAATAGCAGTCTGTGCTTTCGCTCTCATATGTCTTCCAGTTGCAGCTAATCTCCACTCCAATGCATCATATTCTGTGATAGATGAACTATTGGGTGGTATCATTGCTTCTAATGTAGTTCTGGTTTCCCAACTATAAGCCAAATAAAACGGAGTTTGATGATGTTGAAGATCCACTGAATTATTCAATGCAAACTCCAACGGAGCCACGTATTCATCCCAATCTCTCGGCTCAGGATCCGTTATGTAACACTTGATTGCCTTGATCACTGTTTTCACCGATCTTTCTTGTTTACCGCTGGCTTGTGATCGATATGCTAACGTAGGTCTTTGCTTCTGCTTTAGTATTCGATTAAATCTCCTGAAAACCGAACTCATAAATCTAGGATCTCTATCATGTCTCAACATTTCTAGGGCTCCAAATCGCTTATAAACTCCCACTGTAACAGGATTACATTCCAGTTACATTTAGGAGGTAGTGTACGCGAGTATACTACGGTTGGGGTCAGTATTGACCGGTTCGAAAGGTTTTGAACCATTGGTTATTTTAACCAATCAGGGCAGGAGCCCTTGGCGGTGGCGTGGCAGCCAGCCACGTGTTGGTACACAGGTGGTGTACACTACATTTTTGCTAGGTACGAATTTGGTAAGTTCTACTTAGTATTACATATAGTTTACATTAGTTTAAATTAATTTAGGCTAATTATATATTAAATATACATTCAGTTTACATTTCACTCAACCGACTACAGACGCACGACCTCGACCGGTCGCGCGTGTAGTGAGTGCAGTAGCGTAAAGGGAGTCCTCCCTTTAGCTACACCCTTAGTAAGGGATCCTTGTGCTAAGGCATTTTAGCGAAGCTAATCGTAAACCAAAGTGGAAATATTGGCCCCGAGTAGGAGAGCTCTCTCTTACTAAGCCCTTTTATAAGGGCGTATCGGATAAGTAGCGGCTAACGCCGCTTAAAGGAAAGTTTTCCTCTTTGCGCTAGCCGCACCGTGCGTGTACGCACCGGCTACACCCACCATATATGCTTCTGCTACATCTTGCGCTGTAGTGGTGCTCATCGGAATCAGGATTACATACCCGGAGAACAAACATATGAAGCACAATATTTCCTCATGCTCCATCGTAGTCTGTGGTAAGGGCAATGCAGAATCCATTTCTAGAATTTGAAATGGTCTCGATGCCTCATTATTCCACTAGTGCGCCCCTGGTACATTGGCCTTCCTTTTGCGGTGGCACAATCCTCACACGCTGCAACATAGTTTTCATTATGATCATACATCTCTCTCCAATAATATTTGGATCTCAACCGAGCATAAACCTTTCCAACTCCTTGATGTGCCATACTACCGATTTCCAGATGATAAGCATGTAATAAATCTTCCTGTAATATGGTCGGTACCACCAATCGCCACACATATTATCTTGTTTTATCTTGAGCTTTTGAGACATAATACAGGGCATCTTTACTATCCAGCACATAAGTGAGCGCATGTAGAGCTTTACGTTTCCATTCACTGGCGGAATTTATCTTATAGTCATCTCCTCGTAATTACGCCATAACCTTGCTACACCACTGGTCATGTGCCTGAGCTGTTGCGATTCGCTCCACTTTGATAGCTTGCGCATTTTCATATGGGTCTTCTTCTTCCTCGTTCTGATGCTCTTCGGATCCAACAATATCACCTTCCGCAGAGTATGAGTCGCCATTCGTGTCCGTCGCTTGCCCAACGTTTACATTTTTCTTGTGTTGAGGCTGTCCGTTTTTAGCTTTCCCATTACTCCGAGTGAGTACAAATATGTGTGGCGATGAATATCCATCATTCTCCCAGATGTCGCTCTGTTTCATGACAACTTGAGCCTCGTTACTGGAATTACCGCCATACTCACCGGATACTTTTCCGGTTTTTTCTTGGATACTTTCTACCCCGTCCTTATTTTGGACCTTATCTGCAGTAGCGTACAGCAACTCTGGAAAACGATTCAACAGCTTCAGATCTGCTTTTCTCTGATAACTAATAATTTTCCTTGCCTGCTGTTCTTTCTTGGCGCACTGTGTTAAGAAATCAGCTGCTTGATTATACTTGCACGCCACATGTACCAGACTGACTGCTTCAAACTTCTCTACCAGTGAGCGCACTCTGCCTAACCAGATCAATAATGATGCATGATTGCAGCGTAAATCTCCATTGACTTGTCCAATTACCAGTCTAGAATCCCCACACAATTGCCTTCTTCACGTTGTGGTCTTGCTAGAGCTCTAACACATTGATTAATCCATGATACTCGCTTTCATTCACGGGGAGGTTATCTTGAATTCCATTTTCTGCCGCTACTATAACCCAAGTTGGTAGTTCCCATATGAACATGCCAACAAACCCTTTAGGATCATTATTTATCCGCACAGCACCATCAAATGATAAAACATATCCAGTGCTATGACGATGGAGACTAGGAATTGGTTTAATGATCGGCACATCTTTCAATGTTTTCAGCGGAGCAATATCTTCTAACACTTCATCCATATTCTCCACAGGCACTACAGACGTTACTAATAGCGCAGGTAAACCCACAGCCTCATGATCCATTTGTAAGATTTCCAAAGACCATGGAGACAACATTACTGCCCACTGAATTCCTCTTCCCGTTAAACTTTTCGACATAAATAGCCATCGCATCGTAGAGTATCTTGCATAAACTGTTATATGTTGCCCGAAAAAAATGTGATTGGAATTATGTAACGTCTTGAGCAACTCCAGCACCTCTTGTTCCGCCCCTGTATACCTCGTCTCAGCATCTTTAAATAACTTACTGACGTAACGCGCTGCATGTAGATTTCGTAATAGTCTTGACACACGGTTGCTCCAAACGCCCATGGATTTGTGTAAAAATTATACTCAATGTTTTCGATCGCTTGACGTGTCGTAACAATGGTACGTTCACCAGACGATCCTTTAGCAACGAAAACGACTTCTCAGCATGCTCCAATTGGGTACCATCTCTTAGTTGTAGCTCTGTTAACTCATACAGAGATGCCGCTAGCGCCGCGAAATTGTCGATAAACCTTAGATAGTATATCAAACTACCGGTGAATCTTTGAACTCATTTTAATGTCCGTGGAAACGCCATTTTTAGAATAGACTCTATATTTCGTGGGCAAGCCTTAATTCCTTCTGCGGATATGTGATGGCTTGGAAACTCCACACTTTCCTTAACAAAAGCACTCTTTGGCAAGCTTATAGTAATTTGCCAATACTTAAATGACTCCAGACGATTCTGAAGCATGAAGCACAGATTTTACCAGCTGTTAGCACCAAAAGTAATATCATCAATATGTGATCGCCTCCCAATTATAGGGTGCTCATCATTCATCACCACTTGACCATCATAAAACACATCTTGAGTGATGGATACGTCTGTCTCCAACACACGTGCCTCTTAATTATCAGCGTATCCAGAAATTTATACGTCACTCCCATCTGCTGTGATCGCCGTACCATTGTCCACAAAGCGTTATCTACTATATGCTGGTATATCTGAGGTTCATTGTTATACCTTGAGGCATCCGAAGCCATTCGAAGTTTCCTAAAGGAAAAATAAAAGCCGTGATCAACTGAGCCCTCTTTTTCATAGGTAAAGACGAATATCCGCTCGCATTATCCATTGAACACAGCCATTTCACCCCTTCAAAGTTGACCAACAAATCGTCAATCAAAGGCATGGCATATACCACCCGTTTCGTTTTTTCATTCGCGTCTCTATAATCAATGCACAACCGTATGTCCTTTTTATTCTTCTTGAGTACCATGACTATCAGTGATGCCCAAGCAGATTCTGAGTACCGAATTAGTCCTGATTGTGATAAATCTCGTATCACTTCATATAACTTCGGCAGCAGTGTAGGCGGTACTTTTCGCGCTCTCTGTGCAATAGGTGCATTATCCCCAACATCCACATCGCAAACTACACCTTTAGCTGGAGGTGGTAACGCATTACCAGAACTTATGAAACCATCGGCATACTCATACAGTAAAGCACGTAGATTATTTTCTTGTTCTTTAGTGGTAACCCTGGATCTCCTATATCTGCGGTAGTCATATCAGGTGGTTCCGTTGGGCATTTGCCCACTTCTGGAATGAGTGCTAGCTGTTCCTCCGTAGCTTCAGCCGACATCTCAACTCCTTCATGCAAGTAGACTTCTCTCTCCAATTTCGTTTGATCCACCTTCATTGGGTCTTTTGCATCCATTACGTACACAGCGGACAGCGGGGGGTTTATCTCCAACAGTCCTTACTGCGTGTACATTGGTTGAGTTAATCGGCATGCTATCACTCCCCATTACTTGTTTATGCACTTGTAGATAATCTTCAGATATTAAATTCTCTCGTGTCATTAAAGGCAATGGTCTTCACTGGGAATTTGACAACTTTGATCCTTCATGTTCAGCATTACACCCGCTTTGACCAAAATGTTTGTACCCAGTATCGCTAACGTATGTGTATCAATACTAGCCCTCCACATAACACAAGTGAATACCACTGATGGGCCTACGAGAACCTTGACTGTAGCCACACCTATTGCACCAATGGTGCTGTCCGTCACACCACAAACTATAGTTGGAGTGTCGAACTTCCGAACTGCTACTTGTAAATTCCGTGCCACATTATTATGAAAAAACGATATGTTTGCACCAGAGTTTAGCATTAATGGCAGCTCCAAATCATCAATTGCTACATTTACGTAAACTTGAGTTGCAGGCTGTTTTGCTTCAATCGACTGATGCCATCCTTCTCGATCTCCCACATTTTTATCCACCAGCGTGACACATGCTAAAGTCTCTGTTGCTCCATCATTATCAACTTATCTTGTTTATTATCCTCACCGGAAGTAGCTTGTTTTTTCAGTTTTTATCTTCTTGATCCTCCTCCAGAGTGATTGATCCATTCATACAACATGTATTATTTTTCTTGGTCTTCTTATTCATGCAGGGTGACAGCGGTGTCATTTCAGATTTACTTGACAATTCCCCCCCTTTTCTCTCGACATTGGTTGCAATCCACTGTGGTGTTAGGCGTTTTACTGCTCCGCCACCTGAGCCTTAGTCAGCTCTCCCGACTTCAATTTATTGCGAATTTCCTCCATTTCTTTAATGAACTTCCGGCAATACTTCACATCATGCCCAAGTTGTCACAATGTTTCCATTTCAGCAATTTCCAGCAGTTGCTATTGTCATTCCCCTTCCGATTACAGTGTTCGCATATCCCACCACTGTATTTATTGGCATTTGTATTAGCCCGCGCACTTCTATTCTCATTCGCAGGTCGCACCCGCTGTGCTGCATGCACCTCCCCACCTATCATATGCACGCTAGGTTGTGGGTCTTCATACATCACATCAGCGTTCTTACGTGCAGCGTTTTTTTTCAGGTCTCATAAGACGCGTCTCATGTTTGGTTAATACCCTCTCTAACTCATCTATTGTTTCAAAAGTCATGTGATGATACTGCATCTGTATGGTCCGATCATGGATAATATCAAAAAACTGCTAAATATGTTCTTCCAACAATGAGGTGTTGTACACATCTCTAAAATTCATTTCTGCTCGTAACGCTGCTGAATTAAGTCGTTACAGATAGGTCGTCGCTGACCCATCGTGCTTTTGGGTCAATTTTGAGTACATAACTCAGGGCGACACTTTATCCACGCAAAACTTCCTCTGGAAAAGACCGCACTCCAATCAGATTTTACCGAGTCTGCTAGTTGTTCATACCACCATGAAGCCGTGGTTGTCAAACTATCAACGAACATTCCCAAACGTTGATTGTCATTCCAAGTGAAATATTCGCTACATGCGAGAACCGAGTAGCCCATGCCCGTGCACTTCCAGCATCCTGCCTATTTCCGTCAAACGTTTTTATTTCTGTATTCTGGATAATTGCAGTAACCGGTTGAAGTGACGGCGCCCATGCGTTCGCACTTCCACCGGGCATACCATACCCTGAGGTACCGTGATGTGTCCGTGGATGAATAGCCGGTGTACTATATGGTACACTAGTCGCTCCTCTCATTGGGTTGTGTGTGCGACTAGCTGACAGAGCCATTGTTATCGTGGTCAACTCTTCCAAACTCAAGTGACCATATTGCATCATCTTAACTAGGTTGGCCACCACTGGATATTTCTTGGGCGCAGCCGGTTGAGGCGTAGACATAACTCATCTTCATCTGGAGGAAACTCCAGTTTCTTTTGTCTTAGTAACTTTTTTGGCCGCCGTGGTGAAGTTTCAACAAAATCGTCTCATTCAATGAGCTCTAGCATACCCGGTGGCTTCGATTCCTTAACCGTCGTGTGTGTAGTATCTGCTATTATATAATAAGTGGTACTAAGACTTGTAGTCTCTTCCCGATACACCATTAGTCATGTCTCCCATTGATTTTTTCTAATAATAGGGATGCCATTAACCCAATATTTTCTGCAGTCCGTTCCAAATTAAAATCACATGCACTCTTAAACTCTTCACATCGGACGATCTCATACCCACATTTTGGAAATAACACTTCCAACGCTTCGACATACTCTGGTAAGTCTCCAAACGAACTGAGATCCTCTCTCACTCTAAAGTTGGGTGCAGCCTGTTTTACTTTGCGTATTTCAAATAGCGAGAACAAATTACCTGGATCACCCGGTAAATTGAGCGCATGTTGCTGGTACTGCGCCATATTTGCACAGGCATCTGAAAATGTTTGTGTTCGATTGGTATCATCTTGAGAGTACCCCAACGTGAAATAGAGCTCTTGGCCTTTCCCTTTTGATCTCAAAACCATTGTGCAGGTTGAAAATTTAATGTCGACGTTAGTCCCGGGTCGCGACATCAGTTCTCGTGAAGGAACTTAAATTTTAGTGTTTCAACTCAAATTACAACACAAGAAGGCACAGAATCTATCATTCTTGATTAACTTCCCAGGTTCTTAATACTAACGTCCGAACAAAAAAATTAACCGAACACGCTATGGACACACTTCCCAAAGAGTCTCAGTCTTCTCCCAACTCTAGTGGCCCCAGATAACGGTTGTTTCTCTCACCTAGAAGCTCACTTAAAGACCTTCTTATATTAAACTTGTTTTCAGTATAGGAATGGTGAAGAAGGACTGCTGGAATGTTTCAAGAGACTGTTGTGCTACAAGGGAAATTCGAATCTATTAACAATTACCGAATCCTTTATCTAACTCAACCACTTCTTTTACCTGCTACTTCTTGGTTACTTCAGTGCTGACTCCAATACTTTACAGTTACTTCTGAGACCCTCCATAATCAGATCGGGCGCGAGACGGCCGCCCAGAGTCGCCTCTGATTGGTTGAAAATGTTCACTCAAAACTCCAAATTCACACCAATCATACTTAGCCTCGCCATAATCTAATCAGTCGTGAGACGGCCGGCGCGAGACGGCAGCCCGGAGTCACCTGTGATTGGTTGAAATGTTCACACAAAACACCAAATTCACACCAATCATACTTACCCTCTTCATAATCCAATCAGTTGTGAGACGGCCGCCCAGGGTCGCGTCTGATTGGTTGAAAATGTTCACTCACAACTCCAATACTTGGTAATTTGAGACCGAAATCCTCCTTCACCACATGGGAGCAGTCAATGTCCTAGATTGCAGACGCGATCGTTGAGGTCTAAACAGATTTTCCTTTGGGAATTGCTATTGCCACCCCTTTTTGCTATTGCCACCCCAACTGCCACCCCAACTGTGTGAAGAAGCACATGGAAGATTTTGGGGTCAACTGTTGTGAACATGGTAGGGCCATCCGTAGAAGAAGCGACGCAAGGTACAGGTACATGATGGTAAGCGACAGACGGATGATATATCAGGTTGATTGGTCGATGATGCATATCAGGATGGGTAGAGTTGATTGGTCGATATTAGGTAATTGGTTGATTTTAGGATATAAGGAAAAATAAAGTTCTCTTTTTTCGTCCGATCAACACGATCATCGATTGGGACGGCGTGATAACTTCGCGCCAACCTTTCATTGCATACGCATCTTTACACGTCCCGGGAGGGAGCACGTAGTGAACTTTTTTGGCCCACCGACAGACGTAAAGTTCCTGAAAACTCGTCCTCAACTCCGCCCGCTGTGTCAGTGGCTCTTTTTTGGAAAGGCTGCTGGGAGGGTGTTCGAGTCAAGTGTTCTCACGTCTTACCCCATTGGTTTAAATATATCCTCTAGAAGTTTGGCTGCTTTAAGCGTCCCTTGGGAACCCTAGGTGGATTTTTGTAAAAACCGTCGATCTTCACATAGAAAGTGCAGATCAACCCCTTCCTCTTAAGTTTAAGCTAGGAATACAATTATATTGGTATTTCCTTAGCGATCAAGGCTTAAGAGGCTCGACGATCAAGTGGTGAAGACTTCCGCCACGTGATCAAGTACCCCTTCGCTGATTACCACTAGATCGACAGCGTCGATCTGAGATCATCGATATGAAATCTTGCCAATTCGCTTTAGAGCAACTGGGTCGATCTGTGATCTGCGATCTACAGATCCGCAATCTCGAGAATCCGCACAAGATCAACTGGGTCGATCATCGATCTGCGATCTTCGACCCCCAGTTTTTACCCGGGATCTCGAATCTGCGATTTTCCACTAGATCAACACCTGTCGATCTGCATCGTAATTGCACTGATCTACGTCCCCATTCATCTGGAGAGCGAACCACGCCCAAACCGTCGGGTACACAAGGTGAGCATCACATAGTCCTGTCACAGGACAACCGGAGGACCCCCTTCGATAGTCGGTAGTCTGGGCGCTGTGGGAACGACTGTTCAAGCCTCAAAATTTTGCCAGCCGCTCCACCACAGTAGTGCGCGTGACCGGATTCAAACCAGGAATACCACCGCGATTCCCTGCAAGATGGCGCTGACGCGGATGTGAAGACAGAGGCGTAAGTAGAAATGAAGATTAAAGTGGAAAAGGAGGAGGTGGTTGTGACAATGGAAGCCAGTTCGCCGTCTCCACTTCTGAAGAATAAAGGAAAATTATGACCATCAGGACCTGGGAAGTTATCCTGATGACATAAAGGAGGAAACGCCCCGATCACATCCCAAGGCTCCTTCGGGAGCCCCTTCGGATCACAACTTGCGTTGTGATCCGACTATTGCATTTGGATATGATGATCTGGATTGGAAGCCGGTAGTGACGTAGTACAAGTATGACCAACCGAAGGCGTTGCTTAAGGCACCTAGTTTGGAGATCCACGGAAGTCGATCAAGTATGGCACCATCAGAATCTGATCTGGTGAGGACGTTTTATATGAAGTAACTGGAAAATTTATTATTGATGGATTTGATATTGAACCTACTCGATGTCACCATCAGAGGAAAGCTAAAGGGACCAGTCGATCAACCGGTGACGGATGGTAAGGACAAACTTCAGCTGGTGTAAGGGATGACGCGCATGATCAAGCAAGTTCTGACGACAGGCGCCTAAGACGCTGGAAAAGTGTTCTATCTGGAACCTAAAGATGTTGCGACAACTACCCAGTGGCTGTTTGATCTGTTGGTGCCTATAGTGGGTCGATCTGCTAAGGTTGAACTCTCTCGCTCTCCGTTGAAAATTAAAGCGGGTCCGTCGATCAACGTGGCAGAACACACGGGATCATCCTGCTATGAATATGCTCCTTCCGAGGGCGTTGCGTCTGAAGTGGATCGAGCAGTAATTCTGATAGTGTGGAACCCAAGATCACCCGGATGACGATCTGCCAGAAGGACGAAGCCAAGTTCTCGGCCGTAAAGAAGGAACCTCGATCAGCCCAGGCGGAAGATGATCAGTCACAACAGTACCCACGGCTGCAAGCGTTTTTTAGTGCGGCTATGGGGCGGTTTTTGGCTGAGGAAAGAGGCAAGGCGACATCTGAAGTTGTACGCATAAAAATTCACCAGCCAAAACCAGGAAGAGCGGTGACGGTTAAGGATTTTGACATGGAGTCTGTGTATTCGCTCGATGGTCACCATCCAAAGCCAGGAAGAGCGGCGAAGGTTAAGTATGTTGAAATGGAGTATGTGTATTCGCTCCATGGTCACCAGCCAAAGCCAGGAAGAGCGGTGAAGGTTAAGGATGTTAACATGGAGTCTGTGTATTAGCTCCATGATCAACAATCCCAGCTGTATTATTTCGATCCAGACGAGCCGATCACTCCGCCTCCATCCGCTACGGTTGTGTCGGCGTACACTGGAGTGCCTGATAAACACCTGATTCCCAGAATCAGGATCTCTGCGATCAGTGATCTGAAGGAGTTATTGAGGAAAGAAGTGGATGAAGATCAAGCGCAAAATTGGATCAGTCGTCTTAAATCAGCAATTTTGCGTTATCAAGCCTCTGGTCACGAGAAGTGTTTGATCATGGGTGATCTGCTTAAAGGACCGCCGCGCAATTGGCATCGCCAGCTGAGCAGATCGACTCGTGGAAACTGGAAAAGTCTTGTAGAAGAGTTTGAAACTCATTACTGTGGAAGTGATCAATCGGCATCTCGCCAATATTACTACACGAAGTAGCGATCTGACGAAACTCCTATTGAGTATCTTCACCGGATAATTGTGGCAGGAATTCGGGCCAAGTTGTCGATCAAGGAAGGTCCGCCTACGTTCTTACGTGAATATGTGCAGCATTTTCTCGACACGTTGACTGATCGCGAATTCGCTGATCAACTGGCAATTTTGCGTTTGAAGAATGTTACGGAGTTGGAAGAGACGCTGCGGGATTATGAGCGCAATAAGTCGTGCCAGCCAAAGGCGGCGGTAGGCATTAGCCGATTCTGTCAGAAATTTGGCGATGCTCGATCATCTTCCCCAGCGCAGAAGCCTAAAGCAGTGCGCGCGATCAAGATGATTTCTGGGAGTGATGAATCAAGTTCAGATGACAGTGGAAGTGATCTTGATCAGCGCCGTTACGTTATTGCTGCTATTCGTGATCAATCAGTGACTCACGATTAACCTAGAAAGCCTCGATCTGGCAAACGAAGTGAACCAAGTGCAGTTGATCAAGTGTTAACGAAGAAATGTAGTCATTGTGGATCGATCAAGCACGACAATTTACGTTGATGGAAGCGCCTTACCTGTCTGAAGTGTGGCAAGAAGGGTCACCCGACTGATCACTGTTTGTATGTCTGCCGAGAATGTGTCTAAATTCATGATGCGGGCAAGTGACATATGGAGAAATTTTACAATCGCGTTCTCCAGTGGTACAACCCTACCAATCATGCCGGAATGTTGCCCAAGGAAGCAGAGGACATGTTAAACTAGGACGTTTGCCAGGTTTGAATCTGGTACGAGATGAGCGTTCTAATTGTGTATTTTTGCATATGTGGATAAGAAGTCTGATCGAGCAGAATAAAAGGATAATGAAAAAAGTGCTCAGCCTGATTTGCCACGTTGGTTAATTTCCGTATTGATGAGTTTTCTCTGTCCCCGGTGATCATGGAAGTTGATCGACTTCCGGAGGAATCACGTGGATATTGGAAGTACCACTCGACCAAGAAATGGTTTAAACAGGCCAAGGCGAGTGGTAAAATTAATAACGAACGTGCCACGTTGTTATTTGATTCTGGTGCCGAAGTGTCGATTATCGACTCAACCTTTGCTCGTAAGTTGGGCTGTCAGATCGACACGATCCAAACACAAGAATGTGTTGGTATCGGAGAAAGTACATACCTTATAGAAGGGCGTACTAGAATAAAGGTGGCGTTAGCGGGATCTTTGGTTTATTACTTCCATGTATGGGTTGGAAAACTCGGTGGTCAATATGTTATATTGGGAATGGATTTTATAATCCCAGCAGGTGTTAGATTGGACGTCGCCAACGGCGCACTAAGTTTGTGTGAGGAAGCGATCATACCATTGGAAGGGCGTCGGCATTTGTATGGATCAAGTGGAAACTTTATGAAACTTGATCGCTATGAGCAGATACCAGTAGGTAGATATGCTGAGGTTCTGATTCGTGATCAACGATCTCGGAAATTATGGATTACTCGCGGAAAGAATTGGGTCCCCACTGTGACTAGGGGCGTGGGTAATCTACGGTATTTGCGCATTACGAACGTCGATGATCATCCGATCATCCTACAAGACGATACGATTTTAAGATTCTTCATGAGCAAAGACGACGAGCCCCGTCGCCCTGGATTTATTTTGGTGGGGTCTAATAGTTATAAGGAGTGGCAAAATCTCTCTTATCAAGCTTCTACCAATTCTGTGCATGATGATCAAGAAAGTGTCGATCAAGGTACCTTGGTCGAGAAAAAGGAGTATCCTATTCCTACGATATCTGTGGAACTAGAAACCGGAATTCGCAGAAGGTGCAAAAAGTTCGAGAGAAGTGCAATCTGGAACCGAGTGTGAAGAGTCCGAAACTTGATCATGAAGTTGAACGATCTGTTGTAAGAGATGATCCTGATCAAGATGTGCGTGATCACCACGTCTCAGTCGATCATAGTGAATTTGTTGTTGTAACAGGACTGATCCTGTTACAGGCTTACACTGTGTTGTGCGAGGAAGCGCGCAATACAAAAGGGGTAGGATTAGTTGATAACAACTAATCCTATAATAAAAGTAGATACAAAATATTCACTTATGTGAAGAACGCAAAATTAAGAGTGTTTATTTAATGGGTGGTTAGCATCTAATAGTATAGTAATTACCTAAGTAATATAATAATTTCAAATATTCAACTAACTGTACTATTAGTTAACCTGCATGATTCGGTATTTGTACCGAATCGACTTTTACTTCGTAGATTGTAATAACTTATAATCTCTTATTTAAATTTCAGACAACGCGTCTGAAATTTAACTGTGATATTCTAACTTGAATATCAATTATGTGATGGCACCCCATTACATCACCCCCTACTTAAGGTGGTTGGCCAATAATAATTCTTATTTTGGCCAATCATGGGTGGCACTTGTTGGTCGTTCTCATTTACCAACTGATTGACCATCGACTCGATGGTCAAAGCACGCGGCGGCGCTCTAAAAAGCGCTGCTGAAAACATCGAAGAAGCTGCTTCCTCCGCCTCAGCACTAGGTGCTGAGGTGTTGAGTGATAACAGTGACGCTGCATTAGCAGCGTCAACTACGCAAAGGTAGGAAGACGTACCGTCTTCGACCACAAATGCTGCTAAGGCGGCATCTGGCAAGAAACAGGGAGATGTTGCTAATGCAACATCTCGCACGATGGCAAATTCCGAATGGCATGTTGCCAAGAGGGCCATGTTCGGGAGTTCTGACTCCGAACAAAGTGATGGGGGTACAGCTGTCCCCACGAAAGGATCTAGCGACTCGAAACTCGCTAGGTGCTCATCGCCTAACAGAGATGATGACTCTGGTGTCGCTGTCAGCTATGACAGCGACAATGATTATCACAGGTGGTTGCGGGAACGCAGATCCCCACCTGGACCAAGTACTTCTCCACGTCGGGGTGATTTAACCCTGGCGCGTGGTGTTGAAGCAGGCGGTGCTCCGCCTGCTAAAAGAGCTCGAACAGAAGCGCGGCCTGCCGCTTCTAATGCGTATCATCGTACGGAACCACATGTTCCGTACAAAGTGGGGTTTTGGACCTCTGGATGGGCTATTGCCCCCAACAGTGGCGGTCACCGTAAACGGGACTGCCAATATGCGTTGTTCGATATCAACGTGCTGGATGACTGCGAAGACATCCATTCACGTCGATTCGATCGAAGTACAGACCATAGACGCTTGTACTTTATTGACCTCTTTTTCCAGGTTCGATATTATTCGAGCCGGAAAGGGTCAAGGAGGAACAGGGACGATAAAGACGCCCTGACTCAGAGTTGGAACGTTTTTGTTGACAACTACAACAAAAGCCCAGATGATTACGTGAATAAAATTCACGTAATGCGCGAGCGCTTTTTAAAGCACTCGCGGACAGGCAAAATGGAATACATCCATTTTGCTTGCATCAAAGAAGGGTTGAACTGTGGTGTCCCTTCTGACCTCGTTTGCCCGCGGTGTCCGCAGGGCGCTCCTAGTATGTCATAGGAGGAGTTGCGGGGGTACGGTGGTTTTTCCGTACCCGCCGAAATTCAGGGCTTAATCGATGCCCTAAATGCATCAACACCTAGTGTTGATGCTACTTCGCATTACGAGTTTGAGACTCCTTCTCAAACACAGTTAAAAGGTCTGGGGCGTCGGCCCTCAGTACCTCAATCGGCTCCCAAGAGTCGAACTCTTGGGGGTAGCCCAGCCAGCGTACCAAGTACTCGGTACGCTGCCCCTTCTTCGAAGGCACCGAGCGCTTCGAGATCAAGCGCTCGAGAATGTATCGCTTATTCCCCTGATTATCTATCAAGGGCGGCTGAGGTTGAAAATTCCCTCGCCGTTGTTATTACGGAGCATGGTTCTTCGCTCCGCAAGCTCGAGGAGGGTTATTCCTCCTTGAGAAGCGATATGTCCGCGACATCTTCGGGGCGCACACTGCCTTTCAGCAGCAGAATGATCTTCTGTACATTGAGCTTTCCCGCTATAAGGGAGAGCTCGATCGGCACAAGGCTGATCTTGAGCAGTCGAAGGCGGAGGTAATGACTCTCCACTCTGCTCATCAACGGCTGGAAGACGAATTTAAGTCTCTCATGGGAGACTTGGAGAAGCACGGTATCTTCCGTGGTTCTGCGTCTCGTCGTAAGACGAAGGCGAATCATACGGCTTGAGCCGCCCAACATAGAATGTTGGGTGGAGCCGCATTGCTGTGGGAATGTCTAAGGTATAGGCATTCCCCCGAATCTCTTGGACCTTGAAAGGTCCAATGTACTTAGGAAGCAACTTCCGTGTAGGGAAGTTGCTTATTGCATGTGTAGGCAAATTGGTAGTACTTAATAATACCAATTCACCTTTCAGAAAGGAGTTTTTGTTCTTCCTTCCTTGTTTGTCTGCATTTTGCTTCTGCTTATCAAAATCAGAGGCAAGTGCATCTTTTATATAGCGTATTACAGCTTAGCGCTGTAATACAAATTCATCTACAGCTTTATCAGCAGTAGGTGCATATTCATCATATGCAGCTTCAGTTTTGTTGCCGGTGCGTATACGCACGTTGCGGCTAGCGCACAGAGGAAGACTCTTCCTTAAAGAGGTGTCTACGGCTACTTAGCCGATACGCCCTTATAAAGGGCTTAGTAGGAGAGATCTCCTACTCGGGGCCAAGATTCCCGGGTTGGTTTATCACGTAGCCTTAACGACTGTGCTCCCTTTACGGGGTTTAGGTAAAGGGAGGGCTCCCTCTTACCTACGACACTCACTGCACGCGCGACCGGTCGAGGTCGCGCGTCTGCTATTTAGAGTGAAATGTAAACTGAATATATTTAATATGTAATTAGCCTAAATTAATTTAAACTAAAATAAACTATATGTAATACTAAGTAGAATATTCCTAATTTGTACCTAGCTAAAATGTAGTGTACACACCTGTGTACTGACACGTGGATGGCTGACACACCACCACACCAACGGCCCACGCCCTGATTGGTTAAAATAACCAAAGGTTCGAAACCTCTCAACCCGGCCAATACTGACCTGAACCGTGGTGTACTCATGTACACCAACACTCAGTGTTACCCGAATGTAACCCCGTTACATCCTCCCCCATCAAGACTATTGCTTACGCAATAAACAAAATTTTGTTGGAGAACTCCAACGCCAGTTCCCCTGGCTATCCATATGTACACCTCTAGTGGTGCTATGGCGTCTCCTCTAGATGAGGTAGACTACTCCGAAAACTCGGAAGTGGATGCCTTTGGGGATACCTCCCCAATGGTGAGCCGCTCCGACAGCGCCGAACGGCGTTATCGGCAGCCTAATCCCTTCCCCACACGTGAGGAAAATGCACTAACCAGTGCGTCACCCCTTCCCGTATCGGATGATACATCCGAATCTCCAAAGGCGATCGTCACTAATGAGCTGGACGCAGCTCAAGACACCTAACTTGCCGCACAGGCACTAAGGGCTGCGTTACGCGCCCCCAAACGCCCGTCA
The DNA here is from genome assembly GCA_026184515.1 of Peronosclerospora sorghi. Lineage (NCBI taxonomy): Eukaryota > Oomycota > Peronosporomycetes > Peronosporales > Peronosporaceae > Peronosclerospora > Peronosclerospora sorghi. The sequence goes on from CM047583.1 coordinate 16,637,257, forward strand.
AGGGCGGCTTATAATTTCGATGGTCCTCGTGACCTTCCAAGGTGGGCCCGGCGCTTGGTAAGGACTAGTATAGCGTCCTATACCCCTGGCCTCGCGGCTGAACAGCCGTACCAACGCGAACACCGTGAGAAACTCCGGCAACAACTGCTTACACAAAAGCATTTCACTAGCGTCTCGTACCGAGAGCGCTTAAACAGGCAGGCACAGGGTGCCCCTGTTGAGAACCTCCGCGAGGTTCCTTCCGTTCTTTCACCGGGAGAAAGTGCCGATGATGCAGAGAAGAAGTTCCGCGCTTGGGCGGAAGGGGAGAAGATTCTCCCCAGCTTCGATGAGCTGCATGACAGCTATTCCCGTCGAGAAATTTGGGTGGAGAGGGTGTTGCGCCTTACATTTGCCAAAGCTAAGGCGATGGTAAAACTACGTGCTCCGTATCGCACGCGCTACTCCAGCGCCCCTGTCTCCACCATGGTGTCCGGAGACAGTGTGGTCGCCACATCTGCCTCCGGCAAACTCCCACTTATTGGGAGTGAAGGGGCTTCTCATGCCCCTCTGTTCGTTGACCTACAGCGGGATTCTCCCGCTCAAAAGCGTCAACGACGTCGCGGCAATCCTGCCGTAGGGGAGTCTCGAACTCCCACGAACTCTGTGAGTGTGGATAACCTTTCCACTTCACCAGATACTGGGTTTGACCCCGATGATGGCGTCGCGACATCAGCCGCTCCACATGAAAGTGTGGAGTACTCTCCGCATCGAGCATTGGAGGAAGAGGTCGCGCAATTGCGCCGTGAGATTCGCGCGCGCTGTGATCGACACAGCCTTCGCATCCATGATCTCCAGGAGGGGATCCGCGATGAGCGGGATGCCACTGATCGCTTCGAGAGGCGGCTTGCCTCTCTCGAGACGACCGTTGCGGAGCTTCGTGGTCGAATTTTAGCCCTTTCGGGCTTACTTCGCCCTGCGGTGTCTTACGGCTATCCGCCTTTGCACCCTCCTCCAAGAGGGGCCCCGCATCCGGGTCCTGGTATGGGTTAAGCATACCGACATAAAAGGTTGGATGCGTACGCATCGCCTTCGGGATGTCCAAGGTATACGATAAGCCCTTTCGGGATAGTACCTTAAAGGGCCCCACAAACCTGGGGCGCAGTTTATTACGCAACACATTTGAAACTGCATGTGTAGGAAGATTTTTAGCGTTTAATAAAACACTTTCTCCCACTTTGTATACCCTTTTGTTACGCCGCCCCTTGCGGTCAGCTTGCTCCTTCTGCTTGTCTTGGCTTTCCGCCATGGCATCGCAGACGTGTAGTAAGACACTAAGGCGCGTCGATAAAAACTTATCGATGTGCTTTCGCACAGATACAGGGCTGACATCGGGGAATCTTCCCCCCTCAAGCCTTGGGCCACACACACGTGGCGTCAACGGAACCCTCGGATTCACCAATCCGTTCACGTAAAACGGGGTAAACCCCGTAGATGCATGTACCGAATTGTTGATAGCAACTTCAACCATCGGAAGCATCTCACTCCAACTCTTTGGAGAATCCGGACATAAGCTCCGGAGAATATCCTCCACAACGCAATTAACGCGTTCCGTCTGACCTTCCGTCTGCGGATGATCCGCAGTGGACATGAGGAGCTTGGTGCCGATCACCTTAAACAACGCTCCCCAGAACTGTCCCGTAAAACGTGGATCCCGATCCGACACCACGGAATCGGGTAGACCATGGTGTCGAAAGACACGGTCTAGGAACACTTTCGCTGCTCCTTGTCCATCTATGGACTCTGGCACCGCCGCCAGGTGGGCCATCTTGCTCAAACGGTCTACAAAGACCAATATGCCGGTGTTCCCGGCCTTATCCTTCGGAAAACCGAAGATAAAATCCATGCTAATGGATTTCCAACACTCCGTTGGAACCGATAAGCTCGCCAAAGGCGCAGCTGAACTTGCAGAGGGTTTAACCCTCCGACACGTCTCACAGGTGTGTATATACGCACCGACCCACTTATACATATTGGGCCACCAATACAAAGCGCTTAAAGCGCTGTAGGTCTTATCCCGACCTAAATGACCCCCGGTAGGGGCTTCATGTGCCTCAAAGAGGACTCTATACTTCAGTTCCTCATTATGAGGAACTACCACCCGCGGAGTGTCCTCCGCGCTCGTGCTATAAAATAGCAGACCGTCAAAGTACCTGTAACGGTGTAAACGAGCTTTAGCTCGACTGGACAGGGTTGGCTCAGACGAACCAAGTCTCTTTTCACCCAACGCGCTGATAAGCGCCGTACACTGTGGGTCTTTCTCATACGCCTGGCGTATGAGATCCACCACAGACGTGGTGACGAATGTCGCGTGAGCGAGCTCATAATCGGGACGACGCGACAACGCGTCTGCAAGCACGTTCTGCTTTCCAGGTTTATACTTAACCTCAATGTTGTACTCCGCAAAGAAGGAGAGCCAACGGGCCATCCGTTGCGAGAGATGAGGCGACTTTGTCGCTGTCCGTAAGGACGCGTGGTCAGTATAAACCACGAACGGCTTTGAGCCAAGTAGGTGAACCCTAAATTTGACAAGAGCATACTTCATTGCAAGTAGCTCCTTGTCATGAACGGGATAATTCCGTTCCTAAGCTTTAAGCTGCCTCGACTCAAACGCAATTACGCGTTCCCTTCCTGCATCTTCTGCTTGTAACAAAGCACATCCGATTGCGAAATCGGAGGCGTCGCAGACGACACTAAATGGTTTCCCAGAGTCTGGGATAGCAATAACGGGAGCTTTTAACAAGTTCCCCTTAACCGCTTCAAAAGCGTTTTGGTGTTCAGTTTCCCAACACCAATCAACATCCTTCTTAAGAAGGTCGGTCAATGGCTTCGCCATTTCAGCGTAGTTCTCGCTGTACTTGTGGAGATAGTTGGCTAATCCAATCCACTTTCTGTAAATCTCTAAGATTTACAGGCGAAGGCCACTCCACAATGGCTTTCACCTTGGCGGGATCCGCCCGCACTCCATCCTTACCGATGAAGCATCCGAGGAAAGGAATTTCCTCATCACCAAATATACATTTGGATGCGTTCGCATATAACTTATGCTCTCTCATACATTCGAGCACAGATCGAAGGTGTATAAGGTGCGTCTGAGCATCAGACGAGTCGCCTTCAGCACGACTATGAACGAATATATCGTCGAAGTACGTCTGAGCGTACTTTCTATGAGGGCGGAAGAGTTGAGTCACCAAGCGATTGAAAGTCGCTGGTGCATTCGAAAGCCCCTGTGGCATAACTAGCCACTCCCACAGCATGCCACTAGGCGTGCTGACCGCTGTAAGCGGAATATCGGATGCTCGCATGAGCACCTGATAATACCCGTCCACCAGATCTAAGGCACTGTATACAGTACAGCCAGCCATATTGTTCTGGAGGACATCCTTCCGAGGAATCGGAGTCTGCATGGGTACAGTAGCTGCATTCAGATTGTTATACGCATGCACAATGCGCCACTTTCCGTTCGGTTTACGAACACAAAAGGTGGGAGATGAGTGAGGTGACTTGCTATCCCGTACAATCCCTGCCTCTTATTTCCCTTTGAATAATGCGTCGATGACGTCGCATTGCTCCTTGGGGAGATGCCACTGCCTAGTGACGCAGTATTTGGTTCCAGGAACCAAATCAGTTTCATGTCGGACTCCCCGATCCTGTGGTAACCCCATCGGCGGGTTGTCACTAATGACATCTCCAAATTCCTTTAGTAAGGAATGGTAAGGGTCCTCAGGATCCGCGAGGATCTTGAGACCGCTTTGGGCATTCAATGCCTGTTTGGTTTGCACCAAAACTGACTCGTCCATTGTGGAAGAGGAGCTCAACTCCTCTTCCGGACTTAATACGACAACCTCGTCGATTTCTTCTGCTTTCAAAGCAGTTTCAAACTCGTTGAAGGACATCTCCTCCAACGACAACAGTTCGCCTACCCCAGGCAAACGTTCAAGGCTTACGCCTTCTGTGCCAATACCTGTCACACTATTCAGCCTCCGATAGGACTGCTGACTACTGACCTCGGGACTCATCCCGAGACCCAGATGGAGGGAGTCAATTGCCCCATCTATTGGAAGCGCCACGCGCCTATCCACAGAGGTCTCTACCTCTACCACCGGAGACTCGCCGGTCTCACCTATAACGGCGTAGTCGGAATCATTTTCGACGTTCGAAAGAGACAAACTTCGGGTCTCTTCGCTTGGAAGCGCCTCGCGCTTAACCACAGGGGTCTCTACCCCTACCACTGGAGTCGCCTGAGAGGAATCCACCTCTGCCACTGGCAACTCACCAGTCTCGCCTATAACGGCGTGATCGGAATCATTTCCGACGTGCGAAAGAGACGAACTACGGGTCTCTTCGCTTGGAAGCGCCTCGCTTAACCACAGGGGTCTCTACCCCTACCACTGGAGTCACCTGAGAGGAATCCATCTCTGCCACTGGCAACTCACCAGTCTCACCGTTAACGGCGTGGGGATTAACCGCCGAATCCCCCTCGTTAAGGAACTCTTACTTAACCTCATTGGGACTGATTATTTAAGACATCCCAATCTCTGTCGTCTCACGCCAGAATCGCTTTTTCGATCGAGCAAAGGTGGGTTCATGACTCGCCAATGCTTCACCAGATCGCGGGTGCGTTGAGCCAATGGACTTAGACTTCCAGTCTATCCATGGCTCGTGGCGTTCCAGCCACTTCATGCCCAGAATGAGGTCATACCTCGAGTCCAAATCCAGGACTAGGCAACGTTCTAATCTGTCGAAGTCTGAAAACTTCAGCTTAAGGTCAATTGAGACCTTAGGTACAGAAACCTGTACGCCCGTCGCTATACGGACCATGCCAACGTCACGAGAACGTGCCTCTAGGGCCTGGGTCTCGGCATACAGCCGACTCTTCTCCACAGAATCCCGTCTGACATAATTGTCAGACGCTCCAGAGTCTATCAAGACTTTCCAAGGCTTATCAAAGCCTTTCACGTCCGCAAGGACTACCAGCAAACCTGGATGGTACACCAACTCGGTGCTAGAAAGCACCGTTCCCCTCGGGGATTTGTACTGTCGTTCCCTACCCTGGGGCTTAACAGCACTGAGGGGTCCCCCAGTAGGGCGCCCCGCACCTACTGGGAGCCGTCGTTTCCCGACGGCTTTTACAATGGCTTTTTCCCCACCATTGGTCCCTTGTAGCGAGTGTCTCGCTGGGGATTTTTCGGACATCTGTTCCTCAGATGATCCGTGCTCCCACACAGGAAGAATCTCAGCGTCCCACGCCGCTGCAACATGGCTAAGAGCTCTGCCTCGAAGCTCTGTGGAAAAGAGTCAGAGTGACTCTAAGCGGAAGGTTTCTCCTCCGCTTCGACCTGGCTCAGGTCCATGGGTTCAGGACCCACCTTAGAGGAACGGAAGTTCCTCTCGGCGTTGAACGCCATCTTGAATGCCTCCTCCAGGGATTCGGGTCGGCATCGGAACAATTCCGAACGTGATGGCCCTTCTCTCAGGCCTCCCATGAAGACGGGGATGGACACATCGTCCGAATACGCGTTGGCGTACATCCCTGCCAACAGGGTCTTAAGCTCCTGGATATAAATCTCCAGGTCCTTAGTGCCTTGACGGAACCTCAGGAACGCCAGTTGATTCTGGAAAACCAAATCAGGCGTTTCGTACATGTCCATGAGCTTCTGCTTAAGGACCTTCCATGTTGGAAACACGTCCGTGACTGATTCCGAGCATGTAAACGCCCATGTACGGGCTTTTCCCGTAAGATGGGTCAATGCAAGTCCCACTTGCAAGTGATCAGCGGTCATGTTCGCTGTGGCGAAGGCCGTTTCGACCTCTCGCAACCAAACATAAAGGTTGTTACCCTTCTCTCCGGTGAACTCCTTTATCTTAAACGATAATGGAGGGCGCACCCCCATGGAATGACCTCCACCGCAACTCGCCTCATGAGCGATGAGGGCATTTACCCTTTCCTTTACGGCCTCAAGGCCCTGCTCCACTAGGAGCTTCATACCTTCTTCCCCCGTCAAGGCTAACAGCCTTTTAAAGGCTTCCTGCTGGACGAGGGTCAAACTATCCCAATCGTCCTGATTCATCCTTTGCAGAGGATGCCTAGTCTACCAACACAGGTGTTGGATTGACTACAAGTACTACCAGATGTAGCCATTGCGTATACGCACTGTGCGGCTAGCGCACAGAGGAAGAATCTTCCTTAAAGCGGTGTCTACCGCTACTTAGCCGATACGCCCTTATAAAGGGCTTAGTAGGAGAGATCTCCTACTCGGGGCCAAGATTCCCGGGTTGGTTTACCACGTAGCCTTAACGGCTGTGTTCCCTTTACGGGGTGTAGGTAAAGGGAGGGCTCCCTCTTACCTACGACACTCACTGCACGCGCGACTGTGGTGAAGTGTACCACAAATTTGGTCACTTTTGGTCAAGGCAGTTGGTCGAGTTTCCGATTGGTCTAAACAAGGGGGGCTTTTTAGCCTATCAGATTCAAGGAGTATCAAGAACGCAGGTCTTGGGTGAGTCACCTGACTTTGGGTATTTTACATAATTTTGTGTGGGTACATTAGGGACCATAGGGAGGTAGTATTATTGGTTAGTTGCGGATTTTCCAAGTAAGAGTCTTTTGGTTGCGGATTTTCCAAGTAA